>OX291554.1:15287153-16539185 GCA_946406115.1 Apoda limacodes
AAAATTCGTAGTAGGTATATGTCTATGCAAAGAGTTTTAATGCAGCCATTATCTACAGGAACCAACAGACCGTAAGGGTACATAGGCCATTGTTTAGCAGTGTGTCCCGGGGGCCGACCGCCTATCTCAAAGCGATCCCAAGAGTATAAGCTTTTACTATACCAATGCTCAAGTCAATGAAGTAGCCTTTTGGTACCGCCTAAAAATCCAGTACTCTTGGCATCGTAATCGCTTACTATAAATGAACAAAATAGACCGGTGTTTTTGTCTTTGGATACGAGCGCGGTCCGATTTCTCTCCATAGTGGCAGCAAAGTTCAGCTTTACTGTGCTGATCATTCTATTTTAATTTAATAGTTTGATATTATATTTTTTAAACAAAAATAAAAGATATTTACTACAAAGTGGGTTTGATGACTACATAACGGACGAAACAACGCCATTTTTCATTTTAGTAATTTAGGCTATGTTCCAAATCACGCCGAGTAATTATCGCCCGGTAAAGTTGAAAAATCAACCGGGTCTGGAACGAGCGTTTGACAGTTAATTTTCACACTGACAGGAGTGATTTTCAACCTTTTCTATGGCAGTGTAAAGAATTCAACTTGACAGTTGGAAAATTCGCGCCTTGCCCGTGGTACAGTTGTTCGGTTCGGTTCGGTTAACCGGACCATCGTTGAAATTTTATGCGGTAGTACAGTTGACCGGACAGTCGTTAATTTTTACTAGCTGTGATACAGACGACTAGACAATCGTACCACTGCATTTTTTTTAGTACAGTTGACCGGACCATTTAAAATATGAATATTATCTCTCCTTAGCCGCCGTACCTATTGACACCTAAATCATATTTAGTTTATGACCATAAAATTACTTAGATTCATAAAAGATGATGATCCAATACATAATAATATGTTGACCATGTGATTTTATTTTCTTATAATGAGAGCTGTAGAGAGGCTGACGTCACGCGTCCTACATCGCGCTATCGAAGTTTCAGTTGCAGTTCAGTATATAAAGAGACCGAAGCGCAAGTTAGTGGACCACGGCGGTCCCCAGGCATAACACCTCGCCTGGCAGGAGATCTCCGCTTTTTCGCCCCACATTTGATGACCCCGAACAGAACATTGACGCACCTTCCGCAGCAGCAGCCTACTTCTTCCTACCAGGTACACGGACCAGTTTTCAACCGTACGCTTCGCATCTCAGAGCCTTTATCAGGTCCTATCGCAGCACTTCAGCGCTTCCTAGTTCCTGCAGCTCCTCTCCGGCGACGCATCCGTACAGCATTCCACCACAACCTGTTGAGGATTCACACTCCAGCGTGGCACTTCCTCGGTACAGCATCACACCACCCTGTCGAGGACTCTCACTCCAGCGTGCAGGAGTCTTAATATATTAACAGTATTCTCATTTAAATAACGATTAATTTTCAAATTCCAGCTTTCTACTATGTTATTTGACCGATGCCGTAGCCAGATACTAAAACATCGGCGAAATTTACTGTTTATCCAATTTTTTGTGTTCTTGAAAAAAAATTAATAAATTTCGAAAAATAATTTCCTATTCTTACGACATATAATTAATATATATGTCAAACGTTAAAACTTGTCATATGTGTAAAAAGATTTTCTTTTTCCGTGGTACAGTCAACTGGACTAAAGAAAACTTATTATATGTATTCCCTGGTACAGTTAACTGGACAAAAGAAAATTTATTTATTCTATGGTACAGTTAACTGGATATATAAATTTTTCAGTTGTCCGGTCAACTGTACTACCGCATAAAATTTCAACGATGGTCCGGTTGACCGAACTATCACAACTGTACCACGGGCAAGGCGCGGGAAAATTATTCTACCCAGGGCGTCCCAAAACCACTTTTTTAACATCCTCGTTGCGATTTGGAACGCACCCCAAATAGTCTGCAGGCTTAATACAGTTGGTGACGGCGTTTGAAACCCAAAATTTTCTACAAAAAACTTATAAGTAATAAAGGAATCTAAAAAGTTAATAAACATAAGAAGATCACTAAAAGCGTCTCTAATAGAAAATTTTAAGTATTTAACGGCAAGATACTAGGATCTACCTATTTAATGTACCTTATGAGGTAGGAAAACTATATAGCAGTTAAAATAACCTAAAATGTATCAATTGATATGGCACCTATTTGGTATTATCTAGATACCCTTTTTATCTTAGATCAATTTACTGCAGGTATACCTATCTAAGGCTGATGGAATAGTATTTAATCATCAGCACAACACAAATGACGGAAACTAAACTTTACAAATCGTACTGTAAACATAGGTAGGTAATCAAAGTGGGTTAGAAGAATAAAACCAATTAAGTACCTATTTCTATTAGCCAGAAAGCAAATACTTTCCTACAGCAAAGCTTACAACTAACCTTGAGCACAATGCATAAAAAAATCGGTTTTGGAACATTTATTAGTTTCACTCCGCTATTGACTTACCAGTAAAAAGTATCTTCTATTGCCTATTTCAAGATAATCATGTTAACAACTTAATCAGCTTATTATTATTTAACAGGGAAACATAAGGAAACGTAGCCTTATTTGTTACTCAATTCTAATACTAGTCTAAGTGTGTGCCAAATTTTGTTTTATAATTGTTGCAAACTTAAACATTTATATCATGTATTAGGATTTGTTGCCTTATCCAAAACCTAGAATTTGCTGCTTAGCTCTAGTAGGTTAACTTAATAGCTTATTGTCCTAATTGTTTTGCAGATATAATGCAGATGTGAAATTGATAACTGTGCTGTCACGATAAACAGAATGGAATTAACACCTGAATTTGTATGAGTAACCAATGACACAAATGTACGATGGCCCTATCATGAGGCTAAGTGCGGAAAACATTAGTCCAACTAACTAACCTGAATTTTTAAATACTTTTCTGTGTAGAAAGTGTAGTCACTGGTACTACCTACCTATACTAATAAATAAATGTTTAAATATACATATTAAAAAATAAGTGAATTATAGTTTTTACCACAACCAACTTTGTGAATTATTTATATTCTGCAGCATAATAAATTAAACTATGAAAAGAAACCTCTTTTTTTTAACACACTATGGTCAAACAAACTTACGGTCTGCCTGATGGTATGCGGTCACGGCAGTCTATGAGTGCTTGCAACACGTGGCATGACGCGCACTTTGCTGACCCTTCAAAAATCTAATGACTTTCTTGAAGAACCCCATACTGCAGTAGCAGTTAGAGAAATACTTTGGCAGGGAGCTCATTCCATAACCCAAGCATCGCTGGAGTTAGTTCCTCTGAAACTGCACTGTATGTGACCATTTACCTGCATACTGCTTTATAAAAGTTAGTAGACATTTGATTAACCTATACACTTAAGAAATAACTCAAACTAATTTTTTTTACTGAAATTAGATTTTTACAAACACTTGAATCGTTAAAGTTATCAAATACTGTTTTAAATTTTTAAAACTACCTCCAACTTATTTACAGACAAAAGTCTATCATGGATGGTTGATAATCACTTGAAGCGTGTGAACAAACCATACACTTCACATATGGATACACAAGTTGTTGTGTAACCACATCTAGAACTTTTAACGGGTATAGCTTGGGTAAAATTTCAAGTATTGCACCAAATTTCTACAATAGCTAATGGCCTTCAGCAAAAAGCATGCCTCACTCTAGCTGCTAGATCATCAACCCTGATAACTTTTGTTTCTTAAATAGGTTATTGCTAAGTGTAAGGTCAAAAGGTTTTTTTGACATGTGGGTTTTCTCACAGTGGTGTGAATAATCGATTTACTTGAGAAATACGCTAAGCGGTCACCCATCTAAGTACTGACCAAGCCCGACGTTGCTTAACTTTGAATATCGTTTCCAACAAACAAATGTGTAACTGTTCCTTTTAATAATAAAGAGCTCACACACTATAGCTGCAAGATTGAAGCTAGTATGTGTTACAGTTTTCACAATAAAGCAACTACGTTATTAAGAGTTTATAAACAGTTACACATTTGTTTGTTGGAAACGATATTCAAAGTTAAGCAACGTCGGGCTTGGTCAGTACTTAGATGGGTGACCGCTTAGCGTATTTCTCAAGTAAATCGATTATTCACACCACTGTGAGAAAACCCACATGTCAAAAAAACCTTTTGACCTTACACTTAGCAATAACCTATTTAAGAAACAAAAGTTATCAGGGTTGATGATCTAGCAGCTAGAGTGAGGCATGCTTTTTGCTGAAGGCCATTAGCTATTGTAGAAATTTGGTGCAATACTTGAAATTTTACCCAAGCTATACCCGTTAAAAGTTCTAGATGTGGTTACACAACAACTTGTGTATCCATATGTGAAGTGTATGGTTTGTTCACACTCTTCAAGTGGTTATCAACCATCCATGATAGACTTTTGTCTGTAAATAAGTTGGAGGTAGTTTTAAAAATTTAAAACAGTATTTGATAACTTTAACGATTCAAGTGTTTGTAAAAATCTAATTTCAGTAAAAAAAAATTAGTTTGAGTTATTTCTTAAGTGTATAGGTTAATCAAATGTCTACTAACTTTTATAAAGCAGTATGCAGGTAAATGGTCACATACAGTGCAGTTTCAGAGGAACTAACTCCAGCGATGCTTGGGTTATGGAATGAGCTCCCTGCCAAAGTATTTCTCTAACTGCTACTGCAGTATGGGGTTCTTCAAGAAAGTCATTAGATTTTTTGAAGGGTCAGCAAAGTGCGCGTCATGCCACGTGTTGCAAGCACTCATAGACTGCCGTGACCGCATACCATCAGGCAGACCGTAAGTTTGTTTGACCATAGTGTGTTAAAAAAAAGAGTTTCTTTTCATAGTTTAATTTATTATGCTGCAGAATTTAAATAATTCACAAAGTTGGTTGTGGTAAAAACTATAATTCACTTTTTTTTAATATGTATATTTAAACATTTATTTATTAGTATAGGTAGGTAGTACCAGTGACTACACTTTCTACACAGAAAAGTATTTAAAAATTCAGGTTAGTTAGTTGGACTAATGTTTTCCGCACTTAGCCTCATGATAGGGCCATCGTACATTTGTGTCATTGGTTACTCATACAAATTCAGGTGTTAATTCCATTCTGTTTATCGTGACAGCACAGTTATCAATTTCACATCTGCATTATATCTGCAAAACAATTAGGACAATAAGCTATTAAGTTAACCTACTAGAGCTAAGCAGCAAATTCTAGGTTTTGGATAAGGCAACAAATCCTAATACATGATATAAATGTTTAAGTTTGCAACAATTATAAAACAAAATTTGGCACACACTTAGACTAGTATTAGAATTGAGTAACAAATAAGGCTACGTTTCCTTATGTTTCCCTGTTAAATAATAATAAGCTGATTAAGTTGTTAACATGATTATCTTGAAATAGGCAATAGAAGATACTTTTTACTGGTAAGTCAATAGCGGAGTGAAACTAATAAATGTTCCAAAACCGATTTTTTTTATGCATTGTGCTCAAGGTTAGTTGTAAGCTTTGCTGTAGGAAAGTATTTGCTTTCTGGCTAATAGAAATAGGTACTTAATTGGTTTTCTTCTTCTAACCCACTTTGATTACCTACCTATGTTTACAGTACGATTTGTAAAGTTTAGTTTCCGTCATTTGTGTTGTGCTGATGATTAAATACTATTCCATCAGCCTTAGTTAGGTATACCTGCAGTAAATTGATCTAAGATAAAAAGGGTATCTAGATAATACCAAATAGGTGCCATATCAATTGATACATTTTAGGTTATTTTAACTGCTATATAGTTTTCCTACCTCATAAGGTACATTAAATAGGTAGATCCTAGTATCTTGCCGTTAAATACTTAAAATTTTCTATTAGAGACGCTTTTAGTGATCTTCTTATGTTTATTAACTTTTTAGATTCCTTTATTACTTATAAGTTTTTTGTAGAAAATTTTGGGTTTCAAACGCCGTCACCAACTGTATTAAGCCTGCAGACTATTTGGGGTGCGTTCCAAATCGCAACGAGGATGTTAAAAAAGTGGTTTTGGGACGCCCTGGGTAGAATAATTTTCCCGCGCCTTGCCCGTGGTACAGTTGTGATAGTTCGGTCAACCGGACCATAGTTGAAATTTTATGCGGTAGTACAGTTGACCGGACAACTGAAAAATTTATATATCCAGTTAACTGTACCATAGAATAAATAAATTTTCTTTTGTCCAGTTAACTGTACCAGGGAATACATATAATAAGTTTTCTTTAGTCCAGTTGACTGTACCACGGAAAAAGAAAATCTTTTTACACATATGACAAGTTTTAACGTTTGACATATATATTAATTATATGTCGTAAGAATAGGAAATTATTTTTCGAAATTTATTAATTTTTTTTCAAGAACTCAAAAAATTGGATAAACAGTAAATTTCGCCGATGTTTTAGTATCTGGCTACGGCATCGGTCAAATAACATAGTAGAAAGCTGGAATTTGAAAATTAATCGTTATTTAAATGAGAATACTGTTAATATATTAAGACTCCTGCATGTCTAACAAAAATTCAATAAAGAAACACAGATTAGACTTTTGAAAATCAAAGTCTAAAAAATTCCTAACAAACGCAGGCGTGAATACGTATTAAGAGATGACGCAATACGGCACGTTCAATTAGAAATTATAGATGAAAAGATATCAGTTGGGCATGCTCTTGAAAAACTACTTATTTAAATGTACGATTATATTTGCCTTGTTTGTGGTACCTATCTTTGTAAACTCAATTAAAATTAATTGTTTTTTCCTTCAAGCGTCTTATTATTTTAGTCCTATTTAGTTTAATAATTTATGTGTTTTTAAGGAACACTATTCTTGTCAACCAAATTATCATAACTGTACACGTTTTCATCGCTCTGTGGGGCGGCGGCAAAGAGGAGATCTCCTGCCAGGCGAGGTGTTATGCCTGGGGACCGCCGTGGTCCACTTACTTGCGCTTCGGTCGCTTTGGTCTCTTTGAATGGTTGGCTGTGTGTCCCTTTGAATCGAGACACTGGCCTGAGTTAGCGGCAGAAGCGACGAGTAGATAATGCCACGCTGGAGTGAGAGTCCTCGACAGGGTGGTGTGATGCTGTACCGAGGAAGTGCCACGCTGGAGTGTGAATCCTCAACAGGTTGTGGTGGAATGCTGTACGGATGCGTCGCCGGAGAGGAGCTGCAGGAACTAGGAAGCGCTGAAGTGCTGCGATAGGACCTGATAAAGGCTCTGAGATGCGAAGCGTACGGTTGAAAACTGGTCCGTGTACCTGGTAGGAAGAAGTAGGCTGCTGCTGCGGAAGGTGCGTCAATGTTCTGTTCGGGGTCATCAAATGTGGGGCGAAAAAGCGGAGATCTCCTGCCAGGCGAGGTGTTATGCCTGGGGACCGCCGTGGTCCACTAACTTGCGCTTCGGTCTCTTTATATACTGAACTGCAACTGAAACTTCGATAGCGCGATGTAGGACGCGTGACGTCAGCCTCTCTACAGCTCTCATTATAAGAAAATAAAATCACATGGTCAACATATTATTATGTATTGGATCATCATCTTTTATGAATCTAAGTAATTTTATGGTCATAAACTAAATATGATTTAGGTGTCAATAGGTACGGCGGCTAAGGAGAGATAATATTCATATTTTAAATGGTCCGGTCAACTGTACTAAAAAAAATGCAGTGGTACGATTGTCTAGTCGTCTGTATCACAGCTAGTAAAAATTAACGACTGTCCGGTCAACTGTACTACCGCATAAAATTTCAACGATGGTCCGGTTAACCGAACCGAACCGAACAACTGTACCACGGGCAAGGCGCGAATTTTCCAACTGTCAAGTTGAATTCTTTACACTGCCATAGAAAAGGTTGAAAATCACTCCTGTCAGTGTGAAAATTAACTGTCAAACGCTCGTTCCAGACCGGGTTGATTTTTCAACTTTACCGGGCGATAATTACTCGGCGTGATTTGGAACATAGCCTAAATTACTAAAATGAAAAATGGCGTTGTTTCGTCCGTTATGTAGTCATCAAACCCACTTTGTAGTAAATATCTTTTATTTTTGTTTAAAAAATATAATATCAAACTATTAAATTAAAATAGAATGATCAGCACAGTAAAGCTGAACTTTGCTGCCACTATGGAGAGAAATCGGACCGCGCTCGTATCCAAAGACAAAATCACCGGTCTATTTTGTTCATTTATAGTAAGCGATTACGATGCCAAGAGTACTGGATTTTTAGGCGGTACCAAAAGGCTACTTCATTGACTTGAGCATTGGTATAGTAAAAGCTTATACTCTTGGGATCGCTTTGAGATAGGCGGTCGGCCCCCGGGACACACTGCTAAACAATGGCCTATGTACCCTTACGGTCTGTTGGTTCCTGTAGATAATGGCTGCATTAAAACTCTTTGCATAGACATATACCTACTACGAATTTTTTTTTTTTTATAATCTCTTCAGCTGAAATATATATTTCCCATCCTTTAAGTGTTAAAATAGTAGCGACCGTTGGATGAATTAAAAGTGCGAACCTAGCATAATAGAGAAACTAAAGAAGGAACGTTCAACATGTCGTACTTTGTTCACGAGAGCTTTCATGTCTTTTGAGGACAGTTTCCGTAAAGATGACAAGGATGAGGAAAGTATAAACGAGACATTTAATTGGCTGAAGACTAAGGCGGAGGAATTGTTCCAGGTAGATGACAATTTTAAACAGTACTTATATAGCATTGAAGATGAATCTGTTTTAAATAACGAAGTAGAAAAAATTGAAACGTATAAGTACAAATGGTTCAGTGCGAGGTCCAAGTTTGAAAAGTTGACTCATTTAAGGGTAATTCTTTACTTTCCAAGAACGTAAGATTTTTACGTAATAAAAATTTCTATTGATAGAATACCACATTTATATACAAAGATGAAAATCAGAAACTGTCGGAGGACACTAGGTTTTTCAGAAAATAAATTAATTAATTTCATACAAAATCAGCCATTACACAACAATAAATATCTACAAAAAACAAAACGCATGAGAGGAGAAAATAACAAAAACATAATATGTTGCCAGTATTCAACAATCGAGTATTTACTCTGTAAAGTAATAATCGATAAAAAAAAATCTAAGTAAAATTTTAAGAACTACTTATTTAGATAGTCACGGCGACTCACTTTGGAACATAAAAACTTGCGCGTAAAGCCAAGCGGAGCACATGAAAATTAGCGCGCGAAGCCGAGCGGAGCGGGCCACGGCAGCGGCAGGCGAGCGCCAGAACCAACTTCTAGGTACTTATTTAGTGTAGTCACGGCTTTGGAACATAAAAACTTGCGCGCGAAGCCAAGCGGAGCACATGAAAATTAGCGCGCGAAGCCGAGCAGAGCGTGCCGCGGTAGCGGCCGGCGAGCGCTAGAAACAATTTGTACTTATTTAGAATTGTTTGGCAGGAATAGCCCCCTATTATTATAGCAGGGTAGTCACCGGTTTATTGATCTGAGGGACATAGGTACAATTTGTTTCTGGCACTTCGCCGGTCTCTGCCGCGGTACGCTTCACTCGGCTCGTGCGGTGTTCACCATGAAACCTAATAGCTCGTCGCTTCGCTCCTCACCACCTAACTTGGCAAGGTTTGGATTCGCGGCCAGTTTTTTTATTTTTATTGAAGTATATGTATGCTTTTCTATCGATTAAAATTAGAGGAAAGTAAAATCGATTGAATCCTGTGTTTATTTTTTTCTTTAGACTGGCAAGTATTTTCGTGAAAAAAAAGTTTTGTATTTTTAAATGTTGGTGTGTAATGGCGGGTTTTGTATGAAATCAATTTAGTTTTTTTCGTGAAAATCTAGTGTTCTCCGAGAGTTTTTGAATTTTATCTGTGTATTTAAACGTGGTGTTCTATCAGTTAAAACCATGGTTACGTAAAAATCTCACGTTCTTGGAAAGTAAAGAATTACCCATTTAAGTAACAAGCATGATGAGGATGCGCAATCAATGAGCACAGTTTTGAAACCACACATCAATCAAAACGTAAGTTTAAGTTGACAAAAATAGAACTTAAAAAGTACGATAGCAAAGTAAGAAACTGGTTAGCGTTTTGGGGGCAGTTCAAGAAAATAGACGAAGAGAATTCTTTAGATGATGATGACAAATATCAATACCTACTGCAGGTTACAGTCGAAGGATCAGCCGCTCGTCAACTTGTAGAAAGTTTTCCACCATCCGGCCATAACTATAGGAAAGCTATCGCCATGATAGTAGTTAGTTAGTACTCAATAAAGAGGGGGTAAGCCTAAGATCTCTGTATGACCAGTTGATAAGTCAACTTTAATCATTAGAAACCTTAAACGTCACCAAAGAGAAATATGCTGCGATGTTATACCCAATGGTCGAGTCTACTCTCCCAGAAGACGTATTAAGAGCCTCGGATAGAGGTCGGCGTTCAAGATTTGAAGAAGACGACAAGGAAGTGGATGAGTTGACTAATTTGTTAAATTTTGTAGCACGAGAAGTTAATAGTGAAGAACGCATCAAAACGGCTAACTCTGGATTTCATAGAGACGATACTAGTGTTTCTTCGTCATCGGGTCCCACTGCTGCGTGCATTGTTGCTGGAAAATCAGATGTAAGAAAAGTAGTAAATTGGCTTTATGGCTTAGAAAAATACACTATTAACAAGATTGTCCACGGAGATTGACGGCTTACAATATTCAAGAATGTGATTTGAGTATCCATGTGTTCTGTGACGCTAGTAAAGATGCATACGGAACATGCATTTTTTTACGTAGTATTCAGCAGAATGGTATAGTTGTGTTGCGACTTGCAGCAGCTAAGGCCAGAGTCACACCACTAAGGAAAATCACGATACCAAGATCTGAATTATTGGCAGCACTTATAGGAGTTCGTTTATACAATTAATTTAAAGAAACTTTGAACTTTGAACACGAAGCTTACTTTTGAACCGATTCCATTGTGGCATTAACCTGGATCCAAAAGGAAGTTGAGTGGAGTGTATTTGTCAACAACAGAGTTGAAGAGATAAGGAGAAGCTCTAAAATAGATATTTGGAGACACATTCCAGGGTCTTTGAACCCAGCGGACATTTTGACTCGTGGTTGCAATGCAAAGGTTATAAGAGATTCTCGCTGGTGGGAAGGACCCGAATGGTTATTAAAACCGTCGAATTAATGGCCTCGCTCAGAGTTTACGGTTCACATGGCAAGCGTTGAAAAGGAAATGAGAAAGACTCAAGTCTGTACTGTGGCAATTGAAGATAAAGTAACAACATTTGTAAATAGTTTGTGTTACTTTTCAAAATATAATAAAATAATCAGGATGTTAGCGAAGATTATTAGGTTTTTGAACAGATGTAGAGATAGAATGTTTATAGGTAAAGAAGACGTGACTAATCAAGAATATATAGAAACTGAAAGGAGATTATTACGTATCATACAACAATCTGAAAAGAGGTCTTCTGAAGTTAAACAAAAACAGAAAAATTATTTGCATATTTTTACAGACGGTGACGGTATTGAAAGGGTGAAAACGAGATTGACTTATATGGAAGATGAAAAATATTTCAAATGTCCTATATTCCTGTCAGGGAAATCTATAATAGTGGGACGTTTAGTTCAAGCTAAGCATATTCAGCTGGAACATGCTGGAAGTATTGATGTCATCGTTACGAGACCGTTATTGGATTACTGGTATACGGAAGTTAGTTAAAGCAGTAATTTCTAATTGTAAAACATGTAAACGATATAACAGCAAACCAGTTCAACCAACAGAAGCTTCTCTCCCGGTGGATGAATTTTAAGTTCTGGAGAGAAATGCTGGGTGACCCTGTTTACCTGTGCCGTATATCGAGCTGTCTACTTGGAAATTTGTATGTCACTTTCAGCTGATTGTTTTATCATGGTCTTAAGAAGATTTATTGCGAGACGAGGAAGGCCAGATATTATTAACTCAGACAATGGGACTAACTTTCTGGGAACATCAAATAAGATAAAAGGTTTTGATTGGGATAAAGTGGCACAGTTCTCAGCAGTCAGAGCCATAAAATGGAAATTAAATCCACCTAGTGCTCCGTGGTGGGGAGGCTGGTGGGAAAGATTGATAAGAATTGTTACGTAAGATTTTGGGGCAATCTACTGTAAATTACGAAGAGTGAGAGACAATTCTTATAGATTGTGAGGAAATAATGAACTCTAGACCCTTAACTTATATTGCAGATACGTCAGATAACTTAAAGCCGCTGACACCTGCTTACTTTTTACAAGGTATATCTAATTCTGAAACTCCAGATTTAGATAATATTGATCATAAGTCATTAAACAAAAGAATGCTATTTCTAATAAAGTTGGGGAGTGATTTTAGATCGAGATTTAGAAGCGAATACTTGGCTTCATTAGTGAATAGAGGTCTATCAAAACAGTTGAAACGGAAGACAAGAGGTATAGATGGCCATTAGGCGTCATTCAAGAGGTTTATTTAGGTAAAGACAACACTGCAAGAGTAGCGAAAGTGAAATTGGCAGATAGCGTAAAAATTAGACCGTTTCAAAGGCCGTATCCACTTGAGGTCCAAAAGGGAGAATTGAATTTTGTGGCGACCACAGAGCCATTCGGTATTTCCGAAGAACCAATAATAAAAGTCAGTCACAAAGCTAACTCGGGTTCAGATGTGCTTCGTACTCGTTCAGGACGAACTAATAAGGCACCTCCAACGTCTACATTTATAGAATTGAATAAGAATTTCGTTTTATTTTAGCATTGTGCTATTAGAGTTAGTTCATTTTGATTATATTCATTTTTGTGCGCGGGAGTGTGTAGATAATGGCCGCATTAAAACTCTTTGCATAGACATATTATACCTACTACGAATTTATGTTTTTTACTTCATGTTCGATATGAGAATATGACACTTGTGAAAATCTGAATAAAAACCATTGTCAAGTAAAAACGATTACTTATTTACATATTTATAATCTCTTCAGCTAAAATATATATTTCCCATCCTTTAAGTGTTAAAAGTTCCAATGATAGGTCCCATAGGATTTTCAAGTACTCGTGGTTCCACTAATCTATTCTAAGATCTAAGGATTTGTAAATACTGTTGGTTCAACTATTGTTGTAAAGATACTTACCGTACATTGAATATATTAACTGTATATAGTGCCAGTGGAGCCCCGGACAAAAGCTAGTACAGAATAAATGTATAAAAACTAAGCAGCGATCCTGGTGGACGTAATTTAGGCTTTTTTGAAGTAATTATGTACAAGGAAGTTATTCCTAAAATGGAGTATTAAACAGCATTAAACGTTGTTGCGAAAAAAAAAAGTTATAACCGAATAAATTAACACACCCACGCACAACTAAACACTACTCCGTAAATCATGATATAAATAGAGATCGAATAAATAGAGGACTGTTGCTATTAATTTCTAAAATCATATTTTAAAAACGTGACGTGACTAAACTGCAATACAAAATTCGGAACACGCTTGCAAGACATGCTTTAAGTAACTTTGTAAAGTACTTTTCACCAAAAAAATTACTGAGTAAAGTATACGCAGTCATGTTTTGGGATCTGTCACTATATACTTTATTTTATTATGTTTTTCAGGAAGACACATTTACTAAATAGGTTAAAAATCTGATTTCTTGCATATACATACTCCCTGTTAATCTAGGTAATGTAATACCTGCGGGGAATCTTCTAGTAGTACATTTAAAATGTCAGGAGTAGAAAAAGTAGGGGAAACATTGTGGCGTATAAATAATATGAGAGTCATGGTTCATACCTAGAGTTCATGTGGAAAAACTTTATGCTGTTAATGTAACACCCAGGGCATCTTCTCGTTGTGCACATAAAATAAGAGTGTAGGTGAAGAAAGTAGGGTGAATATCGTAGAGTAAAAGCACTAAGAAAATCACGGTGAAGATCAAGAGTTTTTGTAGGAAAACAAAATGCAGTAAACGTTAGGGGAATTGTCGTACCTAAAGTACTAATTACCAAAATTTAAGAAATTATAAACTTTATTCTTTAGAAAAATTTAAAAATAAATAAAATAAATAAAAGCATTTATATTCAAAAAAGGTAAAGGTAAACCAAGAATCATTTTGCTTGGTCACCTCTGTTTCCAAGGTGTCAGACACAGATCAGATCGAAATAGTTTAGCTTCGTATTTTACCATTGAAATAGGAATTGGGATCTTGTCTTAAACAGTGAAAAGACATCTCATCTCACTCTCACGTGTGATGGTGACGTGTATCTGAAGAAGCCACACCTTCAAAACGTTTCAGCTGAAAATAGAACAGTCGCAGATTCCTGAGCTTATCTCAAATATCCAGACGGGTGCGCCATCTAAGCCAGTTAAAACAGTCCCGTGAAAAGTTATCGAGCCGAGCCCCACTTCTTGTCGGAACGTCTGCCAGTGAAGACCGGGAAGGAACCGATAACACCACACAAAAATGGTGAGTTTGACGTCAGTGATTTTGTGGAAAGGAGTACAGTGTAAAATTGGACTACGCGCTTTACCAGTGACGACACAACTTGTGATAATCCTCGTGAAAGATATCCGCAGACCGGACTTTGCGAGCGATTTAAGTTATTCGAGCTTTCGATTTCCACTATAAGTGCTGTGCTTAGATAACAGTGATAGAACATGGTATTTCAACTTAACTTTTTATTGCACATAAACACTCGCCGTGTCCAGTACAATTGCACTAACAGAACACACTTAACGACACCGAAGCTGTTAAAATATGGAAATAACGAAATGTTTTTGGTTATTTTCAGAGCGACCTCAGCAAAATCGACGTAGAAAGTAAGTTGAATTTCTTATTGTTTATTTTAAAACTATTTTCCTATTTATTTTTTTACATTTTACTTCTAATTTTATGCCTTTTAAAACGGACTGAAAAGATATTTCATGAAAATAGTAAATGCAGTGAGATGGTTAATTTGTTCATTAGTTGCTACGGTAACAATGAGCTAAATAGTCATAAGCTGATATATCATATTTCTAAGTATAGCATAGTTTTTCATATATGGCGTGTATTGGTAAGAAACCGGCGGTAGCGCCAGTATCCACCACGCTGCGTCGGCGCAGCGATCCAAAATTAAACTCCTGCGTCACGTGGTTCGAGCAGCCGCCCGCCCAAACAGAGAAACACCGCTCAGATTTCACTTCTCGATTGTTTCGAATTTTTTGGCATGATGACAAGAAATGCATCGATGAAATATATAGTATCCTTATCATTTCTATCATATAATATAAAGATAATATCCAGATGATAGATCTAGGTATTATTGTTCATACCTACTGTCAATATCAAGGTCAACATGTGGATAAATCAGCTGTTGATCAGAGTTGAAATCATGCCTTGTTTAGCAGTGGTGGCTTTGTTAAATTTTAAAGTGAAATAATGAAATTTAAACATTATTTATTTTCATTGACAAATACTGTAATATTAAATAAATAGAGTTTGTTGTTTAGATTTTAAAAACTAGGAATTTAATTTAATTCAGTTGATAACTCTACTTTTCAGGAAATTACGTTCTAGGTACTTAATTTAAAAGGATGCAAAATATGTTTATAAATCTTTACTTTTTATAATTTAGAAAATTTTATTTCTTAGGAATACAAAAATTAGTTTTTACAGATACACGTCTAGTCAGTGATCACCATGATGTTTTATAGTTAAAATTGAATTCAAATTGGGCCAGAGCCCAGAGCTGTATTGGTGTTATTTTAGGAACATGAATCACAGTTCGCAGTGAATATAACGTAACGTTTGGAGGAAAACGAATATTTTCGGAGAAGAATGCGCGCCTACGCCTCGAAGTTACTACACACATCTAAATTTTCCAGATTTTCTGATGAAATCATATTCTCATATCAAGTTTGTTCTTTAAAGTATGCTTTTTTTCGGGTGATTCGGGATTCCGGGATGATTTTTCGGGTCGCAAACTCTTCCGGATATATTTTGTTAATGAAATACGTAGGTATATTTTAATATGGTAAAACTACTTTTGAATTTCAATATTTAGACTTTATTTTTTGGCACTTATTGTCACTTATGCCATTATTATTTAATGTTCAACTTTTAAAACTTTAGGTAAGACCGTGGGTCCTTGATTATATTAAGGGGCCACTACTTAAGTTAACAAAAAAACATATTGCATTTATTTATAAAGTTTTATTTTTATTAGTTCTTGAATTATTAGAATCAGATTGTTTAATATCCTTAAAAATGGGTCGCTTCATTGAAATAAATCACAATGAAATATTAAAGCATATATATATTTTGGGGTAATAAGCCGATACCAATACTTACCCAGTTGGTAAATTTACTAACAGGCTAATTATGCTTAAATATTTATGCTTAAATATTTATAATTAAACATACTATTTCTAGATACTCAATTAAAACTATTAACTCATCAGAGTCGAGCCAAAACCATTAAAGCTAGAGACAAGAAATCTTAACATTTCGTTTGTGACGTTAGGGCTCACCTAAAAGGGATTTTTCAAAATGCAACCCCTAAGGAGGTACAACAAGCGCTTGAAGTTTGTGTGAAAATTTCGTTAATCATAAAATTGCTAATTTGGCCTTTTAATTAAAACTTAAAATCAATGTGTATTGCCGTTTTTGAAAATAATTCCCCAAGGGTTGAGCAGGATATGAAAATTTTGAAAATTTGTACAGGAGTCCGGTTATTATAGAAATCAAAACCTTAGTAATTAATATATATGACTTTCACTTCTTCTTAAATACCTTACTCCAAGGGGGAAAAATAGGTTGTACAGAGTCCTATTGCTTATTACGATGTGATTTAAAGGGGGTGTAAAAGCTTTTATGGGTCGGGAAAGAGTAAAATCAAGCGTGTAACACCAAGGATAACCGTAACTAGTTAAACATAAAATATAAACAATGTTAAGGAATTTTAGTATGCTTTAATATTTTTTGATGATTTTCATTTATTATTAGTTTATATTATTTCTATACATTTTTCGATTTCGTTACATTTTACTCGATACATTTAATTGTCGAAAAAACCTTGTTTCGCACACATTTTTTGTTGAATATTTAAAACGAAATGCCATTTCGCGATTTTTTTAAAACTGATTGATAGACAGTAACAATATCTTGAAATGCTCCGACCAGTTTTTTGATAACTGTCGTAGTTTTCTATAAAGAGAAGCAGTTTGCAAGAATTTAATTAATTTTGTTACAGTTCTGTGTACACTTTTTGACGTGAAAAAAAATTATGTTCAAACCTTAATTAAGTGAATTAGCTAATATTATTATAATTTGCCTATTAAAACAGTTAGAAAAAATAATATTCTGACACTCTATTCTTGGCCTTTAATTGAAATTGTTTGGAAAACTAAGAGTGATATTCTCTTTATTTTTATTTCATAGAATATAAAGGGTGTAAGGAACATCGTGACGAAAACTGAAACCATAGGTTTAGTACATGATTCTGAACCCTATAGCGTTGGAATTTTACGTCGGTCTTTTCATGATTTTTGTGTATTTTTTCGGCGTTTTTTTTACTGATGACTATTACCGTGTATTACAACCCCATTTTAACTAAAAAAGTAATGAAAAACAATAAGTTTATTATTTTCACCTGAAACTGCAATGTAAATCAAATTTAAAATCAGTTATTAGGTACCCTTAAAATAAATTCTTGAGTAAGGTCAACGTACCTACACAACAGCACACAATAGGCACAAGCTCACACCGCGGTATAGATAAAGCAGTAAGCATCGATGTGCGGCTATACCTACATTCTGGTCGTTAGTAAACCGCGTTTGCAATAAGTACATTGCGCTCTTTCCCACGATACGAAAATGTCAAAAACTATAATTTACCATTTCCGAGATAATCTTTTTTGTAATTTTTTTGTAAACTGAAAATGCTACTTTTTGCCAAAGTTGTTGTCACCGTGTTTATTAATATGACCTAGTGAATTTGAAAATTTTATAGTTCTAAATAAATATTTGAATTATATACCGACAGATAACCGAGAAAAACGAGATTCTCAACGTGCAGTCACGTGCTAGCGCCTATAGTACGCGGAACTGTGTCTCTTTGTATGCTTAGTAATAGTGCAATATGTCTTTGTACACTGGTCGAAACGGCACACTTTTGCTAGAGTATGCCATAGACTTAAGTGACTTTTTCTCTCAGATATATATTTTGCGAGTCATTGCTAATTAGCTTTTAAAGTTGTCAATTCTGACCCCCGGCTCCTATTTTGAAAAACAGAATCTGTTCGACAATATTTGCAAGTTTGGTCATACTTACGTACGTACGACACGCACTTAGCAAGTTTTTGGTCATTAGGTGACCGTCAAAATTCAATGGCATCATATTTAATTTTTTTCCCAAATGTTTGTGTCAAATCATGCAAATAATAATCAAACATAAAGTTGAGCATGAAAATAATGTTTTAAATTGAACTTTTAATTCTGATTTGATCATTAAAAAACACCGACAAAAAACCGACCAAGTTGTTGTGTCGTACACGCAATTAGTTAGGATTTCGTAGAATGAGAAATTGTTGCGGACATCTGAAAAACTTGATATTAATATAAATGAAAATATTTATTGATTAATTATTGTTATAGAGGCGTCATTCGCCTTCTCCATCTACGACTTCGAAGGAACGGGAAAGGTGGACGCTTACAACCTCGGCGATCTCTTGAGGGCCCTTAACTCAAACCCCACACTGGCCACGATAGAAAAACTGGGCGGCACCAAGAAGAAGGGCGAAAAAATGCTTACGGTACTATTAATTTTTTTTTACAGTTCATCAGCAGGTAATGTCAAAATACATTGCTTTAAAAACTTTTGGACTAGGAAAAAATCCAATTTACAACTTTGCTAAAGCATAGCCGTGTTAAACCCTAAAAAAGGAGTTTTTGATAACAATGATGTGTAATTAACTATTAATTTATTTTATGTATTTTAATAAAAATCTCTGTGAGTTGAGATGTAGCTGCACTACTCACGTAGACTCCGTTACATATACGTCATCCTTGTTATTACTGTCACATAGCACAGCCTCTTAAGAGGGCGATATAGGCCAGAAAGCTAATTTCTGTAATACTAACTTTGTGTATGTTAATGTACTTTAAATCATTACACAATTTCATATATTATACTATGAGATATATTCGTAAAATACTTCTTAAGTAATTTATGCCATAATGACGCTTTGAAACTTAATTTTTTTTTGTATGGAATTTAATATGTTTACCGTATTGTAGTCACATTTTCTAATTTTTGGCTACAACTTAGAGTCAATGCACTAGATAACAAGCTATTCTAATTATTTAATCAACTTTCATTACAAGGAAATGCAATACACGCTTTGAAAATTTGCACAAGTGTTGAAACAATGGTCCCTGCCAGATTTTTTATTGCATTAAATACAATAAATCAAATCATTTAGTAAGGTAATGCATTAGGCAAAAGCAAGTTATATAACATATATTTTTTTCAAACCTTAATGTCCTATAGTTAAGCCACAAAATTTGCACAAAAACGGCGTATTTACGCGATCTTGCCTATCGCGCAGTCTTAATGCGTACTTTCTTATTTATTGACTCTTTTCAACCGACTTTAAAAATCGGCCAAGTGCGAGTCGGACTCGCCTCCGTACCATTATCTACAAAAACGAGCAAAAAAATCACACAGTTGTATGGGACCCCACTTAAATTTTTTTTTTTCTGTTTTTTAGTACTTGTTGTTATAGCGGCAACAGAAATAAATTTCAACTTTCTAACTATAACGGTTCATGAGATACAGCCTGGTGACAGACGGACGGACGGACAGACGGATGGACGGACGGACAGCGAAGCCTTAGTAATAGTGTTCCTAATTACCTTTCAGGTACGGAACCCTAAAAAGGAGGAGGTTCTCAATTTCGCATTCGCAAGTTCGCCTTTTTTGCATGTATGTTTGTTACCTCAGAACTTTCGATTGGGTGAACCGATTTTGATGATTCTTTTTATTTTGAAAGCTGGTGCTTCCCGTTTTACCTTTTTTTATAATATATTTTTTATAATTGCTGAAGTGTAGATGATTATTGAACTTAGTAACTCTCGTAATTCTTCGAAAATGTGCATTGTAGTAAAAATATTTACGGAATCATGATCTCAAATTTTATACAGAATGGATAGCATTTCCATTCGTTTGATTGTTTGTTAAGGCATCAATCACGCAAAATCGTTATGTCAAATATTGATGAAATTGACTATTAAGACCTGGTACCCTGATTGAAAAATTACAGTATTCATCATGTGGCAATTTGAGAAAAATCTTATTAAGTAGCACGTGCATGTGAGGAAGATAAGGCACCACGGCGCTTTCTTAAATAATTTAAAATAAAGTGCCAAATCGTTTTTGATTATTTAGTTACTCAGAAACTAAAAAATGTTTTTATAATTTAGTAGTAGCATCCGTGGAACATTTACTTATCTAGTTACATACATTTTATACGTTAACAGATGGAGGTTAAAAAAAAACACAGAAAATATAAAGACTTTTTTTATATGTTTCTTCTATCGAAGCAAATTAAAGCTATCGTGTTTTTGGTATTTTGATAGTAAAGGCCATTATGTGTGAATAAATTTTCAACCTAAAATACCGACGACACATATTTGAATATTGGTTTTTTTTATATATTTGGAGTTTAACTCTATATAAAAATAAAAATGTAATATATAAAAAAAAAAAAATTAATTTTGACTACACGTATTGATTTTCTGCATTTTGGGAATGGTCACTTTAGGTTTGGTCGCCTTCACACATCATCACCGTCACACTGGTCACCCTCTTCTCTTACTTTATCTTTCTTCTTTATCTTACTCTCACTAGGTTTTAGAAAGACAGTAAGATATTCTGTTCTATAATATCCAATTGCAATAGGAACTTTTTATCGAAATAAAAAGTTTTCTAAGACCATTTCTGTGCTTTTAGCTATTAGGATACACTGTGTCAAAAATCAGGTGATCCATTCATTTTCAGAGTAGTTATAATAATAATAATTTCTGGGCATATTACACAGCGCCATCAGGGGCCTGATTCTCGTTCCGATAGAGATAATCTCGAATTGGAGATATGTTTAAATGATTTACTTATGGCTTGTTAAACTAAGCCAAGCTTATATTATAAAAACCAGACAATGGATACGAATACTTATATATTTTTTTTATATTTACATACATATCATACATAAATACACCCAGACTCAAGTCAAACACAAATGTTTGTTACATTAATGTTTGTCACATTAATGTTTGTCACATTAATGTTTGTCACATTAATGTTTTTCCAGTGCGGGAAGCGAACCCACACCTCTGCACAGTAGCCGGCCATACTACCAAGTAGGCTGCAAGGAAATCAACAATAACCAATAGCCACAATAACCTTTTTTTATTCCAGATTGAAGAGTTCCTTCCCATCTACAGCCAAGCAAAGAAAGACAAAGACCAGGGCTGCTATGAAGACTTCTTAGAATGTCTGAAGCTATACGACAAGAACGAGAATGGTCTTATGCTTGGTGCCGAGCTCACACACACACTCCTCGCGTTAGGTCAGTACATATATCTATTATCGATCATCAATTTATAGCGCAAGTCTTTTTTCAGTGTTCTGCTTTTTAGTTTGTATTGAACTATTAATATTTAGACAGTTTGAAATTTTTAGAGTAAGTGAGCGGTTCGCGTAAAGGTTGACTATCAGGCGCACAATGATTGGGGCGGCAAATTAGGCGCCCCTTTGCGTGCTTATGTAAGTCGAGCGGAAAATACACCGATTTTAATAAAATTTATGAATGTCATTAAGAGATTTGCACAAACATGATTGGGTTAATACTGGCCGACATTGGCTAACTAGCATTATTGTATAGTAATTCTAGCTATATATGTAAACTGGATTGTCCCAAATCCTAGTCAGCTTTTTATCACCCTATTTTTTATCTGTAAGCTTGAGGACTACTTAAATCGTCCATACCCATTATTGGTATGACAATTGAAGTAGTCCTGCATGCTTACTAACGAAGCATACTACAAAGGCGCATTTCTTGATCGCTGTACAATTTTGCTGTTGGAATTAAATAGCATTTGAATCCAATTTTTATATCAAATCCTATGACAATTGACAAATCTGCCTATGGGTGTTTATCGATTGACGTTGAATTTGATTGAAATTTGTTTTAAGACTTGTTTTAAGCATGCTGAAGTGGTCTATTGCAAAGTTCTTATTGCAACGTTTGAAGTTTTCGACATACAATGAATTTTGGGCTGCCTATTTATAAATTTCGATGTGTCAATAAGAAACGACAGTTGGCATTAAATGAGTTTCCAGTTGACCGTTCGTCGCCTACACAGTTGGCTTGTAGCCATGAGTTTAGCGTTTTAATTACACTCGAGGACAAACTCTCTAAGTTTCTTTTGTCAAGTTTTATTTAAAATATTTTTTTAACAGTATAAATGATACCTGTGACGTCGCTCCTAAAGCAGATATGTGTAGACATTTTATTTTAAGTAGTAAACTTGCCGACTTGACTACATCAATACTATATGAAAGTAAAATGTGCGTTATTGATAGATTACAAAAATAGAATGCTAATAATACTTCTAATATAATAAATGCGAAAGTATGTGGGTTAGTATGTTTGTTACTCCTTCATGCCTCTCAATTGAACCGATGTGGGTGCAATTTGGAATGGGCATAGCTTATACCCTGAATTAACACATTTCAAACCGGAAAATTAGAGAAATCCCGAAAGCATTACTTTGACTGAATCTATGTAGCTGTAGCTCTATAGCTTGCTATAGCAAACTTCGATATTATTCCTTACTACAATCAAGGAATTGCCGTAGGAACCCCACGCTAATAATCGCCTAGCTACTGCCACAACTTAGTACAAATAATAAATAAATAATGTTTATTGGAACCAGTTGAAATTGATAATAGATTATTTTACTAAGTACACATAAAAAAGTAATAATTTTTTTAAAAAAAGTTCAATACTATTTTAATCAGATTTCCTATTCTTTAATTACCTATTCAAATATATGCCTTTCTGCGTATAAGGAGAATCGAGCTATAGTTCGCCATGCTAGTGTAAATTTGTGTACTACACAAACAATAAGGATTAACCAAGATCTTTTTGTTTATAAATTTGCTTCGTTTCTTTTTATGACAAACATGTTACACAAATATTATTTTTTGTATTATTCTTCAGGTGAGAAATTAGAGGACAATGAAGTCAATGAAGTCGTAAAGGACTGCATGGACCCAGAGGATGATGACGGCATGATCCCATATGCATGTAAGTATCTTAAAGTCTTATGTATATGATTGGTCATTTGGTCATTGGTCGTTCTTCGTCTAAATACCATGGCTATTTTTTTCTTCGCTGATTTGACTTAAAAATTTGTGCTATTATATGAAAATTCATAAAAAGGAAATATGTCGTTAATTTCAAATTTTGTATATTACAGCATTTTAATAAGCGAGGGAAAAATTGGTCAAAGTAATTAGGTGAAAAGGCAAGAAAAAAAGAAATGTACAGACCGATCAAGTAAATCTTTCAATTACTTAAGTAATGGTAATGCAAATTATATAAATGGTATTTTGTAGTGCTGTCTGTAAATAAAACAGTTAATTTAGTAGATGCACTGTTTGTTTTGATTTTGCACATGGAGTCTTAGTTTTTCGTAAAAAAATCCGTAGAATATATCTAATTTTGGTCTTGGTAAGATGTGATACATGTCCGTAGTTTGTCATGTCCGTCCGAATTGTCCGCATTGTAGTTAGAATTTCAATAAAAAATAGACAAGTTATTGCGATTGTGATTGTCCATTACAAATACATATATTTTCCTTTATATGGTAATAGACTTCAATATTTAGTACAGTATGGTTTTGATATATTTAGTAATCGGTTTACATAAATTATGACAATAAAGCCTTTGTCCTTGAACCTCGTGTGGTGTACCTTGTCTTAAATTTTGTACATTTGCAGCATTCCTGAAGAAGTGCATGGCGTAGAAGATAGCACATTTCATCATATCTTTAGTAATAAGATCGTAAGTGAACTAAGTATAAGGTGCCGCTGCTGCTCTTCGATCTTGCTTCCTGTTGGCCTCAAGCTTTTAAGATTTTTTGTTGTTGTCCTACTTACTGCTTTTATCTTGCCTTAACCTTTACAGATTTATACACTGCATAATTTTGGTGGCATTTCTCTTTTACAGAAATATTAATTGACTGCAAAGCTCTAGTTTTTTAATGTTAAAACTTCAGTCTATAAAAATTAACATTCATAAACTTTTTCGTTACTTATGATACATATAGCGACATATTTACATTGATTAAAAAAAATGAAACTAGAGTTTTGCTCATTCTTTCTTGAAACATATCTACATCTACATCTATTTCATTCTTTTTTCAAATCTGTGGCTTAAACATTTATATTAAGTTTATCATCAAAAATTATAGACATCTAGGCTGTATTAAGCATTCGACTGACATCAGTCATCATTGGTCGAGCACTAAATCTAGTCTTATGATTTAATTCTAATTATGCTAAAATTATAAAAACATATAACCCTATTCGAAAGATATTCCAAGTTACTGTTATATTCATATTTATATTAAAATTAAAATTTACTTACTTAAATTTGAGTTAAACACCAGAGTGGGTTTCTCTAATTCATATTTTTTTTTGTTTATATCGTTAAATTTAAAAAATCAATTTACAACCTTTAAACGAATATAAACGCTGCACTTAATTTAGCAATCCGAAAGAATCTTTTAACAGGACTTTCTAACTTTTCTCATACCAGTCAATTTCTCATGTGCTTATTTATATCACTATCAAAAATATTATTGTTCTAATTTCCAGCCTTCCTCCGGAAAATGTGTGACGGGTGGGGCGCCAAAAAAGAAGAGGCACCAGAGGAGGCGCCCGCGGAGGGATAAAGTTCCTGCGAAGCAGTGGCTTCAGGCGCTCCGGGCGCGGGCATAGTTGCCGCCCCCTTTGGCGCCTTCTGCCCGTTGCACTCCATCACTGATCCCGTATTACACCATCTTATATACGGACTACCCTTTTTTATATAATGCTACTCAAATTTTGTACAACTGTCTTTCAGTGACTGTATATACTTACACTAAGATTAAATTACTGTGAAACAGGTCTTAAGCGCCTTTTAAATCTATTTATTATTTATTTAAGTACATTTATAATGACAAAAATATAAAAAAACCAAAAATTATTTTATAATAAACTGTTAAACTGTTCCGATGTGTGTAGTATTTATTTGTAAGTCAGGATGTCTTATTTTAAGGTTACCGCACACAAAGCGTACAAACTTTTTGTCTTTTACAAAATACATCTTTTTGTCGGTAACAAAAAATAGCTAAGTGCGCCTCGTATATACGTAGTCATTAACTTGGGCCATAGCATTTGGGTAGCATTAAAAAAAATATATATACGCTGTTTTCGCATTCTGATAATATAATTTTACAGATAGGTGTCTCACGTAAACGGCCATATAGATTTGTAAATTGAGGAAAAAAAAAACCGGCCAAGTGCGAGTTGGACTCGCGCACCGAGGGTTCCGTACCTACCACCATTTATGTAATATACAAACACAAATAAAAATATTCTTATATTTGAGTTGATTGAATGAAAGGTAAATTGCGGTTTACGATTTATGACGTATTAAAAAAAAAACTACTTACTAGATCTCGTTCAAACTAATTTTTGGTGGAAGTTTGCATGATAATGTACATCACATATTTTTATTAGTTTTATCATTCTCTTATTATAGAAGTTACAGGGAGGAGACGACGACACTCATTTTACCATTTTAGAAGTGTCTCTCGCGCATACTATTCAGTTTAGAAAAAAATTATTTTAGAAACCTCTATATCATTTTGGGATACCTATCCATAGATACCACACACGTATAGGTTTGATGAAAAAAAAAATTTTGAGTTTCAGTTATAAATATGGGGAACCCCAAAAATTTATTGTTTTTTTTCTATTTTTGTGTGAAAATCTAAATGCGGTTCACAGAATACATCTACTTACCAAGTTTCAACAGTATAGTTCTTATAGTTTCGGAAAAAAGTAGCTGTAACAGACATGACGAATTCCGTTTTTGCCATTGGGCTACGGAACCCTAAAAATAAGGTTATTTCTCCATACACTTAATTGAGGGATTAAAATTTTATTTTCGCGCACCTCATCGTTTGGGATATCGTTGAAAAAAAAAAAAATTGTTTTTACACGAACATTTAGGACTCATGTGCTGAAATGGCAGTGTGACGAGTCCTAGAGTGGAGACCGCGTTCCAAAAGGCAAAGCCCGGTGGACTTACTACCTTTTAATAGCGTAGCTCGTGGTGACTGGAAATGCAGAGACTGGTAGGAATGGCTCGGAGTGGACCAAACTGAGCTGATATTATGATGGTGATGACGATAAAGAAAATGTGTGTGTTTGGACGTTTGCTTATATTTTAGTACTTTTGTATAACGTTGAAAAAATTAGTTTCGATACCGAAAGATGTATCGTGGAAATTCAAAACCGTTCGTGCTCATGGGATAGTGCATCGAATGATTATTCCGACATTATCAGGATATTTTCTTAAATCTCTATATAGTTTTAAGAAAACACCACTTCGGCTGCAATCCCATATAAAAGGATGAACCCATACTTTGCTTTTTTTCTTCTTTTCTCTTTGTATTTTTCTGCGACAAACATAATAAATAAGTGCGATATCCTCTACGTCCATTCCTACGACGTCGTCAAACTGACTGAAGAGTAACCATGGCTACTCTGTTTGGCGACCTTTGGATGCCAGAGGTAGCCATGCTTGCGTCGCCGGCGACGTCGCCATGGCATCCCGGTGACGCAAAGCTCTAAGTAAACCATTTAATAGATATTTTTATGCCCCAAAATCAAATAATCATTGCTACGTAAGTATCTTAAATTGTTGGCATTTATTTTATTACATATAGATAATTTTAGAATTACGTGGTATTGTTGTCAAAAGCCATCATAGCCATAGGTTTTGCACGGCATTTTCGAACGAAATGAAGGTGTCGCTTTTAGTACTTGCGATTTTAGTGGGCTGTGTAGGTAAATGGGGTCGATGAATTTTTGAATCGTTTGCACGAGCGCTTTCTCAACGCTTTTTACGAGCGTTATTTTTAACGTTCTGAATAGACCTTATGACTCATCTTGCTTGTATTTGCAACACGGCGTTTTTTACGCCCCGGGTGTTTTTATAAGTTTTAAAGTAAATACAAAAAAACGTCGAGCGTTAAAGCGTCAAAAAAACGCTTGTGTGAACGATGCCTTATATAGGCTACTTAAAAATAGTAAGTAAAGTGTGAGTCGGATCGCACAAAGGGTTAAATGTTTGCTTGAAAGAAACTAAATTGAGAAAATATTGACTTTAAAAAGGTCAAGTGTGAGCCGAACCAAACCATTAAGGTCTTTGTAACCTGAAATAGAATTTTAAAATTTATGTAACCGAATCCAACAAAAATTCGTTTCGTGCTCAAATGGATTTACAGGCTTTTTACCCGAATTCAAAAAAGAGAAGAGTGCAAGATTCTTTTGCACTGAAGTTTACTTGCTTTAAAGTGTTAGTCGGAGTAGTAAACTGAGGGTTTCGTGCTTAGTGGAATTTCCGAAGTCTCTCTTAGCCGAATAAAAAAAGAAGATTGTTGTATCTAAAAACATCAAGTGTGAGATTGTAGCAAATGATTTGTTTTGATATGTAATTTTTATTCTGTAAATAGCTTTAGTTCTCCTTTTGCGTTATTACTTCCAAATTTTATTAATTTGTACATCCATACAAGAAATGCCAAAGAGATTTGACTTTGACATACCGGCCTTTTTACTTTGAAAATTTTGATTTGAAAGATTTAAATATAGAAAGGAGAAAAGATGTTAATAAAGTTTTTGGGAGATTTGATTACGAAAAGACGTGACATGCGAATATTTTTTTATAAAGTTATTAAATGGTGATAAAAAATTTGAATATTGAAATTATGCCGATTATTCACAAATAGTGAAATTGTTTACGAAGAAAGAATTTTGATTCTGCAAGAAGGCTGAATCTATTAAGGATTACGTTATTTTTTTATTTCAATGGTTTAAGGTTATAACAAAGTGTTATAATAACTTGGATTTGTTGACATCAAGAAACAGGTTATATTTCTTGCCGATGAGTTCCTTTTATTGAAAGCTGAATCGTCAATTTCGTCATATTGAACCTATTTTTAAAGGTTTTCAAAAGCCGACGATGGCTTTGATATGCTCGACTTGATCGCGTTTCGAACAACTTGTTTAAAACATATGTGAAAGAAATTACACCCTATCACGGGTCGACTTTCAACAGTTTCATGTAACAATATTTATTACTTCATTAAATAACTTTATAATGCTGCAAACGAAACGTTATTGTACTACCATATTTACGTTTTACGCATAGAATTCAATTCCTAATAGTAAGTCTTATATAGTAATTATTAGAAAACTATATTTAAAACTATTTTGGTACCGACAACAGAAAAATCAGAAATTCGGTAATTTTTGGTAATTATCGAAATTTAGAAAACATTACTGGGATATAGGAAATATTAACATACAATTGTCAAAAGTGATAACATAGCATAAATTTAATTTACTTACTCACGACAATCTTTTATTGGATTTTCCCATGATATAAGATCTTGACAAGATGGATAAACGTACTGATGGTATCATATTGAATGGAAATTTCAAAGGTTTTTTTAACCAAATTCAAAACTGAGAAGATTTTGTGCTTTAAATCGTCAAGTTTGAGTCGGTTTAACAAAGGTGTTTACTTAACGGTGATGTCAAAACTTATTTAACCGAATTCAACAAACGGAAAAGGCATTTCCTTAAAAGAGTTCAAATATAAGTCGGATTCAGATTTAGGTCAGATACCTACTAGAATGTTTTTTGCCAAATGAGAATTTTAAAGCCTTTTCAACCGAATTGAAAAACCCTTTACTTTACACGAAAAACGCCAAGTGTGAGTTAGATAAGCGCTTTGAAATTTTGTATGTACTATACAAGCTTTTTTTTGAAAGACTTCAGAAGAAAGAGTGGTTTCTATATAAAGTGTAGAAGCATTAGGGCACTGAGGTTTTCTTACTGAAAAGTTTTAAGTTTTAAAGTTTTCTACAAACTTGAAAAAAAAAACAATTTCTGAGCGAGCAAAGCCGCGAGTAAAAGCTAGTATTTTTATGAAAGTATGACAACTATTACTCCTTTAATAGAAGGTATCATATTGGTCCACTGCTGGAAATAAGCCTCATCAAGCGCGCCGCTATTTCTCCTGGTTCTCTGCCTTCCACATCCAGCCACCACCAGCCACCCTGTTATCACCGCTGCAAGAATGCAACACGGATTGCATCTATAAACATTTATATAAAAATGCATAATTTTTGTCATATAATGTTCGTAATAATAAGTTAATATTAAGTATATATTTACACAATAAAAACTATTTTCCTAATAGGGACTAGTTTAGATTTAAAACTTGTAATAACAATAACTGAAAAAATTGTATTAAGTTAGGTAAAAGTAGAGCAGGTTTGTTTCATTTCCCCTCTTTACTATTTGTTGATATCAAAAATGATATTGTGTGAGTACCGACATGTTGTCGACTTTATACGCACAACTATCCCCAAAAAAGCGGGAAATTTAGTTTAACATATGTTTGTAAAAAATATGCCATTTGTTGTGCAAATCTATACAGAACTACCATGTAAAGTTCTATATAAGCCGTATGTACGGTTAATAAGTTACAGGTGAAAATAGTTAGCGTGTTGAGCATTGTACATTCTTTCTCCCTCACTCCTTTGAAAATAGACTGCGATAGAGATACAAAAGGGATGGGTCTATGGGTAAAAAAGAGAAAGACTGTCTAAAACTTTACCTGGCTAGGGTCATTAAGTCCTTAGGCTATGCCTAAAATTAGCATTACAGGTTAAAAGCACATCTTTGCCCCTACACGTAGGTATATATACCGTTACGATAAGTAGTATGGTTAGGGCGCAAATTACGTGTAAAGTTATGAAATACGATAGCTTATAACTCAGCAACCGGGTTACATAGGATAAAAATAAATGCTTCACTAGATACCCTTCATAGGCATCTACCGTAATAAATAGGTTTCATACAGGTAACTTTAAGCCCTGAAGTACAGGAGCACAATGAAAATCCTGAAAACTTATGTCACACATTTTTTCATGACTTAACATACTGACAGACACCAAAAACACGAAAAGGTATGTCCGAATTTTAGGTCCATTTTTTGACATATAACACAAAGTCTGTAGTCATCTAGTGTAGGCAGAAAGCCCTGAGAGCTAGAATTTCAGCTCTTCTCTCACTACGGCCTAACCGTAGACAATGGAACATACCACTATGTGCCGTTGGAACCGCCTTCTAAAGATCTATCCTAGGACACCTAAATCGTCATTATAGCTCCTACCGTTTGGCTATAAAACCTAAAAATATAAAACAGTGTTATTTTATAGTCAAGCCGCAAATCGTGTGACTGTGATGGCAATAGCCGATAGAAACCCCAACTGTAAGTAGCGATTTATAGCTAGGTAGATATACCTACACTTTCGATATATGTCTATATCGACTACTATATGTTGTCTTTCACTAAGTTTTTGTGTGGGCTAGATTTTTAGTCACTACAGTAAGTACAATAAGTTAAGTACTAAATCTAGAAGGTTCTATGGAACAACCTCTCCCTCTGATGGGGTTTTTCATTTTTACTATAAATATAGAACGAATTTTGATTTGTATACAGTCTTCAAGAGAACTTCAACAAGTTAATAGCTATGAAAGCTAAGAAGTAAAATTTTTGTACATATGTGTTAGAATTTAAGTTAGAAGCATAAGTTAAATAAAATCGGTCTGTTGTGTGCATATACGCGTTTTAATATCTCAAGCGCCTAAGAAGAAACTCCTTGTCACCTGCAAAACCTTGTGCCACAGATATCGAAGGGTCTGTCCGCACAATTTGGTCAGCTTCGAGCCGAATTTTGGAAGAACCAGCAATTTCGGTTGCTGAAGAAGTTTGGTCCATTGCAACCGAAAGAGCCCAGAAAGATGCCAGTTACAAGAAGCTGTAAAGGCGCAGCCGAGACGCATGAAGACGCGTCAGCCACACAGACTGACGCCACCGCCACGACCGGAGAAACGACCACGCATACTTGGTCGTCAGGGCCAACCACAACGACGACAGCGTCCACCACCGACGCCGCGAAAGATGCACAGATCAGCGTCGTCACCGCCATAGAACAGCCCAACTCCGTACCTGATCCGCCGAAGAGCATCGCCGGGTCAAGGAAGTCTGAAAGAAGAACTCGAAAAAGAGAGTTAATTGAAGAATTAGCGCGACTAAAACTGGAAGAAATACACGCCCAAGCAGAACTAACGAAAGCACGACTGGCCAGAATGGCTGATGAGTCGTCAGACTCCGACGACCGCGAGAGCGTCGAGAGAGAATCACGGGTAAGAGAGTGGATCGAAGAGCAGCAGGGGCCACCTGCATTATTAGCAATCGCCGAAAATCCCCACCAGGGGGCGCCACCGTCGCACAAAGAAAATCGGAAATTGACCGACGTCGAACAAAACCGGCAGGAATATGTCGAGGAAAAATCCATACGGAAAATGGAAGGAAGTTCGACCGTCGATGTAGCTATGCTGGCAAATGCATTAGCGCAAGCCGTGCGACAGAATAATACACCTAGCGCTGCCCCTCGGTACGTTCAGGAACTACCAACGTTTACGGGAAACACAAGCGAATGGTTAAATTATCGATCGTCTTACCAGAGTACAGCGAAATATTTCTCCAAAGAAGAGAATGTAGCTAGGCTACGAAGAAGCCTACAGTTTGCGGCGAAAGAAACAGTATCCAGTTTACTACTAGTCGACCCAGAACCGGAAATTATAATGTCAACGCTTGAACGCAGGTTTGGAAGACCTGAGATAATAATTATGTCTGAGATGAACAAAATGAGAACCGCACATAAATTGAACGAATCGTCACGTGAATTGTGCATTTTTGCTTGCAAAATAAGCAACAGTGTCGCCACGATAGAAGCATTGAACAAACGCGAGTACCTTTACAACCCAGAGATGGCGCGAGTAGTATGTGAAAAGCTTACTCCTATATTGAGATCGAAATGGTTCGACTACAGAGCTGGACGGTCAGATGACGTACCAGAACTCAAGAAAATGGCCGATTTTCTCAACATAGAAGCGGACAAATGTGCAAGCTACGCGACGCCAGAAAGGGAGCGTACTACGGAACGAAAAAACTTCGCGAGACCTACCGAAAAGGTTTTTTCACGCTGACGAAACGAGACAAAGAGGACCTACGACGTGTCCACTGTGTAAGGACGACCACACACTGTCGAGATGTCCCACTTTTGCCGAAAAAAGCGTGTCAGAACGGTGGGAAATCGTGAAGAAAATGCGACTTTGTTTCAAATGCATAAGCGGCTCACATCGCAAAGATACTTGCCGCGCGAGACCATGTGGTGTGAAAGGATGCAAGTTTTCTCACCATAGACTGCTTCATGAGGTGCAAGAGCAAACTGAACGACCGACCATAACCGAAGAGTCTGCCCAACTAGCTTTGCCGTCACCGCCGCCAGAACCTACAATCGAACACGTCGCCACGGCAACCACTGAAGGAAAGGTGCTGCTGAAAATTGCGCCCGTCGTTGTCTCCGGTCTCAAGGGAGACGTCGACACCTACTGCCTGCTTGACGAAGGTTCTAGCGTCACGATTTTGACGGAAGAGTTGGCGGAGAAAATTGGAGCCACTGGTCCAATAAAACCAATGACAGTTCGATGCATTTCTGGTCAGAAAATTGAAGCGAAAAATAGCAAGATTGTCTCATTCAATGTCCGAGGCCGCGACCAAGAAAATCAGCTGTTAATACGCTCTGCAAAAACGGTTCCATACTTGAACATCACGACGCAAACGATAAAGCGAGCCGACATCGAAAATTGCAAACACCTCAGTGGCATCGTCGACCAACTGACCTATGACCACGCCGTTCCCACTATGTTGATTGGACAAGACAACTGGGAATATATTATCTCAAGAAAGGTCAAGAGAGGTCGCCCAAACCAACCCGTTGCGTCAAAAACAAAACTAGGATGGGTGCTACACGGAAGATCGAAAAAGATATTCGCAGAAAGCGAAAGTGTATGCGCTCACGCCACCATCGAAGAGAACTTCGAAGAACAAATGAAAGATTTTTTCAAACTCGAATCGCTATGCATCGAACCAAAATCCATGAAGCAAGATCCCGATGTGCGTGCCACCGAGTATTTAGAAAAATACACCGAGCGCTTACCCGACGGTAGGCTACAGGCACCATTGCTATGGAGAAACGAAAATGAAAAAATTGAAAACAATTACGCAGATGCGTGTAAGCGCCTGAAAGGCCTGAAAAAACGTCTAGAAAAGGACGAAAGTTTGAACGAAAAGTACACACAGAGTGTCAACAACCTCTTAGAAAAAGGTTATGCAGAACCCGCCGAGTTGCCTGCACCAAAAAATCGTACCCTATACTTGCCGCACTTTCCCGTCATCAACACGTAGAAAAAGAAAATACGTCTTGTACACGACGCCGCAGCCAGAACAAACCGACCTCCTACGATCACTACCGGGGGTCCTAATGAAGTTCCGTCAGCACCTTAATGTTAAGTTAGGTTAACATATCTAAATCTAAGGGTCATCCATTAATTACGTGAGGTATTTTTTGATTATTTGGACTCCCCTACCCTTTAGTAAGATCAGGTGATATGTGTGGTAGACTGTGGTATTGGTCTGGTCCTTCTGGTCCTATGGACAAAGATGAACAAAGGCAGGAGAAAATGAAATTTAAGTATTCTTTCACATAAAATACTCCAAACTTGAACTGACTGTAAACTGAGAGAGGAAAGATGGCATTTTTTGTTCAATAAATATATAAACCTTGTAGCTCAACTGTAGTTTACCACACGATAAGACAGTGGTGGCTTCGTCACCCTTGATGCACAAACCAAATCACCAATTCATAAAAGCTAATTATGAAAAAATAGGTTCTCTTGCGTGTGTTTCATTGCTAAGTTTACAAGATAAAATATATGTACCTATAGCAGAAAATGCTACAAAGCACTGATAATAATTAAGTATATAGATCAGGAACCTTATTTTTCAGTGTCCATAGAATTTTTTCCCTTATTTTCTCTTTAAATAATTTTAGCCAGTCTCTGAAAATATGTCAACTTATTGTAGGTACTACAGTTACTTATCTTTCGAAACAATGCAATAAGATGGTGAACGCAGTTTGTATAATATTGTAATATATAAAAAAGGGACATTGAAAGTTTACAGTTACAATTCGTAACTGGTAAAATCTGTAAAATGAACTACGGAAGTAGAAAATAAACTCTGTTTGATAACATATCTTTGCTAAAACAACACCTTTTAATAATCCTTATCACTAAATTATACTAGCAAACATTACATTCAGTATTATAATTAAACGCTTATCTAATCAATTAGCTCTTTGCTTGCGTGTCCTAAATAAGTATGTACCTATGTCCGAGTATTGTCCGCAAAATAGGAACAAATGGGGTGGCGTTTGCCAAAACAGTTTATACCTACCTCTCTTTCTCTAAGCGCGCCGGGGAAAACGGCGCGAAAACGTTTTTCGGCTGGGCATCAATACACGAGACTTCGGTACGGCTCGTCCGCTTTTCGTATGTGTTCGTGATACATACGTGAAGCTGTATAGTGTAACCAGGCGTAACGCTCTCCCTTTATTAATATTTTTTTATTTCATATGATTATTTTATGTAAACTGTTTTATTTGTTTTATTAAATAGATTTGTGACATATAATGCAGCGAAGGTACAGTGCAAGAACAACTGCCTCGGCTGAGGATGCCTCGTGTTCGGGCGAAACATATGTTAAGAAATAAAATACAAGACTTGTTTGTTTAAGCGGATTTTTAAGTGTAAATATAGAACTTTTTAAAAAATACTTTGCATAATTTTTATAATTTTTCCCAAGAACATAAAGATTCAGTTACTAAGTGTTATTCATTTTCTTAGTATTCGGTAATAAACAGTTGTGGACAAAAAATATTTAGTTTATCACCAGACCACGTGATGGAATCACAATGGCTGTTAAAAAACATAATTGCACTCTAACCACACGAGTTTCGCTATAGGTAAGTACATAAATGGAACTTGGTATCTTTTTTCTAAAAATGCAGAAAGTTGATAATTCACACAGCATAGCACAATTTCTTCCTCTACGATTATTCCAATCTGAAATACAAATATCACAATTTATAAACAACTGTTATATGCTTTAATTTAAATTTAAATCTAAAAAGCAAGGATATTTCAAGTTAAAGTCTGGCAACACCTTTGTTTCGTTGTCGCCGGCGCGAGTTCGAGCCTTGTTTATCTCAGTGGCGTTCGTCCGTGTTGTTTGTCGCCCGTTGCGTGCTTGCCTCACTGGTCGCGAGTTAGTGTGTGATAGTGGTTGATAACGTGCTTCTTAGCAAACTTGCCGATCAAACTTCACCTTATCAACAATCTTATCAGGCAAGTATGAATTGACCACTGTTGTTAGTTCAACGAAATATGCTTAAAAATAAATGTCAATATTGTTTGTAATCATCATACTGAAGCTATACATAAATATGTATAATAAATAATTATAAAAATCAAAAAAAAAAAAAATTTGGTAACTTAGGTACTTGGCTGTGTCTTAAAACCATGAACGATCATGGTCTTCTGTACTGAGTGATTTATTTATTCAAGTGTTGCTACGCTGCGTAGACGGGTATAACAACAAATCGTTAGCTAGGTACCCATCAATTAATAATACATTTTTATTATTGTTTACATTCTTGCCAGCCTGAGTGACCGTTGTCATTAAACAATATTGGTTATCATGTTAGTGGTTGTTGACATTAATAAATAAGTAGGTAAAAATAGATACAGTATTTAGGTACCTTAATACAATTTCAGATCAGCTGCCAAGATCTAGAATTTAGGTACCTACTTAATAACTAATATTTGTATTATGTCCTATTAGGTACGTTTGTTACGCATTCCTAAAACTTTCCTGAATAAAATATAGGTAGAGTCAAAGACGACTTATTGGGTAGAGTCTTTTTGAAATTGTAACTCAAACAGTGAAATATTTTTTTTAATTGGTCCTGTAGTTCTGGAGTTTATATCCCATGTACACACACTAACGAACAATGTCATATTGTCTAACCTCTAGCTCTAACGATTACAGTATGGGGTTCTTAAAGAAAAAAGTTATTAGATTTTTGAAGAATAGGCAACATGCAAGCGTCCACAGTCTGCGGTGACTGCTTACCATTAGGCAGACCGTAAGCTTGTTTGCCATCTTAGTGGCATAAAAAAGGGACTTGCCTCACGATTGTCTACCTCTAATGGAAAAAGAAATCGACTTCTAAATCCAACACCATTTTTGCCTTTTTTATTGCCCTGTGTGGTTGGTTATGAACTTGGAAACGATGAACATTGCAGTTAGAAACTCGCCCCACTGAATAGCGGCGCGGACGGCGTGCTGCGGATGAGGGAATTACAGTATCCGACTTTTGTTTGATCGGTTTAGAAACGTCCCCCTTCAATGACATTATATCTATGTTTGTACCGTGGTGGCTTACACCCACTATGTAGGGTTGCCATACATCCCGTATTTGAGAACCGTGTCCCGTATTGCTATTTTGTCCCTTTTTTCGTCAAAATACGCGTATGCAGCAAAACGAATGGCGCTAATCGACAATTTAATGATAAATTTAATAAAATGGCACCAAAATATAATTTTTTCAAAATTTATAGCTAATCTCGAGAGATCGATCTTATATGTCCCGTATCAGTTCCGAATAATTATGGCAACTTTTCTATGCTTTAACTTATTCGAAATATCTGAAACAACGTTTTTATTTTTGTTTTGAATTATTTAAGTATTACAGACAGTCTATAACACGAGTATAACTGTTTTCAACCGACTTCAAAAAAGGAGGAGGTTCTCAATTCGACTGTATTTTTTTTATATTTGTTAGGTACCTCAGGACTTTCGAGTGGGTGAACCGATTTTGATTATTCTTTTTTTATTAGATTTTTTTTATTTTGATTCGTCACTTGAGTGTCTATGTACCTAACAGTTTATAACACACTTCTCTTGCATGAAACCAACTTTAAACTGTAATTCAGGTCAAATTTTTGGAAATAAGTAATTATTTATACCTTTTTAGTGCATCTTTTTGAAGCCGCTTGTTTTTTTGTAAAAAAGTTTTTTTAGTGAGCAATTCAATGATTGATTGTTTGCAATTTAACAAATATTGCAATTGAAGCAGGCAATGTACAACAATTCAGAAAGGATTGCAGTTGATTGCAAGAGTTCACAGCAAAGATTGCAAAACTTGCTAGAAAACCAAAGTTTACAATTCATATGTATATGAGTGAAGTAAATTAATAAACGCCGATTAGGTTAATGTTCATCTGCATCTCAATGGTCTCCTCAAAGGAAAATAGGCAATATCAAACGACTCGATTTCCAGTTCTGACATTTTTCTTGAAAATGTATAAGTAGGTACTTAGTAATTTTCGCAAAACGAACAATTTTCAAAGTTATATCGTAAAAAACCAACGTCCAGCAAACATCGATTATGATATTTAAATAATCCATATTTAATATTTCGTGTAATATTTAAAAAATGCAATTTATTAGTTTCAGTGCAGAGTACGAAGCTGTCTACGGTAATGGCGGAGGTGAAGCATACGCCCGATACACCTGGCAAAGATATAACCAAACACAATACAGGTAAACTAACTTTTTTCTCGTATGAATAAAATTATTGTAAATGTAAAAGTAACATCCGTCTGTTACCTCCTCACGGCTTACTTTTAAACTAATATTCATAATATATGGCAAAGAAATAGATTACATGTTAAGGGATGATATAGACTACCTTTTATTATTTTGCTCCGTGGATCAGGCAGGTTCCCCTGCTGAATCGGGGGCGTGAGTTCGATCTCCGCCCAGGACAAATATTTATGTAGGTATTGAACATTTGTGTTTGTTTTGGTGTTTTTTATTTACAAAGAAAGTTTGTATGTTGTTTTTATCAGTTGTCGGTTATCCATAGTACTGGATATGCTCAGTTTGGTATCAGAGAGCGCTGTGTGTAATGTCCAGAAATATCTATTTTTTTCATAATATAGTTCGCGTGAAAAATAAGTAATTGCTCATCGTTTACTATTCATTTCTACAATTTTCGGTTTCGTACCCTAAGGGTCCAAATGGAGCTCTATTGCTTACTTAACCCTAAATGTGCTAAGTCCGACACGCACTTGGCCGGTTTTTTAGGGTTCGTTAGCCATATGGCAAAAACGCTTAAAAAATCATACGCTTGAAATATTCAAGATTATTTAGTGATATATTCTCTTTAAAAGTGCATGATCAAATTAAAATAAAACAAATATTTAAGGGGTGCATACAACATACGTGATTTTTTTTGCCGTTTTTATAGATAATGGTACTAAACCCTTCGGGCGCGAGTCTGACTCGCACTTGGCCGATTTTTTTAAGTTATACTACAAATTATGTTTATATCTTGCTTTTGATCTTTTGTCATTATTTGAAACAGTAGTTTCTAATCTATAATTTAATACCTAGTCATATACAGTTTAATAAACTGTAAACTAAAAGTAAAAATAAAAATGACTATTTCTTGATTTTCAGGCCAAAGGTTGCAGTTAACTTTTGTTGCTGCATCTAATAAATATATCCGGTGGAATTAAATTTACCCATGTATCAGTGGTAGATGAGTCTTCACTTTTGTTGTTTTTAAACTTTTCTATTACAAAAAAAAAATATTAGTTTAGAACGTCAAAAATATTTAATTTGGCGTAAAATATAGATTTACCTACTCAACTCATGTATCAACCAATCGACGCTCGGAACTCTTAAGCCGCCACAAATTAAATAAATATGACTTCCGGCACAGATTATATAACACTATACTAGTACTTCCAGTATACTTTACTATATAATGTTTATTTTAAAGCATCGCTGTCCTACAAAAAGTGTAAATATAATTTTTTTTTTTTATTAAAGAATTGTGTCTATAAATTCTATAGACTGTAATGACCGTATTCTATATAAGCTTGTTTGTTACCTTGGTGGTATAAATAAATTATGAAATTAAGAAAGGGTATGAAGGAAATTACCTTAATAGTAGAATTGAATTTTAAGTGAGTAAAAAAGTCTAAATAAATAAAAAAACAACAAATTTCAACAACAACAACAAACATCATAATTATAAGGTCTGATGTTGGCAAAAACATAATGCAATATATTTTTCTCGATAGAAAAAAACACGAAGTCGTCCCTAGTTTTGCCAATTATTGATTAATTTTTATAAAGGTACATATGGCACTAGCTGAAATTTAATTATAATATTATACAAAACCTTTTGACGTGACAACGTCTTATAAATTGGTTTGCCGGGTGACACTTCAAGAAACTGCGTTACGCTCCGCTCACGTTATGCGCTCACAATGAGAGCGAGTGAGAGGCACGCGCCCGCCTAAGAGCGAGAGAGACAGACATAAAATCATTGTCACGTAAAACTTTCGCCCGTATACCGACTTTACAGGCAACCAGTTTTTTTTTTTTTTTTTTTTAATACCACTAAGGTGGCAAACAAGCTTACGGCCCGCCTGATGGTAAGCGGTCACCGTAGCCTATGGACGCTTGCAACACCAGGGGTATCACTTGCGCGTTGCCGACCCTTCAGAAATCTAATAAGTTCTTTCTTGAAGAACTCCATACTGTAGTCCTTGCAGAAAACCTTGGCAGGGAGCTCATTCCACAACTTAAGCGTTCGCGGGAGGAAGTTTCTCTGAAGCCGCACTGTACGCGACCATTTAGGTTCTAAAGAGTGAGAATGAATTCCCTGCCGATGGCGAGCGGTGCGATGGTAGAAAGTAGCCGTGGGCATCATTTCGAACAATTCCTCAGAACACAACCCATTGTACAAGCGGTAGAACACACACAGTGAGGCAAAGTCTCTCCTTAGACTTAAGGGCTCGATACCGCAAGTGAGTTTGGAATCGTCGACAATTCTCACAGCCCGTCGTTGAACCGAGTCAAAAGGGCCAAGCTGGTATCCGGGTGCACCTGCCCAGAGATGGCAGCAGTACTCCATATGGGGCCGAACCTGCGACTTGTAAAGTAACAATCTTTGCCCCGACTTGAAGTACTGCTTCGCTCTGTTGAGTACACCAAGTTTTTTGGACGCCAGCTTCACCTTATCTTGTAAATGATCTCGGAACTGAACATCGCTGGAGATGTCGACACCAAGGATCCCAATGCTCTTGGAGATGGAGAGGGGAGTGTTCTGGAATTGTGGGACCACAGTGAATGGAGTTTTCTTAGCGGTGAACGCGCACACTTGTGTCTTTGTAGGGTTGAATCGGACCAAGTTTACCCGTCCCCAGTCAGAGACCTGGGACAGTGTAGTCTCGATTTGAGACACAAGTTCTCCGCGGTTTTCCTCCACAACGGAACGAGGGATGTTTGCACGACCCGTGTAAAAAGCGTCTCCAGTACTGTCATCTGCATAGCAATGTATGTTGTTGATGTCCAACATGTCATTGATATGCAGTAGAAACAGCGTAGGAGACAGCACAGAGCCTTGCGGGACACCAGCATTAATGGCCATGCTATCAGAGCAACTACCGTCAACTACGGTTCGTATGCGTCTGCCGGACAAAAAGCTAGCCACCCATTTGCACAAACCCTCGGGCACTCCGTAAGATGGCAACTTCGATAGAAGACCGCGGTGCCAGACCCGATCGAACGCCTTCGCTATGTCCAGGCTACATGCCAATGCCTCCCCCTGACTCTCAATGGCTAGTGCCCATCGGTGTATGAGATACACTAGAAGGTCACCAGTCGAGCGACCATGGCGAAAGCCATATTGACGGTTACTGATCAGATCATGTACTTCTAGGTATCTTAGAAGCTGTGTGTTGATCACACGCTCCATCACCTTAGAGAGGAGAGAGGTAATAGCGATAGGCCTGTAATTCGATGGATCTGATCTATCGCCCTTTTTGGGCACCGGGTGCACATTCGCAGTCTTCCATGAAGACGGAAATTGCCTAGTGTGGTAGGAAAGCGCGAAGCGGCGCGTGAGTACAGGACATAACTCAGGAGCACACTGCTTAAGCACCACTGCTGGTATACCGTCTGGCCCACTCGACTTATGAACGTCTAGATAGAGCAACGCCCGCCTGACCTCCCGCTGCGTTATGGAGATTTCCGGCATGGTCTTACCGCACCACGGTATAGTACGTGGTACAGCGCCTTCATCGTTCATATTCGAGTTCGAGGCAAAGAGACTGCCCAGTAGATCGGCTTTCTCTTTAGCACTATGGGCCAAGTCACCATCGGTCTTTCGCAGTGGTGGTAACGACGACTGGCTGAAGTTCCCTTCGGCAGCTTTGGCAAGCGACCAGAAAGCACGACTCCCAGAAGGATAGCTCGCAAGTCGTCCACCTATTTCGCCGATGAATTGGAATTTTGCTCTGGCAATTGCTTTCTTACTGAACCTCGAGGCAGCTTTTAATTTGCGTTTTAACTCAGAAATATTCGGATCCTTATTAAAACGAGCCGTGGTCCAAGCCTCATATCCATTTTGCTTAAGAATTTTAGCTTTTCCGCAAGACCTATTAAACCACGGCCGTTTTTTGACGCCGGCAGCTACTCGCGGGTTAGGAATATAGCATTCCATACCAGCAAGGATTGTCTCAGTGACTGCGGCTGCGCAGACGTCAGGATCTTCTGAGTTAAAGCAGATCTGCCTCCACGGGTACGATGCGTAAAATTCTCGCAATCCATCCCAGTCTGCCGACTTATAGTGCCACACACGACGCCAATTAGTTGGCCCAGAAGGATCGGGTTGTGTGCATGACACTTGAGTCCGGACGAGACAGTGGTCCGAGGAGCCAAGAGGCGCATCCACTGAGACGGAGTATCCGTCCGGACGAGTAGTCAGCAGAAGGTCCAGTAAGGAGCTCGTATGTTCCTCTGTATCTGGTATTCTCGTTGGAGAAAGTGCCAGCTGAGAGAATCCATAGGTCAGAGCAAATTCATGAGCAGATATCCCAGCATAGTTATTGGTTCGAGAACTGAGCCACTCGCGATGGTGGGCGTTAAAGTCTCCCAAAATAACTAGTTCTGCTGTGGGATATTGCTCTAGAACTTTGTCAGTCGTCAAACTCAGGTGCGTGAAGAGTCGAGTTACGTCTATGAGACCTGTATAGGCACGCATAGATACGAGTGTGGCCGCCGTAATCTACGCGCACCCACAATATCGACAGGTCCCTGTCTTAAAGGCTATGAAGGCGGCGACAGCAGATATCCTCCCGGACGAACATACATACACCGGCACGACTCATGAAATTGTGTTCGAGTTTGTAGCCGGGATAGTGAAGGTATGATGTGTCGGCCGGGCAGGATATCTGCGTCTCCGTTAGAAAAAGAATGGTCGACTGCGCAGTTTCGAGATGGTGGTGGACTGCGTTAAGATTTGCGTGAATACCCCTGATGTTGCAAAAATCCACATTATATGTGGATGGAGTAGCCGCTGAGCAAACTCTTTTCTTTTTCTTTCTTATGACCATAATATATAAAAGAAGTTACTAAGACTAAGGGATGAGGATTCACTGCACAGACAGCATAGGGGACAAAAGGTGCGGTTCTAAGACTGCCGAAGCTCGCCACAGATGATACGGTTGCTGGCACGGCGGGCGGAAGGGCCCCTGATCCCCCTCTGTTGTAGTAGCCGGGTCCACTCCGGTCTCCTTCTCCGGCACGACTACCACTTCAGATACTTTACACAGGCTGGCGAATCAGCCTCCCAGGGCGGAGATTAAGTGATCCCGTTCAACCTGCGGGAGGCCAGCGGTCAGCCGTTTCATCAGGTCTCCCTGACCGCCGAACCAGCACGCTGCGTCTACGCCGAGCATGACAGCAACAAGCACCGCCGGTCCTCCGCTGTCCGCGCAGCGAATCCTCAAAGAGCTCTGGCAACCTTACTCACCGCCAGGAACACAACACTACTCAATGTTAGTGTTATTATGGCCGCGGTTTTCTGTAAGGTGGAGGTACTTCCCCAGTTCGGGCCGCTCATTCGAGCAAGTACTCGCTATGCCCTGCTTTAGTTGTTCGGGTGGCTTATTCGAGCGAGTACTTGCAGTGCCCTACCTCTACCAATGGGTATGTATAAATCTATGGCTGTTATTAGCAAATTTTCAATACAAATAATGGTTTTGGAGTTATTGATATTTCATGCTTTTCCCTAAACTACGTTCATATTCCGCGTTGTATGCAGAATTGGTCTGGCTTTATGCCCAGAACATTTTTTGGGGTTCCGTAGTCAACAAGGAACCCTTATAGTTTCGCCATGTCCGTCCGTCCGTCTGTCCGCGGCTTTGTTCAAAAACTACTAATACGAGAAAGCTGCAATTTTGCAGGGATATACACATTGATCAAGACGACAAAGTGGTAGAATAAAATCTTTGAAAAAAAAATTTTTTAGGGTACCTCCCCTACACGTGAAGTGAGGACGTGATTTTTTTATCTCATCTACCCTATCGTGTGGAGATCGTCGGATAAGAATTCCAAAAACATTGGCGGTATGCAAAGACCATTATTTGATTTAGGGCTCCTAATACTAATTTTTGTTAGAGTCAAATGTCCCCCCCCCCTCTACCAGCGAAAGTATAGTATTTGGAAATGGAAAAAAAATACGGTGGTAGTGCATATAATGAATTTAAAAGGAAATCTATCACGGGTAAATACACTTTACAGGCTAACGAGTAATAGTCGACCAAGTTATAAAATGTACTTGGAAAAGTGAAATTTGCGTACAAATTATGCGTAAGTTACTTATCTGAAGTAGGTACATCTGTAAAACAGGTATAAAATATAAGTGAATGAACGATGCATAATAAGTAAAATAAAATAATAACATTCTAAAAATAAAACAAATATTTTTACAACAAACGTGTTTTTTTTGCCGTTTTTATAGATAATGGTACGGAACCCTTCGTGCGGGAGACCGACTCGCACTTGGGCGATTTTTAATTTGAATTTTAAAGTATGAGCGTTTTCACTGTAGTGCCACAATTCCAGAACACTCCCCTCTCCATCTCCAAGAGCATTGGGATCCTTGGTGTTGACATCTCCAGCGAAGTTCAGTTCCGAGATCAGTTACAAGATAAGGTGAAGCTGACGTCCAAAAAACTTGGTGTACTCAACAAAGCGAAGCAGTACTTCACGTTGGGGTAAAGGTTGTTACTTTACAAGTCGCAAGTTCAGCCCCATATGAAGTAGTAGCTGCCATCTCTGGGCGGGTGCACCCGGATACCAGCTTGGACCTTTTGATTCGGTTCAACGACGGGATGTGAGAATTGCCGACGATTCCAAACTCACTTGTGGTATCGAGCCCTTAGGTCTGAGGAGAGACTTTGCCTCCCCGTGTGTTTCTACCGCTTGTACAATGGGTAGTGTTCTGAGAAATTGTTAGAAATGATGCCCACGGCTACTTTCTATCATCGCACCGCTCACCATCGGCAGGGAATTCATTCTCACACTTTAGAACCTAAATGGTCGCGTACAGTGCGGTTTCAAAGAAACTTCCTCCCGCGAACGCTTAAGTTGTGGAATGAGCTCCCTGCCATGGTTTTCTCCAAGGACTACTGTATGGAGTTCTTCAAGAAAGAAGTTATTAGATTTCTGAAGGGTCGGCAACGCGCGAGTAATACCCCTGGTGTTGCAAGCGTCCATAGGCTACGGTGACCGCTTACCATCAGGCGGGCCGTAAGCTTGTTTGCCACCTTAGTGGTATTAAAAAAAAAAAAAAAAAAAAAAAGTAAAAAAAGGGAATTGAATTCGAGGGACTAAGTTGGAGTCCAAGAGCAGCGGAGGATTTTAGAGTAGAATCCTGAGCGGAGCGAGGGTTACAAAGGACCGAGATAATATTTTTTTTCACGTGTTGTATACTCAAATTTTTACTATTGACTGCAAGAAAATAAAAAGTACAGTATCACATTATGGTATATATTTAATTATTACCGGGTGATACGATAACAATGGCATAAAACAACTACAATAACAATTAAATCAATATAACAACTGTTCCAAGTTCAAATTTTTTTTATTCTCTAGTGAGTATAAGTGAAGTTTATTCAATGTTATGTTTTTATTCTCTAGTGACTAAAAGTGACTTTGATTCACTGTTATCGATGAATAAAATGCCCTTTTTCGAGTGGCAATATTAAAAATGAATTATTGATGAAATCGAATCAGAGTTTCTAAGAACCCTCAAGCAAAATCGCTTGTAGATTTTGTTTGAAATTGTTTGACGTAGAATGGGCGTAGTGCGTAGGTAGAGGGTTGCTTGACGGTTCTTAGGTATCATAGACCTAGAGGACGACAGCGCATTTCCTAGCTAAATGTGAAAATAAAATGGTTGCAAAACTATGGTGTCTTGTCTAAGAGAAAAATACCACAGCACAAAAAGTTGGCTCTTTCTAAAGTGTCGCCAATTTTAGCCAGCAGATAGCCTCACTATTGCGTAGTCCATAGGAAAGATTACAGAACTCAAAGTCTATGTAGGTACTAACTATTATTTATTCTGTGGTCTTTGTTAGGTATACATAAATACCTACTCTAAGGGTAGAGACATAGTCTAAAGAGATGAAATGTGTTTATAATAAAATTTGTCTTTCATCTTCTGTTCTAAAATTTAAAAAACGAATCCATACTAATATTATAAATAACTATAATGTAAATTTGGCATGAAGATAGTTTGAGTCCCGGGGTAGGACAAAGGCTACTTGAAAATGTCAAGTGTGAGTCGGTTTTTTTATAATTAAAGAGTTGCCGTTGAAATCCTACACCGATAACCAAATTTAGGACGGGTGGAACCGCGGTCGAAAGCTAATCATCCATAAAAACTATTCGGTTTCTATCTTAGACCTCGAGTTCTGTTATCTCTCCTATGGACTGCGTAATAGGCTTACGAAATGCCAATCTTTTTTCATAGACAAGACACCGCAGTTTCGCTTCGTCTCTGTCACACTTTTGCGACCATATTTTGTTCACAGCTGGCTAGGAAATTCGCTGTCCAGTTCTCTATGTCTATATGGTTTCTATTCGTTACGAGCAAATTTCGTTCAAAATCAAAGTTTAGAATTAATAATACTTAAGATTTATTTCGTCGTTTATATTTATTTCGCACATCCATATTAATGTGACCTCGTACAAAAGAGCAGGTAAAATACTTTGCGTAAAAAAATGGTTAACGCTATGTTGACGCAATGTTTTGATTCTTTCTTAGCAAATATCTTGCTTAGATGACTCATACGCTCACGTATTGATCTTGTAACCTACAAACTTTGACATTTTTTTTATAAAAATATAATGCTACGTGCATTAGTTATTTAGTATTAACGTGTGTATAAAAGTTCTTTTAAAATATGTTTACAACAATTCAAACAGAAAAATAACAACTTCCAGAAATGATCTAAAACTTAAATTGGATTAAAAAGAAATCCTTAAGATAAGTCGTTAAAAGGAAAAAAAACTTATATTAAAATAGAAATAACATTTGTGATAAGATGGAAGCCATCATGAATAAATTACAGATTATAATCAAAACATATCTTATGTATTTTTTTTTAATTAGCGATTTTTGTTATTACAAAAGAGTTTTAAAACAAATAGTCATCCAAGAAATATTGATTAATGTTTTCTATGTAATAATATGTATGTATTTACAAAAATGTATGTATGTGTTTGTATCCGTTGTCTGGTATCCATAGCACAGCTCAAGCTTTGCTTAGTTTGGGACCAGAGGCCCTGTGTGTAATGTCCAAAAAACACACATTAGGCCCGAGACCTTCGGCAATTGTGTAATCGAGTCGGGTATGTAATGACAATGGCCTTAGATCGCGAATGCCATACAATATTTTTCAACACACTTGTGTTGTGTGGCGCACTGATTTCCTTTTTCGCTCACCGCGCTATTGCAAGTAAACCATAGACTGCGATTTCTGTAATCTGTCCTATGGACTGCGCAATAGCCACACAAAATTGGCTACACTTTAGAAAGTGACAAAGTTAATCTTATAATATTTTTTCTCGTAGACAAGACACCACAGTTTCGCTTTGTCTCTGTCACACTTTTGCGACCATTTTTTTTCATATCTGGCTAGGAAATGCGCTGTTCGGTTCTCTATGTCTATAAAGTAAACATACGTTATCATTGAAGTAAGCGGACTGGCCGCACAGCCGCCATTTGCGTATACTTCGCTGAGATTTAAAAAATATGTGCTATTACGCACTATTACAATTATGAAAAGCATGTGTGTTTTATAAGCTGCATTAATAACCTAAAAGTGGTGCAATAAGGGCAACTTTATGAACAAGTGTTTTGACAAAATATTATACTATTATATCCTTTTTTATAGGAAACCCAAACTTAATGCTTCTACGACACTCACTTGACTGGTTTTATAACCAGAAAACCCGGAAAATATTAAAGGAGGCCCCAATAAATTAAAGTGCCCGTGTGTCTAAGCTCATAATCAGATCCCGTCGACAATATAAGCCGCGCGTGGGTGCGCAATCTTCACTTATTCACTTTCGTAGTCAAGTGGCCCCATTCCTCACCCACCACTATCACTTACTTCACCGCTGCTTCTTCTTATCTCCTAATTGAGAATGACCCCAATCCTTTTAAGTCACATGATTTAGGAAGATGATCAGAGTTGCATTTTTAGTGAAAAAGAAAGCTTATGAAATAACTGTAAATATTTACTTATTGGGCACGAGCTATTTTTGCATAAAAAACGTCTTACACCATAAAGAAGCTTCCGCTTACACACAAATGAAAAGCAAAAATCGGCGGACACGATATTCTATTTGTATGATTTTTTTTTAAAAAATTGCTTGGTATGTATTAAACACACCTGAGGGTCGCCCTCGCTCCGCTCGAGGAAAAAAACATAACCAAACCTAACCTAATCTAACCTAGCATTTCGGCTATTCGGTATAGACTTTTGACGTGACAACGTCTTATAAATTGGTTTGCCGGGTGACACTTCAAGAAACTGCGTTACGCTCCGCTCACGTTATGCGCTCACAATGAGAGCGAGTGAGAGGCACGCGCCCGCCTAAGAGCGAGAGAGACAGACATAAAATCATTGTCACGTAAAACTTTCGCCCGTATACCGACTTTACAGGCAATTTTTTCATTTTGAATTTCTCTCTGTTGTAAAACTATTCTTTACTGCCAATTTTTGTATTTCTTTTGTGTATAAGGAAGATGCTTCTTTATCCATTCAAAAAATTTGTAAGCAAAAAGTAGCTCGTGCCCACTTCGGAAATCACTTCGGTTCCCTTTTTTTCAAGCTTTTGTTTAGTTCCACCAACTGTCCCGTGTCTGTAATCAAATCTTCCTAGTAAAATTTGACCCACTTCCTGGAGTTCGATTAAGTTGCAATAAATCGGGTGACAACGCAATTAATATAATGATGGCATGGAGCTGGAGGCCTACAACTGATATCAGTTTCAATCCCAATCCAGTTTCAATCCAATTTCGTGGCAAGCTTAAACTCGATCTCCATCGGTACTACTAAACCAAATTGCTTGGAATTGATTGGATTGAAATTACGATTGCACACATTTAAAACAAATCACAAAATATAAAAATAATACTGTAACTAATAAAAATTAAAGTGAAGGTTAAATCTTCGTAGCGATAGTTTTGTTTTGTTTATTTAGAATTTTGACATTTCTTTTCACAGATCATCATACCTAATTTTACTCTCGATCCGATGGCTCAAAGAGTACTGATTCTTAATATTTGTATAGGATTTTAGTTCAAAAATTGGTCACCAAATTTCGTTCTCGATTGAGCGCTACATCAAGAGTACCAATTAGGTAGATCGATCGCCGTAGCATTTTACGATTGAAACTGATATCAGAGCCGGAAGGACCTCTGTAACAAAACGATGCTATTCCATCGAGTTTGGGCTTGTTTGACTTGTCATGACAACTACATTGGTCTTAAAAGATGACTTGGATGACGATGAAACGATGGGTCTAATAAGTTTGTTTGTAAAACTTTTTACGTATTTCTTTTACTATTTCAGTTTCAAACCACTGAAAAGAAGTATACAATTTGACTGTCAGTTTAACGTTCACTTTTGAATTTATACAATATTGAGAGAATGAATAGTCAATTTAACCCATAGTTAAATTAAAACTGAAACTAATATCGCGAACCAAAAAAGTCCGGTAATAAGGAAATAACGTTGAGAATACCTTATACTATCATTAAAAAAGAATAACAAACTTCTAGTTTATGGTGAAGATATACCTATAACTTATGGTGCTGGTGCTAGCTGATGGCAGTTGCAAACGAATAGTCCAGAGTTCATCATTACATCCCAGTTACTAACAATTGTTTTGACATATTTAGCAGTAACTGATATTTCCGTCCCGCGCTCTCAGCTTAATTGCAACCTGTCCTAGATATAAACACGCAAAAGAATCCATAATTTTGATAAATAAAACTAGCTTTCATGATTTAGTTATACCTAGTAGTAGTTGTAGTAAAAGAATTAATACACACGCATACGTTTTATGCTAAGTATTTGTATACATTGTATGGAAAGATCCCTTTATATTTCCTGAAGTAGAATCTATAGCTAATAGTTGAATTGACGATTCAAAAGATCTGTTATGTCTACATATACATACACAAGAGTTAATTTTTTATTTGTTTATTAACAAACAATTTGCGAAATGATAACAATCTTACATTACAACATGACAAAGATTTTATTAGACTCAATGTGGATTCGTCCACGTGGACCTTTGAAAAATAAGAAAGCTTTTTGTTGTTTATGGTTTTACCTAAAAAAATATAAAACCCTCATACAACTCTAGGGGATGATTTTCCAAGAATGGTGAAACCCCGCAATCTTAAGTTTTTAACCTAAAGTCCAAATACTGTTCTTCAAAGCTTCAAAAATGACGGATTCCCGTTAAAACTTCCAAACCCCATTTTATAACTTTAGGGGATGAATTTTGTAAAATCCTAATGTAGGCTCATTAGAAAAAAAACCTCTGTGCAAATTTCTACAATCAACTCAACCGTCTATTTTGTGTGAAAAGGTAACGCAAAAACTGTTGTGTGTTTTTAACAAAGAACCATCTTTAGCCATTTTAAAAGATGAACGATTATTCTACTTATCTGTTGTAATATGTAGTTTTATTTTGTTTACTATTTAGTTCCGTTTACTAATAAAATGTACTAGAAAACACCCAATCTTTTACATGTCCTTACTGTTATCAAAGCCTACATCACATTATGCATTCACTTTGCACTGATTTGTATTGGGTTAATAGCTGATTCTATCTTATCAGCTATTAACCCAATATCTTATCAATCACACATATTATATAAAAAAAAACAGTTAATACATCTTTACATTATAATTCTACAATTATTATTATAGTTTGACAATGTTTAATTAGCTAATTTTTGTAAAACTCACGATTGGCATGTAAGGGGCAGCTCATATCGAGACGCGACGCGAAGTGAAGAGGTACTAAAAAAACATTAGACAATATGACATTGGCGAGATTTATGAGATTAATATGAGATGTATCTAATTTTGTTCCCAATTTCTTAATAGTTTAGACTCATTATTACGTCCTCGCAGCCTAGTTGGTAGTGTGTCTTGGTGCTGTGCAAATGGTTTGGGTTCGATTCTCGCACTGGACAAACATTTGTCTGGGTGTATTTATGTAGGTATGCTATGTATGTATTTACATAGAAAAGTAGCAGACCGTAAGCTTATTTGCCACCCTAGTGGTATAAGAAAAAGTATATGTATTTGTATCCGTTGTCTGGTATCCATAACACCAGCTTTTTTACATTGCGGCCAGGTGGCGCTGTGTATAATGTCCAAAAATAAACATTTATTTAAATATTTATTTACTTAAAAAATATTTAGATAAAAATATAAATATTTATATAAAAATATAAATATTCATATTTTTATGCGACGTGTATGAAATTATCCCGTTCTTCTGAGTTTTGTAGTCACATTTTTTGACTTTCCGCATAAGTTAATCAATGCACTAGATAACAACAAATTCTGATGACTTCCATAATAACCAAACTCAATAAATCAATAAATAAAAAATTGCACAAGTGTTATACAACAATATCTGTGACAATAGTCACTTCCAATTTTTTTAGCTCTAAATACATAAATGAATATCATGAAAGAAAGTAATGCTAGACAAAAGCAAGTTAGAGTATTCTGACATATATTTTTCAATTCTTGAGATGCTATAGCTCTGCTTTAAAATTTGCACAAAATCTGCGTATAGCCTTAACGCAACCTCAGTTAACTGATTAAGCATATAACGCTTTCGTCTTCTATAACTCCGAAATAAATATCAAGCAAGTATTGTTCGAATGACTAATATAAAAAGTTATTGACATTATTTACAAGTATTATTTTAATTTTGTGACAATATGTTCTTTAGAACGTTGACCGAACGCCAAAGTGCTCAAAACAGAAATAGATAGTTGTAGGTGGCTTTCCTAAAAATACTTCTACAAATTGTTCAATCGAATTATACGTTCTATATTCAGTGCTTCATAGAATAACGAGTTTTTCAAAACAAATGCATTGTATTTGAAGTTAATTATATAGCAATAATAATAATACAATATAATAATATTTTTGGACATTATACGCCATCCGATTTCGAACTAAGAAAAGATTGTACTATGGATACCAATACATATATTTTAATTTTGAGGTTATGCAACTAGGGAACAAGAGAGAATTCGTAAAGTTAAAGTAGTGACATCAGAGTTATTATAATAGTGTAGGTAAAGAAATGTAATGAAAAATGCTTGTAATGCCCATAATGTTGACAACAGTCCAAGGCTACGGGGATTGAGCCGTATGCTTGTTTGTCATCATCTTTCTCAGACTCATACGTCCCCACTGTTGGGGCATGACCTACAATCACCTATAGCTATAGACCATACACAGGCCCAGTGCCTTTTTTTGACGTACGCGTGGTTCCTCACGGTGTTGTCCTTCACCGAGAAGCCATTGGTGTGAATATTCAATAGACTTAAGAAATTCATAAAAAGACTCATTAGTAAACACTGGGCTCGAAGCCTCGAACCTCTGGCCCTCAGATCGCGAGACAGACACTGAACACCTAGGCGACCACCCGCTTCTCGGCTACTAAAATAAGTAGACCGTATTTTTCTTTGTTGTCATAGTAAATATTTAACGTAGAAACTTTTGTGGCATACATCCGTCTGACAGCAACGTACCTGTACTGTAATAGGACTTGGAAACAAGCGTTGCATCTGATTTATCTTTATCGCTAGGTGGCAAGCCAGCCACAGGTGACCTGGTGCACTACTTAGCCTCACGATTTCATAACGTTAAATATACTATACACATAACTGTCCTAATACATGTTTATTATACTGTGGCGTAACGAATAGGTAATCGTTTTGGGATTATCCGCCTTTATTAGTTTTTTTTCTTTTTCTGCTAATGCGGCAAACAAGCTTACGGCCCGCCTGATGCTAAGCGGTCGCTTTAGGTAGCCTACACACGCTTGCAACTACAGGGGAATTACTAGCTTGTTTTTGGCCATTAAAAAGCGTTATCACTGCCTCTTTGAAGAACTGTATGTGTAGTACAACAACAGACAATAATTATGACTAGGTGTAATAGTCCCTAGGGGTAATCTCGACGGAAGAGCTAATGCCACAACCTAAGCTTTCGCAGAAGAAAACACCTCTGAAACCGCACAGTTTGTAAATAGTGAACATTTTAATTCTAAGGGCTGAGGATGAATTCCTAGTTGGTTACTAACTAGCTAAGCAGTGACCTTCCTGCAAGTAGAAAGTCATTATTACGAAGCGATGGCAGAAAGTAGCTGTGGGGAACCTATTTAAAGAACAACGGCTATTTTGGACTAGGATAAGCGATGATTGAGTCTTTAATTGAGATTAGTACCATACTGTATAAAAAGATTTTAATTATTGAGCACCATCACATTAATTTTTAGAAGTTTCGGTAAATTATTTGATTGTAAGAAGAAACAACTTAATAACTACGTAAAAGTGCCAGTTTATGTTTACATTCCAATTTATAAAAGTCTTATAATAATTTTTTGAAGAGTAAGTATACGTAACACATTAATTTTTAGAGAAATTTTTGAAAAATGTTATCAAAATATAATTATTTATAAAGACAACCTCAAATCTTATATACCTACTTATAGTCCAATCATTTGTAAAAAATGGCCACTGCCCTTTATGGTTAGCTAGCACTCTACAGACTGATTTGAGAGATATTCTTTTTGGCATGGGATTTTAAATTTTTAAATTTATTGCAAAGAAGATTGTAGTAAAATCAAAAACTCTCAGATTTGAACGCCAAAACCACTTTAATATGTAACATTTAAGTTTTTTGTTCGACAATGGTTGCTTTAACTTTCGACAAATGACTGGCGATTTTATAAAATTTAGCAATTTAGCTAAGCGAGCTGACTTGCTAGATGATTAATAACATTAAATTGTAGTAAAAGGATCTTTTGTAAATAATAATGCAAAATATTTTGCTTTTAAAATAATTAATTTTATCAACATTGATATTGAAAAGATTAAATAATACTTAAATTCACAAATTAATTGCTGATGAGCAAAGATTGTTTTTTAAGTTCCGTATCTAAAGGGTAAAAAACGAGACACTATTATTAAGACTACTCTGTCCGTCCGTCCGTCTGTCACCATGCTGTATCTCATAAACCCCGATTTTTTTTTGCTCTTTTTTGCTCGATATTGATAACGACAACAGGTAGACGCTTAAAATATTTACAGAATATTTAGTTCTATATTCAGTTTAAGAATAAATAATTAAATTTAAATAATACAAATATTAAAAGGTGGCTCCCATACAACAAACGTGATTTTCTTTGCTGTTTTTATAGATAATGGTACGGAACCCTTCATGCGCGAGTCCGACTCGCACTTGGCCGATTTTTTTAGTTTTATTTAATTTTGAAGAAAGTTACGCTAAATAAGCTTAAATATTTATGTGCCGTGCAATAAACTGACCCGGTGTTTGGTCGCTAGTGTCATTTCAATATGGCGATTGTAGTTATGATTTCTAAAAAGTTTGTTGCACTGTGTCTACTTATATACTGTTATTTATACCGCAAATAAAGTTAAGTCAGATCAGAAGATGCATTCTTGCTACCAACCTGATATCAAATAATAAAACTTAATCGAATTCGATTCGAATTATATTATATATTCAAGTATATATTTAATTATTTTGGAACGTTGCATCAGTCGAATGCGAAAAATTAACTAGGGGCCTTAAGAGGGCGCCCAATGCGCATATACATTTGCTTTATGGTCGTTAAGCTAAAATTGACTCATTTTTCTATGGCAAAATATATTATAGATACAGCTTAGCGTAAAGTAGAAAATAATTTATTACAATTATATCACACAAGATATAGAAATTCTATTACTTACAGTAATTTTCTACCTTTATAGTTACTTAACATTACAATTTTATAGTTTACTAGCTGTCCCGGCGAACGTTGTTCCGCTGCCGTCCCTCTGTACCCGGCGAAAGTTGGTTTTTACCTATAGTGCCCGAGTCCGGCTCGCACTTGACATATCGAGATAAAAACTATCCTATCTTTTAAGTTGGATCAAATAACAGATATTTACGAAGTTTGATCAAAATCGGTTCAGTAGTTTAGGAGTCCATTGAGGACAAACATTGTGACACGAGATTTATATATATTAAGATTTTATAGAAATTTCGAAGAACGTGAATTACAAAAATCCAATTGTTGAAAATATAAAACTTGTCATTGGCTATTGGTAGTAGGCATTTCTGTTAAAAAGGCCACTTTTGGCAAAAATGCCTACTAAAACTCACAGATATATTATACGAGTAATAGAAAACGTTCTAAAAATAGCTTATGGCTAGTTTTATATTTTATTTATAATATTTGGATTCTTGAAATTCGCTTTCTTCGAAGAGAAAATAAGAAATATCTAATAGTGTCGCTAGCTATCAGCTATACACATACCACTTAAGCCGTTGGTTCTGGCAGTTGTCATATTTGATAGCAGTTTTTAAGCCAATACGAAGAACCAACGGCTTAAGTGGTAGGCTGTGCCAGAACAGGCTTAAACCTAACAGTCAAGTGACCAGTAGCTTGTTACTTGTACTTTAATCTTTAATTCACACTGGGTCAGCGCGGTTGACCGTGGCCTAAGCTTCCTTATCCAAGAAGAGGCTTATGCTTGAGGCAAGCAAGTTTTGCGGAAATTACATTACGTATGTGACAACGACTTGCAAACTGAAGATTAAACTCCTTATTTCCTTTCCGTATATATATTTATTTTTCTTGAAAGAAAAATATTGTGGTTTGAGACCCAATGTTTTTTCTTTGTCCCGTTCTTACAACTAAATTTTTGAGACAAGTAAGTACAACATTTACTTGTGCGTATTATATTAAAATAGTATTTTCAAAATAAAAAACTTTCAAAGCTTGAAACTGGGTTTCTTTAGTTTGGTAGAAGTTTTTTAACATGGTAAGCAAGTCGCCTTACAATTTAACATTGATATAGTAAATATGTCATATTTTTTCCTCCTTCCCTGGGAACAGCGTTGTGTTTTGAATTTTTTTATATACATGATTTTTTTATTTTACTGCCACATAAGAGAGCTAAATTGCAGCATTTATCATATTAACATCTAAAATTAGACTTAATACCTTAATAAATTACCCTTATTACTAAAAACCTGTAATGTAGACATGAGTTGTTTATCATACGTGAATGAGTCTCCGTGATATTATTCTGTTACAAATTTCCATAAACACAAAGGAAATAAAATAGGTAATTACAAAAAGCTGCACAGAAACTTTCTCACTGTTTTCTTGTTCACTCTTTGCGTTACAATGAAGACTTTTCTTGTACATATCTGTTATCAAATCGAATAATTATATGTAGGTATTCCCACCACAAAATTATATTTCAATACAGAATTACAAGGAAATTACATCTACAACCATCTTTGACTTTACAGTAATTAATTGGGTACAGAAAATAACCAATTGAGTCCATTTTGGATCACTGGTACACAATGACTAAATTGCTCTCTAGGTTAGATTAGTAAAGTCCCTAGTTTGGCATTTTACTAATCTTCTTTGTATATAAAAGAGTAGACTGACTGACTAATATATCAACGGATTGCCCAAATTACTGGGTTTAGAGACTCGAAATTTTGCACAGAGGTTCATTTTATAACACTGGCGAGCCCTGAGAAATAATTTAGCAAAATTTTATTCTCTAAGGGGAAAATGGGGGTTGGAAGTTGGTATGTAAGTCTGTAATTTTTAAAGCTAAATGCATTTAAATTGGTATTTCGCTTATAAGTTAAATATTTAGTTTGACGGTTTCACTGTTGTCTGAAATCAATCCCCTAGAGGGCGAAAAAAGGGGATGAAAATTTTTGTGAGAATTCCAATATTTTTGTTGGTAAAACCATAAAAAGTCAAAATCATTCTTTTTTTAAAAGTCCACGCGAACTATGTCGCGGGAATAACAAAAAGATAATAATCTAGTTTGTCGCTACTAACGACTATTCACTTGACAACGACTGGACCGATTTGGCTCATTTAGGAAAAAAAAACTAGAAAAGTTTCTCTAAAAAATTTGAAGAATTCTGGAAAATCTCAAAAGTACGTTTTTCAGACAAATTTATTCAAATTCGGCGAAACAACGTCTGTCAACTCAGCCAGTATTATAGGTACGATAATATTATGTATTATAGTACAGTATAAATACAACCTAAATATAATGTTAATATTTAATTTTGAAATACGTAAATACCAGCCCATTTTTTTGATACATATACTTACTATGTATATGTATATGCTATAGGAAAGTACTTCAAATAATATTTAATTATTTTGCTGTATTCAATATCATGAGCATTTACCTGTGGCATTTACTACAATAATTTCTTCAAACGCTGAATACGTGCTACCAATTTAAGGACCATAAACCTTAGCTCTCCGACACCTATCCTATTAGAGACTTTAAGTAATATCCTCATTAAATTGCTGTTAATATGAAGCAGGAGGTCTACGCCATAAACACAATTAACCTCACTTGGACCAGTTAGTGATAATGCAGAGTATTGCCCCCTGGTGTCGCGTCAGTGTACTTCCATTGTTCTTCCCGTGCGTCGCTGACTCCGCTCTCATTGTCTTTAAATGCTGAGATAGAGTAACTATGTTGTAACAATATAAAAGATATTCTAGACTACTTGATGTCTTCAGCTTTACTCTCACTCGCGTAGATTTCTGGAAAAGGACATTGCTTTGTGATATTTCATGCGCAAACCATAAACGGATCAAGTTAGTTTTTGTAAAGAAGTTAGGCCCAACATACATTCATTTCTATAAGCAAATTATTTGGCTTTTATTATGTAATGTTAATACTCTCTGCTCACTTTCTAACCCCCAATACAAGGGCGTTATAAGTTTTATGCCTTTGTTTGTGTGTGTTTGTCAGATTGTCTGTCTGTAACGGCCAGACGAAAAAACTGATTCAATTCCTTTTTTGAAGCCTGGTCTATAATCGAGACATTAGCTATGTTTGGTGGAAATCCATTCAGTAGTTTCCAAGATAATCAGCTCTTTTCGTAGTAGGTCAATAGATCTCAGCCATACAATGTATATTTAATACATAATTTATCTTGTTCCTAGACTGGAAATTATACACGATGTGAATACGATGACACTGAACTAATATGACAATAAAATTTATCTGATTCTGCAACTTGGATAGTCTGCATCTATATTACAGCCTCCATTGACTCACCTGTCCCCTTAACCTTAATGTGCCCCTATGAATACTAATAAACTGTTAATATTTACTGCACTAGAAACAAGAATGCTTTTGAGATCAGGCTTCATAAATTTATATGAATGTGGCTTGTGTTAACTCATTATACTAGGCTTTGTTGAATCACTGAATTATCAGTATAGGAAACTAGATCACGAACAAGGTATGAGATACTTTGTACTTGAAGGTTGTCGGCATAGTTCCGATAAAGAAATTAATGGAATATATGAGATACTTTATTTGATGGATCTTCACATAAGAAATTGACAAAACAACGTAACCCAGGATACGTGATATTGTCATGAGAGGGCATTGTTAAGCTGCAGCTCACAGTCAGTAAAAATACAACTGTATCTTTTGAATTACCTGTCTACGAATCGAATACAAACGGAAAATTAGTCCAGTGTGAGTTAAAGGTGTGATAGCTAATAAATAAATTAGTAGAACGAGTCGATCTTCAACTTGAGTTGAGCTGTGAGCAGACTTGCAGCTCCGGTTCTTGATCTGACCTGCAGCTCAACATTTGTTGCGTTAACCCATGTGTAGGTAAACCTTATTTTTTCTTACTTGTCTTATCATGTAAACAAATATGGCGCATTAGATGCCAGAGACAGTTTAAGTGTTGGTAAATAGGCTATTGAGCTATTGAACGAATATTTCCTAATATTAGTGAATACCTTTGAAGTTACAAGTTACCGTTAGTTAATATTTATTTTAACCTTGATACCTTAACGCGTTCCTGAGAAAAAGGGTCTTGACAGACAGACAGATAAAATGACAACAATCCTAAAAGGTTTTTCTTTTTTTCCTTTTCAGGTACGAAACCCTAAAAACTGTGGTTTTTGACAAAAACTAATATTTATATTTGATCGTCATGACTGTCTTCTAATTCCGATACATAGATAATAAATCGTAGGGTTCGATGCATCTCAAATTTTAAATGTCTTTATCAATATTTTGATTTTGTTAAAAATAGTGTTATTAAAAGAACAATATGACTTGTTTATTGATATGGTATATTTTTTATGTGTTTATTTTTCACGTAATATTAAGTGATTGTGACAGAGTCTTGTAATTTTGGTAACACATGGTTTTTTTACATGATAAGAGAAGTAAGAAAAAATAAGGTTTACTTGCCAGACCAGAGACATAACGCACCATAAGTCTTATAATTCGTAAATCGCCAACTTTAGAATAATAATAAGTGGAAAATCCTGGAAAACCCTAACTCGCCCTTGATCAGTTCTTAAAGTGATATTATGTGTGTAAAAATCTAAAAGATGCTTTTCGATTTTTGCAGATTATTGATTTAAAAAGAAAGATAATTGTAAAACTAATATTATGATCATCGTAGAGAATAAATAAATTACTTACCTAATAACATGTCTCCATGTTACATGAAAGAGTCCTTCCTTATGCATATCCGCTGGTTGGCACTTCAAAGTTAACTTGTTACAGGAGGGAGAGCGACCTATAAATAAACTACCACGAGATTTATGGGGAATAAATTTTTCATTTTCAATAAAAGTGTACGTTAGGAAATAATATTTTTTTGTTGCAAGATCCTATTGCGGCATTTGGTTAAAAATATCTTACATAACAGAGATAAATGAATGAATGAATATACTTAATTGTACATCATACAATAATAACATAAGATAATTTAACAAAAAAATAAAGGACAATAGGCGGTGTTATTGCTAAAGAGCAATCTCTACCAGGCAACCTAAAAGGGTCCTAATTTATAAATAAGTAACTAAGATTCAATGCTTTCTTTCGAAAACTGCATTTTGTGTTTTTAAAGCGTTAATTTCCTTGTTCTATAAGTTATTTTACTTTAAAGTCTCCCTCGTCCTTTTAACCTGTATTTGTTGCAGCATAATCCACAAGAGAAAAAAGTGTAACAGGATTCCAATTAACTAAACGTGTCAACATATGTGGCAAAATGAAATGACAATGATATTTTCGGCATATTTTTTTATTAAGTTGACACAGAAGTTTGATATTTACAACTTTAAGTGACTGTAGCCTTTAGTATTTGATATTCATTTCTACTTGATACCTCAACGCGTTCTTAAACAAAAGGGTCTTGACAAACAATTTTTTTTTATTGTGTCGTATTACCGACTAATTAACGAATTTTAGATTTTTTCCTATATTTGTGATGTAAGACCTTGCTTCGAGTCAAATTTTAAGAATCTAGGACATCGGGAAGTACCCCATAGGTTTTGATTTCTTTGTAAAAGCCAAAATATGCAACAAAAATTGCCGTATTTCGGTCGTATTTTTTTTATTTCGTTGGCTCAGAACCTTGATAATAATTTTACAGCTTCAAGGGACCGTAACCCTTTGTATTTGATATTAATTTTAACTTGATACCTCCAGGCGTTCCTGAAAATAAAAGGGGTCTTGACAGACAGACGGATAGCAAAGTAATCCGATAAGAGTTGCTTTTTTCCTTTTTTTAGTTAGTTTATCTATAGTTTTTTTTTTCGTTGGAACTCTACCTACTTAAATTAAAATTAACCTATTTTCGGATATACCCTAAGGTTGGCTGGAAGAAATCGCATTTTGCGAAAAGTCCGCCTTAGTACTTAAGTATCGCTTTGTTTATTTTAGACTTAAATTATAATGTACTATAAGAGTTAAATAAATAAATAAATAAACAAGGAACCCTAAACCTAAAAACGAAAAATACTAAATATACATATATGTAGGTATACAAATAACGTATATACTGTACGCCCCACTCTCTTTCATACGTTATGAAGTAGCAAGTGAAAATCTTTGATCTTATACTCAAAACAGGTTTGATATCATTAGAACTCATTTGGACAGATTAGGCATTTTTTTTGTCAAAATATAGTAGGCTATAACAAAAATACGCATTCATAACTAATGCTTTTTTAATTTAAGATTTAAACTATTAGCTGGAGATGTATTGATCCGCAAAAAGGTGGGTGGAGGCGGTAGTTGATCCCAAAGTCACACAATGCCTTGATTAATGATCTGTGGAAAGCAGACAATGGCATCTTAGTAGACTTTTAACGAATATCTTTGGTTGGGAAAAATAGGACACGCGCGAAAAAAACTTTTGTATCGACTTTTTTTCGTAGTCTGTTTCTATCCAATAAATATAAATTGTAATTAACGGGTAAAATTAATTAGTACCTACGCACTACAAATTAAATGTAAGACAATTATTGTTTATGTGCTACCAAAATTAGAAGGTATGTGGTGTGTGATGTTTTTTTTTTCAGGTCTGAGGTTTGTGAAAAGAAATATTTTCGAGATGTCAACCTCAAAGTATGTATACAAATTAGTACCTTTGACTGGGTATTAAATAAATAAAAAAAACTTTTTCGTTTTACTAAATTTTCAAGTAGCCCGTACTATAATATATTTAGCTATCACATGCCACAAATTGGATAATTTTTCACATAGGTATATATTAAAATGTTTTTTTCCTTGCGTTGTAATATAAATTTCAGTGTCCAGACATAAAAGGATGCACTTTAAAATATCAGTGTCCAGACATAAAAGGATACACTTTAACATCTACCTCTAATTATAAGACAATCAGTATACCCATCTGTGTCCCATATAAGAGTATGTCTGGCCATCTCAATTTATTAAGTTACTCGAATAGGTATTAATTTAAGACGTTACGTTCGCCTACGATCCGAACTTCAGCCAATTTTACGAAGCAATTAGTGTAATTTAGTAGCGACATTGCGACCGATTTCCCAATCATGGAGAATTAAGACAGTTTCCCAGGAACCTGGTGTAGAAAAAAATTTTTGTCATGAATGTGTTTAAGACCTTGTTAACACTCAAAGAACCCGATACATAAATATATAAATATACATTTAAATCTGTCTGTCTGTCTGTTACTATTTCACGCTTAAACCAATTAAGATGAAGTTTGGCATGATGATACTTTGAGTCCCGGGGAAGAACTTGAAAACGTCAAGTGTGAGTCGGTTTTTTTTAATTTACATCGATAAACTAATTTGGGGCAGGTTGAGCCGCTGGCAAAATCTATTTAATCATAAATATAACGTCACTTGATGTACTTTAAAAAGAATTAGTGTGCTGATGTTTTTACAAAAAAGACTACATATGTAGAGTAAGCTGCGTGTTTTATCTGTCACTCGACTTTGCCAGCGGCTCCGCCTGCCCTAAATTCGGTTATCGGTGTGGGACTCCTTTATTTAATAACAGTATTAATACTGTGAATTACTCCTTAATTATACTAATGAAGTTTGCTATATCAAGCTATAGTCTGTATAAGCTCGGTTATAGTTATTCCCGCGGGCAATTTTGAATTTTTCGGGATAAAAAGTAGCCTATGTGTTATCCTAGGACCTAATCTATAGGTGTGCCAAGTTTCATCCCGATCCGTCCAGTGGCTGAAGCGTTATTGAGTTCCAAACATCCATCCATACAGACATACTTTCACATTTATAATATTAGTAGGATTGGTATTAGTGGTTTGCTTCATTAATATTTTTTTATTATTGCTATTAACTTAAAAAAAGCAATTAACTTAAATATTTCAAAGTATTTAATGCATAAAATGTCAAAAGAAACTACAAAAAAAGTAAAGCAACCATTTTTAGTAATAAAGCAAGCAGAAATTAGATATCTACCAGATTCGTCCTTTGTCGTCCTTGCTTGTTGACCGTGAGAATGATGTGATGTGATGAGTAGCGAGGGGCATGCGCTCGCATACAAATTGAGACGACAGAGTTGCGCAAGCGGTGATTTTGTTTTACTCCTTACTATTGTTCATTTGGCTATGAACTACTTATATACATACATATAGATCAGGATTAGATTGCTAAGGATTTAATAGTCAAATTTTTAAAATCGATAAAAGATTTCGGTGAAAGGAGTAAACCTAAATTTACTTTCACTAGTAGTATAACAATAACCTAATAATACTTGAGTTATTGTCTCAGGTAGAGTTTTAGAAAAAAGAGAATAAGGTCCATAGTCCACTGTGCTGAACAAGTGCGAATTGGCAGCCTTTGTCGAGCTAGTGGGTACTTGACTGTCAGAATTTTCAACCATTTTTTTTGTTTTAGTTTAACGACTGCTGTAATAATATGAGCATCTATTTATTTAGTATTTTTGGGATTTGCTACATGCATATTTACAAAATGAAACACTAAATCAACTTGTCATATTCTCTGTTTTTTTTAATGACCTATACCTATGTTTTTGCCTTTTTATTAATTTTAAACGAAATTTAAGAAATAAAGAAATGAGAGTAGTTAAAGATCTCCCTACAACATTTACTGTCATTATTACTGTACGATACAAGAACATTGATAATATTCCAATTACATTGGTAATTATGCCATTATCAATTTGTATCAGACGATAAGTAAACGAGGTGTGTGTCAGACACCGGTGACCTATGCGTTAGGTAACCACTAAACGGAGTTGGTAATTCTGGTGATGATGTAAGAGAACTGGTCACACTGGCTCTAATGATGACGCTTAACGAAGGTCGACCGTTTTTGATCTGCAACTTCTATACTGTTTTAATTAAAAATTGTTTGTTTCTCCGTCTGTGAATAAACAAGAAATTTGTTGTAGAAATTTTTTGCGTAGCGCAGAATTTGTTTTTTAAAAATGTTGTGCTCCCCTTCTACCTACGTTTTAAACTCATTAAAATCAAATTCAAAAATCAATTCAATCTGTAAATTTTGAAGATCTGAAAAAAATATAATATAGAGCTTAATAAACGTCGTTGTCGTTTTGATTATGTGTTGTGACTTGTAGGTATTTGTTATTTCCAGTTTCAATATATTAGTAGCTGGGCGAGGTAAACTCTAAAAGCAAAACCCTATCTGCATACAAAACTTCATTCAAATCATTAGAGCTGTTTCCGAGACACCAAAATATATGTAAAATATATTTGTACAAGAATCGCTCATTTAAATTTAAATTAAGTTAGATACCTATCGCAAGTCTATGACTTTTTAGCTTATCGACTGAATTAATGAGTTTAAACAACTTTAAACTCTTTTTTTTATTACAAAGTGTTTGACTTCGTATGCAAAACACGAAGCTGATGTCTTAACCGGGTCAAAGAAAGATAAGATAAAACTATCTAGTACCAACAACAATCGATTTCTTTTTTCACATAAGTGCTTCTGTACCATATATGTAAATAGAGGTGAACTTTACGATACAAAACCACTTTTAACCACAGTAGATACTTATTCCCATATTGGTATTTTTACTGGCCAAGTGCGATTAAATAGTTAAATAGTTCTTAATATATCTTTGATACCTAACAATTAATGCTAAGTAGATATGATTCTTCATTTCAACTTATTTAATTGGTATTGTGAATAATTTTTGAACGCTTCTTTGCTGATAAAAAATAGTGTCCAATAGGTCAATGTGTCATGTGTCTAAAAGGTGAAATAGGGTGAGAATTGGTGAAAGTTTAAGTTGTATTAATATAGGTATATACAGCGCGACCAAAAAGAGTAGAAATAATTGAGGGCGCCACTGTCTTTAGCTAGTCACCCTAATATACTCTGGCGGCATTTTTTTGATACATCTGTAGTTGAAAATATAAATTTCTGACAAGTACAAAAAATAATTCCAAACAACACACACACAAACAAAGTGGTGAACGGCACCGAATATCAAACGCGTATGTCATGTCATCCTAGAAAGATAGATAAAAATAAGTATCCACTCAACCACCGATGATCTTTCTATAACTCCAAGAGACGGCAGCCCTATATATAGCAGTATTTGGTATTAATTTTTTTATACCACTAAGGTGGCATACAACTTTTGTTCCGCCTGACGGTAAGCGGTCACCGCAGTCTATGGACGCTTGCAACACCTGGGGCATCACTCGTGCGTTGGCTACCCTTCAAAAATCTAATAACTTCCTTCTTGAAAAACCCCTAAAAGAATTATTATTCCACAACCAAAGCGTCCGCGGGAGGAAGTTTTTTTTTATTCATCGCGTACGTGATAAAAAGGGTATTGAAATACAGAAAACAAAGTATAAGGGTTTCTTTTTTCCTTTCGAAATAAAGAACCCTAAAAACAAACTAATAACTATTCTGTCCCTTCCCATGCAATGCGTCTAATAGTACTTCAAGTAGGTAAATACGTTAATTACCAAAATATCAGCTCTAATGAAAATACATAGCTGTAACTGATAAATACACATGTAGATTGATTTGACAAAACAATAAAGGTTGTTTGTAAAAAATGTTTATGATATTTCCTGAGAAATTCTAAATTGAACGACGAATCTTGATTTAACACTTTATGTTCCCATTCAGATTTAGTGGTACTGCATCTTCATTGAAGTCAATTATTTACCTATTAAATTTTCGATATCTTCGTACAGTGTGTTGTCTTGTTCATAATGTTCACTTTAATTTTTTTTACATGCTCACAATACCTCTTCCAGTCAGGAAGACTGAAGGAGTGATTCTATTGAAAGCATCTTCTGTGAGCTTTTTAATATCAATAGTTCCTACATTATATTCTGCCACATCACGTTGTTCCTACGCCCTAATCAATTCGATGTGGTTCAGATAGCAATGAACCAAGGTACCCAACAATTTCATCTATTTCATACATAGTACAATTTACATCATAAGGAATGTAATTTTCTAAAAGCCGTAACTTTATCTCATGTAATCGTGTGCCTGTCTGTCCGACTGTCACAGCAAATTCGCTCGGAATGTACTGAGAGCTCATCGGGTGCAACCACGGTACACCAGACTCTGAAATTCGAGAGAAAATTGTAAAAAAGGCTCCCAGTACATTCGGAACAAATTTACTCTGACAGGAATTGAATTTAATGCTACTCGTTTTTCTCATATAGGTTCTTTATGCGTAAAATAAGAAAATGTGACAATTTAATTAAAACAATGTTGTGCAATCAAAAACAGTAGAAATTAATGCATTTGGAATTACTGAAAATTTGCTAAGCCGGCAACATTTGTTATTATTTATCTGCGCTTTGTCAATGTGTATGTGTGCCTCTGGAGATATTTAGTTTCTATTTTTATTTGATTAATATATAATATAGCTTAAAATGTCTCGTAAATTACGGTGAAAATGAATGAAACAATTTGTATATAATGGGACACGAGACGACATGTGTGCATGTAGGGAATTAATTGGGAACAGCCACGAGCAATTCGGACTTTGGAATTCGAGACAAAAATGTATGGATGGAAGCTCGAGACTGTTTCCAATTAGGTCCAAGATCTAAGGTCCCCAAGGTCTTAAGTACGCCGGACTCTGGAAATCGAGAGAAACATGTACGCAAGTAGGTCTTCTCAACTCTCGAGACCTGTGAAAGTACTTGCATACATTTTTCTTTCGAATTCCAGAGTCTGGCCTATGTACCATGAGTAGTTCCCAATAAGCTTCCTGATAAGTGCATGCAATATTGCTAATCAATGTGATGTGATAAGAGAAATTGGTCAAAGTTGGCTTCAAAGATTTAATGCAGAAATAGAAGGTCAGGTAAAATGGCAAGTTAAATAAAAAAAATGTATAAAAGAAGTCAAAACACTGTCGAAACATAGACAAAACAGCACTTTCTAGCCATGCCATTAGTACTCATTAGTCAACTCCCTGATTTTAAAGACAGTAACGCCATCTTGTATTGCGTATATAAGTTGTACGGCAACCCAAAAGTACACACTTTATTCTTACAAAATTTACCCACGGCATTTACTTGTAGCTTATGACTTGATATAACATATGCGTTAGGTAACAAAAATTTAAATGAATACAATTTGAAATCTGCCTACCCAAAACATTCACAATGATTCGTATGAGTATTTTTTTAATTAACGCCATCTATCCACACGTTATATTATTACTTCACATGCTTGAAACTTTCATACTGCTGCTTGCTTCAGCTATGAAAAAAATCTTTTATGTTACGTTGTAGTTTCACATTGGAGATATAGATGTCAGTAGGATTACTCTAGAAGTGTACGCAATTTTATTGTTTGCATTCTTTGTGCTTGTGTTTTCTTTCTAATATAATATTGAAATAAAATAATCTTACCTAATAGAAACTGGTATTTAAATAATATCTATACTTATATATAAAATAATAATGTTTTACAGCAAGGTGTCTTTGAATTGATGCTGCATATACTTAGTTGGGGTGGCGGCGGGGGGTAACTTCACTTGGCTGCATGAGGTATTTAATACTTATCCGGGCATCCCATCAGGATATATGAAGGATACGCAGAGGGGTTCAAATTATATGTATATTTTTCTTTATCTTAAGCTAGCGGCTATAACAAATATTCGTTTATTGCAGATAGCACTACCAGCCGCACTACTGGTAGTGCTGTTTACAAATGCTAGCACTACCATGGCACCGTTCAAATGTTTTATAGTACAATCAAGCAAAAAAAATACAAAAAGAAACCGGCCAAGTGCGAGAAGGAGTTCCGTACGATCTAAGAAGATTGACGTGTGTTTGTATTTCGATGGATTGACGACGAAAAGATAGTTTTTCCCCACCGACCAACTGAACGGCACAACTAGTGCGGTCGGTGGGCTAGTCGAGCGTTTATAGTCGTTTTAGTTATTTATTTTCATTATTATTGCAAATGACAGCTGTCAAATTAGAAAAATGATCGATCTCATCAAGATATTCATTTTAGATGACAGCTCTCAAACTAGAACAGGCTTCATCTCTGTAACTATTCATCTAAGGCTAGCAGTTTCTTTACAGAAATAATAGATCTCAAGCTCTTTATTTTTGATAACAGCTGTCACACTAGAAAGAGCTATATCTCCCTTACTATTGATCTTAGACTAGCAGTTTTCTTGCAGAAATGATAGATCTCATCAAGGTCTTTATTTTCGATGACAGCTGTCAAACTAGAAACAGCTATATCTCCCTAACTATTAATCTTAGTCTAGCAATTTCCTTGCAGAAATGATAGATCTCATCAAGATCTTTATTTCTGATGACAGCTGTCAAACTAGAAACGGCTTTATCTCCGTAACTTAAATCGTAGACTAGTAGGTTCTTCACAAATGTGATAGATCTCATCAATATTTATTTCGGATAACATGTTTTGGAGTTTCGGTGATAATGCAGATTTTGGTTTGGTTGGCGCCTAACAAACGAAGACTAAAACAAAAATGCATGTGATGCATGTTTGTTTCCTTCTATAGAAATCTAAATTCAAACTATTTTATTTTTCTTAATTGTTGTCCCTACGCAAATATCAAACCTTATTTACGATCGGTTTGTATTCTATATTCAATATGACCTATTTAGAGACACGAGCAGGCATAGGCTAGTACTTATATTATTTTCTATGTTTATAGGTATGTAGGTGGGTTAATGACCTGAGACCTGTTTTTTCGCGCACCCCATTTTGTAGGATATTATTTTCTTAATAAACTTTTTACGACATAAAGTAATCTTCGTTTTCATAACATTGGTACTTATGTAACTATGGATATAGAGGAAATATTTTACTGTTATATTATCATTATTATTGATTATTATTACGGATCGTACCCACTCCATCCTTCTCTGTTGTTTATCGAATCAATCTGAGAACTGTGTATATTGGCCTCCCCATTGCCACTTTAAGTTACTATGGTTGTTACTTTAGTTCTTCTACCTACATATTTTAACACCGTGTATCCTGTCCCACTTTCATAGCCAGGTAGCAACTATGAGCTTGTGTATGAGGCCAACAGTTGAGGTGTAGACCACGTCTCTGTTCGGTGAATCGTCACTGGTAACACACAATTGTTTGTAAACTTATATAACTAAATAATGACCAATAAATATTTCTGGACATCTCATCTCACATAGCGTATCTTTGGTCCAAAAGGCTTGCATTGAGGGTATTACACATCATAATCCGTATAAATATTATAAATGCGAAAGTACCTCTGTCTGTCTGTTACTATTCACGCTTAAAGCGCTGTACCGATTAAGATGAAATTGGTCATGACGACAGTTCGAGTTCCAAAAGGGCATAGGCTACCTGAAAACGTCAAGTATGAGTCGGTTTTTTTTCTATATTTAAGGAGTTGTCGTTGAAATCCTACACCGATAACTAAATTTATGGCGGGTGGAACCGAGGGCAAAACTAGTTTTTAATATATACATAGGTTAGGTATTATTTATTAATAGAAAACACCCATCAGATTAAAAGTAAACACAAATGTTTGTCGAACCCTCGTTACCATCGGCAGGGCCACTCCCAAATAAACCACTAAGCAGTCATTATACATATAGTGTCATACATATTACAATAATAAATATATACATGTACCTATAGATATATTCAAATTTTCTGACTTCAAAATGACAGGGATGCGGCACGAAACGCACAATGTAATGAACTTAAGCACGCAATGCTGCGTTTCCGGGTAGGGACACCCAAGGACGTATTTTGTTTTCCCATCACATCGTAAAATACTTCCGATTTTACGACGTTTTCAAACGCATACCTTTTTATTTTCAAGGGCTTCTGAGTTTTTAACAAATTGGAAGCCCTTGAAATTTAAATTAAGTACCTACCTTACAAAGCTAAACCACTTCCGTACATAACCTAGCAAACTTGATATACCTACCATACAAACACTGTTTTTAGGGTTCCGTTCCATACCCAGAGGGTGCCAACGGAGCCCTATTACTAAACCTACGCTGTCTGTCTGTCAGTCTGTCCGACCATTAAAAGGTTTTAAACCGAAATAGGTGGAAGCTTGAATTTTTCACAGAATATGTGGTATAATGGGGGATTCGAGTAGGTAAGGAAACGATTAGGGATTTCAAATCAATAAAAAATATAATAGAAATATAATATGTTATTTAAAAATTGATCAATAAAATTAAAAGATTTTAAAATAACATTTTATTAGTTTTCTAAAAGAAAATTAAACAAAAATCATTATAGGTACATTATATTTGTCAATAGACTGCAGTGACCGTTACCTTGTTTGCCACCTTGAGGTAAAAAAAAATACCTACCTATGTATTACCGTTAAAAAGAACTTTAATGAACTTTTCTTCAAAAAACTAGTACCTATAACATCGGCAATTTTCACGCAAGTGGTTTATATCATAGGGTAGTCCTACCTTCCTCAAATATAATAAATGCGAAAGTTAGTAAAAGACTCCTTTTTTTTTTTTTTGGGGATTGGCTAAGCTTATTCCACAAATAAAGCTTTCGCGGAAGAAAGATTAACATAATATGTTGCTATTAAGTAATTTAACCAAATAGCTCTTGCTTCACCTACATTGCCTTTCAAAAAATTTGTTGCCTTTCTAAATATATGTTGTTTTATACTTTCCTTAGTTATCTAATACGCATTTTACTACCCTAGGACGTGTAGCAACCACACAAAACAACACAGTGAGTAGCAGAAAAGATTTCACCAAGCGAAATTCTAAGTTTAGGCAACTGTTACGCAAAGTTTTATATCTCTACGATTAGGTACGTCATTTAACCTTTCTCATGATATGATGAGCTTTCATATGAGTACTTACATGTTCAAACTTTTCTTTGACAACCGAAATCGTGCACGAAGGTGCGTGGATTTGGTTGACTCTAAAAGAAATTGGGTTAACGCGTAATTTATTTGGAAGAGTAGTTTATTTTCATTTTTGTATTGATCCGTAAATAATCTATTGTGCAGAAATTGAGATACAGCTGTAGGTATATACCAAATAAAAGTTATCGTTAGAAAAAATGAGAAAAGCCTATGACTTCAATGGTTTTCTTGAAGCTGTTCAGAGTTCCAATGAAGGTCATGTGACTGTCAAAGCTATAAACTACACGGATTTTTAAAAATGGGTAGACGAATTTCATCAGCAACGGAACTGAAAGTCAATTTTCAACTACATCTTGCCCATATTGTTGGTTTAAAAGCTACAAGAGGAGATTATACATTAAAATTTAAAACAACTTATGAAGAGAACGAAGAATATAAAACTCTTGATTTTTAAAAACTTCAGCAATGAGAAAAGGTGGAATGTCATTTTCAGTTGTAAAAGAATATCCTGTCGAATTTCTAAAAACAAAAAAAAGAAAATTTTCTACTTGTTATCAAAAAAAAAAAATATTTGCCAGAGAATAGAAAAAAAATCTGGAGAGACTAACCAAGACCCATTGATTCTAAGAACCAAAAAAAATGATTAAAATAAAAGAACACGATAATAGTTATTTTATGATGACATAACCTTAAATTAAAAAATTTAACCAAAATACTTACCAATTTGTGTTTTAATTATCTCCTCATATATTAGCATTCGAGTGTATATTCGCGTAGATGCCAAGTCTCCATCGGGCTACTTACCCTATACTAAGCGGAAACGCGGCATCTACTTTATTTGCTTATAGTTTTTTATATAATAAGTAAATAAATGTAAAATATACCTGATTTATGATGACTTATGGTACAGAAACGTGGTCTTTCACTGTTGGCCTCTTAAATAAGCTCAGAGACGCTCAGCGACCTATGAAAAGAGCTATGCTTGGTGTTTCTTTGCGCGATAGAATCCGAAACGAGGAAATTCGCCGAAGAACTAAGGTGACCGACATAGCTCAAACAGTATACAAGCTGAAGTGGCAATGGGCAGTTCACATCGCTCGTCGAACCGATAACCTAGTGGGAAGAAAGATTCTTGAGTGGCGACCACGGATCGGAAGACGCAGCGTGGGACTGCCTCCTACTAGGTGGACAGACGATCTAGTCAGAGCCACAGGAACGTATGGGCGCGAGGACCGGCCGTTGTGAAGACGTATGGGGGAGGCCTAGATTCAGCAGCGAACGTCTTCCGGCTGAAAAGAAACGACAAATACCTGATTTGCTTCGAATAAATGCCAAAATTGCTAACTATACAACACAATGAAGCAATAAATTCTGATAATTCTTAATTTTCAATTATACTTTTTTTGCTTACTATCTCAAAACTCATAAATTGTTAGAGAAAGCCGGACTTTAGTTTATGACTGCAGTATAAGCATGCAGAACTCAAACTACTATACGAGTTGCTATTTGAGCAATCAGTACTACTATTTATATTTGCATTGAAATGAGTCCCACCTGCTTATAGTTAAATATCTGATATGTTTTAGGTTCACTTTTTTGTTTCTTTTTAGTTCTTAATGTTTTTGAAGTCGGGTTACAGCTTTTTAGTTTTTTGTTTCTTTTTACTTTCTTTTTCGACTCGCACTTGATACCTGCTCTTTAACATTCAGCAGATAAATAACTTTTATTTGAGAAACCGCTTAGGCTACTAGTTAGGTCACAATGGAACGGAAATACCCGGATACATACATACGCACTAAAATATTACCCAGTAAGTCAGGTAAAGATACCTAACGTAGGAATCATACCCGGAACCAACACTAACTGCAGAAACTTTTCAATCAACTAACGCTTGAGGTCAATAGCCTTATTAATATATATAAAAAAAAATAGTAATGAACGCTTTCATATTAGCACAAGACACCCGGTAATAATAGATAAATTTATGGGAATACCGGTTTGTATAAACGAATAATTGCAATTCTATTGAAGTGTCCAGGTTCAGGATGTACAATATCCGGCAAAAACAGGAAAATAGTAACAGTTTGACAATCTGTCAGACTAGCTCTTCCCAGCGGTTTTAGCCGCCCCACGGTACGTGCTCTACTCACCAACTTTACAGAGTTTGTGTGTTTCAGTGCACTATAACTTGCTCAACGGTAGAGTTGACTTTTTGTCGGTCGTATATATATATTTTACGGGTATTGCTATAGTCAAGTAACTGAAAACTAGGTTCACCCGGATCGGGTTAGGGTATTTTACTTCGATAAACTTGACGGTTACACCCGGAAAAAACCAAAAATCACTTACTATATTAGCATTACCCGTAACATATACATATGACAGAATTAACTGAGTTCCTGTCGCACTGATCAACGCACAGTTCAAACTGTTTAGTTTGGAAACTTGAAAATTGCCATAGGGCAAAAATCACACATTTGATTGCATGGGCACTCAACTCAAATATTTACTTAAGAGGGGTTGAGGGTTTGTACAGAAATTCCGTTATTCTTGCAGGTAAAACCCAAAAAATGCATTAGGGCTTCATTTGATATTTGAAATTAGGCACATACTATATTTAGGAGTAACTATGAACTCGAGAAATTGGTTAAATTTATTAAAATATGGAGTCAAGCTGATTATCAAGGTTTATTATTCTAATGATTCATTTTGCAAAGAAATAAAACTTAGTCTATCTCTAAACACTTAATTTTGAATGAATCATGTCCATATGCTTTTACATTATAGATAAGGAAACAATACTCATACATATGAGTAGGTTGTGAACATTCACAACCATGTTGTTATAAATTATAAAACAGCCACGCAATTTATATTTTCATAACTGAGCCTAGCATACGTAGCCCGTATTTTGTATGTTATCATTTTCTAGACGACGACTTAAAAAATTACAACTTATAGGTATTCATAAGACTCCCTCGCAGCCTAGGTGGTAGTGTGACCGGCTGCTCTGCAGAGGGTGTGGGTTCGATTCCCGCACTGGACAACTAGACTTTGTCTTGAGTCTGGGTGTATTTATGTATGTATTAACAAAAAAAAAGTGATATGTATGTATCCGTTGTCTGGTATCTATAACACAAGCTTAGCTTACTTTGGGGCCAGACGGCGCTGTGTGTAATGTCCAAAAATATTTATTATTTATTTATTATTATTATAGGTTCAGATACCTAATAAGTTCTAACTACGTTGATTATATAGGTTAAGTTCTTCAACTCCATTTTTATGTTGTGTCTAAGTGATTTGTTGGACATATGAATTGATTACAAGTACAAAAAAAGAAGTGTTTTTGGTTATAAATAAATGACATTTCAACAAACAATGTAAAAAAATAAAAACAAAACACTTTTCTTGTGCAGTGTAATATGTTGTAGATATATCACGTAAGATGAATACATCATAATTTTATTTCTTTTTGTTCCAGGTATTGCATAAACGGGACTTGATGTATGTATGACGTAACCAATTTTTAGTTTAAGGTTTGGCTCATCTCTCTCTAGTGTTTTTGTATTTTAAATCACGAATCAAATAACTTAGGTCATATTTGCCAACGTACTAAAAGGAAAGTTCCTGCCATAGTTGTAATTTTTTTTAACCACAGACCTACTATTTCATAAATATTATAACGCAGGCTATGTTTGCCTACCTCATGAAAGATACCTTACTGTCAAATTGAATAATCCAATATCAGTTTTTCTTCAATAAAGGTAGGGTTGGTTTTATATTTATACCACAGAATAGCAGCCTAAATGACTTTATTTGACCTTGAAACAGTACAAAGAACCAATTAAACTCCAATTATACATGAACCTACATCAATGTATGTCGATCTCAAAGGATTTTACATGTACTTAGAAGGTTTTATAACTAAGTTACTACAATATCTCGACACTTACTCGAAAGAAAAACATTTGTTTTTCACTTACTGCTATACGATATAAGAGGGCAAAGTTGCAGTGAGATGGTTGTGAGTGTTCTAGTAGAGAAAAGTGAGAGTCAATGGTTCCACTTTCATAAAGGTTGTTCGGTGAAATGCGCGCGCAGCGTTTTCAGGGCGCAAGCTTGCGTCTACAGAATGTTACGAACATTTAGACATGTCATTAAATTTTTCATCAAAAAACTAGATGATTTTACCTTATAAATGTGACATAAATGACAATTCGGATAGGAACAAAAACATGTAAACCAAACATTTTTTATTATTATTGCGAAAGTATTTTAATTAGCATCACTAAAATTATAAATAATTTGGTCACGAGACAATATTGCAAATTTTATTTAACTATTTAACTTATTTTTTAAATTGTATTGGTAAATACCATGTATTTTTTAATAAGATACTTAAAAAGCTATTATTTATTTCAAAATTAAATAATAATATCTCAGAGTAAAACCGAATGTATAATATCTAAATTTAAAGTCACGTTGTTCGTGTAAGATACGTAGACAGTGAAAAGTCCGCTCTAGCTGTCACAGCAGCCTTTACGTAACTTCAGTCGCGGCTAGGGGTGTTAGTCGCCCGTATTCGAGGCTTTACCGGCGCGACGGTCGCTACTGAGCGCACCCTTATTTTCACCATTTCCATGCTAAACATTCTAAAATTATAAATACTAATATACAAGTGTTTACCTAGCGTCTATTGGCAGGTAAGTCCTTAATGTTATTGAACTCACATGCACTGGCAAGGCTTCTTTTGTACGCTTGTGTCGTCCTAGTTATCATGTTCGATATCTAGTCACTTTAGTCGACGATAGTACATAGTTATAATATGTTTTACGCATTTCACTGAATGATTTTATTGATCTCACTATCGAAAGCTTATTAATATTTATTTTGAACTGAGAATACGAAATATTTTTTGATTAATGGCCGTTTCAGCCGTTGACTGTCGCGCGGTATTGCGTAGCAATGTCATGTAGGTACTATATTCCTGTTTGGCTATGTTTCCTCCAGCAACAGTGCCAAATATAGATTTCTTTTATTAGTAGCTGATGCCAACTTATTGATTTACTTGTTTTTTATTTGTAGATAATAAAAAAGATACTAGAAATCTTTGTTACGTTCACTCACTACTACAACCGGAATGAAAGTACTGAAACAAAATTAATCTTTGGGATTTATCAGCCTTCTGTGTCAAAATTCGTATCGACCAAAATTATTTGGATAATGTTATTAATTATAAATAATTTTATTTCTTTGTGTAATGAATATTTTGGTTAACTCTATTTTGATAACGACGTATCATATGTCTATTCCTGTCTATTTAAACCATAACTTAAATATAAAAACATTTCAACAAAGAACGCTAATAAACAAGTAACGTGAGGTTGCACGTTTTCATGTAAGCAACGACGATGCTCCAAACCTTAAGGCATTTTTTTCGATAGAGCAAAAACAACGAAAATGTGTTTCTTGTATGAGGACCAGTATAATTTTTACTTTCTTAACTTTTTATTTTTTGTTAGGTAATCCTCCATTATAACACATATTCTGTAATAAATTCAGGCTTCTACCTATTTCGGTCTAAAAGATAGAGCCTTTTGATAGTCAGACAGACAGCGTAATCTTAGTAATAGGGTTCCGTTGGAACCCTCTGGGTACGGATGGCGGCGCTAGTTAGCTGCTATATGCGACTTAACCTAACGTGATTTTCACGCCTAGTGAATGTTTGTGCTATTACGGAAAATTGGGTTTTGGTGGGAAATATTGAATTGCAATATATATATTTCATTAAAAATACCATATTCTCCATAGCAGCAACAACATTTTCAAAAATTGTAGTGATCGTTATACCTAATTTTCAAATGTATGTACGTAATGTTTGTATAACGACACGTTTTTTAACAAAAGAACCCTTTACCAATTAGTTAACCAGTGTCTTTAAGAGGATACACACTTCGCGGCCCCTCGCAGCGGGCTTCATACAAAGGAATTTCTTTTTCATATTTACTTATCAATCACTGTAAAATTTCTTAGTTATAATTCAATCCGAATACCTATGTCTGTGGTTTCCCAAAATCTTGTAAAATGTTTTTATTAATTAGAAATCTTTTTTTAAACTATTTGTATGAAAAACTAGAATCCTGTATAACTTTTGAACTATAAATTTTTTTTAGTAAACTGGCTCACTGCAGACCTAGATATTTATTACTAGAACATGTCTTCAAAATTTCGTGGTGTTTGATCAGCAAGTGTCAAAATTAAGTGAGAAATTCGTTTGTATGAAGCACGCTGAGAGGCGCTCCGAATTGTATTCTCTTAAACCCACGTCATAATAGGAACAGCGCCTTTTCAAATTGGATTAAATTCTTCATTATACAGAGAATTACACTTAATTGCGTTTCTGATCAATAAATTACGATCGTCTGTTACCAATAAGGATGACTAATCGAAGGTCAAAGCCGAAGGTTTGTTATCTATGTAAGTGGTCCTACGTAATAGCAGACGTCTATCTATCGATACTTACACGTTGTTTTTATGTACCTGTCGGTTTTCACCTAGAAGTAGGTAAATCTAATTTTATGGTAAGTAAATTAATAAAACTATGGTACCTTCACCTATTACTATTACCGTTTGAATTCCCTGTTAGGATAAAATGTTACACGTATTGTTCAGTTTCACATACTCTTATTTAATTGTGAGTTCCCTGTTAAGGTGATGGTATACACAAACAAGTAAAATTTGCAAGAATTTGATTAATTTTGTCACACTCGGAGTACACTTTTTGACGTGAAAAAAATATATGTTATATTTCAAACTTTAATGAAGTGGCGTTGCTAATATTATAATAATTTGGCTATTAAAAGAGTTAGAAAAATAATTAATTCTGACACTCTATTTTTGGGCTTTAATACAAACTGATTAAAAAAACAAAGGGCTATATTCTCTTGATATATTTATTTATATGACCGAGTAAATTTGGTAATTTTATAGTTCTGCATAAATATTTGAATTACCGACAAAAAACCTAGAAAATCGAGATTTTCAACGTGCAATCATGTGGTAGCGCCTATCGAACGTGGAACTGTGTGTCTTTGTATGCATCAATAGTGTAATATGTCTCTGTTCACTGGTCAAAACGGCACGTTTTTGCTAGTGTATGCCATAGCCCTAATAATATGGAAAAGGGGTCCGAGATGGTATACTTTCTATTGTAGTTTTTTCAAACTTGCTATGAAAATCAGTTAACTGGTTTCCGTTTCATATATTTAGACAAAGACATAGACAAACATTTATTTGACATCAAACACTCACAGTACAGAACAAGATACAAAAAACACAATGAAAATATTTAAAACTACAAGCAAAATAAAAAATAAATAAAAGCATTTCTACATAACAAAAACATTTCTACAAAACAAACAAAATAAAATAAAATTGGTGAGTATTATGATGTCATAAAGTGGACATCGACTCAGCAATGCTGCAACACGGTTTGTTGCAGCGCTGATTTTTCTCCTAATTACCCATATTAAGGTTAGCTAAACTAAAATAGATAAGGACAAGGAGCCACTTTCTGAGATATACCGACCAAATGTAATTAATTTTTGGTCTAAAACATTAAACAACGTGGAACGCCTATGGAAATGCCCTGACATTTTTCAGAACGGTTTTTCGGACGACGGTAGCAAGTGGTCTAGCCACGCAATTGTAAAATACAATAATGGTAATAAAAAAGTCCAAAATATATTTTTAGATGTTTCATTTAAAAAAAAAGTGTGTGACAACACGTGTTATAAGCAGAGTCAATGTGACAGAGCATGTTTTTGACATGATTTTCAATTCTAGGTTCAATAGAAGAAAGTGCCCGCGCCTCCTTTTGGGTGTCGTCACGCCCCCCTCACTTTGAAAACCAATGGTCTAGTCTAATAAAAAGGAAATCAGAGATATTAAGTCAAATGCCCACTAACCATTTCTTTGCATAATCGATACTCGCTAGTGTGTTTTATTATGACTTCTATAAAAATTTGAATATGGAGTAAGTAAAAAAAGGCTCTATGGATGATCTTATAAAAGATTTACATGTGAATGAGTAAATGTTTTCGTTGAAGGCAGTAAAGATTCCGTTTTTGAGTAGTGTTTTTTCTGACTTTTATTCTTTTTGGATGGTGCCTTAGAGTCGTAGCAAGACGGTTAATAAGCCTATATCCCTTCTTAAGAATTGGGCTATCAAATGCAAAAAGGATTTTTATAATCCAATTCTCAGTTGCAGAGATTAGCGCATTTAAACAAAATAACAAACAAAGAAACTTAGCTTTATTATACGTATTAGTATAGTTTATGATTCCAGTTTGAAGTTTTTACAAGTTAAGCTTAAGTATATAATATAGCTTTGCTAATATAGGTTCCAACCGTCCTAAATTCGATTATCGGTGTAGGATTTCTGCGTCAGCTCCTCAGTTTACCAAAATAAAACCGACACACACTTGAAGTTTTCAAGTAGCCTATATCCTTGCCCGGGACTTACACTATCTCCATGCCAAATTTCATCTTAATCAGTACAGCGATTCAAGCGTGAAGACGTAACAGACAGAGTTACTTTCGCATTTATAACATTAGTATGGAATACTTAGTTTTTGTAAAAAAAAAATTCTTTTACCATGGCAAAATAAGCAAGAAACGATAGCCTTTATGGTTAATTTTCCAATATTTTATCGTTGACCAAATTGTAGATTAGTGGCGGGGCCGTTCCTTCATGACTCGACAAGGCTACGAATCCATTAGTTCTTACGAGATTGTGGAAATAAGGTTAACGCTTTAAATGTTAGCCTAATTCTATAACTTATTGATTTACATAAAACTCTCTGAGTTTTGACTCGAGTGTTGTTTTTTTTGTGAATCTTAATAATAAAATAAGTTAAGTAAATCTTTAATGACAGCAATATAGATAAACTTATTTATTAAATATCCTAAGTCATCATACAAAAATATAATAATGAACATCTCAGCTCCCTTTATTTTATAATATGTAAAATGTATATCAAATGAAATTCCAGTACCTGGACGAATGTAAAACGGCTTAGAACAGCTGTTTTATAAAAAAAAAAAACTGTGTCTGTACATTCATAAATTTAAAACAAGGTTCTTTAGTTAAAATAAAATGATTATTAATAAAAGCTTTTATATTTGGTAAAAAAAATAATACTGTTTTAATAAAATTTGATATGATCAATAATATGATAACCTCGATATCCAAAAACTATTATGTATATCAAAAACTTTTTCTTACTACGGCTGTGTTACTGATAATTTGTATTATTGTGTTATAGAAGATCATCAAAACCTATTCTTAGCTTGATACAGCTCATTACACAGAATTCTGTCATCAGATTATATTACCTATTGAGAAGGACATCAATTTGGGAGTGAGTGAGTCCCAGATCCGACAGTATGTACCAGCCTAATGTAGTCACAATTGAATAACTTGAACTGTATTCAACATTTGCATCACCAACAATGATGCTAATTAGAGCAGTTACAGTATACAGAGGACAAAGAGAGAATTTCACTGATGCAATGCACATTAGCGCGTGATGACACAAATGCAGAAAATACTTAACAGATGTTATGAAATTAGATGTATTGTGGTATTTCTGTAAGATAAATACTGTTAATTTGCTCCATTAGTACCTTATAACTTACATAGTCTTTTTAAGTCGTAGAAAGATCTCGATTCTTATCATATATTATGAATATTTTAATTTTTAATACTTTTTCTTACAAAAACACAGTGACGACCCATTCTAATCCGTGGCGTAGTTTCTTAGTGTTTATGCACTTGTAAATTAGACAAGACAATGCAACCAACCACATTTATTCATCTTAAGGTTTAAAGTAAACAAAAATTACCTATAAATTATACTGTTTTCTCCCAAATGTGTAGAAAAACGTCGTATGACATTCATGCGAAATTGGTATTTGCAAACTCGTGACTATGTTAACATTCGTCTACTCGTTTCTAGTTACCAGCTCACCGCACCAATATCATAAATAACTATAATTATAAATGGAAAGAGATAGTGAAACCCAGTACCTACAGCTGAATTCAGTATGAATGCCTACATGAATTAATTATTATTTTTCTAGCTTGTTCTAGTTTTTTATAAAAAGAATTGTACTCTTTCTTTTTAGCGGAACATTTTGCATAAAACCGAGACTCTGGAAAACATATGAAATAGCTGGAAAATCGAGCCAAGTCCTGCCCATTTAGGAACCCTATCTATGTGTTCTGTACAAACTTGTACATGTATTTTCATTGTAAAATCTTTCTGTTTTCACTTATTACAAGTTGAAATAAACATTGTTATTTATAAGTGATATCTAAGTTTAGATTGCAACGTAGGTAGTGTACGTACGTAAAACGTAATGACTAAGGTTAGATGATGACTCATCACGATTTTTACTGACGTGGTTCTATATTTTCTGTTGACGTGGCGTTGTTTTTAACTGCTTGAATAAGACTGTATTTAAAGATTTTGAATCAATATTATCCAGCCTTTCTTGAATTTGATTTTAATGATAAAAACCGAACAAGTGCGAATTTGACTCACGCTCCGAGAGTTCCTTACAAACTCCTATGTTTATTTTGGCGTGAAAAATGGTCTTCCACATATCGATATACACGTTATACGTCACAGTCATATATCTTAGTATGCCACTTATAAAAATATGTATAAATATATCAATATTTAAAAAAAAAATTATTAAGGCCATCTCCCCTGTGTGTAAAGTAGGGGGAAAACACTTTTAAAGTAAGTTTTTGAAAAAAAACTTTAACTAATCAGTTAGTCGGTAATCGTATGAGGGTTTCGATTTTGCCTGACGTCCTAAGGAGTGGAGAAAAATAAATCCTTTTATTAAATTCTGAATTACTTTAACAAGAATAACAAGAGGAAACCTGCATACATAAAAAATGACGTATGCAAAGTCCACAATCCCTACTGGGTCCGCGTGATGGACTATGGCCTGAATCACCACCATAGTGGAGGCGTTTGATGCTAGCAAGATAAGTTAATTCAAATCATATAATTTTACATACCATTTTCAGGAAATTGAATGATGTAAAGTAAAATGACTTTAAACTTCAGCCACATCTATCTAATAACTTTAAACTTTAATTTTTAATAATTTGAATCTCAGAAACGTCTCTAACGATTTTCATGAAATTTAGTACGCCGGGGGGTTCGGAGACGATAAATCGATCTAGCTATAGGTTTCATTTTTAGAAAACGTCGTTTTATCCGTGTTTTAATGATAAATTAAAAAATATAACTCGCGATTAGTAATAACGACACAGCAACACTAAAGCTACATGACAAAAGATGGCGTTGTTGAAAAAAAACGAGCAAAGTTTAGTCCCCAGGTACTTGTAGTTTATATCAAATGAAAAGAGAAGTGGAATGACGCAAGAGAATGGGACATGAACTACTCTTTTTTAATTAATCGTCAGACATGAAGTGGGTTACACATATTATTAAACAAAACCATTTTATATATTAACAAGATTTTGCAATCGGCTCCGCCTGCCCTAAATTTAGTTATCGTCGTGGATTTTTTACGTTAACTCCTAAATAATTATACTAAAGACGTTTGCAAGAGAAGCACTACTAAATAAGCAAGCTCTATTACTATAGTTTATCTAAGCTCGGTTATAGTTAGACCCACGGAAACTGTTAATTTTTTTGGGATAAAAACTATTTCCCGGGATTCAAACTATCTCCATACCAAATATCATTAAATCGGTTCAGCGGTATAAGCTTGTATGAAGAGTTAACAGAGAGACAGAGTTAATTTCGCATTTTTAATATAAGTATGGGTTCTAGTTCAGTTTGTATGTTTAGATTTAACATATCAACCTTTACAATTTAAGAGCGGGTTTAAAGCCACAAATATCTCGCATATTAACGCAAAATGTAGTAAGAGCCTACAGCATTAAAGTATAAATAGTACATATAGTACAAGTGTGAACGGTTTGAGTCCCGGGAAATAGTTTTTATCCCAAAAAATCCTTTGAGTATTTAACACTACTTATATCACCGTTGTAGCGCCATCTAGCTAATTGTTTGTTGGGAACGATATTTAAAGCTAAGCAACGTCGGGCAGGGCGGTCAGTGATTGGATGGGTGGTTTAGCGGCACACTTTTTGTTTGTGTTGCTAAATCACGTAAATGATGGTAGGCACGGAACCCTCGTTGCGCGAGTCTGACTCGCACATGGCCGGTTTTTTTTTGTTTATGAAGGAAATCAGGTTTTCTTCTCCGGACTTAAATTTTTCATGTGGCAACCCCAAGTGCAACAAACTTTTTTGACCCCTTGGGTGTTTGGTCACTAGTGTCATTCTAAGTTAACACCGTTTCAATATGGCGGCTGTAGTTTTGACTTTTGACAACCGTGCCAAAAATTTGTTGCATTACACATAAGTACGCAGGCAATGTTTTTGTAGCTAGATTTTTTACTGGTCAAAAAAACTGATTGATGTCTTTGATCTTTGTACCATCTAATGTTCTGTGACTAATATAATTTACGAAAAAAATTAATGTCAGGAATGCTTTTTACATGTACTTACACCGTGAGTTGAATCTACCATCAATGAAAACTTATCAGTTTTTGTTTTGCAAACATGACATAGTTCACAACTAAAATTACAAAGAATATTTTATCATTACGAATATTATAAAGAGGTAAAATTTGTTTGTTCGTGTCTTTGTAGGGGGTATAATCTACAACTACAGCACCGTTTGTAAACAATCTTTAACTAATAGAAAGCTACCCTTTCCCTGAGTTTTAGTTCGAAATATTAATGTTCGTAAATCGCAAGAAAAAGGGAGTGGTCGTTTACGTTGCAACAAAGCAATGAGGTAAACTAATTTTTGACACTTAATAATATATCCCGATCGAGAGTTCCCACGGCAATATTTTTTGTGGTTTTCCTTTCCTCACGTCGTAACAGTGCATACAATTTACTTTACGGCACCGAGATAGGTTTAGGCGCAGAGTAAGACAAATTTAATACACAGAACATTACTAGCAGCATATAATTTAAAATAGGAAATTAATGCACATAACTGACAACCAGGGAATTTTGTCTGAAAAGTACCAAATTGAATAAAACCTCTTCCATTCACTTAATTTTTAAACACATTAAAAATGCCACCTTTTGCATTTTCCGGTAAATACCCGCTAACAAAAGCTGTAAAGAGGGTACATTTTATCCTGTGGTAATCTCGCTTGGAACTAATATCTTGGGGTTTTAGGGGTAGCTGATTACGAAATTTGTGTACTTGTTTTTCATATAACATCTAAGGTATCAAATTTTTTTTTGATAGTTTGCGGTAAATTCACTCACATCATTCATGATACATTTCATCCCCTAAGATTAATGGATATTTTTTTTGCTTCCAAACATCAGATATCTGATCAATATTTTGAATATCCAGCCAATGTTAATCATATTTATTCGGCGGTATAGAAAATAAAATTCGGCTGAAAAACAGTTAAAAAATAAAATAAAATATGAGATACGTTTACTGTGTTTACGTTTTTTTCTGTGTTTACTAATGGAAATTTAGTGTAAGTATAATATTTGAGTATCCCTTTCCTATATTTTATATGTAGATTCTATCATCTTTATTGGTTTATCTCTGTGTTAATATCTTATCGAAAACAATCTCGAGTAGGCCAGACTCTGGAATTTGAGAGAAAAATGTATGCAAGTACTTTCACGGGTCTTGACAGGTAAGACCTACTTGCATACATTTTTCTCTTGAATTCCAGAGTCTCCATTACGCTCCCAAATATGGAATCGAAAACGAAACGTTGTGTTGTTGTGTGTTAAGTAGACTGTCCTTTTTTCTAACATAATTAATTATATTATTTTGTTTTGTTAAGACATGCTCAACACTATCAAAATATAAAAGTCACTTAACACACATACGTGGAAAACAATTGTAACTATTAAAGAAATAACATCCATTGAAATATCCGACTATTTATCTATTTAGATAACTTTCGATGTTACTTTGCGATAGGAAATCAAGATTTAATTTATCTAATCATATCTTTACCTATAACACTTATTCCAATTTGTTAGGTAAATGTATGTGTTCTTTAATCTAGTACAAACCGTAAATATACATTGTACTTTCCACTTGAGTTAATAAGTAGGTCGAGGAAATTTAGTTGATTAAGAGGGAAAATAATTTTTAATGTTACGAAAACATGAAAACTCGTTCATCTAGATATATTTAATATGTATATATATTTCTGTATATTGAAATATGTTTTAACAGTTTTCGACATTAGCTAAGAAAAGTTACATTTATTGTATATATGTCACCGTAAAATTGTAATTAACGTTAGGTTATAATCTATCTAGTGAGATTGTGTACTATGAAACAAAATAAGGTAGAAATCGCACTTATGTATCTTCTTGGGTGGGTTAGGTTCAGTTTTTTTTTGTGATCACGTAGATGCGGAGCGAACGAAGCCAGTGGAGCGATCGAATCAAGTTTCATATAATCTAACAAATACAATTTATAATACTTTTTGGTTCATAGTATACAATCTTACTAGATAGATTATAACCTAACGTTATTTACAATTTTACGGTGACATACATATATACTTTATTGTACATTATATAATCCAATTTGTATCCAAAATTTGCAATTTTTTTTTCATTTCAGTTTTTAGTTATGATGCTTAAATAACAACGTGTTTAAATATTTAATCATTTTAGCTACAATAAAAATTGTAACGTCAAGTTGTGAAGCACAAAGTTACGTTCATCAGTCTGTAAATTTCGTGCATAAATAATACGTTCCGTTTGCCACTCAAATGCAGTAAATGACATAATCCATCCAAGTTAAAAAGACATACCTATATCTGTATGCCACAGCTACACAAATTTTGGTTCATCTCTATAGATGGATTATTGACACTTTTTGTATGTCGGTGAACAAAACGCGATCAATATTAACTTTGTTTGATTTTCTTTAATTATTTCTACGCAAGGAACATAATTAACATATATAACAAAACCTTGGAACACATTTTACCTACTTCTACTTTAATTCGAGATTCACTACATCTAATTTACACAATATATATTGGTATATCACATAAAATAATACTAATGTGGCAATTATTGAAACATTAAAATTAATAATCCTTAATGTATAATAAACAACAGTAAACCTTTTGTGATAATACCTAGCCTGGACTTATTATTGAATATTTACAATGATTGCATTATACATGCATAAAATATTATACACTTACATCCTAATTGTACTATTGCACTGCCTTAACAACCATTTTCATGTTCATTTACCATACTACTTAGTATGTCATGAATAAATCTAGATCAGTAACACCTAATTAACCATCCATTCGCTCTGAAAGTAATATTTAAATTACTTTATCAAACAATCACAGGAAAATATTCTATTTTTACACTGTGATTGTGTTTCACAGACTGTTTCAAAGAATACACAATACACCAGTCAACCGAAACAATGTTGGGTATTTTAGTTTGGCCAAATTTCAGACTCCTTCTTGACAAGTAGGTATCTACGTAGTTCCTCTTTGATAGATCGAGTATTTTTACATGACTTTGCTAGAAGCTGTCTTCATACACGATGGCAGCTTGCCCAGTTTGCCATTAAATGTTCCTATATTTCGATCGTCAACTTTATTTGCGTGCGTCATATTTCGGCCAACAAAGTCAGCTACCCGCTTTTTTGTTGGAAGTCAAACGGCTGTGGTCGGCTTTGGGGTGGCGGCGTGGTCGGGATTTTGTGCTGGGGCTTTAGCAGCCAAGGACTGTCTGTGCTCTGAGGTGAACTGCTCTCATTCTTCTTTGGTCCACTATTGGATGGTGTTAGTTGAAATAGGGGTACTTGATTCTTTGGGCACACTGGAGGTCTGTCAGCAATTGGATGCATTTCTGTAACAATCAGTCATTTTAAGATAAGTCACTGTGTTTGTTTTAAAATAAAAATTAAAAACATGTGGCTAATGCAAATTAATTGCGCATGCCAATTTTTTTAAATTGTCTTAGCATTCTTTCTGACGTTGATTAACTCAATATCTCAAATGGATTTTAAAATAAATGAGTATAATATTATTTACTATTAACATTAATATTGAAACAAAGAAAATATGCAGTTTAGAAATAATACACTTAATTAAAAAATTTAATTTAAATATTGAATAATTAAAAACATGTAATTTATAAATGAAACACTTTATTGAAATTTTTAATTTAAAATACTGCTGAACGTTTTGTTTATTACGAGATTTAACATTTAAAAAAAAACTTACTTGTGACGTTTAATTTTAAATTATCCAATCTAGAACTGATAACTTCGACACTGTTCATAAACATTGATCCTTTAGTTACACTAGATATTGCCTTCTCGGAGATTAGAAGCGAAATGCGGGTTTTATACATAGCCGCCAAGTTTTATATCGGCTAGTTGCTGTGAATCACATTTGGCAGTAGAAACTCTCTAATCTGTGACCACGTCACTCGACGTCTGCTGACGCCAGATTGTGTGACGCCGGAACGCATTTTCCGAACTAGCATTTACGTATTAAGTTATACATGTACGTAGATAAGTAACTGGTGTTACTTGATGCAAGGTAATAATGTAAGTTAGTTCTGACGTGAGTAGGTACTTTGTTGTTTCTAGTTGGATGATTTTCTGTCCTTCGCCTCGCCTTTGAGTATCTAAATTAGTAGCGGTTTGTGACGTAGCTAGTTACATTTACATCTTCGTGTTTCGACGTTTTAAATGAATAAAGAGAATTGGTTTTAATAAATAATCGATACTTATTTATTAAATAAATATAAATAAATATTTACACAAATTAATATTAAGTATAAAGTTATGAAAATTGTTTGTTCGTTTGTTTGCACGTAGTAATCTCTGTAACTATTGAACTGATGCAAAATACCCTTTCACTAACAGAAGCCAACATCATAAATAAACTATAGTAGTTTTTGTTTAGTTTGAAATAAAATTAAAGTCTACCATGGGCAATTGACCTTTATGCCGCATATTTTAACGGGTTTTTAACTTGACTTAAGTGAAGTTATTATAATAGGTCTGAAAATCGAAAAAAATACGTTTTGAGACCTGAAGAATCATCATTTTTAGAGTGATATCTGTGTGTGTATGTATGTTAGCTTTTTTTGCCCCTCGATATCTCTAGAACCAATAGACGAATTTGTCTCGATACGCCACATCATTACTTAGATCTGAAAAAGGTTTGAGCATAATCGGTCTAGCGGTTAGTTTTTTATCGCTAAAAAACTGATTTTTTAAAGACGTAAAAAATATTTGCAAAAGAAGTTGCTCGTGAGGTACTAAATACTGACTTCTGCTTTTCCGAAAAAATAATAATGTTAAGAGATTTAATTATCAGGCATTTAATTATTCGGTAGACAGCAGATAATTTACTGCACATACTAATCAGAATTTCGGTAAATGAATTTTCTCGAAATTTGTTTCATTCCTATAGTTCTTACGACAACGTACGTAAACAAACAAACTGTCCGTGTATAATTTTAGAATCTGGGATTTCTGGGGTTGTTTATGAGTAAGACGTTGTTTAAACGACTGAGAGTCAAATGTAATGTTATTTCCTGCAGGAGTGAAAATAAGATTATTATTATGTAGGTAGGAACTAACATTTGCCAATGGCTCCGCTTGCGCGAAATTCACATACATTGTCAAGCAAATAGCAAAAAATCGGTGGCCGAAGGGTTCGATTTCGCTTTGCGTCCTGAGTGGCGGAGGTTGGAGACTCGGCGTGTACCAATGAGTCTTTTCCTTCATTACTCAATTACATTAATTATTTACACCACTGGCTTTTCGGCGAAGGAAAACATCGTGAGGAAACCTGCATACGTCAAAAAACGACGTATGTGAAGTACACAATCCGCACTGGGCCCGCGTGTGGACTATGATCCAAATCACACTCGTTGAGGGTAGGCCGTGCCCCAGCAGTGGGGACATATCAGATTGATTAGGAAGCAAATAGCTTGTCACTTACATAGATGACAATAATTCCTAAAAAAAACTCTAATAGCTGTATGAAGTCTATGACACATTCAAGCGTATTTAATTACTTATTTAATTATTCGTGTGAAAAATAAAACTCTTTTAAATTTACTTATTGTTTCATGAAGTTATCTTTACTAGTTAATGAAATATCGTCATTTATGTATGTGACTAGTTATTTTTGCTTGTCAGTGTAGTAAAGAAGTTTGCTGTAGCTATAGTTCGGCCACGTGAATTCTGTCAAAGTTATTCTTGTGGAAACTTTTAAATGACTTATTTTAACTTTTTAGATTTCCCTGTGCTACCTTAATTTGATACTCCGTTGTGACGTGAAGCAAAACAAAAAATGGGCGCCATATTAGACGGAATTCAACGCCCGCCTTGGAATACCCAATAAAATTTGTAGACACACACACACACACACACATACACACACTCAGCACGTACACACACACACACACACTCAGACCGTCACTCTAAAATAAGTCCAGCTATTTCGTTTTTCGGACTCATTTAACTAATTTCTTATAGTCAAACTTATTCTTGTTGTTATGACTTTATTGGTAGTATGAATGAATGAATATGATGTTTAATTATTTTTAAAGTATACCTGTACTTTCTATAGGCATTTTATTTGTTAAATAATGCGGTATTGGGTTCTTTTACTAACCAGTAAATAGGTACGAATGATTATGTTACAAATGACTTCGTACTTTATGTGATACTTTTTAAGAATCGAAATTTCTCAAAATTATACTGACCAATGCACCGGGCTTGTAGTTACTTATTTCGAAAATACAATGTGAGTAGTGAAAAATTTAATTAGTATGGACTAAGGATATTCAACATTCAATAACATCACGGCATAGAACCCCGAGCTGAATTAACTCGACACTAGACAGAAGATATCACGTACGTCAGATTGTATGAGATTAGAATGGCCTTTTTACAGCTTAAGGGCAATAAAGTGGCAGGCGATGATGAAATTACATCAGATCTTCTGAAAGCAGGTGGAACACCGATACTTAAAGTCCTTCAGTAGCTTTTTAATTCTGTTATCCTCGAAGGCACTACGCGAGAAGCTTGGAGCAGAAGCGCGGTCATACTTTTCTTCAAAAAAGGGACCTCAGCGTATTAAAGAACTATAGTCCTATTTCGCTTCTGAGGCATATGTTTACGCTGTTTTCAAGGGTCATCGTCGACCGAGTCGTCTCGAACGCAAGTTTCACGAATTCCAGCCTCCCAAACATGCCGGTTTCTGAAAAGGCTTTATACCATGAACCTCATACATACGTTCCGCCAGATTATACAAAAGACAGAGGAGTAGCATCGGCCTCTTTGCGTAGCGTCCGTGGAACCTTTGATTATATCGAGACCTGGGCGGTGCAGTTTCACCAGCGGTGCCACATTGACTATTGGTACACCGAAGTGTTGAAGTGTTTGTATAACAGAGCTACGATATCAGTCCGACTACATGACCAGAATAAGAAACCAATCCATCAACAGAAAGGTAGGGAGACGTCATTTCTCCGAAACTGCGTTGGAAGATGTGTTAAAGCTTCTGGAGTGGAAATGATATAGCGTCAACAAAAATGGCAAGTACATCAATCACCTTCGATGCCAACGATATAGTGGTCATGGTAGAATCACTAGAATGAATATTGATAAAAACCATGGTAATGTTCAATGTCCATGTCGCGCCTATGCCGGTTGTTGTTGGGATCGCTACTCTCGAAGTTGTTGACGAAAAAACAAACCTAGGGCAAGTAGTCCAGTTAGATTGGTCCAACTTTGAAAAAGTGGCAACCGAAGAATCCAGCTCGGTTGGGCAGCGCTCGAGAAACTACATCTTTGCGTCCAAAATACCTCAGTGCCTTAAGACAAAAGTCTACGACTTGTGTGTGTTGCCAGTGATGACTTATGGTACAGAAACGTGGTCTCTAACTGTTGGCCTTTTAAATAATCTGAGAGTCGCACAGCGAGCTATGAAAGAGCCATGCTCGGTGCTTCTTTCCGCGACAAAATCCGAAACAAGGAAATTCGCCGAAGAACCAATGTTGGCCGTTGTGGAGACATATGGGGGAGATCTACGTTCGCAGTGGACCTCTTCCGGCTATAACGATGTAAGATATTAACAGCTAACAGTACTTATTTCGTGTGATGCGTGTATCGACAGAAAAATCATTACAGATTTTTTATAGGTACCTACTTACTTATGTTGTTGTTGCCAAGCCGTTTTACGTCACCATCCCTACTGCAAAGGCATATACCTCTTCCTTAAAGACAAGTGGCTTAGTTAGAGTAACGTCCACCACACTCACCCAGTGGGGACTAGTGGGAAGTGGTGAACGTTTTCGAGTTAGAGGCTAATCAACTGTTAAGCGTTTAAAGGTATTTCTGACTTGGTCTAACGACAACTGTCGTATGTCATCAGTCAGTTGAGAGTCAGGGGGAGGCATTCATGATGTTCAGTTCCGAGATCATTTACAAGATAAGGTGAAGCTGGCGTCCAAAAAACTTGGTGTACTCAACAGAGCGAAGCAGTACTTCACGTCCGCGCGAAGGTTGTTACTTTACAAGTCGCAAGTTCGGCCCCATATGGAGTACTGGTGCCATCTCTGGGCGAGTGCATCCGGATACCAGCTTGGCCCTTTTGACTCGGTTCAACGACGGCCTGTAAGAATTGTTGACGATTCCAAACTCACATGCGGTATCGACCCCTTAAGTGTGAGGAGAGACTTTGCCTCCCTGTCTGTGTTCTACAATGGCTTGTACAATGGGTTGTGTTCTGAGGAATTGTTCGAAATGATGCCCACGGCTACTTTCTACCATCGCACCGCTCGCCATCAACAGGGAATTCATTCTCACACCTTAGAACCTAAATGTTCGCGTACAGTGCGGTTTCAGAGAAACTTCCTCCCGCGAACGCTTAAGATGTGGAATGAGCTCCCTGCCAAGGTTTTTCTGCAAGGACTACAGTATTGAGTTCTTCAAGAAAGAAGTTATTAGATTTCTGAAGGGTCGGCAACGCGCAAATGATACCCCTGGTGTTGCAAGCGTCCATAGGCTACGGTGACCACTTACCATCAGGCGGCCCGTAAGCTTGTTTGTTACGTTAGTGGTTTATGAAAAAAAAGTCAGGACTAAGGGCTTCTTATGTCCTCCAAATCACCGAGAAGCTTATGTGCCACTAACGGTCACCCATCCAATGACTGATCAAGCTCGACATTGCTTAACTTCGCATATTGGTTTCGAAAATCGAATTCTAATGGGCCACGAGCTTCTCGTTGTATATATGTATATAAATATAGATATTAAATTTGGTACAATAACTACATATAATAAAATGACATACATATCTGTGTTTTGATTAATGTTGGGATTTTTCACACACAAACATTTGTTGTATGTGAGTTTTCTTGATATAGATCGGAGAGTGCTTATAGCTAACTACCGCTGAGTTGTTACGTCCTCGATAAGATTATGTTAATAAAAGACAATGTAATAATTTGTATTGTAATATTTACGCAAATTGCGATCCAAAGATCAGTTGGTATATTAGATAACTGGAATAATTATTTTGAACATTATTTAAATTTATCTATAGTATAATATACTCCTATATACCGGATGTGACGAAATGGGGGTACTAACCGGGCATCCCTAGTTAGTATTATGTAAGCATTTAACACAGGTATAAATTCTAAACTTAAATATAAAAATATAAAACAAAAAAAAAAACTTAAACAATTAAGAGAAGTGACAACCCTAATAATTGGGTTCATATTGCCCGAAAGAGTAGTATTTTTTGAATTCTTTAAGGAAACTCTTTTCTAAATGCACAAGACATTCTGATAATGTTACATTAACACCCCTATTATGTAACATCTTTCTGTATATTATATAGCATCAGCAAATCCGAGAGTAAACTAATAGAAAACTAGTAAACTAAAAATTATTATATATTTTGTGTAGGGTGTCGTGGAGCGGGGTGAAAAATCTATTTGTACTATTGTCAGGTTTTTTGTTTATAGATTTACGTCAATACTGTTTTGCCATACTTATTCAAGTGTACCTACTTATAAATATTTAAGTGAGTAAATACAAAATGCCACTTGTAACTTTCATCAGTTTCAAATGATCTCTATTTTCTTATCTTCTTCTGTCAATTTTGGTATTCAATTCGTACTTGAAATACGTTTGTCTTTTTTCATTGGGATTTCTACATGACAAATTTTATTATCAGATTGTTGGATTTTGACATATCACAGTAGCATCAGATAAATAGAGGGATTTCCATCTTGTTACCAAGGTTAGGAAGAAAATACACGTGATAGGTATATATACATATTTATATATATATAGAGAAAGGTTTTAAATGTGACATGTTATCTGACAGGTGCTAGTCTGGCAAATAAGGAAGCGTCTTGTATGGAATTCCCAGCTTCAAATCGTATCTATTGCGTATGTTATTTTTACACTAGCCTATTGTATGATTAAAATATACTTACCTATAATTAAGTTAAGTTCCAAAGAGAAGAACTGCCAAGAAACTCAGCAGTTAATATTGTATGTTTTTTCAACTTTATATATAAGTACAATACTTATAGCTTTATTCAAGGTTATAACATAACATACAATGCTAGTGTAGGTATATATTAAAAGAGGGTTACAGACATATCTATATCGAAGTCTTGTTTAAAGGACTACTGGATTACATATATCACGAAAGTGATCAGTGACGGTAATACATAAATTATTATTTTATACTGGGCTACGAAGATAAGATTAAAACAATGTTTTTGTCGACGGAAGAGATGTACTTAATAGTATATAGTGTAGTATATAATACTATAGTATATTTACGCTGCTCTTATATCCTTGTAGGTATATAATTTTGTTAATTATTAGCTACTTCTCTGCGGTGTTACTTGCGTAATTTAACTTTCTCCATCCCATACAATACTTTCTTTTATAGTGGGGTAACATAAATATTTCCGTCGGCAAAAGTCAAAATACATCATAAAACCACAAAAATCAGTTCTGGGGGTGTACCTTCCTCTTCCAAAACCACAAAAAAATAAAAAATATTTAAAATCTGTTTGCGCGCAGCCTATCGAAAAAAAATTATTGCTTAAAAACTAAGTATCTAGAATAATATATTTCAAAGAAGATAAAATTTACTTTCGTTTATTATTATATTCATAAATATATAAAAAAAATACTATTAATGTGCCTATCTTCAATTTTTTTGCTATTTTGCGATATTTACAGGCTCATGAAAAATGACTGTCTTAAATAAAAGTTTTAAATATATATAATCATAGTTAAGAGGCAGGTAGCAACATTGATGCAGTGAAAGTGGAAAAAAATTTGTCAACATTAACAAAATTTCAAGCGTTTTAAAATCTGTTATTCTCAGCGTGTCATCTCTCCTTTATACGTTGTTTTAAAGTATAATATTTTCATTTGTAATTTAGCAACTCGTATAATAAGGTTTTGATGCCTCAGCCTTTATATATACCCACTGCAGGGCACAGGCCTTTCCTTGAGGTAATAAGGCTTAGGCTTTAGCACAGATTATACAATACTATACTAGGCTTTAGGCTCCAGTATGCATTGGCGGACGTTATCGAGTTAGTGGCCACTCGACTGTCAGAGTTTTCTTGCTGCCCTCATAATATAACAGCTACAATGTTCTTATTTTTGTCTTGTATTTCCTTTTTTTCTATTACAATTTTGAATCTGAATAATATGGCAGCAAAAAACACTGTCATTTTTTTCTTACGAAAACCGAACTCATATTCGGCTAAACAGTTATATTATATGTAAATAATTGTATTTTGCTTATTCATCGTATCGTGCGTAGGCAGATTTTTGGCTAAGACGCAACTATATTTAATCGAGAATCTGAATCATGTAATCCTACTAAGTATGTTAAGTGTCGGTGAGAGTTAGTTTAGTAATGAGTTTTTCGGCCGAATCACTAGTAAGTACACGTCATTGAATTTTATTTTTTTCATTTGTTTATGCAATTCCGTGGTAGATTGCCAACCATGATGCGAGACATCCCGTTAAGCATGTGATATGATATATTCAAATTGTGATTTATATATGTTAATGAATGGTTGAAAGAAATAAAAGATTAACCTTCATTAATCCGTAATTCAGACAACGGCAACGTTTAAAAGAAGGGACTAATCAAAGGGCGAAATCCGAGGATTCACTTAGTCAAAGCCCTGTTCATAGAAAGTTAGATTAGATTAGATTTGGATAAGATTATGTTATGTATTTTTTAATTTAAATGACCATACTAACCTAATTTGGAACAGCAAAATTTATTGTGAGCAGTTACAGTTTGTATGAACCAGGCTTTGACTATAGATAGGGTTGCCAAAATTATTGGGAACTGATTTGGGACGTTTAAGGTAATATTTCGCGAGATTAGCAATAAGTTAAAAAAAACTATATATTTTACTGACAAGATATTAATACATGAGATAACTATGAAGTCTTGAATCCCAAACTAGTCAAAAATCATTAAATTGACGATTTGTGACAGTCGTATGCTGCATACATGTATATTAACGACAATTATTACAAAACGGGACGCAATAGCAATACGGGACAAGGTTCTCAAATATGGTTACTGTTCCGTATATACGGGACGTATGGCAACCCTAACTATAGAGGTCATGGTTTGCCGAATATCGCCCTTCGAATATAACATACCCAAAAATCTGGTTCATCGGTTTGAGAAGTCACGACGGAAGAGAAACTACTGCATTATTTCATATCAAAAATGAATATTACTTATGCGTGACGTTTTGTTATGTTATGGTGACGTTAGAAAGCTCGGATTCAAACATTTATCCTCTATAGTCTGTATCATAAATCTCTGAAGTCGATGCTTTTACTAAGAGTTAAAGTCAAAAAGTTTTTATTTAGGTATTTAGGTTTTTTACAAACGCTGTTATTAAATTATTACATGCTAATAAGGTATTAGAGGTTTCATGTCCGACGGTCAATCCGTATTTACAACATTAAAATTTAGTCGTATTTGCATCAAATCTGATAAAAATTAGAACGCGGTGTCTTATGGTGAGCCGTGTTTTAATTTTTATACGATAAATTTTAAAAAAAGTTTCCCATATGCTATTTTGGGCACTTCAGCTGATCTCGAGAAACTACTAAATTAAAATATATTTTTAAGTTATTATTTATATTAAGTTATTAATATTTTCTACTTTGATTATGAAATATATTTTCAAATTGATTTAATTTAGATATCAAATTCAACCTGTTTTTTTATATAAACTATACATTACCAACACCAGCAATGTTCAGTATTGTAGAGAGTTTTAAGTGAGCAATATAGCAATATTTCTGGTGTTGCAAGGCTCAACTTGGGCGGTGAGTACGATTGTTTTGATAGAAACTGAAAATTCTTTAAGGAAATTTTTATCTTTTTAGTTTTTACCTGGTCATAAATGTTATCAGATGATGTTCATTTTATTCAGGGAAAATATGCCCTTTAATATATATAATATTACCAATATATGAGCGTGGCTTACGTTACTGTAAAGGTGTAGAATAAGTAATACTGTTAAAGCCCGATATTGCTATAATGTCAAGGTCTGAAATTTTCAGTTCAGTTTCAGTTTATTTTGGCCTTAATATTTATTTTTTACGGTCATAAGTTCATATTAACTACTTAACTAACCTTCGGAATTATCTGGAATAGTCACACCTTTTACTTGATTTCAATCATCACGCAATCATTTTTTAAATAGATATTTCTACTTTTACATGATAAGCACTTATTTTAGTTCAATTACGCAATTGCACAAGGCAATTGTCATTTTCCTACAAAATTATAAATCCATTACCCAGTTAATCATTCAGATTAGATTTAACACCCACAGATATATCAATGTTTGTATTACGTATCACTTAGTTGTGCACTTAAAAAAGAATCGGCAACGCGCGAGTAAATAACCCTGGTGTTGCAAGCGTCCATAAGCTACCTACGGTGACCGCTTACCATCAGGCGGACCGTCAGCTTTTATGCCACCTTATTGGTTTTAAAAAAACAAGTTAGATGTTCTAATATGAAATTTGGATAGTGTTGGGGTGCATGATCATTTTAATCCCCTATCTACGCCACTGTAGGGGTAAATATGCATTTTTAATTATGACGATACATGATAATAACGTTTTTCTTAGTAGCGAAATGTTTATAACTTAGTGTAACGCAGTTTTTATGAAAAAATCTGATTCGCATTCAACTTAAACACAGTATAATAGCACTTCACCCTTACCTGTTAATTCAATAGAAAACAATTTATTGTGCTTAGATAATTCTTAATTTTTTCGGCATTTCACAAAAGCACAGATTCACGGATGTCGAATAGTTTTACCGTGTTTTACTGCCTCAGCGAAGCACAATGCCGCTTTTTACAACAGTTGTCTACGTTACAGTTTTCGCGTGATGTTTTCGAAGTTGATGTTTATTTTATTGTCTTTATTCAAGGAAATTTAGCTGATTTGCTGATTTCGTGCGAGGACACGAAGGATCTGCTATAATTTATCGGAAGTATGGAGGCTAATAATGAAATCAGGGTAAGAGTATTTTCCTCAAAAGCACTTCCAGTAGCTACTTTAGGCGCACTATAGTAATTTTTTAATGAAATGAAAGTATTTAATATACAGACTTAACAGCTCCTAGTGACTTATAAAGTCCTAATACTTCAATCTTACAAATACACAAAATCTTCATAGAATTAAGAAATACAATCTATCTCTCTATATATAAAAATAAGTACCTATCTGACTATCTGAATAACTGTACGATCAACGTACAGCTGAAACCGCTATTTTTCTCAAAGCACTAAGAAGGGATTTTTGAAAATTCATCCCCTAAGGGGGTAAAATAAGGGTAAGAAGATTGTATGGAAATCCGTCATTTTAAAAGCAAAATGCATAAAACTTGGTATTTGGCCTTACAATTAAAAATGAAGATTAACGTGTTGCACGTTTTTGGATAATCATTCCCTAAAGGGGTAAAATAGGGGTTGAAAATTTGTATGGGAAATCGATATTTTTGTTGTGTTAAAGTTAGTAGTACAGAGGTTTCAATTATGACGTACGTGAGCACTAAAAACAGATGTTGTGAAATTCATCCCCTAAAAGGGTAATATAGGAGTTGGAAGATTGTATTAAACTTGGTAAATTTTGAAGCTAAATGCAATAATTTGGCCTGACAACTGAAAATTAAGATTTACGTATTTTACCGTTTTTGAAAAATCATCCCCTGAAGGGATAAAATATTTGTTAAAACTTTGTTTGAGAATTTCGATATTTTGTTTCTAAAGACTTGAAGTTTAGTACAGCGGTTTCTGTTATAACGAACGTGAGCACTAAATGAGGGTGAAATGGGGGTTTAAAGTTTCTATGGAAATCCGTCGCTATTGTAGTTACGTGCACTAAACTTATTATGTTGCCTTAAGATTAAAAATTAAAAATGGCATATTACACTGTTCAGGGTTAAAGAGGATGAAATTTGAATTGATTTCGATATTTTTGTGTTAGAGACTTAAAATTTTGCAACGAGGATCTAGATAAAACATATGCGAGCACTAAGAAAGAATTTAACAAAAGCATCCCCTAAAATGGGGATTCATTTTAAACGTAAATTCATAAAAATTGTTATTTGGTCTTTGAGTTAAAAATGAGAGTGATTTCTTTATTTGGAAAATCAACCTCTAGGGTGCGAAATAGGGGATAAAATTGTTTTAAGAACTCCGATATTTTTATGTCTAGAAACTTAATGATTTGTCAATAATTTTCCGTTATAAGATAATTAAAATGGGGGTTGGAGGTTTGCGTAAAAATCTGTCAGTTTTGAAGCTTAGTGCAAAAAATTGGTGTTTGGTTTAAAGTTAAATTAGGATTGACGTGTTTCACTGTTTTTAGAAAGTGTGTATGAAAATCCTTCATTTATAAAATGCATGCGTGCATTTATGCATACATTTTGATATTTGGACCTAAATAAAAAAAAGATTGACGTGATCCACTGTTTTTTCAAAATTATCACCTAGATGGCAAAATAGGGGATAAAAATTTATATGAGTACTAGTTTTTGCCTGCGGTCCCAACCGCCCTAAATTAGGTTATCGGTGTAGAATTTCAACGGCAACTTCTCAGTTATAGAAAAAAACCGACTCACGCTTGACGTTTCCAAGTAGGCTATATGTCCTTCCCACGGACTCAAACTATCTCTGTGCTAAATTTACCCGTGGCTCCACCTACCCTAAATTTGGTTATCGGTGTAGGATTACAACGGCAACTCCGCAATTATAGAAAAAAAACCGAATCACACTTGTCGTTTTCAAGTAGCATATGACCTTTCTCTGGAGTCTAAGTATCTCGATACCAAATTTTATCTTAATCGGAACCGTAGTTTAAGCGTGAAGCGGTGACATACAGACAGACAGACCGACAGTATTGTACGTAAACCCGTAAACAGTCAAAAGCTGTCTTTTTTCCTCAAAAGTCTACGCGGACGAAGTTGCGGGAAACAGCTAGTATAAATATTTATTACATAGAAATAATCTTTCTACGTTTAAGAGTATCGTAATATGAAGATCTCATCGACATAAATATACGTGAAAGTGAGATTTCAATAACGTTAAATCAGAGAGACACAGTTCTTATGAACGTCATAAACACAGAACTAAAGTGTATGTAACACAAAAACCTAGGACTTTTAGGCTACATTCTATTTCTGTGGTGAAACTCATGCGCTCCTAGTATGTGTATAAATATTACAAATACACAGATCTTCATTGAATTAGGAATGTCATTAATACATATGGGGGTACAACATACAACGGGTTGCATTCCGGGAGTACCGGCAGAAGTGAAAACTCGAATATTAACTATTTATTTTTTTCTATACTAGCTATTTACTTCCCATCACTTCCGTGCTCACTTCGTATACATATTTATTTTATAAACTAGCGGTCCCGGCGAACGTTGTTCGCTGCGGCCCCTCTGTAACCCGGCGAACTTTGGTTTTTACCTAAAGTGCCCGAGTCCGGCTCGCACTTGACAGATCGAGATAAAAACTATCCTATTTTTTAAGTTGAATCAAATAACAGAGAGCTGACCCGGGGAACGTTGTTTTTCTTTTTTAAAACAACTGGCGCGCCACCTATTTTAAAAGATTTGTACTAATTCAGAAACCCCAGCGTATCGCGGACAAACAACGTGACACGTAATTTTTATATATATAGATAATAATGTTTGTTTATTTACTTTTTTGACGTAGTATATTTGACATCTCAATCTGTCATATAATAAAAATTCGATATCCAATTTTCCTGTAATACTTATAATCGCCATATACTAAAAATAAAAACTAAACTAATGTAAATAAAGGTCACGTGTCTTGACGCGAGTTCTGTCTTACGAATTTTCGATCAGGTCACGTGTCCCAACGGGAGTTCAACATTTTTTATCCATCACAAAAAAGTGCACAACGCCGCTAAAGAAGTTTTCACTTCAAAAAAGGGTTTTTTCAAAACCTCAATTCCATTTTTGAGTCCCGATTCAACGGGTACCCATACATTAATTTCATTGTACCGCAAAAAATTAAGATCTTGGCGAGATCTATCACTTCTGTAAAGTAACCACTAGTCTACGATCGTAAGTTACAAAGATAAAGCCGTTTCTAGTTTGACAGCTGTCATCCGAAATAAAGATCTTGATGAGATCTATCACTTCTGTAAAGAAATTACTAGTCTACAATTAATAGTTTCGGAGATAAAGCCCTTCTATTTCGACAGATGTCATCCGAAATGAAGGTCTTGATGAGATTTATCACTTCTGTAAATAAACTACTAGTCTCCGATCAAAAGTTACGGAGATAAAGCCGTTTCTAGTTTGACAGCTGTCATCCGAAATGAAGATCGTGATGAGATCTATCACTTCTGTAAAGAAACTACTAGTCTACGATCAAAAGTTACGGAGATAAAGCCGTTTCTAGTTTGACAGCTGTCATCCGAAATGAAGATCTTGATGAGATCTATCACTTCTGTACAGAAACTCTTAGTCTACGATCAAAAGTTACGGAGATAAAGCCGTTTCTAGTTTGACAGCTGTCATTCGAAATGAAGATTTTGATGAAATGTATCACTTCTGTAAAGTAAAATTTACAAAGAAAAATCCCGTGGGAGTAATGACACTGTTTACGAGCAAGTGTGATAAAAAACTAACTAAACAGAAAAAAGTGCATAACGCCGCTAAAGACGCTTTGACTTCAAAATTATAATAGGCATGGCATTATGGTTTTCGTCTTGCGAATTTTTATGGCGTGGCATTATGGTTTGCGTTTGAAAATTTTTTTGATCAGCCTGACGCGAGTTTATCATTTTTTATCCATCACTAATAATAATGTTTGTTTTTTTACTTTTTTGACATACTAAATTTGACACCACAATGTGTCATAGCCTAATGTAAATAAATCTGACGCGAGTTCCGTCTTACGAATTTTCTTTGAATTTTTGATCAGGACACGTGACCTGACGCGAGTTTAACATTGTTTACCCATCACAAAAAAGTGCTCAACACCGCTAAAGAAGTTTTCACTTCAAAAATGGTCGCAAAAGTGTGACAGAGACTAAGCGAACCTGTTATCTCTTGTCTGTTTCTAACTTAGTTAGTTAGTTGGACTTATGTTTTCCGCACTTAGCCTCATAATAGGGCCATTGTACGTAGGTAACCAATACCTGTCATTGGTTACCCATACCATCCCAGCTCCGTCCAAAAGTTAAGGAGGCATCTGATGTTATTCAGCGCCTCTCTCATGGTTTGTGGATTCTTAAGGAGCTTTGTCCGTTGGTCGCTCACGCTTTTGCAATGAAGAACCACGTGAGACGGTGTCTCCTCGGCTTCCATACAGCCCCTGCATAGAGGACTGTCAGTAACGCCGATATTGAAAAAGTGCCTGTTTAGCGGGCAGTGACCTGTTATTATGCCAACTATGTAGCGTAGGTTTTTCCTGCTGAGTTTTAACAGTTTGTGCGACAGATTAGCGTCCAAGGATGTAAGAACATTCTTGGTTTGTTTGCAATCTTTCTGTTCTGCCCACTGTTTGTTGTGTTGTTGTAAGGTTCTGTCACGTAACCATGTTTTGAGTTGGATAAATGGTATCGGTACAATTGGTTCAGGTCCCATTATTTTAGTGCCCGATCCTCTCTTTGCCAATTCATCTGTCGCATCATTGCCTAGAGACCCACTATGACCACGTATCCATTGAAGAGTAACCCGGTTCTTCAATGCAATTTTTTGCAGTTCACAGTGACACTCCAGGATTAGTCCACTGTTGATGCGGTTGTTGTTGAGAGCTTGTAGCACAGCGGCACTGTCGGAGATGATGCGTATCGATGCATTAATTATGCCTTTAGACAAGACCGCTGTTGCAGCTCGGGTAATCCCAACACATTCTGCTTGGAAGATGGTGTTGAGTGCACCCAAGCTCGTTGACATGTTGATGTTCAGGTCATGGGAGAATACTCCTGCGCCCGTTCCTGATTCCGTTTTGGAGCCATCGGTGTAGATCCTGACTTCATGGATGCCGGAGCTATCTTTTTCTTCCTCATGAAGCTGGATACGGTATTTTTTGTCAAAGACAAAGGTTTTTGGGATGATATCACATGTCGCCTCTATCATCGGAAGCTCGTTTCCCACCGCCTCCTTGAGCCGTGCATGAGTGATTCTGCCGTCCCGTTTCCAGAGCCCTACTTTCTCAAGTCGTATGGCTGCAGCGGCAGCTTCTTGTTGTATAACAAGATGAAGGGGTCTGAGGTTGAGGATGACTTCTAATGCTGTTGTGGGAGTCGTTTTCATACTGCCTGTGGTTGCTAGGCAGGCAAGACGCTGCAGGCTTTGTAGTTTGTTTTTTACCGTGCTTAACTGAGTTCGAGGCCACCAAACTACTGCACCATATGTTATCATGGGTCGTATTATGGCTGTATAGAGCCATAGGGTTATGGATGGCTTAAGGCCCCATTTCTTGCCTATTAGTCTTCTGCATTGCCAAAAGGTTGTACATGCCCTGGTTATTTTTGTGCTTAGATACTTACTCCAATTTAGTTTGTTGTCTAAAATTACCCCAAGGTATTTGACTTCACTTGAAAGGGTAAGCTCAATGTCAAATAGCTTTGGCATGGTAGTTATTTGAATTTTCCTTTTATTTGTGAAAAGGACTAATTCTGTTTTGTTGGGGTTTACCGTCAGTTCATGGTGGTGACACCACTCTTCCAAGATTCTGAGGGCTAGTTGCATGCGGGTACAGATAATATTTTCTGAGTTGCCTTTGATCAGAATGGTCTGTTTCTAACTTGTTTGAATAAACATAAACAAAAAAAAAATAGTAGACGTTAATAGAAAGAAAAAAGAGACAACAGGTTTGCTTTGTCTTTATTTAAAATAGTCAATGTCCACAGGGCAGATTACAGAACACGAAATTTATATTGAAATCAAATAAACGTATAACCAAAACAGTGTTGCTAATCAATACTAACAACAACATAGCTACCTAACCTACCTATAAAAGTTGATTAATTGAAAGACTTCTTAAAAGTACGAAAATGATGACGTGAAAAGACTTATAACTTAATTTATTACAACAGATTTTCCGGTGCAAAACAGTCTATTATTTAATCAAAACAAGGCTTAATCGTGATAACTTTAACGAAACCGCTATTACAAGTGAAATTCAAGGCTGAAAACTTTCCAAATTAAAAGCGTTGTTGAGGTAACGTGCCTCGTTATTATGCCCTAAAATTTTAACACCTTTGCAGCCGATCAAGAACGAAATATTTAAACAGTATTTTTAACACTCAAATTCTAGATAACTTATGCGCCTCTGTAGAATTTTTTTTTTATACATTTAAAATTTAATAAATTATTAGACTTAGAAATGTTTGAGGGTAAAGGTCTTCGAAACAAACAAATAATAAAGGCCATATTTTTGAAATATGAATATTAAAATAAAATAAAAATAAAAAAAACCAAAGCAATGACAAGATTTGACTTCAAGCTGCTCTGCCAGCTGAATTACCGAGGTACAGTTCTGGCGGTAGAAAATTCCGACTAATGTTTTTGTAAATTTTGTAAAGTAAAAAATAATAACTAATAAATAGATATTTCTATAAACAATAAATACTTTTCAAATAAAAAATGGTCTTTTGAAGAGTCTAAAAAAACTGTGTAAAAAATGAACGGTTTAAGAGTCTACTTACGTAAGGCGGCATTTTTACTTCATTATAAACATTTAATATCAGCTTAGTTTTGTGCGTCAATATTAAAGGACATAAATCTGCAACGTATCACGAACGTGAACCGTAGTAGGTACCTACTGCGAAATGTTATAGCCTTTCCATGATAATATGGCTTTGATCGCTGACAATCGCGCAATGGCTGAGCACGCGAGGTTGGTCTTGTATCTATAACTATCGTACCTTTGTCCTACAACATGTATTGTTATATATATGGTGGTATACCTATCTGTTGTTATATATAATATTACTATGAAGAGTAGATAATGTTTGTTTTCATGTATGTCAGGGGTTAGTTTTGCCGTGCGGCAACAATTTAGGACGATAGAGGCCGATATTTGAGACGTATGAGGCCGATAAGGATGTAAGTATATCAGGCATAGTCTCTGCAACCACTGAATCGATTATTAACAATTGTTCACTTATAGCTACATGCTTCTACATATATTTTGTTTTGATTAAAATATTTTTTTTCATCTGATAATATCAATATCTATGAATCAATCTGAAAGAAAAACGGTACTAATTCTTTAGTCTTTCTCTACAGCTATATTTAGGTATGCCAAAACTCAGGTCACCCCGTTATATGGACCAAAAAATGCTTTCATCCGATCAAAAATTCCTTTGGGAATAGGTTTTTATACGGGTAAAACCGTGGTGAACATCTTATACATAAAATACTATAAATTTTGTAAAATAAATGCTGTTTTGTGGTCATAATTCAGTCGTTGTTTTAAACGCCCTGCTGAATTTATTGAAGCGTTTCGTCCCTAAAGGCCTTGTGGAAGTCTACGTGCGTGACTGATACAGTTGCGTTACTGTTTTAGAAGTCTTTTTATGGTGTCTGTTAGGCTCACACACGCAGCTAGTTAACCTTAACACTCACTTATAAATATATAGTGCTGTATTGCTGGATTCTTGCGTCACTATGTACTATAGCAATTTTTTTTAGAAGACGTCAAATCAAATATCGAATGGAATAGTTTTATTTTGGTTTTATAATTTCTTTTGCATTAGTAAGATGGCATTTTGGACTGGTTATGAATTTTTAATGTCAATGTCAAGAAAGGTTTGCATAAATATTTACTTTTTTTTTTTGTAATAAATAATACAGGACTAACAATACATTAAAAACTACATTATTATAAAAATGTAAAAAATCTATAACTAATAAATATAATTTATTAAACTAAAGAAGGATTGAAGAGGCTTGCACCTAAAGGCATAGTGGCAAGAACGCTGGCCGCATTACCCCGTTGAACTGCAATACATACATTCACTCGTCTAAACGGGGATGTTTATAATTTGATAGCCATTTAGAGTTTGAGTTATTCAAATACATACAGGATGAAACTTTAAAGTTTTTCGAAATATTTCTAAGGTAGGATGTAGGAACTCTTTATAAGGGGCCATCCATTTAGTACTTCGTCACGTAAATTTTCTTAATTTTAGACTAGTCACGCTTTTTACCCTTATTTTTGTATGAACAATTTGCCTTTGTCACACTTTGCATGACCACCCTCCCAACCGTATTTAATGGATGACTCCTAAGGAATAGGTAGGTATACTGGTATAGCACACTAATGTCCTGTGTTTCAAGGTGAATTGAAGAATATAACATATAAGTATAATTACGCCTCTGAAAAAACAAAAAAATTAAGCCAGTTTTATTTTTATTTTGGTATGCTTAGAAATGTTTTTCCAATAATCTATATACATTTCTTTGTAATTTTCGTTCGTTTAAATTTTGGATCGTTGACCCAGTAGCCGACTTTGTGACCAACTTGACATCCACAAAGTACATTGTTACAAAACGAAATTGTCATCGATATCGAGTGACACAGAATGTTTCTGTTTTTATATTTTCTACACATACAATTTGGGGGGTAATACCTTTAATGCCTTTTTAGGGTTCCGTACCCGAAGCGTAATTAGGAACCCTATTACTAAGGCTCCGTTGTCCGTCCGTCCGTCACCAGGCTGTATCTCATGAACCGTGATAGTTAGACAGTTAAAATAACAACAAATAATAAAAAATAGAATAAAATAAAAGTTAAGGGGGCTCCCATACAACAAACGTATTAATATCGGCAACAGGTAGACGTTTCGCGCGTCCGGTTATTTAGTTAATGAGGTGCTTCATACGCCTAAACCCCGTAATGGGACCTTGCGCGTGCGAGGGGTTTAAATATGCACAGAGTATTTAGTTATATAGTCACTTTAAAAATAAATAATTAAATTAAAATAAAACAAATATTTAAGGGGGGCTCCCATAAAACAAACGTGATTTTTTTGCCATTTTTATAGATAATGTTACGGAACCCTTCGTGCGCGAGTCCGACTCGCACTTGGCCGATTTTTGACGTGACAACGTCTTATAAATTGGTTTGCCGGGTGACACTTCAAGAAACTGCGTTACGCTCCGCTCACGTTATGCGCTCACAATGAGAGCGAGTGAGAGGCACGCGCCCGCCTAAGAGCGAGAGAGACAGACATAAAATCATTGTCACGTAAAACTTTCGCCCGTATTTATGTACCGTATTTATGTATGTATTTATGTACTCCTAATATATTAAACTTATAAATAAATAAAACTTTATTAAATCAATATACCTTCCCCTTATTCATAATCCTACTATAATATTATAAATATGAAATTTTGTATGTCTGGATGGATGTTTGTTGCTCAATCACGCTTCAACCACTGGACGGATCGGGTTAAAACTTGGCATACATATGGGTTAGGTCCTGGAATAGCATATAGGCTATTCCTAAAAATTCAAAAGTTCCTGCAGAAATAACTATAACACAGTTAAACGAACTATTGCTGCACCTATAGCATGCTATAGCAATTCATTAGTATAACTAATTAATTAATTAATTGGAGTTTATTAAGGAGTTTCACGCCGATAACCGAATTAAGGACGGGCGAAGCCGCGGGTAAAGTCTAGTGATAAATAAATATAGAAATAATGTATCTTCGTTCAGACTCCTGATAGAGATTTAATATTTTTGGCTTGGTTTTAAATTTATTTAATATTTTATTTTCAGTGTTTCAGTGCTTTCTCAGTTTAATTCAATTTAGATATAACAGGTTTACTATGTTGATAGACTCGTTATATAATAAAAAGGTCTTTATATGTATATTCGATCATACAATGCTACAAAACTAAATAAAAATACGCCATGATGTAAATACTACTAGAAGATCAATAAAAGCGATATACTCATAGTTCAAGTGTCATTACGTTTATGTAATGGTTCTAACGCTCTATGGACAAATAAAGTAAGTAAAGTAATAAAGTAAAGCGCAGCAAGACGCGGGGCGGATTAGCTGTGTAAGTCATATGCACATGAGATAAAATATCCAAATACATCATCGAAAACAAACACTACTTTTATAGTTAGGTGGCTTGATTATTTGAAACACATAGTGTTCTGATTTATTTCGTTCGGCTCCGTGGCTCAGTGGCTACTAAACCGACAGCTAAATCGAGGGGCATGGGTTCAATTCCGACACAAATAACAAATATTAGTTGTGTTTTTCTTGAGGCTGGGTGTTTTATAATTATAATATGTATGTATAAACAAAAAAAACCTATAAGTATTTGTATTTGTATCCGTTATCTGGTATCCACAGCACAAGCTTTGCTTTGGACCAGACGGCGCAGTGTGTAATGTCAAAAAAAATTGTATTAATTTCTGTTAATTATCTGCAAGTAAACTACAATTATATTTACCTACCTTATTTGTATACCTCACCTTACTTAATAAATATGTAACGACAAAGGACGTTATCGTTTCCAGCAGCAGGTTCCAACACTCTATCTACAAATATAAATAACTACTACAATATTGTAACCAATATCTTCAGAACTATCCGTATTAGCGATCTTATGTGAATTCGACCCCCCCTGTTAACGTTGCATCTACGACGTGGTACAGCGGTCGCTGTAGGACTATAGTACTAAGTATGTTCTTAAAACCAATGTTTTTATTATTTGTTTGAAGTATTTTGGAGGGCGGTGACAGCGCCGGCATCGCCACCCCCTATCGCATCGCCCCTGTATCGTGTTCTTAGTCCATCTACTACTTGCCAAAATAACCAATAATAAGTTAGTGACTTCAATAAAAATTGCAATGAATGCAATAGTCAAAAGTGAAATCGCATATATTAGTAAAGTATTTTTTTATGAAAAAAAAAATTATTATTTTTTCTTATGACATTATAAATAAAAGAAGTAAAAATCTTGAAATCAGCTGCTCGGGTTGATTTTATAATTTACTTTTAAAGGGATACCTATCCAAATTGTGCCAACGAAGCCCTATTACTAAGCATTCGCTGTCTGTCTGTCCGACCATTAAAGTGCTCTATCTTTTAGACCGAAATAGGAAGAAATAATAATTGTCACATAATATGTGTTATAATTGGAGATTATATAACAAATAATAAAAGGTTAAAATTTAAGTACAAGAAACACATTTTCGTTGTTTTTGATCTGTAGTGAAAACAGTTATAGATACAAACTTCAAACTTGTAATGCAAAATAGCGTGAATAGCTAATAATAAAAACCGGCTAAGTGTGAGATGGGCCCGAACCATTACCATCTGAAATAACCGTTATAGCACCATCTAGGTAACATTAACATTGCTTGTTGGAAATGATATTTAAAGTTAAGCAACGTCGGGCTTGGTCGGTAATTGGATGGCCGACCGCTTAGCGGTACACTTTTTGTTTTTTTTGTAAATTACGTAAATGGTTCGTAACCCTAGGTGCTCGAGTCCCACTCGCACTTAGCCGGTTTTTTATAAATATTTTACTTTAAAAGGTAGAAGGTAGGTACGCTGCTACATAGACGTGTTATTAAGTTAAGTGGGACAACTAAATACAAGATTTTTTTTAATTAAGAACCCCAATTTTTAAAAATCAAATGCGTTTGCGGATTATTCAATTGTTAACTTTTGATTAGTAGTTGTGCACACGGCCGGGTATTAATTTAATTAGTGCATCCTTTATACTTACAATAGGCGAGTCGTTGTACTAGATGTCTGTCTTTCATAGGGGGCTTCAGCAAAAAGAAAATGTGCCAGGACAAATAGTTACTTAATAATACATTTTTCCCCCCATTTATAGATTAGATTTCTTTTTTCTCTATATGTCATCATATGTAACAATAGACTAGTTCAATCATTATAATTATACATTACTTAAAGATTTTACGCTAATCCATTAATATTTTTTTTGGTGAAGGCACCTGTGGCAGAGGTTCGTCCGCCCAGTGCTGGTCAGCCGGTAGGACTGGAACCTCCTAGTCCATCTCAGCCACCTCCTCGTCCACCACTTAATCGCGTGGATTCTCGATCTTCATTACCACCGCAGTTATCGAGACCTACAGTACCACCTGTTCAGAATCAGCCTCAGCGACCTCAGTTTCAACCAGGGGGACCTGTGACTAATTCTCCTCAGTTTTCACCACGACCAGCGACACAACCAAGAGGTCCAGTATTTGTTGGCCAACCAGGATCGCAACAACGGCCTCAAACTCCACCGCAACGCCAATCAGCACCACAGCAGTTTATTCCAACACAAGGTCCTAGGCCTCTATCATCACCAACAAGTCTGCAACCTCAGCAAAGAGCCCTTCCTCCAAACAACCTTCAGTTTGGTCCGAGACAGTCTCCACAACTCAACAGTGCATATACTCCTGAAGGTCTTAAACCACAGTTGGGCCAGCAATCGAACGGTACACCTAGAAACGGGGTTTTACAAGGGCCAGGTCCTGCACCTGGACAACTTCCCAGACAATCGTCACAGGGCTCTTTAAAGGGCCTTGATATTTCTAATTCCTATCAAAACAAAGCAGCCAATCTGGACAATCAAAGTGCTCCAGTTGACATCAAAAATGTCACTAAAACAGAAAATGGCATTGAACCGGTTGGAGTTGCAAAAGGTAGAAGTTATAGCATTGCAGCAGCTCCTGGCACACCAAGTCCACTCAAAATGGAAGATGATAGACGAAAGTCAGTAAGTTCCATTAGCGGAAAGATGGATGAAATTATTAATCGAAATACGGGGCTTGGTTTAATACAGGAAGGCAAAACAGATAGTACAGATGCAGTGCAGGGGTCTAGGGAGAGTATAAGGTCAGAAATATCTAATGAGAGTGGGAAAGACGTCACAGAGCGACCTGAATCACGTTTGTCTGGATCTAAAATGACTGAATCTTTTATGGGTTCCCTCTCAAATATTACTAAAAAGAAGTTAGATGATGATGACGATGTAGTTCTGCAAAATAATTCCACTGCTCTGAAAAACGTCAATGACAATAGTCAAATGAAGACAGATAATTTAGATCGTTCACCGTCACTGACTCGAAGTGATGATTCACCAGAACTTAAAGCAAACCCGACAGATCATGTTTTGCCTCATAAAGTCCAGAATCTGACATCAGAGCTGCAGCGTCCAAAAACTCCTAAAATAGGAGTGGAACAAGAAATGAAAACTGACACTAAAGACGCTAATATTAAAAATTACGTAACGCCCAATAAAACTCCTTCAAAATCGCCTATTCCTGACACAAAGGCTCCTGTTACACCGCACAAGAAACCTAATGATCTACATATGACTATGGACATAAATACAATGGAGCCAAAGATGACACCTAAAAAAGTAGCGTCAGCTCCAAAATCTCGAGCAAAAGGTAAAATCGTGTAAGAGTTAATGATCACGTAATTATAGAGATGAGCCAAACCTATATTTAATCTATACTTGCCTTAGTTTAAAACATAACATTAAGTTTTTCTTTTAGATGGTGACAACGACAGCGGAGTTGATGAATCTACACAGGGTAATGTAAGTAATATTCGGAAAACTATATTGTACACTAATACGGTTAACTTTTGAAACTTCATCTCTAAAAAATGGTTTAGGTTTGGATTACAGACTTAGGGGTTAAGAAGGAACTCTTAACTACAGTAGTTACTTTAATCTGTCTCTATCTCCATAGCCGCTGAGTGTTTGCCCACATTTACTTAAACTGAAGCAAATATTTTGATTTTGATGGAAAATTTAAAGCGCTTCTCTTGGTCATTTCTTATTGAATTAAAACCGGGGCGCGCTGTTATATTTGTGTCTCATAACACATATGTAGTAGAAGTGTTTTACAGGTTTTCGTAGTCGCACAAGAAATCCTTATAGTTTAAGTCCATTTTTTTCCGTTCGTCAGTGTCAGTGTCATTCAATTCGGAAACTATTTTTTTTTGTAACACCAGTGGGATTATATTCACGTGTTGCCGATCCTTTAAAGTCACATCACTCCCCCTTTAAAGAACCCTATGCTTTAGGGACTAACCTTGAACCTTATCAAAGAAAACCTTCAAACCTTATTCCACAACCTAAGCGTTCGCGAGAGGTAGTTTTTCTGAAACTGCACTCTGCAGAATTAAGATTTTATAGTATGAAAATGAATTTCTTGTCAGGGGCGAGGGGTGTGATGGTAGAAATGCCGTGGGCATAATTTTTAACCATATCTCAGAGTACAACCCGTTACACAAGCGGCAGTAGAACACACTCAAGATGGCAAAGTCTTTCCTGAGATTTCAGGGGTCTATATCGCTTATGAGTTTTGGATCGTCAACTATTCTCATTGCTCGTCTTTCAACCGAACCGAAAAGAGTAAGTTAGTAAATAGTTGCATCTGAACAGAGATCTACTCCATGTTGGGCTGGACTTGTCATATGTAGCAGTTATAAGTAAGCCGTTTTATACAATATTAGACAAAAATACAGACAAAAACATATAGGTTAATAGATGAATGCTCTATAGTATAGAGTCTATACGTGTATGATTTTAATCATTGTTTGTGATAGAGGTATGTTATTTTTCCAGGATGTCAATGGTTCTCCAGGGTCTCCTACGAAGAAGTTACCAAGCAAATTACCTACCAAGGAAAAGTCAAGCAACAGCCTGAAAGCCCTATCCAGATCCTCAAGCAAAAGCGCTACAGCAAAAACACCCGATAATCCCCCAACTACTGAAAAGAAAAGTTAGTTCAGATTATTTAATTTAAACATTTAGCTTTAAAGTACAAATTTTTGTTAGAGTCTAGTGTCCCCCCCTCTACCAGCGAAAGTATAGTATGTGGAAATGTAAAAGAAATTACGGTGGTAGTGCATATAATAAATTTAAAAGGAAAAATACCACGGGTAAGTACACTTTACAGGCTAACAAGTATAGTCGACCAGGTAATAAAATGTACTTGGAAAAGTGAAATAAAACAGGTACAAAATATAAGTAAATGAACGATGTATAATTATAGAAAAATAAAATAATAACATTTTAGAGACTATTCTTCTTAAATTGATAACAAAAGTTACGTTCAAATGACGCATTGGACAAGCCGGTGCGCTTGGCGCAACATCGAATCGAGTGTGTGATAGGCAGCTGCGCGAAGATCAAATTGTCTCGGCCAGTGACCGTCAATATGGCTTTCACCACGGTCGCTTGACTGGTGACCTTCTAGTGTATCTAACACACCGATGGGCACTAGCCATTGAGAGTCAGGAGGAGGCATTAGCATGTAGCCTGGACATAGCAAAGACGTTCGATCGGGTCTGGCACCGGGGTCTTCTATCGAAGTTGCCATCTTACGGAGTGCTCGAGGGAGGGAGGGAGGGAGGGAGGCAGACGCATACGAACCGTAGTTGACGGTAGTTGTTCTGATAGCATGGACATTAATGCTTGTGTCCCGCAAGGCTCTGTGCTGTCTTCTACGCTGTTTCTACTGCATATCAATGACATGTTGGACATCAATGACATACATTGCTATGCAGATGAAAGTACTGAAGACGCTTATTACAAGGGTCGTGCAAACATCCCTCGTTTCGTTGTGGAGGAAAACCGCGGAGAACTTGTGTCTCAAATCGAGACCACACTGTCCGAGGTCTTTGACTGGGTACGGGTAAACTTCATCCGATTCAACCCTACGAAGACACAATGTCTGCGCGTTCACCGCTAAAAAACCCCATTCACTGTGGTCCCACAATTCCAGAACACTCCCTTCTCCATCTCCAAGAGTATTGGGATCCTTGGCGTTGACATCTCCAGCGATGTTCAGTTCCGAGATCATTTGCAAGACAAGGTGAAACTGGCGTCCAAAAAACTAGGTGTACTAAACAGAGCGAGGCAGTACTTCACGTCGGGGCAGAGGTTGCTGCTTTACAAGTCGCAAGTTCGGCCCCATATGGAACACTGCTGCCATCTCTGGGCGGGTGCACCTGGATACCAGCTTGGCCCTTTTGACTCGGTTCAACGACGGGCTGTGAGAATTGTCGACGATCCCAAACTCACTTGTCGTATCGTATCCTTAAGTCTGAGGAGAGATTTTGCCTCCCTGTGCGTGTTCTACCGCTTGTACAATGAGATGTGTTCTGAGGAATTGCTCGAAATGATGCCCACGGCTACTTTTTACCATCGCACCGCTAGCCAACGGCAGGAAATTCATTCTCACACCCTAGAACCGAAATGCTCGCGTAGTGCGGTTTCAGAGAAACTTCCTCCCGCGAACTTGTGGAATGAATGCTAAGGTTTTCTTTAAGGACTACAGTAGGGGGTTCTTGAAGAAAGAAGGTATTCTATTTTTGAAGCGTGGGCAACGTGCGAGTAATACTCCTAGTGTTACAAGCGTCCATAGGCCACGGTGATCGCTAACTATCAGGCGGAACGGGTGCTTGTTTGCCACCTTAGCATTAAAAAGAAAAAAAAAACGGCTAGATAAATTTGCAATTTTCGCTTTGAAAGTTCAATTTTTAATGATTTGATTCATTTAAAAAACTTTAATTTCAATACTTCTACAACTTGGGCCTTATTAATAAATTTCAGTTAATTATTCTTTAAAAGGTTGAATTTTTGTTTTGCAATTTTAAAGTCGAATATATTTAATTAAACATTTTAAACGTACGTACTCGTAACGTACCTACATGGGTACTGCAGCGTGCGGGGGCGTAAAGAAGCTGCTTCTACCTATTTCTTATTAGGTATCGGGATCTCTGCTAATAAAAAGACGACATCGGGAGTTCTTTTATGTATTCAGATGTTCTTTTCAATCGCCCCAAGAGTATACATCCTTTAGACTCATCTACTACCTAGGAGAATTATTATACATTTTTAAACTTATCTGCAGTACGTCTTCTTTCATTAGGCCATCCTTTAATAGGCCTCGGGTCGTCGTGTCGGTACATTGGGTAATATCTAAATTTAATCGCAATGGTGGCGATGCTTAGTGCATTTTGGATACTGGAGTATCTTATCCTAAATCTACTGGCAATATTAGGCCATTCTACAAATTCTAGGGCTCCCTGATAGAGACAGGAATCGACCCTCCAAATTTATATAGACTTGTCCGATCTATAATTTTCACTGGAATGTCAATGAATGTAAAAATACTGACAAACTCTGAATTCCAATTGTTTTTATTTAAAATAATAATAAAACGCGGACCCCGTGCGGATTTTTGGCTTCACTTTCGTCTTTTTCTGACGTATGCAGATTTCCTTACTATGTTTTCCAAGTCACACCATTGGTTATGTAAAAGCCAATGGTGTGACTAATCAATAATTAAGACGTGTACCAAACGCTGGGCTCGGACCGTCGCCACTCAGGACGCGAGGTGATGCCATGTCCATTTCATATCATTAGCTTGAAGACATCGACAGCGCAGTTGTGATAAATTTCGAAGACGTCACTTTTTTAATTGCATCGTCGTGCAATTAGTGCTCTGGTCATGCACAGTACAGTGTACGGTGTAATGAAACTTAAACAATTTAATGTACTAATTGTTGATTATTATTATTTAGTCTGTTTATTAATGATTGTATTTTAAACATAACAATATCTTTACAGAGGTACCAATGAACAAAGTACAAGTGGGCAACGCACCTTCCCCTAATATTAAAGCAGTAAAGTCGAAGATAGGGTCACTGGATAATGCTACGTATAAACCAGGCGGTGGAAGAGTAAAAATCGAAAATAGGAAACTGGAATTCAAAGCTGCGCCTAAAATTGCAGCCAAGAACGAGACATACACACCTAGCGGTGGTGCAAAAAAGGTACGTATGTGTAAAAAAATAGAAAGTATAATGTCGACCGTCTGTTTTTTTAGCCTATTTAGATACTAGTGCTCAATGTAATTTGAGTTCATAATCATTCTTTTTGCACTGACACAAGGTGCAAATATGTATTAAATCTACTATGGATTTATTCATCATCGTATTAGCTTATATTGTTAGGTTGTCCACTGTTGAACATATGCCTCTTCTATGGCGCGCCATTTCAACCCGGTCCTCTGCCTTTCGCATCGAGTCACCACCAGACACCCTTTTAAGGTCGTCGGTCCACCAGGCTCTAGATCTCCACTCTAGGACACGTCTACTTCATCGGCCATCGGTCCTCCGACAGACGTGACCAGGTCACTGCCACTTTAGCTTGCTGATTCTGCGAGACAAGTCGGTGACTTAAGTTCTCTTCTGGATGTCCTCATTTCGGAATCGATCTCTCAGAGACACTCCAAGTATAGCTTGCTCTATCGCGCACTGTGCGACTCTGAACTTTTAGACCAACCTTGCTGTAAGTGTCCACGTTTCGGCAGCGTAAGTCATGAGAGGTAGGACGCACTGGACTTCTTCTGCAAGTTTAGCGGTATAGGTGACGTAAAGACTTCACGAAGCTTACCAAATGTTAATGGTTTTAATAAGATGCATTATTTATTAAGACTTATGTACAGCTACTGAATATTTTATTTCTGCGTTCACAAGCATCATCAGTCAGATCCATAGATGTCACCAATTAATATTAACGTTATTAGTAAGTTGTCCTAAAATTTAAGGAAAAATATATCCGTCCGTTCGTATTTCACAGCCTAATAATTCCGCCATCTTTGTGTAGATTCTAATGAAATTTTACAGATATGTGTCTTTGTGAACCAACATACAGATATGTTACGAAAACTGAGAAAATTATATATTTAGGCGTAGCTTTCCATATATTAAACCGGGGGGTGAAAATTTGCGGGCACGGTAGTGCCCCCCCAAGACGAGCCAAGCGTAGTGCAAGGGTACCTACCTTTTCTCAAAGCGCTTCTCCGTTTTTTTGAACCCTCATAACTAGAGTTTGGATTGAATATGACGTTAATAACACATAAAGTTTTAATTGCATAGCTCTTATACTTTAGATTTTATTGATATTTAAAAAACCCCGATTTCGTCACTGACTCATTCAATGATAATCATCAAAATTCTTAGGGTATTTCTGGAAGTCCTAGAAAGCTGAAATTTTGGTGTAATAATAATACTAGCTGTATTAGTACACAACAAAAAAAAATTCTACAACTTGGAACTTTGTATGAGACTTCCGCAAATTTTGATGGTAGAGGACTGAAAATTGAAATAAGAACTCCTTGTTATTGTAAATAAAAAACACATATCTTAGGATTTTTATTAAATAGCCCTCCACCCTTTAAATAAGGGGATGGAAGTTTGTATAGGTTTTCCCATACAAACTTAATCTCATGCTAGATAGCTGAACATTATACAAGTACACAGACTTCTTATTACAAATAAAAAATACGTGTTTCAGGTTTAGAAAAAAAAACATCCTTCAACCCCTTAAATTAGGGGATAAATGTGTATATATACCGTCATATGGGCGTAAGGTTAAAAAATTTTCACTGTTCATTACTTTTCCGTTATACAATAGTTCTTGTAGTAACGAAATGGCCAAGCCACATATTTTGACTAAGGTAGAGTTTGTAATGTTCGGGCTTTTAGAGTTAAAAGCTTGGCTCTACATGAAATGTGATAACTTTTTGACAGTGCGAGCCATATGGTCTCTTCTTAGCAACATTTTACATGAAAATGTTTTCGGTGGGATTTTATTTTGCGGATTTTATCATGGTGGTTTTTTTTGGATAGGTCTTTGATAATGCATTTGAGGTTTAATAGACACTATTTCTCTAGACTTATATATTGCAATCCTAGAGCTTTCAAAGGTTAAAAATTTTGAAATCGTATGATTCAAATTCTGAAAAGAATCCCTATAATATATTTACAAATACTACCAATGAAAATTAACAAGTTTATTAAATATCCGCAATAACTTTCATTCTTGGCCGAATCTTAATTTAAGATTTTAAGGTGCTTTAGTATCTATTTAAGATTCGTTTAAAAAGACATTGAAATATAATCAACGTTTCTTTTAAAAATCAATTTCGACATTAGAAAGAGTTTATGATTAGTCTGAATAAAATCAAAGATCATTCTAACAATAAACAATAGAATAAAAAAAAACTGGTTGCCTGTAAAGTCGGTATACGGGCGAAAGTTTTACGTGACAACTTGTGCCTTTCACTTTTTATGTCTGTCTCTCTCGCTCTTAGGCAGGCTAACCATGCCGCGTGCCTCTCACTCGCTCTCATTGTGAGCGCATAACGTGAGCGGAGCGTAACGCAGTTTCTTGAAGTGTCACCCGGCAAACCAATTTATAAGACGTTGTCACGTCAAAAAGTTAAGTGAAATAGTGGTATTTGATCAAGTAATATAATGTTTTACATTTTATGTTGATTGAAAGCAAATGAAACAAAAATATCTTGACTGCCTGCCTTATCAAAGCCGAACTACTAACAAAATTTTGCACGGTAGTTTGCTTTACGTCACTCTACGTAACTATTCGAATACGTTAGTAACTAGTGCCCTCGAGCATGAAATTGAATAGCACCACGTGTATGTGTAGTAGAAGGAAGGTACAACTATCTATTTTTCATAGAAAAATGTTTTATTTACTTCAATTTACCAATTCGATAGAAAATTTGTCAATAGATCTGGAGATAGTGACAGGAAATTCCAAGTCATTTGTAAACGTAGTTTGTTCGAACGTGTCGAAAAAGTTACCATCATTTTGTGTGACTCGTTACTCGCTAGGTACTTAAGTAGTATTCATCTCAATTACCCAAAGAGGCTCTAACTATGAATGTATGTATGAAGGAGTAGCTGATTTCATGAGCTTGTAATGGCTTGTATGTATAAGCTCCGTTACCAAACTAGGAAACCGAAAACTAGAAAATCTTGGTTTTGATGGTAACTGTATAGTATTTGTCAATAAGGTGTTCAATATTCCGTACGCTTTTATGTAGTGGCCAAATAATGACTTATTTCTCAAGTAATATAATGATAAAATTGATATGAGATTTTCTACTAGTACTGCCATTACAATTACAGATTTTAACCACTAAACTGGAGTGGAATGCGAAGTCGAAAATTGGATCTCTTCAAAATTCAACATACAAGCCTGGTGGAGGTGACAAGAAGATAGAAACAGTTAAACTGGATTTCAAGGAGAAAGCTAAACCTAAGGTTGCATCAACTGTAAACATCACTCATAAACCAGGTGGAGGAGCAATCAAGGTAAGAATATTTATTGAACATATAAATGATCAGAATGAAGCTATAAGATATTCGAAGGTATAAATAGGAAAGTTTTTTTTTGAAAAAGCTTAGTAAATAGATACCATTAGTGCGTAGTTACATAGTATAATAAAAATAGCGTTATACAGAATAAGCACAGTTTTCGTACTACAAATATAAAGTTGGAACTGCACTACTTATTGATAGATAACCAACATAATTTCAATGGATGAAGTATAATATCTATTAGTGTGTTTAGGACACGCTTTTTCAATAATTTTCTGTAAAGGCTTCGTGGTAAAGTGCGTAGGTAGTAACAACTAGATACATCTATTTTATAGTTCGTATGTAGTGTCGTCATAAAAATATATTTCATTACAAAAATTATCACTGTTTTAGTACTTTCAAGTGAATAACAAAAATTCAATCTCACAGTTGCACTATTCGTAGATTAGATGACAGTAATAAGTGTTATTAAAAGGGTTGAATGTCCCAAATAGTGCATTCACCCGCCTAGGACTATTCCTAGTATACCTCTAAATATAATTATCATTCTTATTCTTCAGTCTACAGTAACAAAAAACGGAGCGAGAGCAGTGAGTAGTATATTTATTAGTGAGTAGTATATTTATTAGCGTATAAACTGTGTGCTTTATGAAATATTCTATTATTATTTAAACTTGTATTCACTCCACTGTATGCACTTTTTTATTGTGATATGCTATTGTGTGAAACTGTTCATTTTGATATTTTGGATCACTGGCGTGAAATTTGAGTATCCTCAGCAGAAAGAGATGTTTGGTGAAGTATCTTCATATGTATTTGTTTTTAGTATATAAAATGGGCGTTACCAAGATGGAGGGCATCACATAAACATTTTGCCTTTCATTCTTTGTGGAGTAAGGTTAGTTTAGAATGCTTCGAGGAAGAGAAGCGGTGCATTGAACGATGATTGTTGTTTAGGGGTCTTGATGGATATAGGAAATGTTGCGGCTGATACTATTACACGCTACTAATATAATGATAATACACATATTAAAAGTATGAACTGAGAATGTGTGGCAATATTTATCTCAGCTATTGCTATCATGATTTTTGCTTTATATGCAATGGAATAATTTATTTAGAACACTATTTTGATTTAGTGTAACAGTCAAAATATTTAGCCAATTAAGTGATGTATTTATTAACAATAACATCGCTACAGTTGTAAACAAAAATCACATTTTAGTTTAAATATTTTGACTTTCATACATAAATCTATATTTATATATGTACGTTCAATAATATATACAATAGATACTTACACAAAGTTTGTGATGATCTATCAGTATACGTATCAAGGGAATAACCACTCAATATTACACTATACATTTTTTTTAGTAAATGGATATCACTATATGAAATTCAGTAACACTAGGAATGCCTTAGGTAAACAAAAGCACACAACACAAAATGTACAAAATAGCGTGTTTACACAGCACCAACACACTTCACCTTTTCACGTTTGAAAATGTAACATGTTACTTATATATATTTCAATTGCACACAACATTTTTCAAACAGATTGAAAACCAAAAATTGGAATTCAAAGTACAAAGTAAAGTGGGTTCTCTGGATAACGTAAAGCACAAACCAGGCGGTGGCGATGTTAAAATTTTTGATGACAAAGAGTACATCAAGCAAATTAGTGGACAGTCCCCGCTGCCAGATGGCCAAAGTCCACGACAAGAGGTGAGGCCGTTTCTTCTTCTTTGTTTTGGCCATTAATTATATCATCTGTTTGTTTTGCTTCTCATTTTTTTGGTGGCGGTTTTAAAATTTCTTCAAAGTTAATCGAAAATCTCTGATTATTTCTTTTACTGTCTTCGTTTATAACTTTCTGCTTTTTTATTTTTCAGCCAGAGTATTTGTATACGTTTTATTGAGGGGTGTAAAGTATTTCACAGGTGAAAAGTCATTGCTTACCGAGTGAACTAACATAATTTTGTTTTTTTATGTTTATTTCAGTGTTTTTCATTTGCTGTTTGTTTTTGGTCGTAACAATTTTGTTTGTTTTTGTGTTCATTTTACGGATTATTAAAATACGATTATTTTAACATGTAAGTTTAACAATAGCTTTGTTGTTTTTAGAGTCCCGTACCGTCTAATGCACAGCCACCAAAATCGGACGAAAATTTGAATCAACAGCAAAGCTAAGCAGAAAACTTCTATTGATTTTAAGTTATCAATCATCTAAGTTTACTAACTTTTATAAACATTTTGTATATTTTATAACTTTATTGGTATATTAGATACTCAGTTTTAATGAATTTGAAGGTGCGTTAGTTTTTGCAATCAATTTATTTGAATTTTATAGGAATCAGTGTCAATAATTAAGCATATCCTATTATACAATAAATCTGATCTTGTTAGTTTATTAACTACATTATTTGACATACCTATTTTATTCTTAGTTTCATACGTTGTTTCTAAGGATTAAAGCAGTTTTTATTAATAGATATGTGATAGAATTTAAATAACATTAGATTCATAATTATTTGTACTTTTTTAGGGATAACCTTTAAGTCAAAAGTCAAGAGTGCCAATAGTAAATTATATTTTTATGTTTTCCCAAAAATCATCGACTGCCTTTTCTTGATTGCCTCAGAATATATATTGGTACGCACCTATTTATTTTGGATAAAGTAGGCACTAACGTTAACACTAACTACATTTTAAAATTATGTATAAGTGTGCAACAAACTTTTCTGGCCCGGTGGTCAAGACTCAAACTACAGTCGCCATATTGAAATGGTTTGAACTTACAACGTAACACTAACGACCAAACATCTAGGTTTCAGAGGGTCAGAAAAGTTTGTGTATCTACGTACGCCTAATATTAGTACCTAAAGTTATAGGCACATTCGTAGCTTTAGAAATTATATTTTTATTTGTATAATTAATGACATGGCCCCAAAGCTATGATTGCTGATTTCCTTTTTAAGTGTATATATTATTTATCTATCACTTATAGTATAGAATTGTGTGCACACTGGAAATTACTAAACCTGAAAGGATTGCTTAGGAAACTATGGGCAGGGTTTTTGACACAGCAATTATTTTTTTATTTAGATATGTATTTAAGAGCAATGCAGACCTAGGTAGGTACCTAATTAAGTTAAAAAGCAAGTAAGACATTTTGTATTATCTGTTGAGTGTAGACTCACTGTTCACAAACTACCCATATCGTTTTTTATAATGATGATTTTATTTTGATGATGATGATTATGATGAGTCTGTTCCTCTAACCAACTTATGAAATTTAAAAAGTTTTAGGTAGAGATATAATTTTATAAACCTTTTTAAAGTAGAAGTTGTATAATTCACAAACCTTTTTAAATTTTTAGGTGTATAATTTATCTTTTAAAAGTTTTAGGTGTGCAATGAAACTTTTTGAAGTGTTGGGGTGTAGCAATACAATGTTCGCGGGTTTGTATGGGTCAGCTTGTTTGTAGTACAAAGATTATTTTTATTGTCATACAATTGCTGTGGCAAAGACGATTGAAGACTCGAGACGACTGATCACATTTTATTTGTTAATTGCATAATTACTGCTATAAGAGTGATATAATTATGTAGATAGCTTATATTAATTCAATGTAGGAACTTTTAAATCCTAAAGCTTTATTGTTTATCGTAATTATCAATTTAAGGTTAATCCGACAAAAATTGTTTTCATACAAACTACGTTACAGTAAATACTTATAACTATAAGCTTTGTCTGTTTCAAATGCGTTACGTACGGTACGGTATGTTGTTAACATACATTATATGGCTTTTAAATTACCCATAGTTGCAAAAAGCTTATAAGGTATCAGCGGCAAATAAGGCCTATGTTATTAAAAAATCATTTGTTTATTAATTAATTAGTCCTTTTCAACTACACTACATTTTCTTTATCATCATGATGGAAACTGCAGGTTTTCAGAGAAAAAACATATTTCTTACTTTTAATTTAAAATTTCTAAATAAATTCATAAATATTGAGACAGATGCAGTAAGTAGGTGTACAATAAAGCCTATGTTTCAATAAATAACGGAATAACTTAATTAATTTTCATTTGATCCAGTGTGGACTCTTTCGGTTTTATTATGTTCAGTCTTCACACAGAAAAAGTTACATACAAATGTGTTTTGGCATAGAAAGAAATACTCTTCCAAAAGATGTAAAAATAACATGCTGTTCCAAAGCTTCAGCCAGCCCTTTATAACCTACAGGTACCTTAAATTCAGGAAATGCAAGTAAAATGCTAAATACCCAGAGTTCTGTTAAATTCATACATTTAATGAATTTCATGAAAGCTTATATTATTAAATAGTTCACAGGTATTTTATGATTGAATACGCTTATTGCGACTTAGGTAAATGGCGATATATGACAATAATGCGTTATAACAGAATATGTAAGATTCACATCGCCTCGCAGCGTGCTATATACAAACACATTTCCTATTTGTTTTTGACATTTACTGATTTCATCTTCTTTGAGACCGTTTGTGTGCAAAACTAGAATCCTGTATAACTTAAACATACAATTAAATGGAAAACTGGCACAGCAGATCTAGATATTTGTTCCTAAAACATGTCTTCACAATTTTATAGTGTTTGATTAGTAAGTTTCAAAAACCAATGGATTCTGTCCGGACTTGACATTTGAGCGGACTTTTGACTATTACAGCAATTTTTCACTAATAAAAAATCTACTGGTTAATCAGTGTCACTCATAACTCATCTCAAATTAAAACAACCAACCTATAGTTTAAAATTTACAACATAAAATAGGATTTAATAGTTTATTTGATAATGTGACTAAGTCCGCACTTTTTTTAAAATATCAGGCTTTTTGTCTGGACTTTTACAATATTAAAATGGTAACCCTAGCTGCGAGGCGCCGAGTATTATTTTAAATAACGTAATGTTCATAATAAAATAAGAGTAACGCTGTTTGCATGAAAAAATAAACGGCGGATTCACCTTAAGTTATAAATGCATAAATTGATTTTGCGGAATTTTCATTAATTATGTCGGTGTTTATGAAACTTTATCGTATGTTAATAAAATAATATTTGTAACATCCGTCTTGTATGTAACGAATATTTTTTATTATTAACTTTGATATTATAAAACGTAATAAAGTATAGTTAGAAAGTAATTGATGAACCATTTAATACATCTTAACGACAGTACATATAATTGTTTCATTTAATGTCACTGTAACGTCTCTGATTGTAAATTTTTAATGGTGGTCTACCAAATAAAACCTACCAAATTTTGTATGAGAACTAAAACTTGAAAAAACTTTTTATTATTTGTGCCGATTTGGATTATTAAATTTCAATGCGGATGGATACACGGTTTTGTTTGGTAAATACCCGAAAGGTTTTTGTATATACGGTTGACGTATGTAGCTTCAAATATTTGGACACACATAGTGTGGCACGGTTATTTTAGGAGTACACAATCAAATACTCTAATACTGGTCTTCAAATATATGTGTACAAATTTTTGAGTAATTATGCTCGTAAAATACCTGTGTCACAGTTTATCTTCAAATACGTTGACAAAATTTTAAGCATTTACTCGTGTTCTCGTTAAATACTTGTGCTACACTTTATCTTCAAATATGTGCACAAATGTTGAAGCATTTATGCTCGTCAAATGCCCGTGCCACAATGTCTTTAAATATGTGTATAAATAGGTATTTGAAGCTACATCAAGTGCCGAATTTAGAATATATTCACAGAATCACAAGACGAGTAGTAGTAAACAGTATATTTGGATGTAGAACGTGAAGTATTTGCAAGTAAACGCTTTGCACTCGCACTTATTATCTGCCCAGTGAACGACCACTTCGACAATGGTAAGTGGTAACTTATAAGTTTTTAAATGTAGTTTTAAACTAAGTCAGGCACGTTAATTTTCTTCTGTTATTTTATTAAAGTTGTAGTATGTAATGTGCAAATGACTTTACCTTACAAACATGTATCATTGAGTTTTTTTTTCGGTAGCAATTTCACATATGTTAACAAAATATTGGAGCGGTTTAATATCTTTTGTGGGTATCATCGTTTAAAGCAGGCACTTACAATTAACGCCCTTAGTTCTTTAATATAGGCACTACCATTTTAAGACCCTGTTGCTTGATTCGGATTTTGTGGTATTACGGAACCCTTAGAAACTGAACCTAATTGCACTTGGCCGGTTATTGCATTTTTTACTATCGCTAGTAGAGCCACATTAAGGTTTAATACCGTTAATTATAACGTTAATAGGCATTGAATTACCGCCTAAATTGCAGCGTGAAGTGGTGTGGTTACACTAGTATAGATATGGAAATGAATAGATGGTAAATATAGCATCATTTTCAAGATTTAAAAATCAGGTTGAAGCTGCGGTGGTGTTATGTTTTATGAGTATGAATTATTATTATTTGAATCGTAGATTAAAAAGAAGATGGTAGATGATCAAAATACACAGTGGCAAAACTTTGTTTGATTAGATGCCAAGCATCATTTTGTACATCATGGTTTCTGTAATTCTTTTGCGGGGTATCCCAACAGTTCCAAAAACTCGAGTACTTTTTTATTTGGCCACTCCATTTCGGACACGTGCACTTCACTTACGAACTGAACCAACGGTAGGTATTGTGACCGCACACGCAGTAATTACCGCAATAATTTTCTTTAATGTGCAAAAATGAACCGCCACCGGAGCTATTGCCTACGGCTGTATGCCATATTGAGCGGCATTGTAGAATTATGTCCATAAATCGTGGCTACACCTAGGTGTTGTCTTAATTATGGCCATGACCATTGTCATATCCCGGTAGTGTAGCCATAACATATATCTAATTTTATAATGGCATTAACAATGTCACTGGTGTCTAACATTAGCGCGCTAATTCGTGGCTACACCTTTGTTTGGAGGCTATTGACTCAACTATTATAAAAGCCCTAGCATATATAAAACATATTATTACGCGACTGATAATTTGATCACTTGTTGCGTTAATTCACTATGTTTATGTTATTCAGGACTATTATTCCTCCGAGTGGTCTGAAGAGGAGCGTCCGCTGACTCGTTGTTACTCTGCCAGAGCTCCTCGGACTCCACGTACCCCACGTGCTTTATCTCCACGACGGAAGAGCACCTTCTTTGATGACGAAGAACAACGACTCCAAAGAAACAATGAGAGAAATCGACGGGCTTCAGTTAGACCAGTTAGCGCTCGTGATCCACCACGTTCTGCTTGTTCCAGAGGTGGATCTGTCACATCCAGGCCGGCTTTCTCTGTTTATTGAAATAGCAGAAAGTAGATGTTACACGAAGCCTTAATTGAAGTCTCACGTAGGTCTAGATTAGGTGTGTAGTGCTGTAGCGGAAATTAAATTGAAAACATATTTTTTTTTAAACGGGTTCTTATCATAATAAACTTTTTTTTACCAAAAACATAAACTGACTTCAAATCCACTAAAAAGTAAAAAATAAGTCCCTAAAGCAGACTTAGTGACAGATCATTCAGCTACATGTAAATCCACTAAAAAGTAAAAAATAAGTCCCTAAAGCAGACTTAGTAGCAGATCATTCAGCTACATGTTTCATTCGCCTTGAAGTCAATTGCTAAAAATATAGACAAGTAAAGAAAGGTAAAAAGGTTCTGTGGGTTAATCCTGCTTTCTTTATACGTAAAAAAATTTCAAATCAGTTTATAAATGACGGAGTTCTGAGGTAACAAACATAAAAAAAAAACATACAACCGAATTAAGAACCTCCTTAAGAACTTCCTTTTTTTAATAGCGCCATCTATTGTATAGTAGCTTTAGTATTGTTGTGTCGGTAAAAATAATAGTATTAGGTACTACTCGCCAGATGTCAGGAAGAGTCATATTTTTCAGTTTATCATTGCCTGAAAACACGGATAAAACGACGTTTTCAAAACATGAAACGTAGCTAGATCGATTTATCGCCCCTGAAACACCCACCAGTATGCTAAATTTAATGAAAATCGCTGGAGCCGTTTCGGAGATTCAGATTATATATACACGGTAAAATTTAATTCGTTTTAAACCCTAAAGGAGGTGAAAGTGCTCTTGAAACTGAACAACTTTCCCCAGGGAAAATAGGCCGAAATATGAGAAATTTAAAACGAATTAAATTTTACCGTGTATATACAAGATTTGCTTGTTTACAGGTATTAGATAGAATCTATATGGTGATACAGGAGCGGTAAATAGGGTTTTGCTAGCAAGTTGACGTTTTTCGAAAACCTAACGTCGTTTTTTACGTTAAGTACATGACAGACAGTTATGAGGCACCAGTTGGTAAACGAAAATTAAATATTGTTCATTATTAAAAAAATTTGAAAAATTACAATATTTGCCTCTTGCAAAGTTTAATATGTTGGTTTATGTTGCTTATGTTTCTAATCATTTGGTTCATCAAGTTTATTGCTAGTTTATATAAGGCGCGTTCGTTCTCGGATTAAGAGTTCCCACGAATGATACTTTTCACACTTTTGATAACACCAGTTTTGCCACCGACACCTACCGTTCGTTTAGCTTTGAAACGTTACTAACAAAATATTTGGTTACAAAGCTTGCAAAACGAACGGTTGACGTACACTCACTACGATAAAACACACACACACACACACTACCATAATCAATGAATATGTATAGGCAGTTTGACAGATTAACACAAAAACCCCACCTCCAGACTTCGGTCTAAAGTTTTCAGCGGCAAAACTGACAAAAATAACAAAAATATCGTAAACGAACGTATGGTACACAGATGGTACTAAAATTTTGATATTTTTGATACCAATGCTAAACGAACGGATGACAGATGGCAAAAGTAATGAAAATAATGATTCTGCATCCCAGAACGAACGCGCCCTATAGAGGGCAACTTGAATTCGGAGTGTTATATTATAATTTTCGACCATCTTGTCCTGTAGATGTAGAGAGTCCGTTTATGATTGAACCAGGATCAGGAATTGAGTATTGGACTGTTGGACGAACGAGAAATGCGGCCATTAGTTTTCAAATAAGTATATTTTTTACCTTAATAGACACTATTTATCCAAGCATCTCACAAAGTTAATTTGTGTACTAAGTTCAAATGAAATTATTACAGTCCTTTGCCAATAAGTACAGATTTTAGAAAATGCAATTTCATTTCAAGTTTGGCAAAAAATAGAACAAAAAAGCCTACACAAATCTCACGTAGTCGGCACGGTTTAAATGTTTATAGGAAGTAGGTCCTGCTACTTATAACATGAAACTTGTTATTTAAATATAAAAATAACTGTAATACAAGTTGGAAAATAAACTGAGTAACAAAAATAATTGTGTTTTCTTAAGGTATCCGTAGTCAAACAAGGAACCCTTATAGAGTTTCGTCATGTAAGGACGTCATCCAACTGTCCGTCCATCCGTCTGTGGGGGGATGTCAGCAACTTTGTTTTAAAAAAAAATAGGAACAAAAACTACGGCAGAAAGTTTAAGATAAAATGTATTTCAGAAGTGTTTGATGTAGCTTACCTAAATATTATATTTGTATGAGCAAACCAGAGTCCAAGATTTATGTACATTACTCAATAATATACCCTTAAGTCTGAGGAGAGAGTTTGCCGCCTTGTGTGGCTTCTACCGTTTATGGGATGTTTTTTGAGAAAATGTTCGAAATGATGCCCACGGGTACTTTCTAACATCGCACCCCTCGCCATCAGCAGGGAATTCCCCCTAAACCTTAAAACCTAAATGGACACGCACAGTGCGGTATCAGAGGAACTTCCTCCCGCGAACGCTTAAATTGTGGAATGAGCTTTCTGCCAAGGATTTCTCTAAGGGCTACAGTATAGGGTGCTTCAAGAAAGGAGATATTAGATTTTTAAAGGTGTGGCAACGCGCGAGTAATGCCTCTGATATTGCAAGCGTCCATAGGCTACGGTACAGCTTACCATCAGGCGGACCGTAAGCTTGTTTGCCACCTTAGTGGAAAAGAAAATCTTATTGATGAACTGATTAATATTAACTTAACAATTACTCTATAAGGATTAACACTAGAATTATTATCCGACCGATGTCGTTTGTACCTAACTGTATCATTGATAAATGTATGAACGACCGCTAACCGCATGCACATACACCAGCCGCAGCCTGAAGGCGGCTATTCACATACCTACTGCAGAGGCAATCTAGTGCGCACGGTGGCTGAAGCAATCTAGGAGGCATCACTACACACATTCCCGCCATTCAGTGTGAGAGTGAACAAGCTGTGGAACACATGTGTCGTTTAAGGATAACATCCATGCTATCAAAACAACAAATAGTTGTTAAAGTTTTCGCCGTTTTTGTTATGCTGCTGTTATTGAAGCAATGGTAAAAGAAACGATAAATTGTGCCACATGAACGTTATGCAAAAATTATAAGCAGACGATCTTAAAGACTTTTTATGCTCTTCATTTTCCATTTTAGAATTTGTATCCAACACAATTAACTACTGAAAACACTAACTTTTCACGGCAGTCTCCAAGGAATTGAGACGAAGAAATAGGCTTTACAATACTAACACGCGACTAGTGGCAGGGCGGATAGAAATGTCTAGAGCTGCCAACATTTTATGGGACAAGCCCTAAGCCTTGGTTGACTTTGGTGATATGGAAGGACGATTCACCATTATGGACAGAGTAACAGACGGACAGACAACATGACAAAAAAAATTGTAGCCAAACGGATTGCCTACAGAACCCTAAACAAGAAAACTGACAAAACACACTTCAGCTTCTTATACGCTAGCAGCGTATGTATACGAATCAATAATATGGAGCATAGAGGGAATGGAGAGAATAAATACGGGTATGTAACACAGCGTCTGGCCACATATCTCGTTCCTTATATTTTATAATTAACGTGGTATGGGCATATGGCATTAAATATTAGATATTCTTACTTGTATTAAAAATTTGCTAATAACAGCCCCCAAGGTTTTGTATTAGGTCATATTATATTGAAAGTCAGCTAACTTATATGTACCGTTATAATAATAAATCCAAAATTGGCAATAACTAGAAGTGACTTTGTGATTTTTGTCTATCGAGAAAACTTTGTTGTTAATGTTTTTTACTAATATCAGACCTTGGAATCATAATGTTGTATCGTATGTGTTTTTTATTTAGTCTTACTTAAAATTCAAAAAGGGCTATTTTCCTTTTTTTTTTTTTTTTTTTTTTTATACCACTAAGGTGGCAAACAAGCTTACGGCCCGCCTTATGGTAAGCGGTCACCGTAGCCTATGGACGCTTGCAACACCAGGGGTATCACTTGCGCGTTGCCGACCCTTCAGAAATCTAATAACTTCTTTCTTGAAGAACTCCATACTGTAGTCCTTGCAGAAAACCTTGGCAGGGAGCTCATTCCACAACTTAAGCGTTCGCGGGAGGAAGTTTCTCTGAAACCGCACTGTACGCGACCATTTAGGTTCTAAAGTGTGAGAATGAATTCCCTGCCGATGGCGAGCGGTGCGATGGTAGAAAGTAGCCGTGGGCATCATTTCGAACAATTCCTCAGAACACAACCCATTGTACAAGCGGTAGAACACACACAGTGAGGCAAAGTCTCTCCTCAGACTTAAGGGCTCGATACCGCAAGTGAGTTTGGAATCGTCGACAATTCTCACAGCCCGTCGTTGAACCGAGTCAAAAGGGCCAAGCTGGTATCCGGGTGCACCTGCCCAGAGATGGCAGCAGCACTCCATATGGGGCCGAACCTGCGACTTGTAAAGTAACAACCTTTGCCCCGACGTGAAGTACTGCTTCGCTCTGTTGAGTACACCAAGTTTTTTGGACGCCAGCTTCACCTTATCTTGTAAATGATCTCGGAACTGAACATCGTTGGAGATGTCGACATCAAGGATCCCAATGCTCTTGGAGATGGAGAGGGGAGTGTTCTGGAATTGTAGGACTACAGTGAATGGAGTTTTCTTAGCGGTGAACGCGCACACTTGTGTCTTTGTAGGGTTGAATCGGACCAAGTTTACCCGTCCCCAATCAGAGACTTGGGACAGTGTGGTCTCGATTTGAGACACAAGTTCTCCGCGGTTTTCCTCCACAACGGAACGAGGGATGTTTGCACGACCCGTGTAAAAAGCGTCTCCAGTACTGTCATCTGCATAGCAATGTATGTTGTTGATGTCCAACATGTCATTGATATGCAGTAGAAACAGCGTAGGAGACAGCACAGAGCCTTGCGGGACACCAGCATTAATGTCCATGCTATCAGAGCAACTACCGTCAACTACGGTTCGTATGCGTCTACCGGATAAAAAGCTAGCCACCCATTTGCACAAACCCTCGGGCACTCCGTAAGATGGCAACTTCGATAGAAGACCGCGGTGCCAGACCCGATCGAACGCCTTCGCTATGTCCAGGCTACATGCCAATGCCTCCCCCCCTTATACCCCCTTTTAAGGCTGTTTAAAATTGTTATGATGTTATCGGCAGATCGGATGTATAATCGTTATTCAATAATTAAAACTTAATGAAACTAAAACATATTTTACATAATTTATTTGGTGTATATGGTTATGCATTAGGGTAATATTTAATCATTGTTAATACATTAAATTATGGCACTTAACGCAAATTAAATCCATTTAATCAATACATTCACTGAATTATGTCTTATACAAATATATAATTAGAATATTTTCGAGGTAAACTTAATAATAGATTCGGAATTAGTTCTCAGTCGTTCGTTACATATGACATTTCGTTCTTAAACGAAAGCCTCTTTTTTATTTTTACTTTTTCTTATCAAAATAAAGTTCTCAACTTAAAGATCGTAAATATAAATAAATCCTTACATACAATACTTCAATTACAAAATAACTTAAGCCTTTGTACCGATAAGGACAACTGTTTCGCCCAAATCAATCCATCAAATGTTTTAAAAAGAACGCGCAGAAATGTCATGATATAAAAAAAAAACTTTTCATCATCTTAATCATATTGTGTATGTCGATAAAAACTTACAAACTACAAACAAACTACGTTTAGTTTGTTGCCTATCAATAAACGGGGTCACGCCAAGCGGATACTTAATACGCAGCGAAGCAAATGTTTTTCCATAGTATTTATTTACTTTACTAATTTAAGGCATATTGTTGTCAATCAAGAAGGTTTGCATTCTATAAATGTGGAAGCATTTACTATAGTATATTAGCTATTGTTTTTCGCGTACAAACACACCAACTCCAAAATACATACAAAAAGGCCACGGCACACCATTCAATCACAAAGCGCGATTTTTATCACTAGTATAAGAAATAGCCTATTTAACATGCCCACTGTTTGCAAGTTATGATTGGCTAGTAATATTTGACTATGTGTTCAAACAATATAAGTCTTATTATTGTTTAATTTACTCCTATTGTATAATTAGTTTGTTACAGTTTATTAATGTCCTAGTTCTATATTAAAACGAGATTTAATCGAGCCTCTTGTTCAACAGACAGCAATCGGCAAGAATTTATGAGTTTGCCTCGAGAAAGACATATTACTAATACACGAATATATCGATTATGTTCATTACAAATAGGTATACTTATTACATTAATCGATTGTGTGTCTCGACAGCACGACAGACTACAAGAGGAACTGTATCGTGCATTTGAAAAGTTTAATTACAATTTTTGATTTATAAAAAATCTACTAAGGATAACACATATTAAGGATAATTTATTTATTTACATTTCACATCAAACAAATGGTAATCTTATTCGATTACAATTTCACTAAAGTCATAATTTAGAGTATTAAAATTGAAGTATCAATAGTTATTAACTTAATTAAGGTAACGACCCACTTGAGCAATCAAAATTCATACCAAAAATATCTCTGTCCTACCTAGGCCTTAAGCAGTGATATGGTCATATCACAAGTTTAGAAATACATTATAGCATTTAGCAAGTATCGATTGTAAGTAATGATATTAACATTTTTGATATACAAAACTATTACCGTACTAGACGAACATTTGCAAGAACTCAAAGAGAAATACCGGCTACCATCAGCCATAGACACAGAGATACTAACACGAAATCTCGAGATAGATATTATCGTCTACCGTCAGCTATATACATACAGTGATACAAACCCGAAATAGATACATATTAACGGCTACCGTCAGCCGTAGACACAGTGATACTAACTCGAAACTGATATAAAGGGATACAGTCAGCCATAGATACCAAACTGAAATACAACTAAGACCGTCCATCAGCTATAGACACAGTGATACTAACTTCAAAATAGACATTGATATCTAACATCAGCTTTAGATTCAGTAATTCTAAACCGAAATAGATATTACCAGTTACCATTCCCATAATTGATTTAGTTGTGGAGTTAAGGAAAGGTAGAATGGAGAGGCGCATGCAGTTAACAAGTAAATGAGGTTACACTCCCAACACCTTAGTTGTGTAATGGTAACTATTTAGTTTTGGTTATATTCGTTGATTGCGATATGAACCTGCAGGAATGGTGATTTGGTGAAGGCCGTGCAGTTAGTCAGAAATTAATGTTATGCTTCTTACAATTTCTAGTTAAATGTATCTAATACCATTCTGCTAACAGACCTAATGAGGAAGGAATAGCGGTGAGGTTACATGCGTTTAGTTAGTGATGACAAATTAACGGTCTGCAAGTGAGCTAGGTAAAGTTGATCCTATAAAGTGTAAAATATTGAAATCTGCTAAAAAACCAGTAGGCACGGATCAGTGTTTAGGCTATGTGCTGTTAAAGGTTTAAAGACAAGCTACAGTCGGAGAGTTGGTTTTAGCTTTAAAACTGTTATAAATTTACTCATATATGTAGGAAAAAGCAATGATGAGGTAGCAGAATTCACAGCATGCTACTTCGCCACTGCTGTTTTTAAAACTGTAATAACTGTTGCCCGTCTAGAAGTGCTTTTGACTGTAAATGTTGTTTTTTTTTGTGTTCTCACGTAGTAGGAATAATTATGTATAAATAAGAACTTACATAAATAATCAAGAAAGTCAAATCATTTGGGAAAGAGCAATGATGAAGTAGTTTTTTGTGTTCTCACGTAGTAGAAATAATTATGTATAAATAAGAATTTACATAAATAATCAAGAAAGTCAAATCATTTGTGAAAGAGCAATGATGAGGTAGCAGAATTCACAGTATTCTACTTCGCCACTGCTGTTTTGAAAAACTGTAATGACCTACTGTCGTTTGTCTAGTAGTATTAATGAGTGTTAAGATTGTTTTTTCTGTTTTCATGTAGTAGAAATTAATATTTATAAATGAGGGTAGAAATAAATACAATCAAGAAAATCAAAATATTCGGGAAAGAGCAATAATGTGGTAGAAGAATTCTCAGCAAAAAAAAATTGAAATAACTGTTGTCCGTCTAGAAGCTGGTACTTAATGACTGTAAATCATCTAATATCGGTTCTCATGAAGTATTTTTTTATATAATAAGGTTTAAATAAATATAATAAAGAAAGTCAAATAAATTGGTCCTGAATTTGAAAGCAAAAAAATGGCAAATCATACTAACAAAATTATATATTAGAATTTTGAAACTTAATAAATTTTGACGCATACACATATTAATACACATACCAAAGTAATTACATGGATAATTGAGACATCAATTTACATTAAGCATAATAATTATGTTAAACATTTTACATTAAGCATAATAATTATGTAATACATCGAGTACATCGCAGACGTCTTTCTCTTGGCAAACATCTAATTTGTTTAGTGGTCCTAAAAGGTTGTCCTTACAAGTATGAGATTTTGTTCCTTAAATAAGAGCAAGTAATTACCTAGGTATATCACATTACACTGTAGAACAGATCTACTGTTAACAGTTTAATACATCTGAAAAGAACAATTGCTTCTTAAATGTGTTTACATTATCAGTACAGTGCTCTACAATGATATATTTAATTTTATATATACAGTCCAAGACCTTGTCGTGCCTTAAATATGTAAGACTAGATTTTACTACAAAATTGATTAAAGGATTCGATGAAAGAGCTTGAGTGAATATAAATATAATAACGAAAATTAAGTGTAGCTTACATAAAATTAAAATATTTTTTCAAATGATAAACAGTTTTTCTCAAATAGCCAAAAGGTATAGGAAAGAAGAATAAGATTATGTACAGCGTCATTAAGAAACCTATTTAAAACCACTTTCACATCAGTTCTTTTTTTTGCAGTTCCAAAAACACTATAAAGCAGTTCTCTGAAACAACTAACAAAGTAAAGTTCCACTTTCAAAAGTATTAAAACGTTTCACTTTTACACTTTTTGTTTTTCACTCATACAATTCTTACAAAAATACACGAAGATCACAAATACCTACATCCCAATGTATCAGTGCCGCCCAAAGTCATTTAAACGTAACGGACGCCATAATGGCTGCCAGTCGCGCTAGGGTTGCCAATATCAAAAGTCCTCTAATAAAACTGCGTCTTTTGGGACCAAACCTTTCTGATCTCCCCTACAACACAAGAGATACAGGTCGTCGACTTCGAGAATCAGTCGAAGTCTTTCTCCTTCATTGAAAGCAAGATGGCCGGAGTCGGTTGGTAGCCGGTGCCACAGCGTTCTCACGTGTCTGAAGTAAAATAAATAAAATTTTGTAAATATAAAGCACGATGTTATATTTTAAAATAATTTAGATAAATTTTTAGTATAATAATTTGTGAATTTTAAGTCTTGTCACATTGCACACAGCCAAATGCTTTGCAAACATGGATAGCGACATAATAATAAAGATTACAATTTCATTGCTGGATATTAATGAAATCTGGTTCCTATCCAACTCTGTGTTGTGTCTAAAAAGTCGGCCTAGTATAAAATAACAGAAAACTCAATACACGCAAGAATAATATATTTTGTTACCATATAATAAGGTGTAATGTAATTGTCCTTTTTTCTTCGGGCACTGAAATCCTGATTGATGGCGGATAGAGTATATAAAATGGCCAAGTTGCTTTTTCGCATTCCGCTCAATCTTTTCCTTATAAAACACAATTTTACTGATTAAATTGTGGGTGAGTTAGAGTTATTATACTACCTCAAGCCATGGTAGTAGCACGCCATATCGTTCCTATTCTGACTGCGCGACAAGTCAGTGAGTGCACGTAGCATCTTGATAAACTAAAAGGAAACTTACTTGGGTTTTTGCTGATTGGTGGTATGATGGGCCCTTGCTGCGGAGGAAGACGCAGCGCGACGGGGAGCGGCGGGGGGCACGGCGCGTCCGTATGGGAGGGACGAAGGACGAGGTGCACCACCGCCTGGACCGGCCTGGTCTACGCGAGATGTTCTGCCAATACCAAACAAACGTGAAAGACACTTACAATCGGGCTTTTAATGTAAAATACATGCTTAAATTCCATAAATAGGTACAGTAAACCAATTTAAATTCTAGGCCACCACAGAACCTTATTATAGTAAATCAACATGTTGATTGAAAGTAGTTCAGTCAGTTGATTTAATAGGATAAGGTTATGTAGTGGGCATAAATGGGCTGACTGTACATTATATTTAGATAGGTTCATCATCAAAAATTCCGGTAACTAGGATTAACAAATAAAAAACCTCGAACCTTATCGAATTTATGGTTGAATTAGTGTAAATCAATTTACACCTATTCTAAGTACTGATAACAAATTGTAGCTAAATCACTAGAAGTACTTATTTGCAATTACACATGCGCGTTAAATGGTAAAAACCATTGTACATCACACAACCGTGATCCCTCCTCAAACACCAGTAACTTAAATCAATGTACGGGAAAAAACAGCCGTGTGACACCCCTGTGCGTAGACTTCAGAGTATTCTACGTTTATCTGTATGAGATCTTATCATTCGTTTCACATGTATCATAATGAATGTTTTTAAAAGTATTCTTAAGTTTTAACACGATGATACACGAAAGGTGCATTTGTTTAACATATCCTTAGCAGCATCTGTTAATCAGCAACCGTTATTATTATTTAGAAATAATGTATAGAAAAGTGGTCATTAAACCTCAATTTATAAATAGTTAGTGTATTTCCGAATATATATTTTTTTATATGAAAACGTAAGGAAATCTGGAATCGGTGAACATAGGCGAACTGGCACACACCCAAGATTATTTTGTACCTATTTGTTTCATGAAAGAAGAATGCTATTAAACCTATTTTTAAAACACGTAGGTATCACGTTATAATAAATAATTGTGTACCACACAATATACTAAACCACCCACCTATACCTGGGATTTACCATGAGTTATTAAATTGTACTAATTATTATATTATACAATATTAGTTTACGCGTCCATTTTCCTGTTAGAATTTTATTAAAACCACCATGCAACTTCATGCTGTTAATTATAATATGGTTATAGATTTCATAGCATTAAACCTTTTGTTAGTAATAATAGGTAATACATTTTGTTCATAAATAGTACATACGGTGGTTTCTTAGCATTGTTTGTGTTTTTAGATACACCTTCGTCTGATAGCCGGGACTTGTTTGCGTTGAATTTCTTCGTACTCGAGTCGGGTATATGTCTGCAGATATTGTGCATAGATATTCAATAGATAAAAAAGCTATATAAAATCAAATACACCTATATACGGGTAGTATATGTGCAAATAAAGACATATAATAGTGGGTGCATTTTAAATCAGTGCTGTCTAACCTACGGTAATAAATAACCTCAACCTCATTTAATTCATACAGTTCTTTGACAAATCCGACAACGTTCACAAGTCATGGCGCCACGACAAAATGTATGACTGACTCAATAGCACCCGACTAGCTATATGTGACGATATAGGGTAGTGGGTTGCACTCGCCACATGTCTCGTAACGCACCTCACCACTACTCTGTCTTGACATTGTCAAATGCCGACCGAATGAAATGATTGTTTAGGTTGTGGTAATTAAGTAGGTAATAATAAAATCCATCACCACAAAAAATAAACTAAAGCTGTAAAGCAATAAGCTGAGGTTGTTTGAAGTAATTTATTAATTACAGTAAATATGATAGTTTGCAAATAATATTTACTCCTAGCTAATTATTTCTTAGTAACTATTATTATCAAAACAACTTAATGTGTAACCTACCTGCTTGCTGGTTGCGGAGGTCTTTTGGACCCAACGTTGTTGCGTGTAGCCGCCGACCGAGGTCCTGCTAAGGTAGGTGAAATGGTACTGCTTTTTCGGACTGGGACTGGTATACCGCTGTTTTAAAAAAAAGCTAAATTATAATTATTTACTTGGATTACATTAATAATTTAAAACTTATCAACTAATTTGTCATTCGTAACCCAATTCTATTTTACTTTAATTTTCGATCATATTAATTCATTATTTCAGAATCAAGCAAAAGGCAAAGTTATTACATAAATATCTACTATGTTAATTACAAATGGAAATAATAAGAAAAAAACAGATGCTAAAATGTGTTTTATATTTCTCTCTTTTGTGTAGAAATCATGCAAAAACGACAAGATTAATTAAAAAAAGAATTCCAGTGGTGAGGTTTCTGGCGACCATGAAAGCTAACTTCAATATGTACACGATGAAAATAATCTTATGTCATTAAGATGTTCTCATAATAACTTGACTATAGGTATTTCCAAAAGTAGGAAAAGAAGATAGAAGGTAAAGTGACGTTTTTTATTATTATTTCGTACTAACATAAAATAAATACTTCCTAAATATAAAATATGCCATTAAATTATTCGCAACAGCTTTGAATATTCGCAAGATTTATAACTGTAATTGCTAACCGATGTGTGTTTTTGACCGGTGACTGTAGAGTAGGTGCTTGGGGCCGCACGGGCGAGCTCACAGGCCTGGGTATCTTGGACCCTCGGGACTGCGCCGGGGACGTTTCACCTGAGGAAAGAAGTACGATGCATGCATTATTAATGAGTTTTTCAGTTTAGTTATCTGAAGACCATATATAACAATTGGTCAAGTGCGTGTCATACACGCATTAAGTTATAGGGTTCCGTAAAACGAGGTTATTGCGGATATCTGAAAAATATCACTTCCGTTTTTGCCACTTGGCTACAGAACCCTAAATAGGACTTTAATTTATGTTTGATGCATCCCCAGCAATAGTATAAGTATGAATCTATCTGTGAATTTACACAGCTAGATCATTGACCGCTTGCAACTCAGGCTGCGAAAATCGATTTCATTAACTTCGCCTATAGTTCGAAGGCGGAATCGGGGTGTAACAGTTAGTTTAAAATAAACGCACATAATTTATTTCATTTACTGAACAAAACAAGTCTTTAACCACAAGGTCGGTTCAATGTTATAACATTCAGTACATGTGTTATCAAACTTTGGGATCCAAGTTAATAACGGGCCGTTTCAGATTTTACACGACTTGTTTATTTTTAAAACCCTGTTTGCACAGATGCAATTTATGTATATGCACATAAGTGTGGATGTACCTACATATGACCCGACTCGCTTATTTATGCATGTGTTTTACACAAGGAACGGTGAAGGTTAAACGACCATGTGCGCGACAAACACTTCGGACTTTGGTTACATATTCACAGGACGCATTATACTATAGTAGTGTTCCATTTCATTAATCAATTAGCGGATTCTAATAAAGAGGTGTAAACTTTTTAACTGGAATTTTTTTGTTTAAACACGGCACCGATTTTGTACAAAGTTTAGATTCGAGATATCGCATCTGCGTCACAACACATGCGGGAACAGAAAGCAGACTTTGCTACAGATTACAGTATATTCAATGATTGGATATTGGAGAAAAGTAACAATAGCAAATAATTTAAAATGATGTAAAAAATAATTCTGATAGAATTTAAACTAAAAACGGGGAAGTCAGTCAGGCAACACTTATTGAGTTGAATAATAAGCCTACACTTACGCTTAAGTCGATTTCTATCGTCGTAGGTATAACTTAGCGTAAAAACATAACTTAGAACAAACGTAAAAAAAAATATTTAAAGAGGATTGTAAAACTGGTTTGGATATAGACACGGACAAGAGATGGTTTGGTGAAGGAGAATCGTTAAAACATTTTATAGAAACACGAGAGCTTCACATTCCACTAAATCAACGAATAATTTGTAATGAACAGTAAACTTACCAGGAGGTGTGGCCGGGCTTTCAGCGTTACTGAGCATTTCCCATTTGAGTTGTAGACGACGGAATTTGCCACCGCCAGAGTTGCCGCTTCCGTTGCAGGTGTTGGCACTACCACAGCTACCAGCGGATCCAGGACGCCATTGCTCCTCTCCACTGCATTCCAGCTGAAAAACAAAAATAAATTTGAATTATTTCTCGAATAACAATTTCACTTGTCTTGTAAAATTGTGATAAATCTTTTAGGTCATAGGTATGTTGGTTACGCACAAAAGATATTTGAATTCATCGATATCCGAGTGTATTTCTTTTACATAAAAAGAATTGTTTTTATTGTTAAATTTTAATATTTAAGAATATTGTATTTAATATGTATTTAATAAGAATATTGTAATATTTATTTAAGAATATTGCTTTAACTATAGTTTAAGAGGACAATATTTATTTATATTCTAAATATTAGTTATGCTTTAACTAAATCATACTAAGTGTATGCAAAAAAGAATGAAAACAAAACGTGAATGCCAATGTAATTGCAGAAATAAACACATAAACTGAAATTAACGAAACTTAAAATGTCACATAACACTTTGCAAACAATGTTAAAAAGCCAAAAGCACTGATTTGAGGCGAAACAATACCTGAAAACAAAAAAAAAACACCAAAGGCTACGTAACGGAAGCACATTCGAAATGCATTTACACAAAGCCTATGTTACCTTCAATTCATTGCCGGTTGGTTTAGTGGGAGCTTTATGGTTCTCTAGGCTATCTGTATAGTCATCGCTGTCATCAAACACTAGCCGATCAAAGGCTTGCATCAATTTTGAGCCCAGTTGGACTCCAGACCATCTGCGGTTTGTTTCTAATTCTATTCTACTATTATTTGGACACAAATCATAACCGAGTGCAGAGGGGTTAACGCAAGATCTTGGTCTATTCTTATCTACGTCAGTCTTCACATTTGCAGAGTCGTTTAGTAAATCAGGAGTTGATGGTTCTTTATTTCTGGGCTCTTTGTGTCTCATAATGACACTGGTCTGACAATCGTCGCTTGATAGACCACTCGACTGCATCGAACGGACCAGCTTCAGCAAATTTCGCTGGTTCAGTGTTAGTGGTGGCGTGTTAATTGAAGTGGGCTGTTAAATATATCAAATTCTTTCTTAGGATCATGCATCATGCGGATTATTATATTAATTTAGTCTTCACTTTTGCACGTTTAGAAGTCATATTATTTCTTGAACCTTATTTGCATTTTATAAATCAGGACACGAAAGTAGTCCTTTTTAATATGCATAAAGACAACTATGCAGTGACTTGAAAGCTTCATGCAGTACCAATAAAATGCAAATAAAGCGAGGTTTGCATTGTGGGTGATATTTTTGCAATAATCAGTTTATATATGAAATGATATACGCAATGTTACTTACCCACTCAAAATTTAGATATAACTAGATATAAGATCCTATAATAATTATTTTTTATGGATGTTAGTAAATATTTATAGTAATAGTAGTGCCAAGTTATGAAATTTTTTAGTATTTTATCGGTTAGATTGATTAAATAACTATTAATAAAGTATTCCATGTATATCTTCTTGGTTTTAATCCCCAGAAGAGGGTAACCAGCAGCTTGATGCACACCCACATCGAAATGTGGTTGACAGCCTATTTTCACTAACCACTGTAGTCCTTCGTGACAGGGAGAGAACCTATTACCGCACCACTGCTTATGATACTGGGTTTGGACAAGGTGGTTTAATATCGTCCCATACGCCGTAAATTACCAAATTTAAAGTATGAGCGGTAAAATAAAAAACCATGTACAGAATAATATATCCCAATTGCCAGTTCCTGACGAACTCTAACAAGTAAGTCATTTTAGTAATTAAGTTGGTAATTTTAGTAGCTAAAAATCGTATTTGATCATGTTAATGTTTTCAAAAAGAAGTATTATAAAACGTACCCGACTAGCAGCGCGCATATCATTCTCAATCCTCTTGAAGCTTCTATGCAGCTCTCTCATCTCGAACATCAAATCCAAAGCGAATGGTAACAGTTTAAGAGGTTCAAGACTGGCTAACAACGTGTCTAATAGGGCTCTGCAGCGTGGCTCTCCTACACAACCCGCGAGGATAAGGGAATCCGGACCGTAGTGTTTTGCTAGAACTGATTCTCTTGTCCTGACGTAGGAAACCCACGCATCGACTGTCTGGGCACTGTTGAATAAAATACTGAGTCAAGTATTTCATTTACCATCAATATCAATTTAAAATGCAGTTGCAAAATCTAGCTGAATCAAGTTTGACGTCTCATTAAGGTAAATTATACATTCAAAGCATAGACAGATATTACACGTACTTAAGCAAACCAAGGATGAAAGCGTTGAATTTCACCAATCCTTCTGTTACCGCATCTTCGCTGTTGATCCTCAATACTAAATCATTCAAGGACTTTGTTATGGAGCCTAAAAGTACAAGAAATGTGTTTTAGACAAAATGAAAATATAACTTTTTCCGAACTCTTGTGCTTACTGTCGGGAGTGAGATGTTAGTGTCATGGGGGCAGTAAAAAGTGACACCTCGTCTCCATACGAACAAATTATCGCGAAAGTTCATTAAATTTTAATAGGAGATTAACGACTCTACTCTTACTACTTTTACTTTTTTGAGTAAAGGAAAAAATTTTACTAAACAATAAAACATTTTATGTGTTGTATTTGCTGAAGAAATTGTTTTGTAGCTTAACTTAAATGCATTTTTTGCACATTTAGACACTGAAAATATTCAATTTTATTTAGCTACCACTTACAATTATCATTGTTACTAAATAACTCTTATACTATTGGAAAATTATAGAAACATTTATCTCGCTTGTAAGTTTGGAAATAAGTTGCTTTAGTGCACCGACACACAAAAAATATCATACCTTGTCTTGCAGTGGCTTCAACCATTTGCCAAACAGAATTGTTAACAGATCCAAAAGACGTTTCAATGCTTTCCTTAAGTCCATCTCTGAATATTGCGTACAATGCTGGACACAAAGCATTTAAAGCTATCTTGGCACAAGCTGGAGATTGTTTAGAATCGCCCAAAAACGCTAACTCTGCTTGATCAGTAGCTGAGGAGAAGTGTTGGATCAGCATCTCTACTGCATCAGTCACATTAGAAACAAGAGCTGAAATTGTAAAAATTATTTTATATGTATCTAATCTAATATACTACTGTGTACGTATCGATGTGAATGATCGAATGCCTAGCAATGCATTTATTACTGTGATCCTATTCTAGATTAAAAATAATTTATACGCTAATGTAATTCAAGTCCTTCTATTCCAGATGTGATTTGACCTTATAATGTTCTGTGGATTTGACTATCAGGTGATTGTGATAATTTAATGTTTTTCTATATAAATTTACTAAGATTGTACCTCTCTTTTGTGATATATCTATCATATCGTATTTCACTCCTCCACCGTGACGCATGGGACTTCCAAATTCATCAGGACTCACTTCAGCTTCTTCACATATTGGCATTGTTGCTAAATTCTTGCCCTAAAATAGCAACATATTAAATTTCGATTTACAAGTATGATTAAAATCATTAATTTATTTATGCTGATCATGCTTTATGGAGCAAGCGATGATATTATATTTAAATATGAAAATAAATGTAGTAAAACAAACAAATGAATAAGCTGAAATAAGGTATGTCATACATAATGAAATCATAATGAAATCATAATGAACTAAAAATAATTACAACAAACAAAAGAAAATTTTAAAAACTTAAAACGGTACTCACAAAACTCAGGTAGACAATGAGGTGCGTAGCGAGTTTTGTATCTAAATTAAAATGTTACCTGATAATGTCTTTGAGCTAGTACTGCAGATATATTTGGTGAATTAGGCGGTGTCACAAGACTAACCACTTTAAGTTCATCCACGACTTTCTGTGAAGTTTGAATTTCGGTATCATCTGGTTTCCTTGCAAAACTCACAGACTTTTTGCTATTGGAGCTACTGCCACTTGATTCTGTGGACCTTTGGTTTTCCTCCTGAGAACGTTTCATTTGGAGGAATTTGGTTACCTGATTTCTTACCTTTTGCACTTGATTTTGATCCCAATCATCCATGTTTTGACAATTGAATCCGCTTTGCTTTAAAAAGTCTTCTAATTGCTGTAAATCAGCGCTACTTATTAAAGCCCCTGGTGGAGGAAATTCAGTGTATTCTATCTTCTTTGTTCTAGGTTTCGGTAATGGTGGTGTGTGCGGTCTATGGAACTTCAGTTCGTTAGATTTCCCAGATTCTAAACTACTTTCAGTACCAACTCCTTCATCTTGGTAATATTCATTGTAGTCTGCGTCTTTCTCAGCAGCATCTAAAAATTGTTGGGAAAGTCGTTTTGCTGCTAAATCATTATTTTTCTTGTAGTCTATTTGATTTTGTAGATAGTAGGGCTCCTGAAGTGATCTTCTTTTTGTTTTATTTTCAGTTACAGTTGCAATGCAAGTTTTAGGATCTTGTATTAATTCTTCCATTTCAAACATACTGTACCGTTTTGTATGTGCACTAGATTTTCGAGTTTTATCTAACGATTTACGTAAGATACTTTTTGGTAGTGGTGGTCTTGGAGGTGCTGATTCTCCTTGTTTGGCTATTCTATTTTGATCTGCCAGTGAAAGAGAACGTTTAGGTATAGATGGTCTCTGACCATCATTATTGACGCCACTTGCTTCGGAGCTTGTAGCGCTATCATAACGGTACACAAATAGTGGACAAAAGTTACCAGCAGGTGCAGGGCTATTTTGAGCAGATGAATCGGTTAACATAGTGGATGAACCTCGATACCCAGATGATGGCTGAGTTGCTGTGCTAGAACTTGATGATACAGTAGTATTTTGTCCCACTAAGTTATTACAATCACAGCTCATTGGTCTATTTTTAGCTTTAGACGATGGCGATGCATTACAATATTTATCATTGCTTTTCCCTTCTTTATCTTTTAAATGTTGCATTAATTCAGGCATCTCTGACAATAATTGTCTGCACTCTACAGGTAGTAAAAAGTTAAGTGAATCCCAGTCTTTGATATGTCCAAGCCCCTTTTTCTTGAGCATTTCTAAATCATTGCAAGAGAAAGGTCTTTTGCCCTTAATTTGTAATTTACTCCTTCTGTTTTCGCTTTGTTTAGGGGAAATATTTACTTTTAAAGGACTTAAGTAAATATTTGCTCTTCCGTTTAGAAAACTGATATCTGGCAATGTGTAATTGGGATATAAAACAAAAACAGGCTTCTCACAGTCTCCCTCTTTCAATTTCTCCAAAAAAGAAGGCTCGACAATTTTAAACAAATCTCGCTCATGAGGAATACTCTGTAATTGTGATGTTTGCATACTTTTGTCGATAGTGTCAACTTCTAAATGCGTAGAAGTTGATTTGCTATCACTTGGTTCTCTTAGTAAAATTTTATTCATTTTCGTAACTTGAGTGCCATCGGACTCTGAACAACTTGAAATACTAATACTAGTAGCTGAAGATTGAGATAAACTTGATTTTCTATGGCTTCTTACTCTTAAAGGACTATTTACGGTATTGTTACTTGCTCTTTTAATTGTTTGTTTATTTACTGTTGCGTATAAGTTATTTTCTATACAATTTAATTTATTTTTTTCAGACGTTTCTTCCTCCTCTATTAAAATTTCATCAACTCTATTAATATACGGGTGTGTTGCTTGAATTTCTTCGTATATTGCAGACCTATCTTCGGCCACTACACTAAATAATTCTGGTTCTAGGTGGTTTAGAGTTTTTATTGAAGACTTTTGTTCACCTATTGAGTCACCACTTTCACCTCCAGAGCTAGAAGGCCAGCACTCTGATCTGTCAATCTGATCCATTCCAATAACACCATCGCTACTTTTTTGTTTCATAAATAACTTGACGAGACTAAAATGTTGTTTTGTTTGACTTCTGTCCGAAGAACTCTGGTTTTCTGTTGAAGACGTGCTCATAGGCTCAGAATGTTGACTTCCTTGTGACGACCGATGTTGTGAAACGTCATATACTTTCATACACGTGGGTGTACCTGATAGTCTTTGATTGGCAGTAAAAGAATCGACCTGGAAATGTGAGAAAGTGTTAATTGGTTAAAAAGTCATAATTTAATTTACATATCATTAGTTTTGTTGACGTTCTTCATACCGTTGAAGTGCTCAAAGCAGTAGAGTTGATAGAGCTGGTCAAAAGTTTGCGTTTGTAGAGATTTGGCAAACTTTGACTTTTGATAACAGAATTGTTCATTTCGTTTGTAGCGTCCGATGATTCATTTGAATGTTCGTTGTTATTTCCAGAAGGATGCCTAAAAATTATAAAGATATAAATTATATTAATAAATCTTCTCCATATAAAATTGTTAAAAAACTTAGTCATCTTACCTCTTTAACTGTGAATGACTATTTTGTTTTTTCAATTTACTCCAAGTTGTTAATCCTAAATCACTTCTAGCCATAGACGTCGTTAGTTTATTAGTTATTTTTTTACATCTTTCAAGTAACTCTAAGTTTCTGCGCGTTCTTTCATCATTATCTAATACTAAGTTTCCACACACATTATCCAGTTTGTCTGAAACAAATTTAAAATCACCATAATCACTTTGTAGCTTATTATCAGATTGTTTGAGTTTATGAATCACAACAATTCATCACTAGGAGTGAAGTCAACATTACATCATCATGATACTTAGAATACATGAGCAGTTTACAGAAAACGGATTAAGACTTATCTATAAAATTAACATCAAATATGTATTACACGGGAAGATATTGTAGAAGCGGAAAAAAAAAAGTTTGTATTCTAATTAAACTATTTAGGTAGACTTCCTATAAATGTTGTAGCATGTTTTTTTAAGTCTAACCTGTTTGTTTGTTAAGATTTCGAGGTAGAAAACAAGGTTTGATTTTAATGAAGATTTTGGTGTTTTAAACAGAACTTATATGAGGGTATATCCTTGTTAAACTAATACTGTTATTTTTAAAGCATACAAGGCGATTATTGACTATGTTAGTTATAGAGTGGAGCTAGACCTGGACTTAAGGTGACATTATTATTACGCTTACCATGTTTTTGATTGACGGCCAGTTCAAGACACTCACTATCCTCAGAGTAAGTAGTAAGGCTGCCCTCAAAGGCGATTGTGTAGTTGTCCTTATTGGCCTGGCAGGTAATGATAAGGTCCTGCTCAGTAGGCAGTTCGCAGTCGAGGCTATCCACGCTGAAGTGAACGCCGTGCACAGCTTCCTTCACCGGGGAGAATAGGAGCTCCGACTTGCATATCGACATTGTATTGATCGAACCGACGGATTCTTCACCCTATAGAGTAAATGTCATTAGTTCTTTGTTATATCCGCCATCAATATTATTTCCCCAATTCTCGATAAAAAGGTCATTAAAGCCATTTTGACAAAAATTCTGTACGTATATAATTTATTTTTAACAAAATGCTGGCAAAATTCATCAGAAACAAATAAATTTGTATTTAAGTGTATTTTTATGTAAGTATAACCTAAAATAATTTTAGATTTTACGACCTTTGTAGCGGTTACCATCAATTTGGAAAATGCAATTTAGGTATATGAGGTCAAATTGTTGTAAGTTTTATATTATTCTTCGTATAATTTATTTTAGTTTTAATGAACACTATACAACTCTTGATGTACCAATTTTATTTAGAAGGATGATATATGAAATATGTAGCATTATAACAATGTATATGAATAAAGGTATGTCTGTCTATTTCTGTATTGTTTCAAGATAATGACAGAGTAGAAAGAGTCATCGGCCTGTAGTTCAAATCAAATGTTCGTTTTACTGTGAGATAGATACCTACGTGTCGTTTATCATAGTAACAGTCCCAACTTTGCCTACAGATATATCTTACACTCTCATATATCTCTTAGGAAACTACTGAAATCATGAATTTAATATTTTATTATTTTTTAAAAAAAACGACATAGATGTAACTGTTTCTCTTGTATTGCGTTTACTAAATAAAGCTTATACCGTTTTTACAAAGTTTAATGTACCATAAAACATGTGGATTATGTTGAATTTAACACACAAGTAAAACATAAAAGAACGATTCTAGAAATGGACAAGGAAGATTACGAAACATTAACATGTGTTTCAATATAAACATTTATGCTAAAGATTAATTCTGGACACGGATGCACATTGCGCATGCAATAGGTGGTAACTGAATTGTAATCGTCTTCCATAAGTAGGTATATAAATTATTTCTATTATTTTAGTTGAACTAAAATTTTGGTAACATATTAAGAATTTTATATCAAATATAATAAAAACCTACTTCACGTTAAATGTTATTAAGAATATTATTATTCGACTTTTATTTACTTTCATTTACTTTTATATTGTATATACGTACCTATTTTCTAATTTTATACATATTGATAGGTTTCCAATAAGTAGGGTTACCATGGGGATATTTCAAAAGTCCTGAATTTAAAAAAGTCCGGAAATAGTCACAAAGTCAAATAAATTATTAAATCCTGTTTTATATTTAAAGTTTAAGAGGGCGATATAGGCCAGAAAGCTAATTTCTATAATTCTAACGTTGTGTATGTAAATGCACTATGAATCATTAGATAATGTCATATACATTACTATGAGATATATATGTTATATACTTCTTAAGTAATTTATACCGTAATGACGCCTTGAAACTTTTATTTTTTTGTACGGAATTTAACGTTATTACCGTTTTGTAGTCACATTTATTGACTTTCTGCTACAACTTAGAGTCCAGGCACTAGATAATAAGCTATTCTAATTATTTAACCAACTTTCATTACAAACAAATGCAAAACACGCTTTAAAAATTTGCACAAGTGTTGAAAGAATGATCAGTTCCAGATTTTTTATTGCATTAAATACAATAAAAGAAAATCATTCAGTAAGGTAATGCACTAGACAAAAGCCAGTTTTATAACATATATTTTTTTCAATCCTTTAGATGCAATAGTTTAGCCACAAAATTTGCACAAAAACGGCGTATTTTCGCGCTCTACCATATACCGCAGCCTTAAACTAGAATTTGATTGCTTTAAGTTTAGATGAGTCATGAGCGAGACCGATTAACTAGGCGAACTTTATTCATTTGTAAAAATTATACTTATGCAGAAGTCAAAAGTCTGGAAAAATTACAGAAGGCAGAATGTTCGGACATGTCTAGCCAAATCGGGACGAATTGTAACCCCATATCCAAGTCGAAATATGTTATTTAAATAGGAATTAGTACAATAATTTTTTTTCGTTGTTAGTATATATAACCTTATACAATTTTATTAATTAGTTTTTTTTATTAATATCATCAATGGTTTTCATAATAATTAGAATGATCTAGGTATCATTTAAGAACAATACAATTTTTGTTTACTTAGAATCATATTTTTGTAACTGCAATAATAGTTGTAGACTTTCAAAGGGCTACAATTAATTCTCAAATGTTATTTTTTTAGAACCCGTTAGCAATATTATTTTGTATGGCGAAAAGCTGACAAGAAACTGAGCTTTCTTGACAATTAATTAATTTAATCTCTACAAAATATTGTTATGCGTACTTAGCGTAGCTGCTTAGTTATTGTTTAAATTACAGACATGAATCTAAATAGATTTAAATCAGAATTTAGACATACTTCCAATTTTTTTGTTGTTCCAAAGATACATATATATATTCTCACATATATTTTATGCAAAGTTGAATAATATCGTCTTAGAAAAAAAAGTTATGATTTGTGTGTAGGCATAGTCTAGTAGCAAGATACAGTTTCATCTCTCATCTAGTAGACAAGAAAGAAAGAGTTAAGAGTATGAACGAAGAAGCAATAAATACAGAATCAATTGCACGAGAAAGGGTCAATTATAGTTCCTATGCGCAAGAAATTCGAAAATATCAAAAAATAATTGTTTGACAATTAATAGCAAACGTGTTCGAAAATATCCATTTGTCATGACCTCAACTGACATTTAAACTACTTTTTTAAAATAATTTGTTGTTTAGTGTGACTTAATTAACTTTGTAGAGCACATTTTCTATTAAAAAAAATATCAAATAATCAAATCATGTTTTAGGCTGTGTCACGTAGTAGGTATGAACTCTATTTTACTGTGTGTTTTTTTTGAGAAAAATATTATCAGAAGTTTTTGAAAAATGCCTGCGAACAAAACTGATTTCTTGCATAAAGGTGCTTACACCTTTTTAATGTTTAGTTTGTTCTGATCGAAACAAATTAAGTTTGTTTTGGTTTTGACAAATGACAAAATCATACCACAGAATAAGTGCGCAAGTACGTACATAAAATGAGTAATTGTGAGTCTTTAGAACATGGCAAACAAATATGGCGGCGAGGCGAGCGTTATCAATTTAATTCCCTTTCCCGCAACAAATGAATGAGGTCACTTCATATAACTCATAAACGTTTACAATTTATTTGTCCGTGTCACTAAGAACCTGATTTGTCATAAAATTTTCGAAAATAGTTAATTTTATTATGGTATTCTGAAATTTTCGAAAGTCTTAGTAAAAATTGTTTTTTAAGAAAGTTGTTTTCTTGAGAATAAACACTGTTTAAGTTTAAATACTTCAAGCATCGCTATTTAGTCAGATACAACATAAGTACTTCAATAGACTCTTTGTAAGAAAAAATAAAGTTTAAAACTTTTAAAAGTACCTATACCTAACATCAAAATAAAGTTTGAACTTTAAAATTTTTACCGTAAAAATTAAGGTTCAAACTTTATTTTTTCTTAGAAAAAGTCTATTGTAGTACTTTTGTTGTATCAATATGACTTAATAGCGATTCTTGAAGAGTTCAAACTTAAACAGTGTTTATCCTAAAGAAAACAACTTTCTGATAAAACTTTATTTGTTCCAAAAATTATCATTTATAGTAAATTATGTTATGTGTTGTATATTATGATTATAATTTAAATAGCTAAGTTTAAAGCTACAGAGTATCTATTTCAGAGAAAACAAATATCTTTTACGTAAAAAGTGTTTTGTCTATGACGAGCTAGACTTATAACAGTGAACAAACAAATAACCAAAACCGATTAATAAATGATGTTTGAGTAGGTCCTTCCTATAATTAGTAACAAACTAGATCGTTTTAAAAATCAACAGCTGATAAACAATACTTACCATCATAGCTACAAAATATAATTAGTGTTATCAATAACTAATAATAATAAGTAATCATAATATTAGCTATATTTATGTTAATCTAAGTAAGCAAGTTAATCACAATAAATAAGGTTAAATTAATCATAATAAATAAGAACAAATGTAGTTATGTTATCAAATGATTGAGAGTTATACTTATAGTTAAATATAATAATATAAAGTAAAGGAAAAATATGTTGTTCAAATTTTTAATTAAATAAATGTAGATGATACTGTAGAAATAGTAAAATGAAAAACTAGTGCTGTACCTAACTGCAGTAGGATAAAGTCGAATTGTTAAATATATGACTCACTGAATAATATCCATTGTAGGAATCCCAGTCGTATTCGGTCACACCCATTTTGGTTCTAGTGGTCTATTTATTTCCTAGCACTACACGTGCTCAACTACATACACATACGAGCACACCACTAAATCATTCAGCGTCTTTATTACAAACTAAAATTATTTAAAGCACACCACTATCAATATTAAAAAAGTTTTAAAAAAAGTCGTTATCTTAAACACACACGAATGTCTATAAGTTCCTTTGATACCGATTTAAAGTTATCACAATAGATATCTGGAATCGACTTCATTGCAAGAAGTACACAGCACATCACTACTGAAAGCCCTGGGCTCGACTGGAGCTGTGGGGTATCAATTTTAATATTAGCCAAGAGCACTGATTCTCAAACTTCATACTTAAAAACTTGCACTTGGTGAATAATGGGCAATCATCACACCACCTGCGTCAACGAAATTCAGAACACTACTGTTGTGTTGAAAATGCAATGCGGACGTTGAAATCAAATTACTATGAGGGCAACGAATGTGCGCTTAATTAGCGTAATGATTCCTTTATTAGGGTATCACATTAGCGCATTTTGATAAAGCTTCCAAGGTTACCACTTCGAGAAGCTAATTCAGTTTTTAAACGTCTGCGTTTGAAAACATTTTAGAAAGTTATGCACATTACAACGTTTTACAGTACTTTGACAAACACTGACTTTCAGTACAGGATAGAATTCATTGGTAAACTCACACAGGGCGTGCGTATGCCCACGACCACACAGAAGGACAATTAAATATAGCACACTCACACATAAACAGTGAGGAGGGAAGAGTGTACTGAACGAGGAATAACGAGTGATTGACGCAATCAGTATGAACTTTAAACGCACACATCCACAGTGGTCTTATTTTATATTTACTACCGGCACATCCCGCGAGACCGATGTACTGTGAGGCCACTGTAGAGGAACACTAGTACTATGAATAAGTACATACAAGCCTCTATCTTTTGTATAGTAATAGAGCAGTTACTTGCGGGTCCTCTTGGGTCATAATGAACAGTTAATTGCTACAGCGACGTGTGGATTTCATCGACGATGTCTTTATCTATGACTTTACTGAACATCGTCTACAGGGCGTTCAAGAACGTAACATGTATATTTATGTGAAGTAGGTAATACAATAGTAACTAATATCTTAATGTATCTCACTATAACAAAGGCACTGATTTTCATTATGCAACGCAAAAGTTTTGCATAATCAAAGATGACTTATACGTGCAAATTATTTTTATTATATCGTCGGGATGCGTTGCAGGTGTCGATGTAGGTAATTCTTGTAAATCATATTTATATAAATATATATTTGCGTATCTCAGGAATGCCTCTAACGATTTGGATAAAATTTTGTATTGAGATAGGGTTTTGCTTCTTAAGTTTATCTATTTGTTGTATTTTTTTTGTAAAAACGCGATGTAAACAAAAATGCCGCCTTGTAAAAATACACGTTTACAATGTTAACAGGTTTTCAAAAATGCATTTGAGATTTCTAAATAACTTTTGGAAGTTTTTGGTTGGTTAAAGGGAGGGGCCCTTTAACTTGAAACCATAGTCATATCAAGGAAATAAAGCTTTTAACCCAGAAATTTTGTCAGAAGATCATCATTTTGATGTGACCTAGCGCAAAATTTTTGTATAAGAATCCTGAACAAAATCATGTTCATGAAAACTAAAGGTGCTTACCAGAAGTCTAGTTTGCATGGACTCCACCAAAAAATGTATAACTTGAAAAACAAACCATTGGATCTTGTATTTTGGACTATTCTTATAACTTTTTGACTCCTGGTATTTTTTACCGAACCTCACCGATTTTTAAATAAAATGCATTTGAAAACAAAAATGTGTTTTTAGCCAAAAATTTGTTATGTCGGTCGTCAAATTATTATACTCGAACAAAATTTTTAGATAATAATTCGTTTGTTTGTGAATATATAGAAATATCGTACAACAAAGTTTATGCTTTATTTAATTTATTACAAAATAAGGTTTTAATTTGCTTATATTTTATCAAATTTTTGGCCGCTTTATAACATGCTCAAAATATATAATTTTGTCTTTTCTATTAGTGATTAGGTGTTTTGCTAAAGGAGCGTTTTGTTGACGAGCAATCAACGCCGTGAATGGTGCTCAATGGTGTCCAATGCGCACATTCGATCGTTCTGTTGTACAAAAATGAATGCGCTACGACGTCACTTCCAGAACGCATTCAACGCATTGGCTGCACATGGTCGGGAGGTAGAGTGGTGGATGCGCTGTCAAACAGCCATATTATTTGCTTAAATTTGGTGAACAGAACGATTTAATGCCTATGCCATGTCATAGCTCTCAATTCCGTCAATAGAACGCACCTATTATTATAATTATTCTAAATACTCTACTTATAAAAAGCAAAACATTTTTTCAAGTAACAACTATACCACCTTGGACTGGCCTGGACATGATACCTATCGAATATGTGTAGGGTAAGCCAACAATTAAATATCGAAAGAGCAAATTATTACTAATAAAAAAAACAATGAAAAAATATTATTGTCATTTAGTAAAACATCTCGATATTAAAAAAAAAAAAAAAATTAAAACACAACATAATATAAGTATAAGTACTTTATTGTAAGACATTTTATTATTTTTGTACACAAACGAAAATATATCTTAAAATTTAATTTGACTATAATAATAGGTATGACCACCGTCTAAAATAATAGAGTTTTAAAATACTTTCGACGGCAAATTTGTTGATCAAAATCAGTAAACAAGTTTTGAAATATCCAAATTCTGTGAACCAAAATAGGCTGATATGATGATGAAGAGGTAAAAAATAGACGACGAAATTAACTCACACAATGTCTGTCATCGTGGTTTTAATTTTAAATTGTTTGACCTAAAATACCTACCTTCTGCAATTTTAGCAAGATGACTTATCTATGGAAAATACACTGTCAAGTACGAGTCGGACTCGCACACCGAAGGGTTTTATACTTGAGGGTTCGAAAGAGTTGTTGTGATTAATGCGAAACAGTAAAATTTAAAGAATTATTTTTTAGTTTAGTATTTACCGACTTTTAAATTTTTTAAACTAATAATTTTTTTAAACTTCAAATTTGTAAAACTGTGTTATTCTATGAGTTATTAGTCAGTGATGCCATATTTTAGTTTTTGGTTTCTATTGCTACAAGGAAATACAATTTTATGATCATTACTACCTGCGCATTTGACTGGTATATGTATGAATATGTATACTGTTTTATATCCCCAGCATAGACATTAAAATCGTTCTATTACCAGATATAAACAAACAATATGGCCGTTCAGTATTTGACAGCGCATCCACTACTCTACCTACCGAGCATGTGCAACCTATGCGTTGAATGCGGAAGTGACATCATAGCGTATTCATTTTTGGTCAACAGAACGATCGAATGTGCGCATAAAGAGCATAGAGCGCATTGAATGCGTATACTGCTTGTCAACAAAATGCCCCTTATATTTTATTGAACTTCGTCCTCGGTCTTTTGTACTGTATATTTACAACTCGTAATAGTCCAAGAAATATGCATGTTTCCTTTGCTTTATATTTTTCTGAAGTTTACCAATAATAATAATGGGATAAAACCACCTTAGTCCAGATAAATTGCATCAGCGGCAGTATTGTGACGATATCACGATGTTACCAATGTCACGATGAACTATATTATAAGTGGTTGGTGAAAAGATGCGTTTAATGCCGTCGACAAAACGCAGCTATAGTTGCATTCTAAATGAGCAGTGCAGAAAAAAAAAGAGTTGCACTCCGGGAGTGCCGGCAGAAGTGTAAACCTTTCGATTCGCGCTTAACATTCAAATATGTTACAAGACAACTCATACGTCATATTTAATCTTACAGAACCAATGTCCTTAACGCACAATTCGCGCTTAACACTCAAATAGGTATGTCACAAGACATATCTTTGACATTGTCAAGAAGTAATAATGTTTGTTCATTTACTTGTTTGACGTAGTCTATTTGACATCTCAATCTGTCATAGATTTAAAATCCTATATCCAACCTCCCTGTACTATTCATAATTGCCATAATAAAAATTATAATAGGCGTGTCATTATGGTTTCCGTCTTGCGAATTTTAATGGCGTGGCATTATGGTTTCCGTCTGACGATCAGTCTGACGCGAGTTTATCATTTTTTACCCATCACAAAAACTAACCTAATGTAAATAAATCTGATGCGAGTTCCGTCTTAAATTTTATATATGAATTTTCGATCAGGACACGTGACCTGACGCGAGTTTAACATTTTTTAGCCATACTCAGAAAAGTGCACAACGCCGCTTTTCACTTCAAAAATATGGTTTGGATATCTGTTGCATTTTAAAAATATTAAAATAGCTTCCAAAACGCAACCTCGCAACGTGAAAACGTTTTAGATAAAATTAAGATAGAGAACTTCGAAGTTTTAGAAGTTTGAGAAAGATATTAGGTATTATTTCTCGCGCTTGGAACCTTTATGATTTCGTGTAATATATCCTAAACCCTCTACGCATGAGTATATTATGGCAACATGACAACGCTTCATCTAAATAACCTTGTAAAGACTGAGGTTATACGTTAATTAATTGGGTGAGCCAAAAATAGTTTACGTCATACCACCCGCCAGCTAATATACTTACTTTTCCCTAAATCTGCACTAATATTCTAAAGAGGAAAAATTGTATTTTTGTATGTTTAAACTAAAAAACTACCTAACGGATTTAAATTTACTTAAGTTAGTAGTCAGAAACTTATGTATACATCTGAGTCCGTAAGTAAATGTCACTTAAAAGCAGAAACCTAATTTTATTACCTACAGATTGGCAGCAGTTTCAGTTAAGAGACGTACCTACCTACGTTGTGTCTATCTACGTTGTAAAATGTCCAAAACTAATGACGTAATCGGACACTTTTTTACAGAATGTTGCAAAATATGTCTTCTGCTTGTTGTTCCAAATCGATTTCACCGCTATGAAAAAAGAAATAACAGGGGCTTTTAGTCGCAACTTATGAAAAAAAAAAATATGAAAGAATAATTAATGTTTAAAGTAAAAGAATTTATCAAAAAATTACATTTACATTTAAAACATTTTGACAGTTTTAAAATGTTATATTTAATGAAATATTGTTGAAAAGAATAGAGAACAAGTACGTAGTTCGCATTTTTTTTATCACACACGCAAACATAGACTTTGCTCTCGCCTGATGGCGAACCAATCAACGTATTTCGTATAGATGGGTTGAAAGAGTAGCTTGATTCACAAGGGACCAAAATAATGTATTGAGGGCGAGAGCGATTGTTTGAATCCAGAGCGAAGCGAAGGGTTCTAGATAAGAATCCTAAACGTAGCTAGGGATTCAAAGTACGTCACTCGAGGTTAAATAATTTGAGTACATCGTTGCACACTCTGCTTTTCCTCCCACTCTATGATAAAAATAAATAACAGATGCTTTTAGTAGTGACGAATATTTATATTTACATAACCAAATTACAGATTTATGTTTTTCTCGATTTGTTTGGTAGTAAATTGTTTATTACAGTTACTGCATTTAATTTTGGACTTTCTGGTGTTAATATTTTACTTTCACTGCCCGAACTCATCTTTTATTCAATTTGTTTGCATCAAATTAAAATTGTCTGTAATATTTTGACAGAAAGTAATAAAATACCGAACCGAATAAGAAGTTCCTACGTTTTTTTAAAGTGGATAACCAATGCCGCGTCGGCAGGTGCGCTTTTTTTATTACCAGCCAGGACTTTATCAAAGCGAATTTGCGTTCAAACTCTTTAATTTTATAGTGTTTCAAATTCAAAAGTCATTCCGTACGCCGTACGTTCCGAATGGGATGAAAACACTTTTTTCTTCGCCTTTACGTTCAGACGTCACCACGTGGTTATATATATATATATATATATAGCGCTATAGATAATTCCCGCGTGTCTAAACGTAGCCTTGGTTAGCTCAAGACTAAATGACTAAATGAAATCATCACATCAAAAAGCTACTAAGTTCACTTGAAAACTCTCCTTACGAAGTAAAATATGTTTATGATTGCTATGCTACTGTATTCTTTTGCCTAAGTGCCTACTGTTAGGTACCTATATATAAAATCGGTTTACGAGCTTTTCAAATATTCGCAAAAATTCTCATACTACGGTGTGATTTTCGCGTGTATGACACTTAGCTGGGTTTCAATTTGTTAAACTACATAATATTTCACTTATTTTTAAGTAAAAGGTCGTATACCCAAACCCAAACCCATAGTATATCGTACGTTAAACCGTGTCTCTTAGTATGCTTCAATAGTGTAATATGTCTTTGTACATTGGTAGATACGGCACGCTTTTTAGGTCTTTGAAAATAGCATAACATTTTTAGTGGAATGCAAAACAAAGTATACCCAAATTAACCGTTATTTATCCGTTATATTCAAAAATTTTCCGTTGAGCTATTTTTTGAAAAACTTCCCTCGAAGTTAACCGACCACCTATGCAAAATGTGTTATGCAAGGGTGATACGGACCTGCAAAGTGGCTGAAAATTTGCCGTTATTCATCCGTTGATCAAACGTAATGTTCAAAAATTTGCCGTTAAGCTAGTTTTAAAAAAAGTGTTATGGTTCCCTTTTGCAAAGTTACGTTTTGCATAGGTGGTCGACTAATTTTCAGGGAAGTTAGCCGACCATAGCTTTTTTAAAAACTAGCCCAAAGTCTATTTTTTTTTAAATTACGGATGAACAACGGATAAAAAACGGCAAGTTCTCAGCCACTTTGCAGGTCCCTGTTACCCTTGCATGTTACATTTTGCATAGGTGGTCAGCTTTATTGTAGGGAAGTTAGCCGACCATGGCCTTTTTTTAAAAACTAGCACGACGGCAAAGTTTTTAAGATTACGTATGACCAACAGATAAAAACTAGCAAATTCTCAGCCACTTTGAAGGTCCGTGTGTCACTTGCATATCACATTTTGCATAGGTGGTCGGTTAAATTCGAGTGAGGTTATTAAAAAAAATTGCTGACGGTAATATAACGGATAAATGTTTTGCATTTGACTAAAATTGGTATGCTAACTTCAAAGGCCTACGCTTTTGCTAGGGTATATCTTCCGAGTATTTAATAGACTAGCGACATCTACATTTTCTAAAAGAAGTTATGTTAAATTAAGCATTGACTAGATGGCGTTACTAACATTCAATACTCATAATAAACTTTAGAGACCTAAGCGCTAGATGGCGCTAGGGTCTCTTAGAAAAAGTCCATTACAAATTACTAAAACCCACGAATAGTAGATAAAATGTGAATGTGAATTCATAGAATCATCATGAAATGATAAAGCGTTGATGTAAACAGAACTGTGAACAGATGTAAAACATGAAACAGCAATACAAAGCGAACCTGAAAACTACTGTTGGCACTGAAAGAACTGTCGAATCTGAACTTTTCCATGAGAGAGCTCGAAATACTTGCAAACATCTCGCCATTAGGGTTACTCTGCAATACACCATAACGTAAACCAAATACCAATAACAAATAATACAAGAATATATAAAAATAACATATTAAAACATAATAGTAGTAGAAAAAGCACTGATAATTTAAATAAATAACAACAATTATGAAATTTTTAATATTTATTTGATTATAAAATTTATTTTTATTTTAAGAGGTCCAATTTTCACGTTTTTTGTAAATGTTGTAGATATGGAAAACTAGATACTTACGGTGCAACAAACATTTCTGACCCAATGGTCAAAAGTCAAAACTACGGTCGCCTTATTAAAATGGTGTGAATTTACATGACACTAGCGACTGTCAAGAACCTGGTCAGAGAAGTTAGTTGCACTTTACCTATGTACCTACGTTTTGTTTTTTTACTCATACAATTGCAAATATTTGCAAATTCAACATTTCAATACAAATGTGATTTTGCAAATACATTGTAAACTCTACATAACGACACTTAACGGACTGAGCATTTTTCGGCGTTATAGAGAGTGGTCGTTAATTGAAGTCGGTAAGCAACTGCGATTATTATAACGTGTAACAACTTCACAAAAGTCTAGTAACCGAGTTAAACATGTGCAAGCTCATCATACAAAGACAAATTTTCTTAGAATCTCCGATACGTTACTCGAAGTAAACACATGCTAGACAATAAAACAACAAACTGGCAAACAAAACAACGTTGTGTACATTGTTCTTGTCAACAATTTCAACAAATTATCAATTTCGGCAACTTAGCTGAATAGAGTCAGCGCGGCTCTATATAGAGTGTATTATTGTATAGAAAACAAGGTAAACCAACCAAAGTCAAGCAAACTTCGACGTTTTAAGGAGTTTTTCGTTAAATCGGGTGACGTTATAAAGAGTTTATACTGTATTTTCAATTAGGTATATACAATCTTACCCTTAAAAATTAAAACGTACAATCCTAGTTTTCGAGTTTATATACAACCGTTTCAAAAATAGTGAAAATAGGCCTAGGTTAGAAACAAACGTTGCCGAATATAATTTTTATAAAATACTAATATTGGAAATGCATAAGTTGCATCAAATTTATCAGTACTTTAGGAAATAACCAGTTACACAAATATATAAAAAAATACATCAGAATATATTAAATCTGTTAAAATTAAACAAATAAAAGTGAAGGCCGTAGGTAATAAAACGCAAGGTGAAGACAAAATGAAATTAATAAAACTAAATAATTATGTTAGTCATAAAGTCGGGTAAAACGGCTACACTTATAACTGGTTTGAAGTTAAGGTAATATTATAGCGAAAAGCAAAGCTAATTGAAACGCATGGAACTTTAAGGGGCAGAGATATGCAAAATCGAATAATTGGTTTTTTGATTTAATTATACTTTAGAATTAAAGAATAAAAAAAAGGTTGCGTATTCATTGAATAATAAGCTGATCAGTTAATTTGTATTAATAATATTTAATGCAAAAAATAACAGAAAATTCGTACCTTCTACTATTGTAAGGCTTGTGCAAACTTTTGAGTGTATACAAAGAACTTAGAAGCGCACTCTTTTTATTGTTACCTACGCATTATCTAATATTTGTTGTGAAAATGAAAAAAATGCTATAAAACTATTTAAAAACATAATTTTAGTATGAAATTACTTATCCGGTATGAAACAAATATACATTATATATCTATAATAGGCATAACAATGATTTTTAGTAACTTGACATGTATATAATTTGTAATACCAAATATAGCATTTTGTCTATTCTCGTCCCCTTAAGACAACCATGAAGACATCATTTTAAGTTTAAGCAGTTTCGTGATCAACTGATGACTCTGTTTCACAATCATCTTGAAACGCAGCACAAGATGCAAATGACCATCAGACATATGTTATACCGTAAATAAGTAATATAATACGTACTTAAGTAAGTTTGGATTTGGTCACATTAATAAAAGAAAAACGAAATGGCTGTGTTGGAAACAATGATTTTGTACGTTAAGTTTTAGGACATTACATAATAAATAATATTACATCATATGATGATGAAGTCATTGTAGTATGATAAAGTTTTATTACTAGCTCCAAATTGAAAATTTGAATCCAACATAAGGAACCAATTTTTAAATTGTAAATTGAATCCAACATAAGGTGCCAATTTTAAATCATTACTTATTGCAAAATTTATTAGTAACATACTACATAAACATTTTTATGTAACTGTAAATCTATTATTATGGTCTGAAGACTATTTATACCCGTTTTGTTACCTACAATTAGTAGTAGTTATACTAGGATTATTACTTACAATATAAAAGCAAATTATAAAGAAAGTATACTACAGTAATCAATTCATATTTAAACTTAAACGCTCTCTGCGCAATCAAAACCGACTTGTCAAAATGCTTGTTTATGTCAAATCCTAGGGAATATGATAAAAATGTTTACTTACATCATGCGTCCTATCATCGACGATGGTGTTGCGAGGCAAGTTGGTCGTCATGAGCAGTGCGTGTATGTCTTCAGTCTTGAAGCTTTCCATATCGGCCTCAGCAAGGTTAGCATCTAGGTCCCGGGCGATATCATTGTATCTGGATGTAAATTCGAACCTGGAGGCGAGGTCGCTTATCCCCTTGTACGAGGCTGACACGGATGATAGCACTGAGGTGTGGTGGCAGGAGCCGTCTCGGAATATCGGACTGGAATCAAAATTACTATTCATCAGCGATTTCAATCATTTAACGAAATTCGTACAAATGTGTGTATATTTTCAACAATATTTAAAATATGTTTTTAACTTTAAAAAACCAATTATCCTTCGATGTGTGTACAGTAATTTAAATTTCTACATTTATATTTATTGCATAATTGTTGATTTCTTAGTCGAAATTATTTTATGTAAGAATTTGCAGTAGCAGAAAAAAAATTGTTACTAATTAAAATAATATTAATATTGTAGAAAGGAGTTGTTCGAACTGGGGCCAAAATATTGTACACCTAATAGAAAAAAAGTTTAAAATTAGTACTTCACATATTAATTATTAATTTTTAAGTTTTGTGTCTGGTTTTCGTGTACAAAATTAATTTTAAATGTTTATATTTTCAATGCTGACATCACTGACACCATAATGCGCACTGCATTTTATCTATGATCACCTCGAAGCTGCGTTCAAAAACTGACTTGGTTGGATAGAGTTTCTACTCAAACCTTTACAAACTGAACTGATTTGCAACCTAATGCCGGCTATGAACGTGTAAGTTGTTACCTTTAGTGTTTGTTGTATATTATTCAGTTTAATGTGGATATTGTACTATAAGAGAGTGCTTTGAGTTTGTACCTACTAACTTTAGAAAAATATTTAAGATCAAACATACATTGTCTTTGGCTTGGTCCTAAATTGAGTCACGTATAGCTCCGTTGTGTTTTGAGGGAAAAATTCCACACAAAAATAACTATTTCTGTGGAAATTCTCAATCGGTACAAAAAGTACTTATATCCTATCTCTTAGGCTCGATCTGTGACAACATTAAGCAACAAAAAACTCAGTTTTTCAAAGATATAAGCCTTTATAACATACATTGCCTCATTTTAGCGGGCGCGCCAGAATTGACGGATAAGATAGTATTTTCTTTTACTCTATGGATTAAGATTGTTACGACTGTGTTTCCATTGTTCAATATTGCTAACTTTAATTCAGAAAATTTATTTGTACATAAAATTACGGCATAAATATGGAAAATTAATGGTTCCAATCAGTTTTACACATTATTTCTAATTTTTTGGCGTTATGTACAATGTCATGGCCCAGGCTCCATACAAATAGAAAACATCTCATTTGGTTAAGTCAACTTTAACTGCAATACTTTTAACTATAGTACTCCGTGTATGTAGGAGCCCTGTGCATACAAACTCACACACTCACAAAAACTCACTTGAACTTGAGAAACTTAAAGTGAACATTATATGTTCAAGAGAAAGCTTTTTGCATTCTTGTAAGCACTCTAACGCGGTAACAAAGGAAACTGTTTCGACTTTTACTCGAGAATTTTTACTTAACCCTAGATTTTACTATAGAAATTTACTTTTAAACCTTGCTAAATTGATAAATTAACAAACAAATCTGGTTAAATATTACACTAATGATTCTAAACAAATTATCATCGCTCAGCTTTCAAGACTATTTAAATAGAAAGCTGAAGCATTTATATGCTAAATTATATAGTAATAAGTGATACCTATACTCATAAGTACCATAAATTATGTATATATTTATAAACACAGTATGGTTTTTTTACACGGTAAGCTTAAATTTGAAATAATTTACATCTCCAAAGCCTACGGAGTGTGACGCAAACGCTTAAAGTAAAAAGAGATTTACATCTCCTAAACTTATGAAGTCTTGGGAGTAAGCTTAAAGTTAAAGGAATTTACATCTCCAAAGCCTACAGAGCCTTAAGAGAAACCTTGGTTAAATGGATTTACATCTTCAAACCTTACGGAGTCTTGGAAGCGAGCTTAAAGTAGGTAATACGCATACTAACTTATAATCGAGGAACCAGAGATATCCGGAGTTGTCGCAATGCGCGTCGAGGTCATCGTGGGTGGAGTTCTGGCTGCCTGCGAGGCTGGTGTTACTGTTGCAGTCTTCCTCAGTGCCTCCAGGGCTTCCCGCCTTGAGGCCCAACCGGGGCGGTGGCCCTGCAATGTTACAAACGAAGGCAAATTGTTTGAGTAATTCCCGGTGAAATTTACCTAACTGGTTTTTCTCTACTTACGTGTATATCTATAGTATAGTATAGTATTTACAGGGATTATGATAAATAAAATATCGGAAAGTAAACTTCCACACCTAGTAGTGAATATAATACTAAAAATAGTTTAAGTAATCATAATATTATATTATAATAAATATTCCTGTACCGTACATTTCCCAGCTCATGTAGTCCTTATCTAAGTTAAAAGTGTAAAACTAAGCAGACAACTGATATAAACCTTTGTTTACGCTTTTTTTGTAAGTACATATATATTAAACAACGAAATCACTTAGACTCAAGTAACACAAACATAAGTGTTGACCTATGCGGGGATCGAACCCACACGCTCCTCGGTTCTGCCGGCAGCCAGTAATACCAACTGAGCCACTTAACAGTACAACTACTGTATCCTTAAATAAAACATGTTAGCTGACATCTAGTTTAATTTTTATTCAGTGTTATTATATTCACAGTAGGTATAGGTATTATAGGTAGGTATTCCATATTACATATGAAATATAGTTTCAAAATCTTCCGGAACTAAACACAAAGTAGGTATTAAGTGGTTATACAGTGTTTATGATAAAAAGACGCATAAGTTAGTAAGTAATCAGTCATTGCAACATAATAAATCTCAGTAGTAGGCTATAATTTACGTAGAACAAGTACCTATAGGCGTTATGTCCGACAACTATAAATATTCGCCCCATGGCGCCGCATTAGTCCGTCAAGGGCTAGCTATTGAAATACTAAAATGTAGTAGCAAGTTAGGTTTATCCTCGGCTTGGACAGCAGTGGGCGAGCTGGTTGGGGCAGTTACCATCTAGGGAATGTTGGATTCCATCCAGAATACGAGAGATACAAGGAAAATTTGCGAGAAACATGCAACAGCGACACATTTAGTGCTATGCTATGCTCCGGACTGCAGGCACGGATACTAGTATAGTATTTTATTGTCTGCTTTGCTTTGTTGTACGGGAAAATAATAACAGAAAACTAATTGTATTTAACAATAAATAAAGGTGTATTTAGTTAACATGTCATACATTTTTCAAGTTACAATTTATACAAAGGGGAGTTTAGAAAAATAGTTGTATTCAAAACACTTTGTTCTTTGTGTGTCCTAAATATTATTAACTTCTCCTGAGGGAAGTTAGAATTGGTCTGACAATTGAAATCGCTAAATTTGCGTTTTCTTTACGTTTTGAGACCTGGAGAGATGTTTGCCATCATTTTTAGAGTGATGTCCATTGATATAAATAAAGTGATGTCCGTGACGGTGTGTGTAAGTATGTAGGTTAGCTTTTTTTTGCTCCTCGATATCTCAAGCACCAATGGACCAATTTCTAGGGACCATATCAATCTATACGCCACGTCATGACTTAGATCTAAAAAGATTTTGAGCAAAATCGGTCCAGCGGTTTGTTTTTTATCGCTTAAACCGTTTTTTTTAATGCTTGTTATTCAGAACTCCGTCCCACGGATTGGTCCCTTTTTAATTTATTAAGGATAAGTACAAGAAAAACCAGAGTTATGTGAGAAAATGTTTACAAGTTTTGTCATTTTGATTATTTCGACGAGCTTCTACCGATCTCTTAGGCTGAAGAACCTACTTACAAACTTTCCACTTTATAATATTAGTGCGATGTGTAATGTCATATAACATGCTTTTTGCACTAGAGAAACAAATTACTATTCGCGAATTATATCTATTTCTACAAAAATGACAACATTAATTACAATTTAGCCGGCATTTTAGTATCTAGGCTATTTAACAAAAGTAGTTTTAACACCCGAGATGTATGCATACATCCTAAACGTAAAATAGATGGCGTAATGTTATAGATGATTTACATTGGTAGATATAATGAGTTAGACAGAATGCAATAGGTATATACCTACTCCTAGAATTTCATTAAAGTGATATTAGGTTTGTGTGAGACTGTGAGGTCGGCATGACGCAAGTGAGCAAGTGCTAACTGACTCATCCGTGATTAACAACCAACGTTGGTTGGAACTGGCTGCGCGGACGCACTAACACCGACACTCAATTGTTTCTGCTGCCCAGACATGGTATTAGGTCTAACTACGTACTAAGGTATCCGAGGCAAATAACGCCCAGTGGTTACAAATTAAGAAAAGTACAAAATACAACATTGACGGAAATTATAACGTTTTTTTTTTTGAAATCCAATGAACGAGGATAAAAAATATACTTGTGTTACTAAAGAATTTAAGTAAGTACATAAATATTTAGCAGAATGCGGGTAACAATTACCTATTACCTATAGTTTAAATATTACCTTATTATTACGTTAATTACACGGTCAAAGAGACTTTATTCTTTTGGAGCACCTGCAACTCAATTAAAACAATTTGGAAATAAATAAACTTAAAATTGGCCCCATTTCACTCTGGTACCCCATGTCTTACAAAATAACCTATACCCATATTTTGAACCGTTGGAACTTCAAGGATAAGGACTATGACATATACGCACGTGTCACCACAATATAAACCTAATGAGAATGTCAAACACAAATAATAAATATTTGTCTTGTGCGGAAATTGAACCCAAGCCCCTTGATTCAGCAGTCATACATTACCCACTGAGCCACAGAGCCAACAGTTATCTACTTGGAACTTCAAGGAAAAGGACTATGAATACATCCCATTGACAGACGCATGATGTGTCACTGCAGCATAAAGAGACACTGAGAACTCGCTGTGAGAATGATAAGTGATAACAAAAGAATAAGTAATAACATTCAAAGTTACATAATAGAAAGTACATTAAGGTAATTTATGTAGTTTTTATCTTGGTTGAGCACGCAAATCCACTATGCGAACAAATGTAGAAAGAAACGATTCATGTTTTATTTATTTAAACTGTAAGGAATGTAAATACGCGTGAAAAAATTAGTAAGAACGGCATTTACTGTTAAAAAAAATTATAACCATCTTTCTAAACCTTTAATAACTTATCAATTTGCATTTATGTTGGTTTTTTAGGATTCCGTAATCAAATAGAAAAAGGGAACCCTTCAGGTTCATCCATATGTTACAGTTTTATAATTCTATCATATTTCCATCAATTCTGTTCAAATCAGGCAGGTGGGCAATAATGGGCATGTGAACCGCTATACAGTTTTTGAAACAAAAACTAGTAGATGTCTGATAAGCATGAGTTTTTTTTAGAAGAACCACACTCCATATCCTGGTGCCTCCTCCCTTACTTTTCAAGTATATTTTTTGTACAAAATCTGTTAACAAGAACAAGTGTAACAGGTACTTATCCACAATAATTGCCATACCTACTACGGAAACCTAACTTAATGCGTGCGGTCTGCAGATATGCACAGATATCACTTAGCGGGTTTTTATCCACGTTTCCCAATCCTGACTTTCATTTTGTAGTTCGTCAGGGTATATTATCCTGTCCCAGGTCATCTATTTTACTGCGACATACTTTAAAGCAACTAATTTTCGAGGAATAGGACATATATTAAGCCACCTTACTCCAGATACACTGCTTAAGAAGCATCTTTGTAGCAATAGGCTCACCCCATGTCACGCAGGACTAAAGTGGTTGGTCAAAAGAGGTTGTTCACCACATTCATATGTGGGGTGTATATCCAGCCACTGGTTACCCTTCTGGGGATAAAAACCGTGAAATACACGTATATATTTATCTACAACTCTCGCAAATGACTCACAAAATTAATAAATTTATAAGCTAATGACAAAACCACCTTAATCAAAAACAAGTTGCGCACGCGGCGTGGGCTGTATCAAGATTATAATAGGCACAATGCAATAAAAACGATCCAACCTAAGGTTGTTTAACTACCTACCCAGTACCCACCTACACATGGTCACTTGGGATGGTCAGAAAAGTTATGTCAACACTGTTCTGTGGAAACGAAAGAATAATAAAGTTAATCCATTTGTACTTTAATCAATTAAATATTCTTTATTGTACACCAATAATTGAACAAAATACATAAATTTTAAACGTGGTTAAAAATAAAGAGAGCACCATAGCATTTTTTTCCAGACAACCTTTATTGGATTGAATAGTAGAAGAAAGTAACTGAGGCGGTGCACTAAGAAAAAACTACATTAAATAACAAAATGTAAATAATAAATTTAATAATAAAGAAATATTTTTTAGACATTACAGACAGCGCTGTATAGACACAAACTAAGCAAAGCTCGTGCTATGGATACAAATACATTATACATATGTATTTACTTTTTTTTACATATTATACATGGATAACACCCAGTCTCAAGACTATTTGACTCGTGCGGAAATCAAACCCGCGCCCTCGATTCTGCAGTCGGGTCCCACTGAGCCACGGAGCCGACTTTATTTGTGTTCTAAGAACTAATAATGTAGGGTAAGATCTCTTACAAAGAAAAAGAGAAAACCATAATTGTGAAAACACATAGTAGGTATATATATGAGTATGTCAGTAGGTCTGTGTGATTATAGTTTTTTTTGTTTACTGGAGAGATAAAACAATGTATTATAATACTTTTATCCGTATCAAAAATTCCTACAGATATAGATTTCACGTAGGTGAAACGGCAACGCAACGTGTTAACCTGATATTTGAAACAGATATAGCTGGACGTAGAAGGTTTCTTTATTTAGGATTAAGAGTTCCCACGGAAAAAGAATTTCTGCAGATGGCAACGGGGTGACTTGTCTTTGACACATAGCTAAAGCAACAGATTATAACATGAAGCAAAAACCTTGGTTATAGATATGGAAAAAAATCCTACATGAATTTAACAGGAATTACGAAAATCCCAGCGGGTTAAGTCTTAGGCATAAGCTAGTTTAAAATAAACTATTTAAAATAAAAAATATATCTATACAATAATACTAAATAAATAAAGATCAAATGTTTATTTTTTGTGTGAAAAACTGGTTGCCTGTAAAGTCGGTATACGGGCGAAAGTTTTACGTGACAATGATTTTATGTCTGTCTCTCTCGCTCTTAGGCGGGCTAACCATGCCGCGTGCCTCTCACTCGCTCTCATTGTGAGCGCATAACGTGAGCGGAGCGTAACGCAGTTTCTTGAAGTGTCACCCGGCAAACCAATTTATAAGACGTTGTCACGTCAAAAAGGTTCTTATTGTAATAATATCCTCTATGATCTGAGGATGTATGTAATGTATGTAATGCAACCATATGTATGTAGGTATGTAATCTGACATTCCATGCATAAAACACCGCAGGCGAGCGGCGATCCTGCCTGTAGTGGGCGGACACAGTGCATTAGTTCATTTCTCCAATTTATGCCCTCTCGAGATAAAGGAATTTCGTAACATCGTAACATGCGCCATCTGAATTTTAAATTTTAAAATCAGTTTTCCTTTGTCATATATAATAGATAAGAAATTCGTACTATAAAGTACCAAGAAAATAATACAATAGAAAACTCATAACATAATAGAAAACGTGCGTAACTGGTTTAATTTAAATACAACTAAATAAACATGCAATAACTTAACGAAAACAAAAAACGATAGATGATTAAAACAAGTGCGAGTCGGACTCGCACACGAAGGGTTCCGTACCATTATCTATAAAAACGGCAAAAAAAATCACGTTGGTTGTATGGGCGCCCCCCTTTAATATTTGTTTTATTTTAATTAAATTATTTATTTTTAAAGTGACTATATAACTAAATATTCTGTTAATATTTTAAGCGTCTACCTACCTACCTGCCGTTATCAATATCGAGCAAAATCGAGCAAAAAAATCACGTTTGTTGTATGGGAGCCCCATTTAATATTTATTTTATTTTGTTTTTTAGTATTTGTTGTTATAGCGGCAGCAGAGATACATCTACTGTGAAAATGTCACCTGTCGAACTATCACGGTTCATGAGATACAGCCTGGTGACAGATGGACGGACGGACGGACAGCGAAGTCTTAGTAATAGGTTTCCGCTATTTATCGTTTGGGTACGGAATCCTAAAAATGATTACAGAAGATTCATATACATTTATTCTTATCTGTTTATATTTACATTAAAACAATATATAAATATTTACAATAGTAAACCGAGACATGATGTATGGATTTAATTACATCATATGCGTAGTTTCAAAATGCAATATTAGATACACATATACAGATAACAGTATGAAGACATTTAATATAGGTCAAATACAGTCTATTAGTAAAAGTAATAGAACAACGGATAGAGAGAATTTAAGAATTTTGACCTACCAGATGAATCATTAAATAAAAATGGATCGCAAAGCGACATTTAGAATAAACAATGAGCGCGGTCGCAATAAATTTCGCCTAAAATATCTAAGTTGTAATAATCGAAGTATAAACGGACGGCCATGTGAATTATGTTACGTTCTTGTAGGTGACTCAAGGATGTTTTGCAAGTGGAGGACCTCTAGAGGATATTGCCACATATTTGTTTAATATGCGTCGCCGCTCGTATTATAGTACGTGCGATATGATAAGGCGTCTTGATAGCGAAATCATACACATAGGGTTGTCAACTTTCTGAGAATGAAATAGAAATACTCTATTCTGGTTTGGTCATACGTCTATTTGTTCCGAAAAATGTTTATTAGGTACGATTATATTTTTTAGTGCGCCGGAACTTGAACATGGTAGTTACGCTTACGTGGAATAGAGCACACTATTCCATTTGAGAGTAAGGTTAGCAACAAGGACACTAACACACTACGTACAAAGCGTCCTAATCAGTATTAACCCGCCGTCGGTGACGTTAATTTGTTAATTAATATGTGACGTTGGTCTTCGGGACTAGGGTTTTCAGCCGAAGATTTTCTCAATAATTTTACTCATAACTGGTTAAGTTTAAAAACACAAATGTATTTCATAAATCACAGCTCGATTATGTTACTCTTTCAACTCATAAACCCATTTCTCTAAGAACACCAAAAATTACCAGATTTATATACATTAAATACTTTAAATTTAAAATCACACAATAATTATAGGTTTTTATAACTTAATCAGCCTGTCATTTATCTTTATAAAATAAACAAAAATGGGTATCCTTCTAGCAAAAATTTTTTCTTAAGAAGTAGATTTTTTTTACCCATTAGACTCTGAAGGTAAAAAGAAAAATTTTCTTTACGTGATTGGTGATGTCACTCTCAAGCACCCGGTTGGTACCAAAACTTAAAAGCATGCATTCGCGACATGGAGGACATGTAATGCGGCAGCCACTCAAAATTACAACACATACCGATGGCGGATGAAAAAGTTTTTTAATTTTTTCAGAGTACCCGGTCTCACAGACATGTACGTCACCAGTGTCGGGTTAATATTCTGCATTTCACGTAATTTCGCTTGCAAGTAAGATTTCAGCAGATTTCAGTGTTAAAACAAGATACTTAAATTTTTCAAGGGACCCCTGTAGCCGTTTTAAAATCGTTGTACTTCTCTATGGCCTAAATTATCGTCATGTTTTGAAGGCTCAATATAATAAGTGTTACTTAAGACAACGATAAGAAACAATCATAAAATTATCAAAACAAAATAAACGCGTAGGTATGAAAAAATCATTACCTAGTGTAAATCCAAATTGGTATTCAAAAATAAAAATAACAAAGCTATATAAATATTTTCTCGAGTTTCCTGATACTAATGGTCGGTGGAAATTCCAATATACTCAACATTGTTTTGATAACATCCACCCAATCAGTGGCACGACGCCAAAAAGTCGTCTGGCAGCGCATACCAGTTTCTTTATTACACGAAACTGTCTAGCCTTACCTGCTAAAAATTGTCCGCGACTTCGTTCACATCAACTGTTTGTGAATAAGTTTGGTTTTACTGTTTTATCTCTTGCTCCTGCCATTTTAGTGAGATAATTCTAATAGTATACAACAAGTTTCATCGATGCAGTAAAATTAGGGACAAACTGACAGGCAAAAAATCAACAAAAAAGTCGATGATTTGAAGTCAGACACATATGATAGTACAATGTTCACCGAGGACTGAAAGTGACCGATTACTAACGAGGGTGTTATTTGAGCCTTTTAGCCTTAAATACATGTATACGAGGTAAGAATAGCATTTTACCCCGAGTTTTTATACTACACCTATGAGGAAAATTAAATAATTTTACCACGCTTTTACTAGCGTTAACATCAAAATTTATTCTGAACGAAAAATAAAATGCATGTGGCCAGTAACATGTTTGAAACACTTAATAGTTCTAAGAAAATATAGTTCACATATATTACTACGATGGTTCTGTTCGAAATAAGAACGCGTTATGCAGGTTTCCGTTTTGTCGTATTATTAATTAAAAGATTATTATGTCATCTCTACAAAGCCGTACTTTCATGTGTGTAGGTTGTTTCCTAACAGGCGTTGGAAACATTTTAGGGATTTTTAGCCAAACGACAAAGACAGAAACTTATACGAGTTCGAGTACACATCTTAAATATGTCAACGTACAAACGCACTTCATTTGCAGTTTTATTATAGTAAAAAATAAATGTGAGTCGGCACACCAATATTCCACTAAAAATGCGTTTACAGCTTTAAACCGTGTTTACTGCTATTTGTGTCTCGGTGTTCATGTGTCAGAAGCTCTATTTAGCCACCCCTGAAGGGAAGCTAAATTTTTCAGAAGGTATTAAGTCCGTAACACGCACTGACTTAACCCGTTAACTAATGCCGCGATTGTCACATTACCATTTCCGTGACTCATACGACAGCTGGTAGTGCAGAAATAAAAAACCTAAATAGAATTATTGACTTTTTTTTAAAAACCTGTTGTTTTGTTACGAACTCGTCTCTCTCTGATACGGTTAAATTAGAGTGAGATTAAAATAGAGTGTCCAATTAATTTAAAATTCTTAATAATATTTCACCTAGTCAAATTGATGTTTGCCTACAAACAGAACCTTTAGCATGCAAGTTTAACTCGCACCAAACTGATTTTTTGAGAGGCGATGGAGAGGATGATAAGAAAACAAAAACTTAAGATAATTTTAATTTGAAGATATGGTCATGTTAAAAACAGAAAAAGTTGTACTAGACTATAAACTATTAAACAGAGGAAACTGCATCAAAATCCGAACAGTTGTTTTTGCATGATAGGTTACCAGCCAGACTAATATTTTGACCTCAATTTCGCTGTTGTGGCTCATCACTGACCTCCAGTAGCTCATATAGTTAATTTTTAAGGTTTAATGACATAACCAAGGGTACAACATTTTGTTCCTCAGCTGATATAAACAAATGCAAACACAAAACACAACTTCCAATGTACAATTTCATTATCCTAAACATTTCTATCAAAAAAAAAGTATACCCAGTAAAGGCTGAAAAATAAAGTATGATAGCAGAAACAATTAAATATCGAAACCACTATTGCAAATTGAGTTTTAATTAGTTTTTTTTTTTGTTTTTAATTGGCTAGTTTTGCAACATTGAGCCAACAATGGCCATTTCGTGAGATCGCTGCCGCCGTGTGCCAGCCAGCCAGATTAATTGACCGTGAGAGGGGAACGGAGGTCGCCTGGCTTGTTGGCAACGCAACCAAAGATAGGTTTCATTTTACGGATTATAGACACAACAAAAATCATTCTAAACTGGCTTTGGGATGTTTAAATAAATATTTGCCCTTAAAAAATATTTTACCTGACAAAGTATAACTTAAAATACAATATAAACAATTAATTGTCGCGTAAAGTTCAAGAGACATATTTTTTACTTCCATAACATATTGCAATCAATTTTCTTTTACTTATTTACAAAACGCGTCCTATTTTGATCTTTACCTGTTAAACAACAAATAACACCCAAACAAACGTGACAGAGTCTGTGTCGATACACGAATGGAGGCTAAGCAACCTTTCACCTCCCCCGCAGCGCGAGGCTGGTATCCTTATACGGAGCCGGCGCCAGACCACCGACGAGAAATGCTGGCTTAACATAGCTGGTACATGTTCTGAGAAATTCTATATTGCCTGCATCGTGTTACGTATCTACTAAGAAATCGGACGCAACCAAACTGCTAATAGATAAACAAAGTTGGAAATGTATGTTACCTAAATCAGCTAATGGCCTATAAAATTTGGAACAACGATAATATTTAAAACGAATAACGGATGTAAATATAAATATACAAATGGCCGATATATACATATATCTACATAATCATATATTTACAATGTTAGGTACTAACTGAAATATAATTTTTTAGGTTTCTTAACGTTTATACCGTGTCCATGTATCTATTGGTCTTTTAGACTCAGTGGTACGAGCTACGTTTTTTTTCATTCAAACTTATCTCAGTCTTGCAGACCCTTGGGCTGAATTTCGGAATTTACACACCTTAATCTCTATCTTCTATATAAACTTCAACATTCTCCTTCACCCTATTAAATTAAAAAAAAAACAAAATTTTGGGAGTGTCTTCACTTACTGTGTGTCACGTTTCTTTATCCAGTGATTTAGACTGAATATTGACTTGTCTGTCTGTCAGTCATTGTTAAAGTACAAATGTAATAAGAAAGTATTCTAAAGTAGTAATTTAGGACTAAAATATTAAATCAGATCAATATACGTTAACAATATTCTAAATTATACTTCAAATTTTCCAAGAGGCACGTACCGCTACTTGTGTCTTTATTCTTTTTATAATTCTAATAATCGAGAATGACTGGCATTTCGTTTGAGGTCATTAAAATATAAGATATGTAGGGATTTAATACTGGAATTTGTTGAGCTGTTTGGAATTTTTATTTCAACTAACCTTAATATAATGGAGAGAGGATGAGCCCCAAATAAATCGGCCACAAATTATTTTGAGAGATGGTTATGTAAAGCACACTAGTTCGAAAAAAGTTTCAGAGTAAATTTATACAGAACATAAAGAACAGGGCATAAAAACAGAAAATTATAAGATTTAAATCTATACTAATATTTTAAATGCAAAAGTTATTCTGTTTGTCTGTAACCTATTCTCGCTTAAACTGCTGAACCGATTTAGATGAAATAATAATTAAAATAATAATAATAACCGAGCCGCGGGAATAATTATAACCGAGCTTAAACGAACTATAGCGATAGCTTGCTATAGCAAACTTCATTAGTATAATTAAGGAGTTAACGTAAGAATACCACGACTATAACCAAATTAAGAGCGGGTGGAGCCGCTGGCAAAAGTTAGTATTAGTAGATAATATGTAAGTAATACTAAACCTAAAAATATACATAATAACCAACAAGATTGCTGGTAATTTTAAGTTTATCAAGTACCTAAAACCAAATTCTTGTCAAAATCTTTCCAGAATAACCAAAGTTAAATACAAAAAAAGGGTATAATGAAAAGGTATTGTAAAAATTGGCGCTAAGTAAGTTCTAAGACACAGTAAAAGACTTTACAGCCACACGTTAATTTACAAGAATAATAAAATCCGTTGTGGCGCTAAAGTAAAATAAACAGTAGATAATTTTAACCATAGTGAGTAACTGAGTCATTGGAAAAACGAAGTGTGAAACTTAACAGACGACAAAAAGGAAGAGTAAAACCATGCATGGCGCCCCGGGTAATTTCACCGAGAGGGACATCGTTTGCAAAATGGAAGAAAACCAACAATATAAATAGTAACTATCGCTTCTCAGTAGAACGCATGACCAATCCTCTAATTTTACAACACCCATAAATAAAGGGCAATGTGGACATAAGTCCTTACTCAACAAATTATAATAAGAAAATCTTATTAGAAAGCAACACTCGTTTCGTGCTAACAGCTAATTTACTAATTTATGAATCAGCTTTAGCCGGTTTGTTTTTAGCAACGAGTTTTTACATAATTGTCGCAGTATAGGCGAAAAAAAAACGATGTTTTGCTTTTGAATGTGATAAATAGTCGTAACAAACATGTTTAGGATACTTCGCCTACATAAAGTTACATCACCCACAGCTACTGTGATTTGCGATTTGTATCCGAGGTCTTACAAAGTTAATTCATTATTGTATTTGATCATATTATATCTACACTTTTTGAGACATTATCTTCAAGCATCGTAATTGTTGGACGCCCTCCGGCCCAGTGGACCGACGACCTTAAAAGAGTGGCTGGATGCGGAAGGCAGAGGACCGGGAGAAATGGCGCAGAGTGTACCAGTATAAGTTGATATGGTGATGATGATGATCGAAATTGTGGGGATTATTGTCCGACAAAACTGCTCTGAAAGACATTAAGCTTTACATTTTTTTAGTAGGGATCTTAGTTTTTTCACATGCTAACAAAAAAAAATCTAGAAAATGAGAGTGTTTGAGAGAAATTAAAGATTTGCATTGACTTAGGGTTTTGTCGTATCAGAATAATTCTAAAAGATTTTGTTTTAAACAATTTCCACACAAAATTGTTGGAATTTTATCAGATTTTTAGAAGACATGGTTTAAAAGTCATAGGAGCCTTGGAAATTAATATTTGGCAAAAATATAGCTTAAGGAAAAACTGCAGTTTGAATACGAAGTTCTAACAACACCCCAGACAGAGGAATGAAGAAAAACTAATTTATTCTTCATTTTATGTAGGTTTTTGAAGTACCCTAAATATTATACGTATAACAACAAACAAAACTATATATAATTCTACACGAATATCATAGAACAAAAATGAGATTCAAGGATAAATCTCCAAACAAAATATTGACCTCAAACAAAATGAAAGCATTTTTTTATCTTCCGACACTAAACTAAATCGTGAAAGAAAAGACGTGTGGGCAGGCGTCGACACACAACTGGTATCAATAGACACAAAAACATGTTCTCATGTGCCGAACATGGTTGTGCTCTGAGTAATTTTTGTGCTCTTTTAAAGCAGATATCTGAATCGTGACTACCGGGCAGTGCAACAACCTGGTGATGTTAGAGATTTAAAAGAGCTAAAAAATGCTGATAAAGGTTTTTATTGAGGAGGAAGATAAGATTAGAAACTATCATTGTAATAGTTAGCATTAGAAATCTCACACCGATTTTATCTCACTCTCTTATTCTACCCGTGGAGCTAATAGGTATTAAAAAATTATTGATACTCAATAATATTTAAAAAGGACATACATTTTTATAGAGCAAGTTATCTGTTAATAAATCAGCTCAGACCGAGACGCGACGCGGCATTTTGGGCCTTGTTTAGCAGATCAAAAGATACGCAGCCCAACGTCGCGCGACGCATCTTGGTGTACTTTGACACATTACCTCTTACTTTTGTGCTCTCACTATAATTTGTATCTTTTTGACTAGTGTACAACGTCCAAAATGTGTTGCTATTTCAAAAATGCCGTGTCGCGTCGGGCCTGGGTCTGACCTGACCCTCAGGGTAAACTTAGAATATTCCATACAAAATTAATTTGCAATATTCCTCGAAGTTCCTGGAATTTTATTTTTGATTGAAAAAAAAAAAGAAAGCAAAAACTAAGCGATCTGTGTTTTAGGTCTATAATATTCTGATAAGACATTATCATTTATATGTTTTTGAAGTTGTTCCATACAAGATATTCCGCCAAATTTGCAAAAATATTAAAAAAATAATGGCTCATCAAGATCTCATGAACCCAAAACGCTAAGTAAATTATTGTTTTTAATTAAAACAAAATAAAAAGTAAAGAGAAGTTTGTATGAACCGTTTTTTTGGTATGAAAACGATTGACGGCGTTGAACGTTAAAGTGTAAATTTTTAACCAATGATAACGACAAAAAAAACGTCTAATACTGATTTTATCAATACAGATAGTTAAAAAAAATGATTTATATTAAGTCTGATAATAAGATCCACATCAATAATTACGACGGCAATCGAAGTGAAGCAGAAAATATTAAAACAAAGTGGTTCATATTTATTTAAAGACCTAGAAATAAGTACAGAAATAAAACTAAGTTCTATATTCTAAAATTGAATATTCAACCTAAATATTTTTGTCATCTTTGTATTTAATACGTGTTTTATGTAAAGTATGCACCTGCGTCAGAACGTTAACCCCAAAACATCATTTATTTAACCAAGTACCTATAGAATTTAAAATAGTAGGTAATGTAAAATTCAATAACCTCAATGTTTTTGAGAAAGATGCTTATTTAAATACAATGCAATGTCTGAATTTTGTGAAAAAAAGTATTGACCAAAAGCCAAATTTTGGAATACCTATTAATACAAAAAATCATGTGCATTACGATGAAAAGTGGCTGTTTCAAAGTTTACAAGCAATTTATACTACAACAAACTTTCCGTTTTTTGTTACAAATTTAATTTTATTACCGTTACATAGCAACATTATTTAATTTTGTACATTACAACCCTTCAAAAATATGTGCAAGTGTAGAGACCAAAGATGATTAGTCATTTTTGGTTGGAATAATACCCTTCTATAATTGTTTTAGAGCTAAATACAATAAAATCAACATAAACTATCTTTATTAAAGGTGCCAAACTAAGGTCCACCTGATGTTAGACGGCCATCGCAGCCGCACGCATCACTCGCGTGTTTTCGATCCTTCAAAAATCTAATAACATCAGTTTGAAGAACCCCATATTGTAGTCCTTAGAGCAAACCTTGTCATGGAACTAATAAGGCAAAGCGGGCACTTTTAGGCGATTTGTTGTGTGTCTAACCTTGTAAATCGATTAAACAAACTCGGTTATATATTATATGTATATGCCACACAATTACACGAGCCAATGCATGCCCACTGCTCATGTCCCACCTTCATCTGAATACAAAGGCTCTGTTGGATCGGTTACATGTTATTGTGCGTGGTGCGTACAAACAACTGAATCACATTAAATATGATAATGTCCAATTACATCTATTGTTTTGTTTCACTTTGATTAACTTACTATTTTCTGTTAAAGAATGCATTGGCGCCATTTTGTTAGTTTTCTTTAGTTAATTTAACAAAGAAGAATAAGAAAGGAATTAAACAACATAATAAATTGTACGTACGTGTGGTCATTTATTAAATGAAATCTGTTTACATAAAAATAAAATAAGTAAAGGTAGGAAAATTCATATAGAGAAAAAAAACCACTAAAGAGGGTATGGAACTATGTAATTAATATTAATGTTCGGTGAGCCTTTTTTTAATTGGTTAAGCTACAATTGTTTATTGTACTACTAATAATTTTAAAAGACATTACATAAATAGAAAAGATTTACATAGGTAATCTTATATCTATTCCGAGATTTCTTCCAGCAGACCTTTATAGAGGATGAGAAACTAGTCATCAATTCAGGGGCACACCGACGAACAAGACGTATATATTTAATTTTAGTATGTATACAGATAATAAAATGTATTTTATGTACATTAATTGCATGTTTGAAAATTGTTAACGAAAAGAATAAATCAGAATTAGATATTTAAAAAAACTAGGTATACAAGCGAAGCTGAGTATTGGTTTTATAGGCAACTGTCCCCTTATTCACCTCGTTATAACTATGTCTATAACAAACGTAGGTAAACTATATGAATTTTGCAAGAGGTATTCAAAAATACTAGAATTCTAAATCATTTTATACATGGCTGTAGGATCCGACAATATAATGATATCGATATGATGACGATAGTCAGATATAAGGTTGTGTATTGCCCCCGACTGGTGCAGCCACCTCTTTTAATATTGTTTGACATAAAACAAAGTAAAACTTTATTTCTTCCGTAAGTCGTCTTCGTTGGTGATAAGTTCGAAGTAGAAATAAAAAAAAAGTTACCTATAATGGTAGCTTTGAAATCTGACAACGCTTTAAGCGGGATTAAATTATTTCTATTTCATTTCATTTCATTCATATAAAATATACCTCATATTTGTTTTATCGTTTAAATGACATTTTACCGGGGATTTGAATTGTGTCACTATTTTTATTTAAGCAGCTTAGAAAAATAAACGGAATAACCAACACACATCTACGTTAAATACATAAAATTATAGGTACGTTAGTATGTGTTTATACAAACTAACTAAATTCGATGTTAATTTCAAGATCTACGAACCTAAGAATTACTCAGATAGAGAATTCAACAGAGTTGTTTACTTCAGTATTTTAAGTTCGTAAAAAATTGCAAACAACTATGAATCAATGTGACGATAAATAGCAGTTATGTAAAGAGAAGCCTATTGATCTTCTTTCTGGGATTCCGGATACAACAAATAAAATATATCGTGACTAATAATTCCAAAAAAATCTTACATTCCGGAAGATAATGAACTTTGAAAGACGGCCTATCCTGTCCCTCAAAGTTTTATCTTTCGTCGATTTTCTATACACTGAGTTTCTTATCAACAAAATTGTTTTAAAGGACATGCTGGCTATAGAAGTACTAATATTATTCGATATAATACAATGCTTGCGACGCGGCATCGTCTGATGTCCTTGGCTCGTGAGCGCTGGCGCTACATACTTAGTGCGTTGTTGTAGTATAATTGAAAACAAACTAAAGGCCGGGCCACACCTAACCGATCTTTAGCGGGGTCCTTTCGGTTTCGTCACACTAAAGGAACATCGGTCAAGTGTGAACGAACGTGAATGTTTTAGTATCTATTGTTTTGCTCGGGCGTTAAGCGGCCGAAGATACGTGACGCATCTTCGGGCAGGTATAGACCAACCCTGAACATTATTTTTAGAAATAGTTACCACTAGCCAAGCACTTGGTCGGTTGGCAGACACTGTCATTAGTTTTTTTTTACATTTAACCTGTATTTTATAATAGTGTTTATTTTTGGTCTACATTTTAAGAAACTTAAACTAGACCATGGCATATCTTTAAGGGCCTTTGACTTGATTTAAAGTAATTTTGAATAAAAATGATTGAAAAAACACCTGTTGTTCTATACATTTTTTTTTACTATTTTCCCTTAATTAGAGAATGAAAAACAATATTGTCGACAGAAACACTCATCTTTTTTTAAAAAAATGGAACCCTTATAAATTCATTATGTCCGTCTGTGCGTATTCACAGCCTTACCATTCCTCCGTCTCTGGGTTGATTCTAATTAAATTTTACAGAGATGTGTCTTTTGTGAACCGCCACTACTAAAAAGAGTGGCGTTTTGTTGACCGACATAATGTAAATTATGCGCTCAATGTTAACAGTCCAACCAAAAAGAATGACCTAAGATTTTTACAGTGGGTCATACAGAATTTGTCTTTTCAATATGGCTGGATTATGACATTACACGCATTAAAGTAGTGAACAGAACGCACCTAAGGTCATTGGCCACACAGATATTTTACAAAAACTGAGAAAAAAAAAACATTGATTGAACCAAGGGATGTTTTTTTTTTTATTGGTTAGGGCTTCAAAATGCTTTAGCCCTATTCTAATGATACCCCTCAATAAAAATTTAAATTTCAGGTCTTAAATAATCATAAAACTGATTCAACTCAATTAATTGAGAAGCCAATTCAAGACCTTGGTTTTCGTTTGTTTTAACTTGTGTTTTTGTTTATTTATTGTTATTTGACAGGAAGGAAACTTGCACTCCTGTCATTTGAGGTCCATTTACCGTGCTCCGTCAGACGAAACAATGGCTCTGAGGTTTAACTTGGTGAGTGATGGCTGAACGGTAAAACAAAGTCATTGACCACAAATATAGCTGACATGAACCACTTGTTGGCTTTAGGTATCCACCAAAGTCACGCACACACTAGATAAGGAAATGTAACAGTGCAGGTAGGTACGTGTACTGTAAATCCTAGAAATTTTCAAACAGTCGCGTTGAGTTTTCTGACATAATATATATTATGCGCTTAAGAGAATACGATTCGGAACGCCTCTCAGCGTGCTTCATACAAACGATTTTTTTATTTATTTTTGACACTTGCAGATAAAACACTACGAAATTTTGAAGACATGTTCTAGTGATAAATATCCAGGTCTGCAGTGCTCCACTTTTCTATCAAATTTAATAGTTCAAAAGTTAAACTGGATTCTAAATTTTCATACAAATGATTTAAAAAAAGATTTCTAGTTAATATAAACATTTTACAAGATTTTTAAAAACCACAGACATAGGTATTCGGCTTGGGATTATGACTAAGAAATTTCACAGTGATTAATCACTAAATGTCAAAAACAATTGAGAAATTCGTTTGTGTGATGCCCGCTGTGAGGCGCCGCGGATTGTATCCTCTTAATGTCATTTTAATCCAACTATAGAGATTAGTTAAAATTTGTATAGCTGTGTCAAACAGATTTATGTCTTTTGAACTTGATAGATTTAGTAAGTTTGACATTGAACACATTAAAACTGCAAACAAAACGCACCTAAAGTTAGGAGTTGTTTAAAAAGTATAAACCACCTGTAACATGACGTTACGAATCCGGGTTGTAATAACATGCCGAGGTTAACATGGAATAGTTTCTTCCTTTCGCGCTTAAGGATAGTGATAAGTAAGGAAGTTAGATGAGTGATAATTTGATCATTTTATGAACCATGATACAATCATACTTATCACATTTTTAATTAAAATGTGAATAATTATATTTAAAAAGAAAATTTATATTTAACAAAATTAATTTACCAATTATCGTGCTTAGTATAATTTCTCCCTTATTATGTATAACATAAAAAGTCATATCTAATTATTAAAAAAATGAAATAATTACTCTAAAATCTGAGCTGGCGCCGGGCCGGGGGCATTTGTGGCGGATCCCCTTTAATGTTGCTCTTAACAAGTTACTGCGTTTAGATATATGTATGTAATAATTTAAAATCCACATGATTTATTAAAAGTTGTTACTTAGGCAATGTATTTTTGTTTGTTTGTAACGAATAAACTCAAAAACAACTGGACCGATTTCAAAAATTCTTTCACCATTAGAATGCTACATTATCCCTGATTAGCATAGGCTTATTACTAGGAAAATTTAGGGCACCCTAGTAAAACTTCAATAATGGTACCCAAGGTGTAAAAAATTACCATAAAATGTCTTTCATCGCATGCGCTGCGGAAACTATTGATGATAGAACAAAAAAATGTTTTACTATATCAAAGAACATATCAATATCTATAAAAACCTTCCCGATACCATATGTCCAACTATTGTAGTTATGTCACTATATCTACTTTTTTACATTTAAAAAGTTGATAGAAATGCCGAACATGAGACGCTACTGAGAACCAAAGGTTTCATCTATGTGAAAATAAGTTATGTCAGATCGCTCTGGGAAATTGTAATATGTAATAGGGGTGCGTTCTAAATTAACTGTCAAATTCCCGTTTAAAAACGGGTTGATTTTTCAACTGTACCGGGCGATAATTACTCGGCGGGTTTTGGAAGATAACCTAGAAAAATAAACGCCGCGCCGCGCTGTGATCGGTCGGCTCTCTGCTACTTTATGCAGCGGACGGGCCGCTAGTATAATATGTACATTACCATCATCTTAAAGTCGTAAATTGATATCTGTAAGTTGTAGTTAAAGGTAGAGGATATAGCAATAATAAATACACATAAGACAAAGTACAAGTAAAACACACACACACAAAGTGACCTACTGATTAGAAATACCTTGCATGGAAACACCAATAAAATATTCTGTCTCGTAACATATGAAAGTAAGTATATAAATCTACAGTACAGTTTTATTTCACACAACCTTCTATATGTCAAAATGTCATTTCCGTAAATTCAAGGAAACTTCCTCACTTCAATACGACAGCGGCATAAAATTACAACTGTATTGTATGGACCATTACATATGAAGGTAGACGTTGTGCAGTTACCTAACATGTCCACGAGCAATTTGTCTGTGCAATTTCGAACATTTATAACCTCGCAAATCAAACTCATTCTTTGCTGAATACGTACCAGTATTGATTACTTCCTACTGTTAATGGTAAGTTCTAAAGAATTACTCTTTCAAACGGATGGAGCCATTAATCTCATTACAAACCTTTCCAATTCTGACACCTAATATTATTTCTGCATCATATGTAAGATTTTGTGATTTAGCTATTTCTTCATTCGCCGCATAACGTACATTCACGAGTTACGTAAAATGTGGCGTGGATAAAAATAACATTTTAGAAGCAAATTTCCTGATGTTGGAGTTGATTGGGGCTTAAAAATAGACGATCGGCATCCAGGCGGCGCGGTGTGGACAATGGATTCCATAGCCGAGACGTGCTCCATATGGATGAAACTCTAAAGGGTATCCGTGATCGCATACCAGATAACTGAGAGCTATCCTTAGTAATAGAAAATATTATTCTTTCTATTTATACTTAAACTGATGACTCAAGGCTCAACGATGATCTATAGAATACCAAAGAACGTTACGTAATATTTAATGTATTCTATGATTCCTTTCCTTACATATTAAGGTATTTTTGTATTCAAATTAAAATTTCGCATTTTTTAAATATGTATAATACTCAGATTTTAATATTTTAGTCTACTGATTAAATATTTTGGATAGAAATATCGAAGTCTTTGGGTAAAATATTTTTGTTTTCACAGCAAAAACATAGTTAATAGATTTGACCTCAAGCCAGAGTTTGAACCTGCAATCCTTAGAATCTGCCTAAGTGCTCGACGAATTGAGCTATTGACAAACAAATTTCTTGATTCTTTGAAGAACTGTCTGTTCATAAGTGAGTATATCTTACATGTATAAAATAGGTACTAGGAGCGCATAACTTGCCTAGCGTTTGTGTGAACCTATGTATTTGTTTATCTTATGTTATTATATATGCCTATTACTAATAACGTTATCACCATCAACGCCATTTACCGTACTCATACTTATCTCTAAATTAACCACCTCGATGATAAAGTCATGATCCAGTTTCATACAATTTTGTATCAAATTACAATATGATTGGTAGTGCCCTTCAAGGCGAGAATTGATTGATGCTAATAAACGAGACGCTGCCCAACGTCAACCTTAATCAATTGATTCATCGATCAATAATCAGAATCAATTAATGGACGCGATGAGCTACAAAGATCTTGATAACAACTCCTATTAACTGAAAGTTGTCTTCTAAAATGAATATGCATTGATGTCGCTTCTGGTATCAATTATTGTGATCTTTGGAATTTTCTTGACCACTGTAGAGCAAACTAAGCGTCTATTTGCTCTTATTTTTATGCGGTTTCCCACGCTTACCTAGTACTTATATATTTTGGACACATTTCTTTTTCTATTTTATCTTTTAAATATGTTTAGACATATTTCTATATATCATTTAAATTGATCAATTGTCTATCTGTCTAAATAGTCACGGTTCCGATCCCCCGAAGGGAGTAACTAGCGGCTGGACACACACCCACTAATGTGGGGGAAAGTCCTGCGTGATAGGTGGTGAACCCATATTTTTTTTATTTTAACAACGCAGAAATAGTCTTAAAAATGTTTTAGTAACGTTATTACAAACTGGAATTTTATAATAGCCATATTTGAGTCTATAGATGCTAAAACATACGTCTAAGAGCCATAAGATAATGAATCTACGCTAGTGCAGTGAAGATATGCTAATTATCCGGTTTGCGACGCGGCTATCACAGCATATCTCGGAATGCTAGACGCCAGCGACTGTAATGGCATCCTTACTGCCGCGACTTGGAACATGGCCATACTTTGCCAACTTAATAACTTTATATACACCTTCTTTTACTAGTACGTGTCAAGAATATAACTATTGAATAAAACCAAAAGTATATATCAATTTATTTCTGCTTCGTACCTACTAGTGTCATAATTAGGAAAGTGTTTTTATTGTTACGCTCTTAGTGTGTAACCGTTTCAGTTTCTGCTCAGACTAATTTGGGTTGGATGAATTGGCGAGGTTCTTGGGTTTATAATAAAAGTAACACCGAAGACAGAAGTATGTGTTGTTTATCAAATCACCTTAAACTTTGACTATGCTTCCTTGCTAGAATATCGTTGTCATACAACCATATATACCATACTACTACCTCACTTTGGCCCCCCTTGGATTGGTCCATAGTCAATCACGGGGTCCGAATGCTGATTATGGACTACACAAACAGTTTTACTTCACCGAATTAAGTGTAAAAGAAATAATGTATTTAACAGAAATTTTAGAAAATTCTCATTAGAACACGAGGCAGACGCCGAGACTACTATACCGGTTGTGCTACAATATCCTACAAATAAAAAGAATATTCTTTGTATAACAAAAGATAGTCAATATGTATGGTATCAATTGTATTATTTTTGTCAAAGTACAGACAATTGTACACGATATCTTTATTGAATGCAATTATATAGAAACCAATTCTGAAACAGAATATTACCAGTTCCAGGACGATGTTAAGGCCGTAAATGCAGCAGAATTACAACCTTGAACCAAACGGTTAACCTCATTTAAAGTAACATCATGACTATAGTGGAATTGAAATAAACAAGCCCCGTAGGTGTAAAATCAAAATAAAAATATATGCAACATCTTTGTTCTGTAAGAAACAGTGTGCTACCAGGATTAGTACAATACCTGAAGGACCGAGCTTTTGTTAGTTTTTTTAACAACGGCATCTATTGTCAAGTAGTTTTACTATTGCTTAATAACGATATCTATTGTCAAGTAGCTTTAGTGTTACTCTGTCGGTAAAAATAATAGTATTACTACTCGCCAATAGCTGTCAGGAAGAGTCATATTTTTCAGTTTATCATTGCCTGAAAACACGGATAAAACGAAATTCCCTAAAAATGAAACCTAGCTAGATTGATTTTTCGCCCCCGAAACCCCCCTGCAGAATTGCTCGTTTCAAGGTTAATTAGATAGGTGTAAGTAATATAATTCATATTTTATCATGCTGATAGTTACTTAGGTTTTCTTTATAAAAAAAGAGCAGTTAACTTTAAACTTTTTAAAACTGATTTAAAAAAACGAACTGTCAACAAGATTTTCTGGATGTCGATTAATATTTTTTATAGTGTACATGAGCATGTACGCTGGCTGCTTTTAGAGAGATTTGAAACATGTACACTTTTAGAGAGATTTGAAGCATGTACGCTGGCTGCTTTTAGAGAGATTTGAAACATGTACACTTTTAGAGAGATTTGAAGCATGTACGCTGGCAGCTTTTAGAGAGATTTGAAACAATTTACATAGTTTTCTTTTACTTCCTGGGACCTTATTGGGAACAGTCTTGAGCTATCCAGACACTGGAATTCGAGACAAAAATGTCTGGAGGTCTTTTTTCTCTCGAATTCTAGATTCGAATAGCTCGAGACTATTACCGTGGGCGGCACAGTCAAAGATGGCGACGGTATCTTCCTGGAAATCCTGAGTCAGATTAATATATTCTTTGTTATTGGGTATTTGGGTGATAAAATCAAGCCTGCTTTATCGTCTTATTCCTTTGATAATAAACTAAAATATCTATTGTTAGTAATTTAACTTTGAAGGAAATAAAAAATAACAGAAATATTGAGGAAAAAAGATAATACAAAAACATTTGAACAAAAAAATTAATAAATAAATAAAAGAAAAACCCGACTAAACAGATATTAAAACATACTAAATATGTAACTTTAAGCAAACGGGACTCATTTTAACAATATTGGACTTGCATTAAAATGAGTCCCGCCTGCTTATAGTCAAATATTTAGTATGTTTTTATTTCTGTTTAGTTCTTAATGTTTCTACAGTCGGGTTTTTATTTATTTATTTATTAATTCTACACATTCAAATCTAACCACGTATAAATTATTAAAATAGGTTTAGTATAAAGGTAAAATAGCTACTTTTGGGCTTCGCCGCAGTCGGGTAAAAATGATGACTAATATAGGTACTAAAACCACGCAGCAAAGACAAATCGTGTAGCTTTTAGCTTTTTTTACCATCAGCAGCGCTGCAACATTATTTTTTGTAAGATTTGTGCTTTTAGATGACTGCTTAACGGCTCAGTAAGGAGTTACCTTTCTGCTTTACCGTGAGCGCGAGTTCGATCATCGCACAGGACAAACATTTTATAGGATGAACATTGTTAATTTTCTAACTTGGGCTTTTCTTTTCTTTCTTTGTATAATATGTAAAAAATTGTAGTAAAGTATTTGTATCAATTTTCTGGTACTACCCAAAGTTCAAGCCTTGTATATTTTTCGACCAGATGGCGCTGCTGTGTAAGAAGCCTAAAAATTAATATTATTATTATTTGTTTTGTCTTTTACTGTACCTACTCTTTCAAGGTTTTGTTACATACTACGAGCGGTAGGTACAATTTATCCATTCGATTATAAAGTAATTTTCGAGGACCTTAGTGAAATATGCATAAAACATTCCTGATAATTTTTTTTATGCAATTGAAACACTAATTGCTAAATTATTACTTGTGCAAGCAACCTGAAGTAATGACTAAGTTCTGCAGTAAATGTTCTTTCGTAATGTTTAATTTTATTCGTGCTGGTTTTTAGCAAAATGAAGTACACGAAGCAAAAGCCCTTCTTTTTGTTCTTTACGCTCTGTTGTTAAAAAGGCGAGTACGAAAATAAAAGGTATTTTCTTAAGTAGTCTATAAAACAAACCCTTCACCACGGTCAGTTAAAAGAGATAAATCTTGAGATTTATAACTAAAAATAAATCAAATATCGCTTATTCGTAGTGTAAATATTTAAAGTAGTAGTATGTTATTTTAAGTAAGCTTTGGATGATGAAAATTAGGTTAGTTTAAATACCTTATTATAAAAATAGATAGATACATAAATCGAGACGTAGGTATTTTGTATCTTTTTAAATAGATATTAATCAGGTAAAAAAAATCTGTTTTGTGCTATTCAAGATTAAAAAAAAATGCCAGAAATATCCTATGATTTATTTAAAAGTAATTTGGTCTGGGCTGCCCACTAAGCATTATGTGTAGATTTCCGCTCCTTCATAAAACCGAGTCAACTGTCTTGTTTCAAGTCTCAAACTTAAAAGAAATAACATATCTTTACAGAATTTGTTTTAAGATATTTTTAAAATATTTTTTCCAAACCTCAAGTTTTTTTAATTTTAGTTCTATTACTTCTTATCCATTTACAGTAGAAACATATGGTTTAACACATTTATTGTAAAGTAACCATAAATCTAGAAAGTTACTGAAATAGGTAATTTTGTGTTAAAATACAATTTTAATGAATTGACTTGCGATTTACGCTAAATACTCCAGTTATACTGATCTAAGACACTTTTGTGGTCACAGAAAAATAAACTTTATGATTAAGGTGATAGGTAATATTTTTCGAAAACTTTCTACAGCTAAGCATGTTCATTAAAAAATAACTGTAATAACTAGTATTTATAAATATATATAGTTGAAAAATAATTGGTGATTATTTTGTAGATTGGCAAATAACCGCTGTTTATTAATATTTTTAGTCTTGTTTAATACTACTACTTATAATTAGATAAACCAAACTTATCCCAATGGTAATATAATTTAATGAAATCAATAACAATATATTTAATACGTATCACAATTACAACTGAAAACTAATGTACACTTACAAACTGTACATACACTGTATTTTATAGATTTTGGTGATTTGTTATATAGATAAATATATAATTAAATAGAGCTGCCACCCCTACGGGTATGACCCGGAGACTACAGGTTAACATGGGGTATATCCGGGCTACGGGTTAAACATCGATATCTCCGGGCTACGGGTTAAACATCGATATCTCCGGGCGATGACAGACAACACAGCGAAAGTTAGTTGATTAACTATGAGTTCTAAATATTCAATCACAATTTCACAGAACAAGCGAAAATAATTGAATATTTTTCCCTTTACGTCTTATAGATATTGAGAAAATTATTTTCTATAGTAGGTAATCGTTTCACTAAAAAAAATATATTAGGTTTTGCAAAAATTTGAGCAAGAAAAGATGCTACACACAGTCACATCAGTTTTAAATCATAACAAAATAATATTTTTTGGACAAATAACACAACGCCAACTACTCCCAAACTAAGATAAGCTTGTACTTTGGAAACCAGACAACTGATACCAATACTTATATATACTATTATTTTTTTTTGGAAATACATACATAGAAAACACAGACTCAAGACAAACACAAATTTTTATCACATAAATGTTGGTCCAGGCTGAGATCGAACCCACGCCCCTCGGTTCAGTAGGCAGGAGTACTACCAAGACTACCAACTAAGGTAGTCAAAAAAAAAAATTAAATAAAATTAGGCTACTTGCAGCTGTGTCTAATTTCTAAAATTTAGTGTGAAATACCTAACTAACTTTTTTTAATTTCAATATTTGTATATTTCCATAGGTACTTCTAAAAGCTTATATTTTAATACATATATTTAAAGAACCCGAAATTTCCGAAATCTGCGGGGCTGCTCTTTTTGAATGGTGGCAGCCCTTGATTTGATGTAACTGACGCTATATTTAAATTTTACAGATTATAACTAGGTATTGTGCAACAAACTTATCTGACACTGTGGTCAAAAGTTCAACTGCAGTCGCTATTTTGAAACTTACAACGACACTAGCGTCCAAACACCAAAGGTCAGAGGGACAGAAAATTTTGTTGTAGTGTACCTTTTTTTCTGATACAAAAAAACTTAAAAGAGAAACTTATAAACATAAAAATGTCAACTTCACCATTTATTACTCAAACAAACAAATCATATCGCAGCCTACTTTTTAAATCTACCTACACTACTTCTATAAATAGAAATTTAGGGCAAAATACTATAAGTTCACGGTTAAATGTTCGATTGCCGCAACTTCCTCCGCGACGTTAACGAAGTTAAAATAATTGAGACCAATTTCCCAACGAAATATAGAAATCGTTTCAATATCATATCACATCACTTAGAACAATCTTCTATATATTCAAATAACGCATAATCTGTGTGTATGTCCGAGAAGTCGAGATAAACATACCCACTAAACCTAATTTTTTTTTACTTGTCTTATTTGGTAAACAAAATTCTAACCTCAAAAACAATAAAACTATGACTAGCGCTCAAACTATCATAAATGCAGAATAAAAAAACAAAACCCGAAAGGGATTGAACTATATAATACAAGAAAAAAGGGGATAAGACGTGTTTTATACGATTATTACTATTACGATTTTTTTTCATATAAAAAGTCTTGGCCTCTTTCTACATCAATTTTATGTTGATCTCCAACTGCTTTGCGCGCAGTCATGGGCAAAAGCTAGTATATCATAATAGCATAGTTGGGCCCAATAATTTATGATGATGGCCGCCATTGGTCCATAGATGCATGCTTACGTGGGCGAAACTACCGTTTCCAGACAACTTTCCATTTGTCTCTAACCATTGTTTGGTAATTAATTATTCAAGTCACTCATAAAATATCGAGGGCACAATTAACTGATTATTGTGAAACAAAACCGAGTGAAATTTGAGTTAAATAAAATAACTTTTTTTTAGCTATGTACATAACTTTCTTCATGTTGGAAGCACAAGGACGTAGGGTGAGCTTATTTTACCTATTTGGATTATGATCCATTCCTTAGTTTTAAAAATAAAACTATATTTATATTATGCAATTAGCAGTAATATTACCTAGCACACTATTAGTAGTAATATTAATTCCGTGGTAATAGAACTGTTGTATAAAATTGATTATATATAGGTACAGCAAGAGTTAGGGATAGCCATGATTTTTAAATAAAGACCCACACAAAGTTTTTTTGTTACAAAAATAAGTATAATAACTAAAAACGAATATAAGTCTTAAGTAACCTTAAAGAAAAATCTACTAATATTATAATATTAATACATACCTATTAACAATTTATATACTTAGGTATTGTTATAATTTATTTCAACGTCTACAATATTTTTTATGAACTCAAGGATTTCAGTGTCTTGTAGCTGAATTTTCGAGGGTTAAGCAAAGCAAAGTTAACTATCATTTTTTTACTATTTTAAATGCATTTGCACAGAGTTAACACGGCGTGTTAAATTAAGCTTCTACACATAATTAAGGGTTAGTCTAAACTGCAGTAAATGTTTGAAAACCTACGCAATACGAAGGCCACATACGATGATTTAAGTCTTTAAAACCCACGTTAAAACTTGGGTGTTATTAACAAAAACATAAAGATTGAAGCTCCTAGTTTAGTTTCAATGATGAACATTATTATTTGAAGATTACAAATTGTTGCACGTTTTTCATAGATTTGTTTGCGAAATCAACTTCTTCCAAGCGCATGAAATTAATTTTCTAGATTTTAACTTCCAAAAATGCTGCTTTAATTTACATTAATATTTGATCTTGCTGACTTAAAGACCTTTATTCAAACCTTAGTTTCGTTAAAAAAAAAAAATTGTTTAATGCTTATACTTTTACATCTTCTAGTCAAGAGTACTTGATATAGTACAAAATCAGAAAACAGACGAGAAGAGGCTCCTAAAGTTCTCCCTATAGACGTAGAAACAAAATCTACACTGTTAAACTAGCTCTATTGGCTCCATTGCATAACATAAAAATGTTATATGTTAAAAGTGATGATATTTTAACACGGGAAAAAGCATACTTACTTACTTCTATGAATACTATTACTACACAAGTTAGAGTGTGAAGATAAAATTTATACAATACTGTCTTCTAAACATAAAAAACTTAAAAGAAAGCGGTTTAAAAAATATTTATTACCTGTTTGGTAAGAAAGTCAGATATTAATAAAACCAGCCAAGTGCGAGTCAGGCTCGCGCATGAAGGGTTCCGTACCATTACCTATACAAACGGCAAAAAAATCACGTTTGTTGTATGGGAGCCCCCTTAAATATGTATTGTATTCTGTTTTTGAGTATTTGTTGTTATAGCGGCAACAGAAATACATGATCTGTGAAAATTTTAACTGTACAGCCTGGTGACAGACGGACAGCGAAGTCTTTGTAATAGGGTCCCGTTTATTACCCTTTGGGTACAGAACCCTAAAAACTATGTGTTACGACGTGAGGACAGACATAATACATAAATCAAATGCTTCCGAATGATTAGTTGCGTAATCTGTTGCATGAATCTTGTAAAAATTATGTAACATTATGTCATTAAGCAATTTATTGATGACCATAATGAAATAGCAGTCAGAAGTCACTGGAACGCGCATTTTTAAACTAAATTAAAGCATACAAGGTCTTAAATGTTTAAGCAAGATGTTCATCTTATATTAAAACACCTGATTTGATCACACGCTTCATAAATATACAAAGTATCCGAAATGTTAAAGCTAATGTGATTTAATAAAGATTTGTGTTATTTATGATATTGATGTAGGTACTTAATAGGACTTTATAAGGCACCAGTAGTTGTCAATCTGAAAACTCAAGAGTCGGATAAGTGCACCGAAGGTTTTTTTTTTTGCAAATAGTATGCAATAAAATATATTTGACTATAAAACCAAAATCTAAACTGACTATAAAAATAAAATCTGTAAAATTCAATATTTTTTTAAATATATATATTTATAAAATGTAATATAATTGTGAAACTTTGATTGCGTGTGTATAAGTCTGTAATTTTACTTTGCACATTCCTAAGATTATTATTCGAAATTTTTCGGCAATATCAAAAATTATGTAAAAAAAATTCTAAAGTGTGCAAACAAAGCCAGTTCACATGACACCTTATTTTCTGTGGTAAACACTTTTTATTTTGACCTCCAATTCCAACTGTAAAATTTTATATTTGTAATTATTCTTTATTAATTCTTAATTTCAAGTTTTTATTCATTACGTATTGACACCAAAGTCTTATCTTACCACGGAGGATGCGGAATCTTAAGAAAAACTTTATGTTACCTATATTTTGAAATGTCTGTCTTCACTTCCTTCAATTATCAGAAAAAAAACTTACAAAAATGACAAAACTGTTAAATATCACTTAAAAGAACAAAAATCACACAAGGCAAAGCAGCAGTAATTGACACAATCCCGTGGCTTGAAGCTGAATGACTGAAACAAAAAAACCACAGAGCATGTCCTTCCTCTGAAAACTTCACAACCTGAAGGACACTCTCCTTTATAATCTAGTTGCTCACCTTCCTGATACATCAGAGAGACTTCTTGACTCAAGCAATTTTAGTCCTTATATAAATAGTAGCAAAATTTAATTTTGAATGAACACAGGTAAATGATTCGCAACAGAGCATGAACCATAAAACAGCCTACTAGGAACTGCGTAGAACCTATCCACAAGGTATGTTACGGTGATTAAGTTATTATATACTTATAATACTTGACTCTCTCGCAGCTAAGTTGGTAATGTGGTCGGCTGATGTGCGGAGGGTGTGGGTTCGATTCCCGCACTGGACAAATATTTATATAATAAACGTTTGGGTTATTCTTGAGTCTGGGTGTATGGTGTATGTATGTATGTATTAACAAAAAAAAAGCAATATATATGTACTTGAATCCGTGGTCTGGTACCCATAACACAAGCTTTGCTTACTTTGGGGCCAGACGGCGCTGTGTGTAATGTCCAAAATATTTATTTATAAAAAAAACGACTTGATCTGGCTGACCTGGTAGACGTAGTTCTGCCCTTTCCGTTACAGACAACCCCCATGTCGCATCGCTCGCACGCGCTATTACTTCGCTTGGTTTTTTTTCTGACTTTTCATATTTCTGCTCTGATCCTAAGTATCAAAGCGTAATGTTAAATAGCCTATTAACAACAATTTCAATTGTGTTTTGTTGAGTTTATTTATTTATTCACCTTACCAATATTTTTATTTATTAAGCTGCAAATGATATAAAAAACACTGTGTGTAACACGGGCGGTGCAGAAATGACAAACTCGAGACATTAAAGCCTTATAAGCTGTTAAATAGCCTCTCGTTGGTTATTTTGTCCTTACCGCCCGTAATACACAATTACCTATTCGGACGGTTAGAATCCCTATTATATTAACAGCTGTTAAAGTACCAGTCAGTTAGTTCGCCACACAATTATTTCAAAAGTACATCACATATAAAAGGGCTTATTTGCGTCTACCCCCTAATAATTAGACTATAAACCAAAACGCTTTGCTAAATGTCTACACACTCTTAAGGTTTTCTGGTGATACTGGCTTACTATCCATAACTTTTTTTTTTCTGACTGACTATGCAGTTGGCTGATGCAGCCATTACTGCTCCACCGGGCTTTTCGGGCGAGATTTTGAAGGAGTTTCAGCCCATATAACGCCCAACGCTCAAGGGCTCGGCTTGGGTTGTCGCTCTTGAGGTCGTCCCTTCGACCAGTGTGAGCCTCGAACCCGAAATTGAATAACATGTTATACGCAGTTCAACTACTAGTCAGTACGATCGCTTGCTAAAGTAATGTAAATTAACAACCTCAAAGCCACGCAATTATTTCAAAAGCATATCATCTATTAAACGGCTAATTTGTGTATATATGACCTTAAAGATTAGACTATAATACCCTTTGCTAAATGTCTGCACACTCTTAAGGCTTCTACCCTATTTTCGTTATGCTGACTTAGTTCCCCTGTTTTGTAACGCTGTACAAATAAGTAGATACCTAGTAAGATCGCGTGATAAAGTAATGTAAATTAACAAAACTCCTAAAGCAACACAATTAATTTAAAGCACATCACATCGCCCATTAAAGGGATGACAGTTAATGCGGGCGGAGCAGATGGTAATAAACGGGGCGTATTGATGGCTGCGTGTGCGCAGCGCAATCGCCGATATATGATCTCCGGCCATGAAGGGGCTACACCGAACAATACACCGCGTTGTGTAACGCACTTACAAGGATCATAAAATGTTCAGTCAAGTATGCTTGGTTATTGCTTTTCCTTTGTTTTATAAGGAATTTTAGTTCTGAAGTTCACAGATAAATAACACTGAAAATAATCATTATAAGGTGAAGGTTGAACTCGATATTTTCTTTTGAAAATAGTGTGTTTTAAGATTTATACAGATTAACGGAAAAATAAGGAAGCCAAATTATAATCTGGTTAAAATTATTAATGAATAGGTAGTAGCATTGCCAGTTACAAGTTAATATTGTTAAATGTAGTTTTAATGATAATCACCCCTTCATTCTTTGGTTAAATTAATGAAACTAATTTATACTGGTTCATCTAAATGTACAGATGTGTTAAGTTTCTTCATAATAATATACTCTTAGAAAAAAGTGACAAATCTGGTAAATATGAAGAAAAATATTGTTTATTTACCATCATTTAGAATTTATCAATACTTATAGACATAAACACGAAACCTTTTAATTTCTTTTCCTTTTAGCCGACTGACGCAAAAGAAAGGTAATTTTTTGAAATTTAATTTATGTTATGTTCTAGCTCACCTGGCACAAGTGGTTCAGCCCTTTCTGTTGCTGACTTCCCCCATCTCGCATCGCATCGCTCTCGTACACTATAAGCCGAACAAAAAGAAAAAAAGTCGAATATAACCCGAAGCGTAAAACGCACGCTTCATTGATTTGTTTATATCAATGGTACGTTTAGGGTTCTTTCCGACTTTTTTTCTTTTTGCTCAGCTTCTAAGGGTCATAGCGTTATATTAAATAGCCTATAATCTGCCTCAAGTATTGGGCTATCAAATATAAATAGGATTTTATAAATCCGACCGGTAGTTTCAGAGATTTTCGCGTTAAACCAAAAAATAACCCTTCAACTTCATTATATTACCTATTATAGATTTCTTGCTTTATTCAATTGCTTGATTAATTTATATGTATACATATAGATTTGCATTCTGACCATTATAAATCTTAAAAGTGTCACAAGACATCTATGACAAGTGACAAGACAACAAAAACCGATCGTGAACAATTGGTAGGTAGCTACTATTACCACTTGTAAAAAGCCAACACAATGGACTTGTTAAACCTACACGTAGCGGAACATTTTCTGACGATACGCTATTAAGTAATTCTTTGGGAAGACTAGATACCTATTTATTTTTGCTTGTTGGTACTTATGAAAATTCTATCAATTGTGTGTAAGTCAAACAAACATCACTAGTTAGACCAAAGCACTGACTATATTTATTGACCTTCCATTCAAAAAGAACAAAGGAATATGACGAGGAAATGGACGCAGAATAATACCAAAGTGACATTTTATTTGCGGACAAATTAAACATTTCCTTTTTAATCAACAAAGCATACAATACAGAAATACTTTCCTTAGAATAAAAAGAGTCCAATAGGAAATACAAGTAATAAAACCATTTTTCAAGATCACAGAAGTTTTAGGAAAATAAAACAACATCTTTTGTGTCGAAAATATTAAGTCTATATTAATATTATTTATAGCAAATATATTAACTTATTGCAAAGATGTAGTCAAAAGATTAACCTCGAGCCAGGATTTGAACCTGCAATAATCCTTACGGTCCGTGTAAGTACTCTACCAATTGACCTTCGAAGCACAAGTCTGACCCCTAATAAAAATCCCAACTTCATGTTTGCCATAGAAATTAGCTCATTAAGAACGACACAAATAACTTCTAGTGACCTATAAAATCCTAGTATATCTTTCAACAATACAAATCTTCATAGACTCTATCTATCTATATAACCTTCAGGGAAGAAAGGTTATTTCTATGGACCTATGTATACCTATTTATATTGTATTTTTTTAATTCTTATACCTACTAGGATTTTATAAGTCACTAGGAGGATATAGTTATATTATTGTTATTAAAGTAATTCAAAGTTCAACAGAATAAAACCACTCCAACAAATCTTTTACTACTATACAATTAAGGTAAACTTTCATTCCTAAAAAAACCTGATTCAAAGAATTTGTCAATTCAATAAGAGATCATGAAAAAATAAAAGTAGTCGAGGTTCGAAATTTAACAGCGTACGTGCTGGGGCATAACAAGCGGCTGCAAGACGGGCCTTTGCCAATATTGACTAAGGAATTCGCTCGAGAAAATATGGCAAACAAAAACTGTGTGACTTTCGCCGATGTCACTGTTGGTAGGTAATGTAACAGTTTCGATGTTACCGCTTTCCATCGTAGGCGTCCGTGTCCGCCCATTGTGTTCAGCGAAAGTAGAATAAAACAAATGGTAAGTCAGTAAGTAATGATATGATAAGCAATTTCGTATGAACATATGGTGCACAAGCTACGACTATAATTCTTTACCTCTCGAAATACAATGTGACTGAAGAATCTACGAAAAATTCAATCGAAATAATTATGAAGAAGTGTTTGGTGTTTGGTGCGCGACAGGCATCCGCTTTTACATTTAGTACTTTATTTAGTATTATGTGCTAGGAGACTAAAGGTTCTAGATATTCTAAAATCCCGTAATTCTCACATGCACTAGGTATAGCGACAGAGGACCTACCTACAATGTTTACCAAAAGAAATAACAGTCAATTTGTAGACATAAATAAGTCACAGATCTAGTCAGTCACAGATATTTTATTCTAATCAATGTTACTCTTGGTTAATTTATATTAGTAATTCAAAAATAGTTTTACTAGTAAAGAGTTTTGCTTGTGATTGTACTTTGTAATGCTGTTTGTTGCTTAGTTAATGATGTCGTCGGGATGGTACCTAAAGTGAAATAATTAGCGGCTTCATAACTAGAGGTAATAATATACCGGATATGTATTAATCACGGATATCATTTAAGTTATGCTGGAATTATGTTAAATTGGCTATTTTATTCTCATTCAAAAAAAAGTTGGTAAGAAAAAACAAATTAAGTACCTACTTATATATGTTTGCAAGAAGAAAAGTAGACATGAAATAAAACGTAGGTATGCGCTTCCCGTCTATTTATTGTCAACATTCTTTTAATTGAATTTTTTAGTGGAAAACAAATCTAATAGGCATTTGCTAGTTTGCTTTGTTGAAAATTGTAATATCAATCACACTAATAGGCATTATTCTAATACTAAGTCGAAAGTTTGTGAGTGTGTTTGTATGTTTGGTTACTTCTTCACGCTCAAACGGCTGGACCAATTCTGATGAAATTTGGTATGGAGATAGCTGATACCAGAGTTTAGCACATAGGCTTTTTATTTTGAAAAATTCAAAAGTTCCCGCAGGAATTACTATAATCGAGCTTAAACGAACTATACAGCTTCAGCTATAGCTTTACTTCATTAGTTTAAATGTGGAGCCACAAAGACAAGATTTTTTTACTGCCTGCCGACTATGTAGTTTCAATAGTCTAGCTTAGAACGTAAGTTACTTGATTTTCCTCAGGCCATCGACTTATCGCTAAAGGCTCTCTCTTTATAATTACCTTCTAAGAACTCTATGGTATTGCTATCCAACGCTATCGGATATGTGATAATTGTGAGCAGTTATAACCTGTAATGCAATAAGGTTTCTAAAGTCTGTTTACAACTGAATTGCTTTTTCTGTTTCAAAGTCAAGATATTTCTCAATGTTAATTTTTATTATTTACTGCGTTGGCACTCGCTTGCTCGTTGGTCTAATATTAAACATCGTACAAAACGTTTGTGAAGCCAAAAATGATTTCAATGTCAACAACACACAGCATTTGATATTCACAGCAACATAAATGTTTTGAATTAGTTTGAGTAAATAATGTTGCCACATTTAATTATTTAATTTAAAATAAACAACTTAAAACTTTAAAAGTGACCGAGACATAAGAATTGCCTAATTTATTTCACCGAAAAATAAAAAAAGAATCAAGAATCGATCACACTGCACATTATTCGTGATGGTAAATGCAATCGTTGCTAAAATTTGTATGAATTACGTTATTAATTAAACTTTTGTCGCCATGTTGCGTGGACACGTATACCATACAAAACTATTTAGTCAGATGATTATTTGTAATGGAAAATATACAAACTTGATTTTATAATCAGCTATTCTATATCTTTTAATCTCTTGTTCTAAATTACAAAAACACATGACATAACTTTTAAAAATCAAAAACGCAAAATAATTTTTGTTTCAATACAAAGAACATTCCTACTTTGTAGTTAGATTAGATGCAAAAATATCAGATTCGTCGAGACGTATCCGTGAGCGGTCACCGTACGGGGACCTTGATCTGGACAACCGTATCGCACGTAGACTAGACGAAAATTGGTGACAAGGTAACTACAATTTAAATGTCTCACTAAGCAAAAAAATACTATAGCCTATTTTTTATTATGTGTCTTAGTTTGTAAACTAAATTCTAAACTAAAAAACGATGGAACAATTGAAATGATTATAACTCTATAGACTACAGTATGGGGTTCTCCAACAAAGAAGTTAGGTATTAGATTTTTGAAGGGTATGGAACGCGCGAATGAAAGATACCCCTGTGTTGCGAGCGCCCATAGGCTGCGGTGACCGCTTACCATCAGGCGGACCGTAAGCTAGTTTGCCACCTTAGTGGTATTTAAAAAAAAAAGGCTAAAAATCTGAAAAAGGAAGAATGAAAGATCAAACAAAAATAGAAGGAGTTTACTATTTTTACCTATTGGCTTTTCTTAATTAGGCCTAAATCATGGATTTCTCGATTTTGAGGATAGAATTTTGTTCTCGAAGTAAGGGATTTATATACTTATCTTTTTTCTATATTCCATCGTAAGATATTATGTACACATATTTGTTCTTTTGAAAGTTACGAAACCAATTTTCTATTCAAACATTTTAATATTTTTCTAGTAACAAAATAGCACAGACGTGTCATACCAATATTGCATATACGTGTCGGTATTTATCTCTTACATCATAACATGTTAAAGACTACCCATAAAACTTTCTCTTTTACACTTAACTAACTATTCCGCTGTCCATATGTGTACCGAAACAATACAAATAATGCATTTATATATTCTAAAACGAATTCATTTGGAACGTTCATTATTTTAAATTGCATAATATAGATTATTTTATTTCCACACAATGCCAGATTCAAATATCACGTATATTCTGTTTAGATTACTGGAAAGCGTTCAGAAATTGCGTAGCGAGAGCGAAAAAGAATCAGTCAAGTAAGTTGCATAATATATTCCGTTTTATAGGAACCATTGCTTTTATGTAAACAAACTTGTGAAGAGATTTTTTGCAAGGCAAATTTTCACTAGAAGTATTCTTAAATAATTAAATAAATAAAACACCTGACAGAAAACACATTAAGAACTAAACAGAAATTGAAACATGCCAAATTTTTAACTATAACCAAGCGGGACTCATTTTAAGGTACCTAACTACTATAGTGTGAGCAATTTGTACACTAGGTATTTGCACTTGCATGAGTCCCACCTGCTTATAGTTAAATATTTGGTTTATTTTAATTTCTGTTTAGTCCTTAATGTTTTTGCAGTCGGGTTTTTTTTTAATATTTATTTTTATGTACATATTTGTAGTGTTATTTTTTCCAATTTTTTTTTCTAGTGCTTGATTTTATTATAAGCGTTATATTGTTTCGCACTTGCCTTTTGAAGCCCTTTTTTTATACCCAACTTAAGCATAACTTATATTTTAAATTGTATGAACCCAGTGTTACTCTCACAGTATCTAACGAATCTAACAACGCCTCTCAAGATAAAATCCATCAAGCCGTTTAGACTGCCGAGCGTGCCAAAGAAATATACATAGATACATACAAACATACATACATACAACACTCGAAAAACATAACCCTCTTTCTGTCGCAGTTGGATAAGAAACCGCGAAAAGTTCGAGGGACTCGATAAAGATTTTGCCAGTTCGATAAATAGTTTATTAATAGCTAAATTGCTTTGATATAAAATAATTACTTTTGATTAACTCTGCAAGGGAACATATATTGTATCTCTCATATCATAAAAAAATACAAAATATATAAACATGTAAAGTTTTATGACATCCAAAACAAATGGCCTGAGAATGTTTGTTGCTAGTGACACAATCACGTGCATTTTATCAGTGAAATGTTCAACTAGCACATGGGTTGATAAAACATCAGCTTTCGTGTCAGCTGTTGTTGATCCTACGTCATTACTGCTGATTACACTGACATCGTTTCAGCAATACCATGGCTAAACGAACCCAGAACTTTGTTTCGTAATGACCTCGATTAACGTTGATTACCGTTGTTTTTATAATTAAAATGTTTATGAGTTTTCCGGTAACTATATTCAGTGAAATGAGACGTATAAAGAAAACTATTTTTTTTTCTATGAATTATAAAAAAAATCCTATAAACAGAACAATCTTTGTACTAAGATTGGTGCACTTATTCGAACACATAGTGTGGCACGGGTATTTGAGCAATTGTTCAAATAAAAAATTAAAACGCTTTTTATGTTAGGTACACTGATGTGTTTGGATTTATTTTTTTTATACCACTAAGGTGGCAAACAAGCTTACGGTCCGCCTGGTGGTAAGCGGTCACCGTAGCCTATGGACGCTTGCAACACCAGGGGTATCACTCGCGCGTCGCCAACCCTTCAGAAATCTAATAACTTCTTTCTTGAAGAACTCCATACTGTAGTCCTTGGAGAAAACCTTGGCAGGGAGCTTATTCCACAACTTTAGCGTTCGCGGAAGGAAGTTTCTCTGAAACCGCACTGTACGCGACCATTTAGGTTCTAAAGTGTGAGAATGAATTCCCTGCCGATGGCGAGCGGTGCGATGGTAGAAAGTAGCCGTGGGCATCATTTCGAACAATTCCTCAGAACACAACCCATTGTACAAGCGGTAGAACACACACAGGGAGGCAAAGTCTCTCCTTAGACTTAAGGGCTTGATACCGCAAGTAAGTTTGGAATCGTCGACAATTCTCACAGCCCGTCGTTGAACCGAGTCAAAAGGTCCAAGCTGGTAACAGGATGTTGTCCAGAAGGAAGGTCGAACATGAGTATCCCGGCGAAATCAAATTGGGAGCCACTTGGGCTTTCATTTAAATTCGGAAATATGGTCGTACCGACTAACTACACCAAATAAGTAACGAGTAAATCTTATGTACAAATTTCACAGTCACTCAATTTTAATAAGATACTCCTCAGCAAGGTCAAAAAACTAACAACAGTCATATATAGCCATAGTCGAAAAATTTAGACAAATAGACTCCTTGGTACGGTACACGGCGAAACTATAACGCTAGCCTCTCATAGACAGCTCGCCAAACGCAAAACCACTAGGCCAACAACTAGGCTAAAAACGTTTCTATATTTCCGTTAGCTAAATTAGGCCTAAACAATTCTTATGAACAAACATATATACAAATTTAGATAGTGATCTCATTAAACATGATTCAGGCTGTCCATATATGGCAGTCGTCTCGACAGAACACATCGCTGTCCTAAATGGTGAACACATTAATGACACGAACATGTGTGGCTGAAGGCCGAGATTTTGAGTGTTCGGTGAGAACTGTTATGTGTTATTCACTCTACAAATAACATTGAACATCAAGTTTACTGAGTTCAAGTCAGTTTACTTTGCTAATCAGCTTAGAAATAGGAAATAGTAAAAGAACACAGATGACTGAACTGTTCATTTAATTGTTTTGATATGTTGACATACTAAGATAAACACAGAGTCTACATTTGTACGAAAATGGGGGATTGAAGGCAAAATCAGTTTGTTTTACAATTAATTATTTGATGTGTAAGTCTTTTACAACCATAGAAACATAAACGTCAATATAGTCAATATACACGAGTTTACCTTAAATATGGTAAAATATCTTTTGATCAAATATAACATTTAAATTACATATAAGGCAAATATGTCTAAAATGTTTATTTTACAGTTTTGGCTGTAGATTATATTAGAATTTTAGAAACATAGAGGTATATATATCAGAAATTTGGGTAAAATACTAACTTAGATCATAAATAACAATAAACAATATATACACACCGGCACAATTAGCGGAACACAAAAAAAGGATTTGAACGAATGGCAGCAGGTTCTCTTTACTGATGAGTGCAGAGTTCTTTTAAAACAGATCGATGGGAGACAGCGAATATGGAGATGCAAAGGAGAACGCCACATACAGTCTAATTTTGAACACACAGTGGCTTATGGTGGCGGCTCGATTATGGTTTGGGGAGGGATATGTTTGGGAGCTCGCACGGAGTTAGTGATCGATACATCAGAGACATTTTAGAAGAACATGTTGTACCATTTGTAAGTAAACAAAACAAACAAAAAGTATACCTAGAGGTAGGGTTGCCATACGTCCCGTATATACGGGACTGTCACCGTATTTGAGAACCTTGTTCGGTATTGCTATTGCGTCCCATTTGTCGTTAACATACACGTGTGCAACAACACGACTGTCGCATATTGTTAATTTAATGAATATCTTGTCAGTAAAACATAAAGTTTTTTTAATAATTGCTAATCTCGAGAAGTATTACCTTAAACGTCCCGTATCAGTTCCCAATTATTATGGCAACCCTACCTAGAGGCCTAGTGTAAAAGTTAAAAAAAAACCAGTTAAATGAATTATGTTTTCTGGTAGTAAAAACTTATCACACGAAATAAGATAACATCTTAAAATAAAACTGACTACACTTATACTGCTGCGGTTTATCCTAGTAGCATATCATCACTCATTGGCACAGCAAGCATTTGGCAACGACGTTGACCTACAGCTGAATAGAGATCATGGTGAGACAGGTGTAGGTGGTATAGATGCCACATGAGTCAGACTATTAAATTCAAAACGGGATGGTGTCATAAAACTAAATTTAATCCCAAAATTCTACGACGATTGAGAAATAGACATTTTGCAAATATTTGTGCGATAAAATCCGAAATAACAAAAAATTTGCTAAAGAACCTAAGTCACTGACATAGCTCAATTGGTTAGCAATCTAAAGTGGCAAATGGCAGGCCGAATCGCTTTCCGTACCGATGGATAATAAAGGATCTTCTAAGGACTATGGATTGGAGAACGCAGCGTGGGGCGACGTCGTGCCAGGTGGACGAACAACCTGGATAGAGCAGCAGAAAACCAATACGACTGTTATGGAGACATAAAGAGAGCCTTAGACTAACAGTTGGCTTCTTGTGGCTCAGAGCAGCTAACAATCTAGTAACTAACTACCTAAGTACCTTATCATGTTTATTAAATATGAGTTATACATCTACGCAGGTAATTCATATTAAATTAGTTTGAATTTTATTTATTTCTTGTTTAGTTTAAGACTTGAAACAAGGCAGTGGAATCCAATTTTATAAAGGACCAGAAAACAACACATTTTGCCTATGGGACAGCCTTAAGAGGAAATACCCCGCTGTTTTCCCCCATACAATCGTATTCCCCTGTTTCATCCCTGAATTGTGGCATTAGAGCTGTTAATTCTTTATGTATGATAGATATACACAATCACTATGTCTGTACGTTTTGTTTTTTTTTAGATGCCATTCCTATAAAAAATTGGGGCATTGCTAAAGTCCAAAAAAAATCCTCTTTTTTATGACATCTTTAGACGTGTGCTATACAAATATGATCACTAATTTATGACATCTTTAGACGTGTGCTATACAAATATGATCACTAATTTATGACATCTTTAGACGTGTGCTATACAAATATGATCACTAATTTAGAAAAAACATACAGACACGGAATAATTCATAACCTTTAAGGTGAAGTAATTTTTATTAAATTTGGTTTAGATTTGGAAAAGGAAAGTGGGGAATACGATACCCCGATTTTGATGATTACGACTACGCAAAACAGCCCGAGGCGCAGTTGTCACTATCGCACATCCGTATATTGTACCGGGTCCTAGTGCGACAGCAAGTGTTTTTCAAATACCTATATCTGCATTGGGTAGGTTGGGATATTTCCTCTTAAGAACGCCAGTTTTACTTTCTTTCAACTTTATCATCTCGCCCATACTTATACATGTAAACTGAACAGTAAATAGATTAGTTGCCTGCTATTCATAGAGTACTTACTCCGAATGACACATCCACAGACGGCTCGGTTACGCCTGTCGTGAGATTTCACGGTGCTGAGAATCATTAGTGCATCGCAGACAGGTACATACGTTAGTAATTTATAAATGTACTGAGAATATAAATGGCTAGACCATTTATGCAACCAAACTAAGACTTCTCTTACACACTTATTATCAGATACATTCGTATTTAGGTCTGGTTTTTTCCAATAGAAATAATATGTACTTAAATCATTGTTTCTTTCCATGACATTGATTTAAGTAAAATATATGCACGGAATTCTGCAAAACATCTGTAAAATCTGGGTAAAATGTAAGACTGAAAAGTTAAAACTTTAGACGACATTTTTTATTCCTTATCAAAAAATATTACGTATGACGTTATAGTACAATTTAATACTTTAAACCGAAAAAAAAGAAAAAATCCCTATTTTTTTAATTTAAAGATATTCAAATATCATACGTTAAACGGGGTACTCTAGAATATGTGATTTTCAAGGTAAATAGTAATCCGATACCCTCCTATATTCACCGTACCTCACTTCTAATCTGACATTAACACGACCGAATTTAAGAGCAGAACCCTTTGAAAATGGTCTTGACAAATAAAATTAGACACATAACTAAAACTAATTGCAACACATAGGTAATATTCTTAGTATCGTTAAACCACAGCCTAAAATGTAGAATAATAACACATATGGTATGTATGTAAGTGTATCTTCACACTTTTTATACCCAGAAGGGGACAACCAGCAGCGTTGTGTGCTTTGATGTGTTGGGTGGGGAACAGCCTTGTTCCACCTTATCAAATATTGAAAAGTAAAATGCAATACAATTTATGTTTATAAACTTGGCAACATTGTGTTATCCTACGAGTACATTATTCAATTAGTAAAGACTTGAATAAAGATTACAAATAAGAAGATAAAGTACCCGTACTATGAAAGAATCATTGTTAAGTTCATGAAGGATTTTCACACCTTGACTCGTCAGATACTTAACACCGCGCCTGTTTCTCGTCGCTGATGTATTGAAATGCTGTATAGCTGTATTTTTAGATCTGCTCATATAAAATGTACAGCATATAGTAAATAGATTCTTTTAAACTAGTCAAAGATGCTGAAGTGATGAAATATAAATCCCTTGCTTGCCTTCAACAAACACGAGCTACTTGCCATTTTTTACTCTAGCAGCTATCCATTTGATATTATATTATATTTCTATTTTATTTATTGGTTATATGATAAATCAATGCATACAACACCTACAATACCTATAGATCTATCATTACTTCAAAATTTGATTTCAACATCAGATCATTATCATATGACCTTATATTGGTCTACTGATGGACAGAAGCCTTCTCTATGGCGCGTCATTTCTCCCAGTCTTCTTCCGCATCCAGTAACCACCAGGGTGACAGGTTTTTTTCGGACCTCAGTCCACCGGGCTGGAGGGCATCCCATACTTCGCCTTACTATACGCGGTCTCCGCCCTAAGTCAAGTCTCCTCCATCGGCCATCGGTCCTCCGACAGACGTGGCCAGCCCACTACCACTTCAGCTTGCTAATTCTGCGAATCTATGTTGGTGACTTAAGTTCTCTTCCGCATATTTTTATTTCGGATTCGATCCCTCAGAGACACTTTAAGCATAGTTCGCTCCATTGCACGACTTTAAACTTGTGAACCAGCCTTGCTGTAAGTGTGCACGTTTCGGATTTCAACAATGGATGAATTTAAATTAAAAATGATAAGTCATAATACCGTAGTTTATGAGAAGATACGTAGTTCAAAGTTACTTCACGTTCGTTCTGGTTCTTTATACTGTTCAGTCATTAAAACGCAATAAATCTAGATCACACGGACGTACGGCCACCAACGATTAGATAAAATGTTCCACAACCATTTTTAATTTAGAATTTAGTTGGTTACGCGCACACACATTATGCTGTTTTCCTCGTATGTTTTGTCACTACATATATTGTTTCGTGTAGGAACGTGGTAGGACTTTGGATTCTAGTTTGTCTAAATCGTTAACCACGGTCTACGATGGTTGACATGTTACACTTTTGACTATCTCCTCTATAATAAGTGTCGTAATTATATTAACGGAAACGAAATCAAAGAAAGTAACAGCATCAGTTATTTTTTTTTTAAATTTTGATAAAAAATGGACATTATTTTTTATGTACTAGTACCAGATATTATGTGGAAATAATCTATAAAAACAAAGGAATCATTAAAAATGGTGATATAGTAATTGTAATCCATAAATAACATACAGTAAATTATTAATGTAAATAAAGCGCGCTCCACACTCGCGGCGCAAAAGCCGCGAAGCTCGAGTGTGGATGGGTCCGCGTTCGCGTTTCGAGGCGTTTCCCGATAATCGACGTCGGTTTTTTTATCCCACGGCAAACAGTGGCTCTTCATGGTAGCATGTGAGAGAGAGGCAGTGGTGTGTTTTTATTTCTATGTTTAGAAAATGGGCGTTACTTGGAGTAACGAACTTAAAGTACCACTGCTTGAATGATATCAAGCAGAACCAATATTTTCGGAGTCCAAACATAAGGACCATTAAAAATATAGTTGCATGATGCCTAGGTGCAAATCAGTAAGGTCATAAAGATTCCTGTGCTTGATATATAAATAAAAAAATATTTATGGTTACAGACATAATATATAGTTTAAGCAGCAGCAGCAGCTAGATTTGACATATAAATCCATGCTTTGCGTACATTCTCGTTAAGACGCGAACAAATCTGCATATATTTGTATGTGTGGTGTTTACACGCGAAGTTCATGGCGCAAATCGCGTCGTAAATTCACGGCGCAGTTGGCGCGCTAGTGTAGAGAGCGCATTAATGAAAAAACCTTTGCTTGATGCAAGCTAGCTACATAAATCATATTAATATTAGTTATATTTTAAAGTCATGTTTTTATGTTTGCTTCTCTTTTATCCGGTGTAGTGCATGTTTCGACTCCGATCACATTTTTTTTTGTTCGTTTGTACGCATATACCTAATGACAAAAAACTCCTAGTTAATTAGTTTTAAAATAGTGACTTAGATCAGATGTCTTGAAAAGAACTCTGCCAAAAATGATATGCGCATACAATTTGTTTATGTATGACATACTTTGTATAAATTTCAAGAGTTTTCGTTATGTAATATTTATTTATGTATCTAGATTATCACAATATATAGTGTGATATGTAGAATTTACTACGTAGATAGTGTAATACTATAAGATAAATCAGTAATTAGGATTTTTAGAATTATTGGCGTAAAAACGTATAACACACGACGAAATGCCTCTTTGCACACAACAGTTCATCAATCCATACATGTGGAGAAAGTCTGAAAATGCCAACAGATAAAGATGAAATTCAAGTTCACGTAGTGCTGTTCCAATGAACCTCACAAACAAATCTGTACAGTCATATTTTTACTCCAGTCGTGCACGAATCTTTGCATGTTTTTTACAGAGTTAATATACTAGGTAATTTGACAGTCGCATGTAGTATTATTTGCTCTTTTTAGAGGATAAAATGATACCACGCTTAAAACAAGGTTATTTACACTATGTGGCATTGTATTCACGCTCTGACGGCCTTAGAACTCGATGTTTTGCAATGACAATTAACAGTTAACACGTCTAATCTTTTTTCAAATTTTAAATAAAATTTCCGCCAATCATTTAGTAGTCGTAGTCATACAAATATCGTATATACAATTAAATATTGAAATAAAAAAAAATTTCTTACACTTATTTGACTATTTTAATGTGAAAATTTGTTGTAGGTGTAAATTCCTTCATTACTAATTGTTTAGATTTCAATTCAACCGCAAATGTTCAAGAACAGTTTCATGATTTCGTAAACCTACTCAAGTTTACCTTCATAGCAAAATTAGGTACTTGTATGTATGTTAAGATAATTTAACCCTTGCCTTAGCTAGGCGTGTAAATTGGGTCATGTTTCATTAGAGGCACTTGGGTTGCCGATTCTACATCATACAAACATAGTAACGTATAACATGAAACAATGTTGTTATCCTTACATTTTTACTTTGGGCTTTTTTCATCACCCACAAAATAATGATGTCTTGATTAGTCTTTGATAAATAATTTCAGTTTACATTATTTATTATTTAATATTAAATACAAAGTTAATTTGTAATAAAAATTAGGTAATTTATCCTTCTAATATTATCAACGGAAAAATTGGTGAGTAAGTATGTTTGTTAGGTACTCCTTCACGCCATAACTGAACCAGTTTGGCTAAAATTTACTTTGAAATCTATTAGAGAATTGACAAAATTTTCATTGAATTGAGAATAATATATCGTAAACAATTTCCGAATATCTTATCTTTACTGGATCATCTAAAACTATTATTTAATCACGCAATAAAATTATAAACGACTAGAAGACAACATCAAAGGTAAAATTAAGAGAAACTACTCATAAAGAGTAAATTTCACTAAGTAACTAGTAAAGTAATAAAACTGATAGGTTATTGCCATCTACGTCTAGGGTGGCACGAGCAAAATGTCCAAGTATCCAATGGATGAACGCTGCTGCTTCAGGAAAAACTTGGCGCTCGTCCAAAGGCATGGGGTACGGTACTATAACTCGAAATGTACTAAAGTAAAACTTATTTTCTTTCGAATATACTTAAGCATAGCTTGAAAGTAAAATTCAATTGCATATTAATGTTTGGTTTGATAGTTGCATGTTTAATAAAGCGTAGAACCATTGTTTTAATCTTTGACTCATTTAGTGTCTGCTAGTATAGACGAAAGATAAGATAAAAAAAAAAATATAGGGGATAAAAATATTTTTTCGCATAATTACTTCATTGTACTTAATTGTACATTTGCGAGTTCGTTAGCCTCGTTAGTCGTTAATTTTTTGTTCCTATCGTATGTGTAATGAAATTCTCAAGAAGTAGCTTAGTAATAATTTTATTAAAGATGTTTTATTTGTGGTATAAATTACTTATAAATGATGGAACAAATAAATCCCTCGTTTTATTTCTATTGTGTGTATGACACTGTGTAATACAATGATTATTTTACTATAGGTAGATTTATGTGCGCATTTGTCAGAACAAAATTAAACTTTTGACGATTACAGTTTTTTTTTTTATTTTAAATTAATTTTAAAAATGGCAGCATTATAAAGAAAAGCGGAAGGAAATTTAGACAATTAGAGTCCGTATATCATTTGCCTATGTAACCCTAAAAATCATGCGTGTTTTGCTGTGCTATACACAAATAAATTTTACTAGCACGGAATTTGTAGTATAATTTTATTCATGCACAGAAATTAATCTAATTATTAACTTAATTAATCTAACTTTATGAATTATTATTTTGTAAAGTTTGAAGAGTCAAGTATTAAGTCTATTTAAAGCTGTCATCTGCAGGAATTTGTTTAGTGAAAGACGGCTCAAGTTCAGTTCGTCTGAGCCACCACAAGTTTACCAGTTTATTTAAATTAAGCTGACGCGAGTAGGTTAGTACCGCCCAATATCAGCTCTGAAAGTTTTAAAACTTCAAAGTGTAGTAGTTCTTACGGTACTCCTAATGAGCGTATGTGCTTTTAAAGCTTTTATATTTGCTACACTGAAAGTGCTCAAACTTTTTTTGACCTTAACTTAGTGTGCCTAAACTATATAGACATAAATATAGAGAACTGTACAGCGCATTGCCTAGCCATATGTGAAAAAACAAATGATCGCTAAAGTGCGACAGAGACGAAGCAAAACTGAGGTCTCTTGTCTCTTTCTAACTTGTTTTAATGAAAATAAACAAACGCAATGGCGGACATTGATAGAAAGAGAAAAGAGAACACGGGTTCGCTTTGTCTCTTTTTAAAGGATGGTCAATTTTGTGAGCCTATTGCACTGTCCATAGGACAGATTACAGAACTCGAAGATAGCCTAAACCAATAAACAACGGTCAAGAGCAAGTCAGCAAGTAGTGGAGGGTCCAGTGTCTCACCGTTTTCACTACAATTTGTTTGTTTTAGCTCGCCAATAAGCTTCACTTGGTCGGCCATGCCCTCATATTTTATGAACTATCGGACTGTAGCAAGTTGTATTATCAAAAAGGTTTTTTTTTATTCTTTATTAGATTTTTTGGATTTTCCTTAAATTGCATTAGGCTAAGATCTTGGTTGGGACTTACTTAAACCTTACTAGTAAACAACAGAACACAACAGAAATAAACATTACCAAAAATTTGCCACAATTTAAAAACGGTTTAGGAACTTTTAAAAATTAATTACTTTAAATTATCTATACTTACATATTTACATTTAATTGAATTGAATGCAGAAAAAGTTAGCATTTAATATTTTTTTCTTAGTCGTAATTAAAAACACCTCCAGTAGGTACTTTCGTGTTAAGTTTATTTAAGTAATTCGTTTAGTTAAAAAGCTATATGATACTATTATGTGACATAAAAAATTAAAACCTTTTTAAAACTCCAGCTTCATTTGAGCCAGAAACTAAATAAACTATTGTTACCAATATAAAACCCCTCAACTACCAAGTAAGTGAGATAAGCCGATACCTATAACCCCCTAAGCCCCTAATCCGCCCTCGACGGATTTCTGTTGGGTACAGTTTTAAGTTGAGCTTTTTCTCTAGAGTAAAAGTTTAAAGTCTATGAAACTTTATTTATAATTTTCTTCTAGATTAATGTTTAATATTATGTAAACTTTTCTGTAATAATAATAAGTAATAATGTAGACTAAATAAAGACACTATCATAGGAAAATAAATCATACTGAATATTGTAAAGAAAAAAGTTTGTTTGTTTGTAGCTGGTGGAACCGCAGGACACGCAGGTGGTCGTTTATCCTAGCATAAACTATGACTTAGAATATCATGGAGCATTACTTGCCTAACTTTATTCATTATACGCCCAATTGCAAGGGCATAGGTCTCTCCTTGGAATAGGAGGCTTTGGTCATAGTCCACCGCACTGGCCAAGTGCAAACTGGCGGACGTATTTCAAACTAGTGGCCACTAGACTGTCAGACGTTATAGAAGCTGTCCATAAGGCACTTGGCTTAACGACTGCTATCATAATATGGCAACAGAACGTCATGGATCATCATACACTTTAAAATTCACTGTATTAAATAATTCCACAAGCATAATCTATAGTCATATATTTGGCATTTGGTTAGATAGGTATATGACCGCACTATCATGTCTGCAATACAGGTTTTATCATAATTTTATTCCAAATTTTGCATTATAGCAACAGCATACAAGCATACATATTATAATCAAGTCATTTTACTTACGAATTACAGAAAGAAAATATATCTAACAAGTGTTATCTACAATATAATTTTCGCGCCGGCTAAGAAAACTTCCCTTTTAATTTTCTCTGACGCAGAGGGGAGAATGTAACCTCATATGAATGTTGATTACAAGCCCCTAACCCTCAGACGATATTACCCATTCTTAAATGAATTTTCGTGGAAATAACGCATAGGGTGACTCATACAAGATAGGTAAGATTTAGTTTTTATGTATTAACTTACTTATAAGCGATATGTATTTTGACAAATAAGGAATACACCGGCTGAAGTAAATAAATTTTAGGAGGTATGTAACTATGAAACCAATAAGTAAATAACTAAGTTAATTATAATTCCTTATAATAATTATAATTACTTATTTCTACAAAATATTTATTCGACACTATATCTTCCCAGTAGGGATGGACGATGATCATCGATGTTCTATAATTATTATCGATGTTGAGAGGCAAAACATCGATGTTTTAACATGTCGATTTTAGGTGTTGTGTCGTTGTCGCGCTCTTCAATTTTATCATCGACCATTCCTACCTTCCACAAACTGCAAAATCTTATATCAATATTTTGTATATTTCGTAACTCAAAACGCATTTTTATTTTATATATCTCACAAAAAGCATATTCAATCATATAATGTTAGTGAATTATTAAAGTTTTTATTGTAAAAAATTTCAGCTGAATCGAAATCAGATAATAGTCATTGTCAAAGTCAAATGAAACAACCGGAAAGAAAAGCAAAATAAAACTGTCATAAAAAGTTAATATTAATTTAATACTCATCGATTTGTTCGTCAAACTAAAGCTACATACCTAATTATTTTAATTGCGCTAAGCTACAATAAAAATGGAACATCATCATATGCCCTATAACCGCCCTAAAAACATAGGTATCAATAAATAAAAAATAAAAAAATTCCAAGGAAGTAAGAAATATAATAGAACTTTGAGTTCCGCTTTATTAAAATTAATGACTTTGTAATTCTTGAACAACTATTTCATTCAATTTGTCATACGAAAGATGTAATATATTACTATTAAAATTTACCTTTCAAAGATTTCAAATCACAACTGGTTAGATGTTTTGACTGATTGAGTTCGTATTAAGTTAATACTCAAAAGCAACCGTTAGCAAGCTTGTTTGATTTCAACATTTATTTACTTACTTATCTCTTGAACATAGTTACCTGAATAACATAACTGGTTTCTTAAGTTGTCTTTGAATACCTAATGCATATAAAAAACTGTGTCACAGAAAACTTAAGAAAGGTGTTCAGATCTATCAAGTCTGTGAATCTTCCGACTTTCGTTTTACGTAATTATTTGTAGGTTTATTTGTTACGGACACCAAATTAAAAGAATTATATAGGTAACTCCCAAATTATTTATTTGAAATTACATATAATTAATTTAAAGATATACAAACATTGTAGGAGTCTGAAGATTTTAAAAGAAAAAATAATATACATATATTTAAACAATACTACTTAGGTCACGGTGGTCAAAAATCAAAACTACAATTGGCATATTACAATGGTGTGAACTTACACGACACTAGCGACATTACACCGGGTCAGAAAAGTTTGTTGGACTGTAAGTACTTATGGAGGAAAAGTAACTACCTACACTACACATGTGAAGTTTGCTTAGGTAACTTTCTAGAAAAATAAGGCTTGTGCAGTCAAACTTTTACGATAAATAATAAAGCAAACATCACACTGCATCGCATCCGAGGACATTCTACGTAAGTAGGTAGTAGGTACTTAGGTAGGTAGTAGGTAGGTCTTCGCTTAAACATTGTTTTCGAATGTTTTCTGACCTAGAGTTTCCCCTATATTTTCCCCTATATGTATGTTTATGTAAGTTCACATCATTTTAATATAGCGACTGTTGTTTTGATTTTTGACCACCCGGGTCAAAAGAGTTTTCTGCACTATACTTATGTGTATTTAGAAAGAGGTTAACAACGTGTTATCTGACAGACAATCAAACATGAATAAATAGAATAACATCAGTCAGCAGGGCTTTTTTCTCTGCTGGAGGTTACAGTACCGATTTGTTTCTATTCTCGAGATAGGGTTGATCTTGAGTAGATTTTTGGTTCTGAGTATAACTATGAATGAAATTAATGTTTAGGCTGTGGTATTACTGGCACAGGGTAGTGTGCGTTAACGACTATCTTGGGAAACGCGTTAGAAGGACATTGGGCAAACTATATATAGAGTTTTTTTAATTTTTTTTTTAGTTAATTTTTTAGTAAAATAAACATTTATTTAAATTTTTGAGTCAAAGATACATATTCTTCACGTAGGATCAACAATAAACAAATTGATCGTAGGTGAAAAAAGTTAATTTTGACTCAAAAACTTTTATTCCTTATAATAACTTTCCTGTTAATGCTCCCAGAAGTATATATATCATATTACTAATTATAAAAGTAAGTTATTTAGATACAAAGTATACGTAATAATCACACATACATTCTACGCCATGAAGATGTTATTACTTCTATACCATATATAAATATAAACGTTGTTCTTATGTCTATATTGTGAGTATACTGAGCGTAGCATTAGGAGCATAGATATTGTATACTATGTACATATATTTATTAAAATAATAATATTTATTAACTTTGACGATTTAAAAGTGTTTGTAAAAACCTTATTTGAATAAAAAGAAAATTAAGTTTGAGTATATGTCCGAAAATCGAAAACGCTAAATTTGCGTTTTCTTTCGTTTTGAGACCTGGATAATCGTTTGCCATCATTTTTAGAGTCATGTTTGTGTGTGTGTGTGTGTATTGTAGCTTTATGACTGAGATATGAAAAGAGTGTGAGCAAAATCGGTCCAGCTTTTTATTATCGCTTAAAAATTGATTTTTATAAAGTATAATCTTCATGTATGACTTCTCAAATATAAAAAAAATATTCTCAAGAGAAGTTGCTCGCTTGTACTTGCTACCGAACCTATGTTTAAGTATTGTTTTAAAGCTGTAAAAGTACCGTGTAAAAGATTTTCCAATAATATATTTGAAATTTGTGTCTGTTTGTTAAGCCTATTACAGAAATCTACTGAATCAATTTAGCATCGGCAATACTTTTTAATACTGTGTAGGTAATTGACTCCACGTGGATGTAGTCGCGGCTAAAAGCTAGTATTATAAACGACGTTTTAGAACAAATCTCACATAACTAGTTATGTTCTTTTGGAAATAACAACTATACAATATGCTTATTCGATAAATCAATTTGACCAACTTCCAGGTAAATTTCTACTATTTACATACAAGTAAAATTCACCGGACTTTGGTGGTGAAGTGATTTATAAGATAATATATATCATTAATTTAGTAACGATACCCATAAGGAAAGGAAATCGGGTTTATAATACATCCGAGGTAAAAGCGTTTAACATAAGGAAAAAATAGTCTTCTATCTTTCTGTTGGCTGAATGGCTGAACAAACAATGCTTGTGTGTGTCTTACAGCTCTTAAACATGTTGAACACCTAAATTCACACACAGTGACATCGTTTTCTTGGATCTTTTAAAGAAATTGACCATTATCTGCCTAGTTTCCAGTGCTTTTCTAGGAATTCGATTTAAGCAATTTTATGATCAATAATAAAACTGAATTATAGCTATCATAAACTGTTTTCGATAAAATGTTTTTATCTGTATGCATCTATTCTAATATCAAGTGTTTAAAACTGTAATGATTTGCTTCCAGTTTTACCTCCAATTTCATTAATTTAGTAACGATACCCATAAGGAAAGGAAATCGGGTTTATAATACATCCGAGGTAAAAGCGTTTAACATAAGGAAAAAATAGTCTTCTATCTTTCTGTTGGCTGAATGGCTGAACAAACAATGCTTGTGTGTGTCTTACAGCTCTTAAACATGTTGAACACCTAAATTCACACACAGTGACATCGTTTTCTTGGATCTTTTAAAGAAATTGACCATTATCTGCCTAGTTTCCAGTGCTTTTCTAGGAATTCGATTTAAGCAATTTTATGATCAATAATAAAACTGAATTATAGCTATCATAAACTGTTTTCGATAAAATGTTTTTATCTGTATGCATCTATTCTAATATCAAGTGTTTAAAACTGTAATGATTTGCTTCCAGTTTTACCTCCAATTTCCAACATATGTTTATATTTTTCTTCACTGATGTTTAGCAAATTAATGACCTATTTTCCTCAAATTTCTTGGAATTACGCTGTTAATTTTCTAAAGAGGATAGTTAGCTCAAAACGCAATAATGGTAGGCAAAATAATCAAGCGCCAAAATCAGCCGGATGTCTAGCCAGTGTCTGCGATTGAACTAAAAATAGGACACAAACTGCTTGCAGTTTCCTCAAGCCGGGGAGAATTGCTTAATCTAAAACTAACAGCGCTTACCACGCCACTGGTCTGTTTAAACTAGTGATGAATGAAATGAATTCCTATGTCTAGTATTCTAGAAAGATTCAGTGCAACAAACTTTTCTGATTCTGCGGTCAAAAATTAAAACTACAGTTGCTTTATTAAAGTTGTGTAAACTGATATGACACTAGCGACCATACACCAGGTGAGAAGGGTTTGTTGCACTGTAAAGGGTTTAAGAGTAGCCTCTATCGGTCCATTTCACGTACAACTGTAGTTCACCTATTATATATTTCGTGGTGGAACTAAATGTTTATGGTTCCATAAGCATATACCAAATACTAAACCCTAAACCCTTTAACCTAACCCTCTCTGTCCGTCCCAAAAAGAACTCTCAATAGTTTCATTACTTTTAAGATTCGAACATAGAGCTGTTTCTTTTTACCCACAATATTGGAATTTTTCCGTGGATCGAAAGGTATATTACGATTTAATGGTATCTTTGAGTAATAAACAGAATTGCCAGTCTAATCCTGCACCAAGCATAGTTTGCTGAACTTCTTTCAAGTAACGATTCTTTCCGGGTCGGGGGCACCTGAGTCAATATTTATGTCGTCGTCGACTAGCCTAAGACGAGGGTGGAATCGATCGTGGAATCCTCCCCCAGACAACCGACACGTTGCATTCAGTCGAGGGTAGCAGGCACGCAACCTCATACAAAAACGTCACGTACATATACTTTTATATAGTTAGATTAGGGGAACTGTAAAATGTTTAATTTTTTTTACTTATGTAAAAGGAAAATTTCATTGTTACAATAATGCGTTTCGTACATGCATTGTCTCGGTTCTGTAAAATGTAAATTATAGCGAAATTGTTAATCGATGGAGTTAAAAATATTCTTTTAGAAGTGTTTACCTAGTTTTTTAGAATTCACGATTGAAAAGTTAAATTGAGGCTACACATTTTTTTTACTTCGGAAGCTAATAACTTAAAATATGCAAGTGGGATCTTAGAAGATTTTTAATGCCTTTTCGAACATCTATCAAACAACGACACGAAAAGAACATTTTTATGCCCTTCCCGCAGCCTCATATATGTACTACATTTCCTAAGATTATGTTTTTTAGGGTTCCGTAGCCAAATGGCAAAAAACGGAACTCTTATAGATTTGTCTGTGACATGTCTGTCTGTCTGTCCGTCCGTATGTCAAAGCCACTTTTTTCCGAAACTATAAGAACTTTACCATTGAAACTTAGTAAGTAGATGTATTCTGTGAACCGCATTTTCACTCAAAAATAGAGAAAAAAACAATAAATTTTTAGGGTTTCCCAGTTCATACTTAGAACTAAAACTCAAAATTTTTTTTGTCATCAAACCCATACGTGTGAGAATGGATCGGTCACAGGACATGGATAGGTCTTCAAAAGTGATATTGAGGTTTCTAATATCATTTTTATCTAAACTAAATAGTTTGCGCGAGAGACACTTCCAAAGTGGCAAAATGTGTGTGTGTGTGTGTGTCCCTGTAACTTCTAAAATAAGAGAATGATAAAACTAAAAAAATATATGATGTACATTACCATGCAAACTTCCACCGAAAATTGGTTTGAACGAGATCTAGTAAGAATTTATAGTATGAATGTATAGATCTAGTAAGTATTTTCTAAAATCCAGCTATCTATGAAAATTTAGTCAACGATTTCAATTTTGAAAAATATAGTTATTATCCTAATTGGAAATTGTTCTGCATTGTTTTCCATGACTTTTATAGATTTTTGTTGCCAAATGACAAAAACGAAACCCTTCTAGTTTTTATCATGCCCGTCTGTCTGTCCGTCCATCCGTCCGTAAGTCACACAATATAATTCCGCCATCTTTATATCGATTTTAAAAAATTAATCACAGCATTCAGCTTCGTAATGAAATTAGAAAAAAAAAACCGGCCAAGTGCGAGTTGGACTCGCGCACCGAGGGTTTCGTACCTACCACCATTTATGTAATCTACAAACACAAACAAAAATTATTTTTATATTTGAGTTGATTAAATGAAAGGTAAATTGAGGTTTACGATTTATGAAGTCATAAAAAAAAAATTCTTACTAGATCTCGTTCAAACCAATTTTCGGTGGAAGTATGCATGGTAATGTACATCATATATTTTTTTTAGTTTTATCATTCTCTTATTTTAGAAGTTACAGGGCCCCCGACGACGACGACACACATTTTCCCACTTTGGAAGTGTCTCTCACGCAAACTATTCAGTTTAGAAAAAAATTAAATCAGAAACCTCAATATCATTTTTGAAGACCTATCCATAGATACCCCACACGTATGGGTTTGATGAAAAAAAATTTTTGAGTATTCAGTTCTAAGTATGGAGAACCCCCAAAATTTATTGTTTTTTTTACTATTTTTGTGTGAAAATCTTAATGCGGTTCACAGAATACATCTATTAACCAAGTTTCAACAGTATAGTTCTTATAGTTTCAGAAAAAAGTGGCTGAGACATGGACAGACAGACAGACAGACAGGACGAATCCATAAGGGTTCCGTTTTTTGCCATTTGGCTACGGAACCCTAAAAGTATCAAATGTTTTGTGTGAGCGGCCATCATTGTACCTTGACTAATTCTTTTTTTAGGGTTCCGTACCCGAAAAGGTAAACGAGCCCTATTACTAAGACTTCGATGTCCGTTCGTCTGTCACCAGGTTATATCTCATGAACCGTGATAGTTACACATTTGAAATTTTCACCGCTATATATATATGTATATGTATATACCAATATAATAAAGCTGGAGAGTATGTTTATGTTTAAAAGCGCCCTATCTCTGAAACTACCAATCGGATTTTACAAAAATCTTTTTGTATTTGATAGCCCAATTTTGAGGAGGGTAGGCTATTTAACATCACGCTAAGTCCTTTAGAAAATCAGAAATAACTCTAAGCGAAAACGAAGTAATAGTGCGGGCAAGCCATGGGACATGGGGGTTGTCAGTAACGTCTGCCAGGAGCTAGTTTTAACACAAAATGTCAATTTAGAAACTTTACACAAAAATTACAAAAAGTGATAATTATCACACAATAAAAACCTGTAATAAGGTAAGTTGGTTAGTCTCGCCCACTGTGTTTCCACTTAGACACAATGGAACTGTTGAATAAACCATAATAGACTTCATTATATCACGACACTTGGCTCACACTTCCGATGGAGGTAGGTAGTTCATTGTTGTCACAACCCATTCGAAACGGTTGCAATAAAGTCGGTTTCTCGTTGCCGAGCTCTTTCAATTAAAGGTATTCAATATGAAGCACTAATTGTATAATGCTACCAATTAGTTTTTACGTTTTCAATAGAATAGCCATACTGAACTCATCACTGAATACCATCACTTATTCATTTTGTAATCATCATAACACAATCAGGTTGAAGAAAACTTTGTAGTATGTCTATTATTTATTACTCATGTCGCTTTATAAGATTTTTTTCTTTGGATATACATTTATGTATACAGAAAAAAAGGTTGTATGTGTCAGAACTAAAGACTACAATATATACTAGGGTCACAACCTAACCTCGTGGCCACATTTCAAGACCAGACTTTAACACCTTGCTTTTTGAAAGTGACAAGACACACAACACATGCAGCAGGTGCGCTCATTTGTATTTTAAAAATATGTTAGAAATTGAATTTATTTTTGGTTACATTTGTATGGTTTTCAAAGACTCTAGAATGCTGTCAAAATTGACTTGTGACGTCCTTCATCCTAACCTCTCGTTACGTGTACAATTTAAATGTATTTATTTTTAAGTGAATCAAGTGACGATCCAATGTAGTTTTTGTTTACTGGGTTAAATAAAAACGCATTAAATGTGAACCATCTTTGATTTTCAATCGTTGTGTGCTATTAACGCCATAATTCCACTGCCAAACTCATACCTAACAATAAAATATTTTATCACTAAAAGTATTTGTAGGCAAAAGTGCTTTGACTCGATACTCCATTGAAATCACACAAAAGAAGACATGTCAAATACAAAAATTTCGATAACTATGTTTTTAAAGACAAATCTTTATAAGATGAAATTTTTTTGCACCTCACCAAAGTATGATTCAGTTCATGACGTAGAAATTCTTTTAATCTTCAGTATGTAAATGTAAAGAGAGCATATGGAAGTTAGTTTTCATTTTATTAATGACGTGATGAAACCGCGCGGCCTCGAAAATACGAGCATGAGTTGTTGCGCCAATGAGGATGTAGGCAACAGTCATTGCATGCAATAAAAACTAGAAGACGAGATGTCTTATCAACGTGTAATCGTCATCAGTGAGGTTTATATGTTTGGACATTGTCTTATGTATAGTAAGACTTTTTCTTTTTTTGAAGTGAAAACTTCTTTAGCGGCGTTGTGCACTTTTTTTGGTATGGGTAAAAAATGATAAACTCGCGTCAGGTCACGTGTCCTAATCGTGGAAATTCGTAAGACGGAAACCGTAATGCCACGCCTATTATAATTTTTATTTTTAGTATTCGCGATTATGGGTAGTACAGGGAGGTTGGATATGTAATTTTAATTCTATGACAGATTGCGATGTCAAATATACTACGTCAAAAAAGTAAATAAACAAACATTATTATTTCTTGACAATGTCAAAGTCATGTCTTGTGACATATTTGAGTGTTAAGCGCGAATCGTGTGTAAAGGTTTTCACTTCTGCCGGCACTCCCGGAGTGCAACTCGTTTTTTTTGTAAATACGTATTTAACGGGGTAAGAATCAAATAAATAGTTTTCGAATGTTATGAATCTGACAATGCTTGGTATTTCTCTAAGTAATAAAGATATCTCCGGAAGAACTGAAGTAACCAGGATAGCTCGAGAAATCAGTATGCCAAAAGGCATGAAACATCATAGCTGGAGGAACTAATATTAATTGGCAAAGAAAGATTTTCAGTCAACATGACAAATCAATAATAATGATAATATTTCAGTTACAAATCCTATGAAGTTAAAATATTAAAAATAAACTAAGTAAGACAATGAATGACTTAGCTTTTCGTAGTAGCGACCTCACGAAGCTGTAAAAATATTTGTGCGACTTTATAGATGACCCTATTGTCATTGAGGAAACTTATTTGTATTTTCAAAATCATTATTATTGTCTTGATGTCCATATGTTGTGCTGTAAGCATGCCATTATTACACAAGGTCTCGTAAGAATATTATTAAATCCTGATTATTTAATATGTATGTAAGTAGGTAGGTAAGTCTGCCACAGAGGTTACATGATAACATTAAAAATTGTTCCATCCCAATTGTTGCAGTTCAAAATACGCATTTGATACATAATAGGTACTTAATAATTAAAAGTGATAGAGTTGATGTTGAAACATTTGTTTATGATAATTAAATCAAAAATAATATCCATTATAACACACATAGCTATAATATAATATATTAATATACCAAAATATATCCATACAAAACTAAAATATATATATAGCTGCGTGAGTGGTCATTTGCTTTAGAAAGTTTTTGAATATTTATCTTTTTATTTGAGTTCAAATTACGTTTACGTGACAATAGATAGGTAACTAGTAGTAAAAATATCCATAGAAAATTTATGTATGAAAATATGATATTTTAAATCAGATTAACCCTATCGTTAAATAGTTGAGTCAGTACGCTGCACGCACGGTCGAGTTATTCCCGAAAAGCGGGATTGAGCCTGTCCCGCGCGGGACATTTAATTTTGAATTAAAAATCGGGACGTCCCACCAAAATCGGGACGTCTGGCAACGCTGGTTTATACCCATTAAATTCCCTTTAGGCCCATCTCGTAACCTAATTTGGTAACCAGCTTCTAAATAAGGGTTTAAAAAACAATAGAGATAATGTTTGTCAACAGAAAAGTAGGATCACTTACATAGATCAAATCAAATCAAGTACAATAACCATACCTACTATGTCTTAAAACAAACATAAAGTAAAAGATCTATAAATAAAGAGTCTATGCTAAATATTTTGGAAATAGCATTAGAATCGCAGGCAATGCAATTTGCAGATTATTTAAGTCACTTTCTATTTGAATTGATAAATTAAAAGTAAAACAATTAAGAAATAACCCACGTTAAATTAAAGTATCAAAAAAAATGCATGATAATTTGCTAGACGATAGACAGGTTTAGCAAATAAATTAGATAGTAAAATATTAACATTAAATGAACATAGAATAATTATGTGTCTTAACACATAAACAAGAAATCAACTAGAGAAATACATAGGTATATGTAGTTTTGAGATTGTAAAATTATTGTCTTAGCGTTACGTTACGCGGAATCAATGTTTTAATCGCAATGATAACGCTTGCAAAATATAATTTGGTGAAGTACCTACATACATTTTAATTATAAAAATTGAAAAAAAATTACCATTCGGGCGAAAATCATTCAGAGCCTTGATCCGCATTTTCTCTTTCCAATGTTTCCTTTTTGAGTTAGATAAATTGGTGCACTATCTTAAATCGAGCACCTTCATCACTTTACACTTAGACACATTCAGGGTAACAACACCTCACATTTTGCGTCTTAAACATCAAGTTCATTTGGCAAGTCAGAAAGGATATAAGTTCCCGAGAAAAAATTAACAACCACTTTTCACATTGTTTTTGCTCGGGTCAAAACACAAGTAAAGACACTGGAAATAAATAGAATAGAATGAGTAATATTTTTTTTTATTAAAATAAGAGCGCTGCACGTATCGCTTGATTTGACAGCTGCTAGCGTGCGCTATCCCGAATCAAATATTGGGTCGGATGACGCGGGTGAATGAGCAACTCGCGATTAGGGAGCAGGCGCTTTGAGCAATTGGAGTGAATATAGCATCAAGTCGCGTACGAGAAGGGACGTCAGGATTGGGATACACACACACACATACATACACTTAGAACAAATCGGGATCCACTATACTACGACTACGACACGTAATATTTTTGATACTTTGCGTAAAAACAATAAAGAGAAAAACTCACGAGATCGCATGTTTGAAATTTAATTTATATTTTGTGATGAATGACTAATGACTGGAGTTCTAGCGTCTACAAATGGAATTTGTAATATAAACCAAAATCTTTGGACAAGGTAGGTTGCTGAATCAAATCAAGTGATAAGTACAAATTGCACTAATAGATATAATTGTAAACAAGCTTAAGATAAAAATAATACTGACGTTGTTAATCGGATCACGACTACAGCACCGCCGTATAAACCGCCTAACGCGCAAGCGCAGCGCGCACAACTGACGTACGCATGCGCGCCAACTTCACTTCAGTTGACGTCACGAACTGTTAACGGGGGAAACCGTATGGAATTGCTTACACTTTTAAAAATATTTTAGACGGCACATCTGTCAATATACCTACTCTTAACCATTGAAATTATGTCAAAATAACCACTGTTTCAGTAAATATATACTTACACTAATATCGAATGCAGCAAATTATTGTTTCTATCCTTTGATAAAACGCATTACTACCTATGCGTTTTATCTTATAAAGACATCAAAGTAGGTATATAGGTAAAGGTAAATTTACATAAGCAACATGCACATGTGCACAATTCTCAGCCAATGGTCGACATTAATCAGAAAATTAAAAATAAACTAAAATAATATAAAAATTTTGCCTATATCTTAGCGTGAGTAAGAACAATGTTAAGCAGAAGAACGGTATATTTTTCAAATCACAAATTAGGCACCACATGTAACAATGTGAATGACCCCTCATAAAGCTAGCTGTTTGTAATCATTTTGTAATACGAACTACGGAACTTACACGTCATAAATTTTGATCAGCTAGCTTAGTCACTCATAATAATTATTCAAAATATGGAACAGAAGTATTAATACTTGCCAAAAGATTCTAATGCGGAATGATTATGAATTTAGATTAAGGGGTATAATCTTAGAAATATTCTGACAGTCAATTTAGACAATTTCCATTAAACGGTAATAATTTTGTTATTTTTTATGTATAATATAATCTACCTTTTGTTTATTTTTCCCACTCTAGTGATCTCAATAACTTTTCACACTTGTTTTCATCATTAGTAGCTATAAATTTTTTGATGAATCTTTCCAAAGAATCATATAGGTCTTTCACAGTAGGATAAGATACTTTGAATTTTTGTATTTTCAATTAACTTGTTTAGACTTCTTTATTCCAAAGTATACCTATACATGTTACATAAAGTAAATTACATATATATAATAAGCTTTTACCAGCGGCTTTGCCCGGGCTTTTGGGTATTCTAAGTATAATATTGGGATTTCCACGGCCTTGATAATGCTAAAGAAGTTTTCTATAGCCGGTAGCCTCTGTCCTGCTTCATCCCTTTACCTATCGCGGTGCCAAATTTCAGCTCAAATGAATGGGTGAAGGAAAAACTAACAAATAGACTCTTACGTATTTATATAATATTCTCTCATATACTGACGTCAAGTGGGCACTGTTTTAAAACATATTATTTTATTATGTTCAAACTCTCAAACTCAAACATTTTCTATTTAAATTCGGTTTTACGAACACTTTTGAATCGTCAATGTTATTAAATTCCAGTTAATTTTTTGAAATCTTTCACCGTTCTTCCGGTTCACAATGTGGATTTTTACCGAGAAGAATCCGGAAAGAAAATATAAGATAGTTAGTCTTTTAAAAAAATCATTAGGTTAACAACATAGCTAGTGCATATCCACATAAAAAAAATACAATTCCATAGTTTCTTGTAACGAATTTACGGTTGAGTCATCATTTTTGGATATCTCACTGTTTACTATTATGACCTCTATGTCTAAATTATTTAATTCTTCATTTTCTTCCTAATTTTCTATGGCGGAAGTATTGGCGGGAAGCCTTTCTTTACATTCTTTTGGTTTTAAGCTAGCCCTTTCGATGCGTTTTTTACGTTCTTTGTAATGTGTAGTTCCCAAGCCACAAATTATACAATGATTGAAGTTGTGGGATATGATAATAATGGAGTCGCATTAAATGCCGCGAATGTTGAAATCATTGTCGAAAATCTGACTCAAAATCTATTTGCAATTCGGGTAAACAAAAATGACCTTGACGCGCGTCTTTCCCTTTGTTAGTCTATGCAACATATACATAAATACGTATAGTATTTCTCATCGTAACTTCGGAATTTTGTAGATTTTATATTAAATCAGTGTCGTGATTTGAAAACCAGTTAAAGAATGTGACAATAAAGGTAATCATGTAAGTATTTTAATGATGTATAACCAGAAAAAGTGAAAAAGTGAACATTAAATAAAGTTAGGTTATGTTTACAAGATTTGCAAATAGATTTTGTTTTACATTCATTCTTTGCTGTTTAGGAGAAGATCAGTGACACACCAACTGCAGCGCCACCTACCGGGTACATTTGTGAATTCAAAATATGAAGGGACCCACTCGAACGTACACAAAAAAAGGCATTAAAATCTTTCCTGCCGTTTAGGAGAAAATCAGTGACACACTGACTGCAGCGCCACCTACCGGGTAAATCTCCATACCAAATTTCATCTAAATCGGTTTAGCGGTTTAGGCGTGAAGAGGTAACAGACATATAGACAGTCAGATACACAGACGGATAGACAGAGAGATAAACAGACAGTAATAGTTACTTTCGCATTTATAATATTAGTATGGATATGGTTGTGCTAATTATATTACTTAAACATACATTTGTATGTGTAGGTGGTGCCATCTATAAATGTTCATGAATGACTGTGCTGTAAATAGGATCTACAGCGGATGCAATGTGTTGTTTAAGTTGATCAACATCAGTTTAATCAGTTGCTGTTCATAACCACAAGATGTCGCTTATCACGATACAAAATGTAGATATTTATAGAAATATATTTTTTGTATAAGCATCAAGTTTGAGACCTTGATTTGATACCTATACATTTTTAATCGAATACGATTATTGTATGCCTAACGACGTTAATTTACTGTCATTTTGTAAAATGTTATCCGTAATGAATTTGTTTAGTAGATATTACTTGTCTATTGAAGTAGTCTTACCTTTTTTCCTCTTCCCTATTTGTTTTCTATCCTGTGAATATTTTTCCGCATTGAAATTGGTTTGTTTTTTATCATTATCACTGTAATAAGCACAAATTATAATATCTATAACTTTCGCGAATATACACAACGCTATAACAATCATTTTCAGTCAATACTTATAGAAACACATCACCAAATACTTTCTCTTTCTTTTTTTAATCCTTAATTTTTGCACTAGTTTTCTTATTCTAAGTGTATTTGCACAAAGCAAATTAAAACTAATCTTATTTAATTTCACAGTTAAATTCCACATAACCTACGATATCTCAATATTTAAAAACACTGATGCGTTATTAGTGCAGGTTCTTCTTATTATCGAGAAAACAAACGAAAGGTTTATCGATAGGTTATCAGTAAGAGACGTGTCTGTTAAGTTGTCGAGTGTCACACAGCACTGCTAGAAGTTCTTGTTGACTATAACCATCTACACCTTACTCACACGAGAAGCCTTGAAGTGATTTCTAAATAAGGCTAAAAATATACTGTAAACATGCCTCCACACACGTAAGATTATTTTTACGCATCTTTATGTAACTTCTTACGTACATAGTATATACAACATTGTACCTCTTATTGTGTAATGTAATGTGTCCTAGTGGCGTCGATATTTTTGTGACTAATTTGTTATGAAATATTTTTTTTAAATTTTACTTTTGAAACACAATCATTTATTTTCTGAAGGACCGTTAACAGCTTATCACAGTGCATATTGCAAAGTCTGAACTCCAAGCAATAGGCAATACTGCTGTTCCCCAAGGTTCTGTTAAGAGGAACACGCTGTTTCTGGTTCTCATGAATGACGTTAACACCCCGCATGTAACACGTTGAATTCTTCATAGGTACGCGAATGACTCCTGCGTAGTAGTCGCTGCTGAAAACATCTCCGAACCGGAATCAAAACTAAACTTCTTACTGTTTCAGGTAAAGAACGGAATTATTCTAAAAAAATAAATTAAAAATACTATTCCAGATTGCTTGCTTGCGACTGCTTCATTTGTTATCAATGCGTGGCGAGCTTTACCCGAAAGTAAAATATTAGTAAAAAAAACCACTTTTCCCAATCCTGCAGAAGAGTTGCAAAACAGTTACATCCTTAAAACACTCTCCGGGAGAGTTTAAAATTTTCAATTTTAATAAAAGATTAAAAGGCAGGTGCTAGATAAAGCCACTACACACGGCTAAAAAAAGGAATTATTTAAATAAATAGTGGAATACTTAAAATTCTCGACTAAACGGGACCCATCTGGTAAGTATAGGTACTAGATAATAGCTCATAGGAAATTGTAAAGTTGATGATTCCCAAACTGAGCCAACACCAGCTTTCTATGTCACTATTTGGGTCAAATTGTTAAGGCATCAAAGATTGATATTTGTGATATGGAACAAAAAACAGTTCTTGATTGTATTCGAAAACTGACAAATAAATTACCATTAAACTGACTGCTGCCAATGAAAATAAATTACTATTTTATATGTCATAACACTTAATTCTATTTTTTTAAAATAAGAATGCTAGTCTTGGCTCTACACAAGATTACATAGCTTTTACTGCGAAACGGTTACAAGAATTGACATTGGAGCATTCTCATCATGTTTTGATGATTGATGGCTGAGTAAATCAGTAACAAAATTTTTTGCAGCACGAGAATTGTCGACCAGGATTTACTCGAGTATCTCGAGAAATCTTGGATTTTTTTAATAAACCACGATGTTATTTTTACAAATTAGCTAATTAACAAATCAACAACAAACATTAAAGGCTTTTGATATTGAAATACGACCAAGTAAAAGTCTGTCTCGCGCACCGAGAGTTGCGTTCGTATAAACTTGTTAAATGCAGATAGTTCTTCATTGCATCGTGTGATCAAGTCCCACAGGTTTATGCCTTAATTATCAGTTTTTGGATTTTTTTCCTATATTTTTAATGTAACACCTTGCTTCTTGCCAAATTATATGTTTCTAGGTCAACGGGAAGTACCCCATAGGTTTTGATTTATTTGTGTCACAATATGCTACAAAAATTACCGTATTTTGGGCATATTTTTAAAGTGAAAACTTCTTTAGCGGCGTTGTGCACTTTTTTGTGATGGGTAAAAAATGTTAAACTCGCGTCAGGATCACGTGACCTGGTCGAAAATTCGTAAGACGGAGGGAGAGTAGGAGAGGGAGTATCCCCCTCTCTTTCTACCGTGCGGCGAAGTTCTGAAGTGTTAAATATTTAATGTAATATTAATTGTCATGTTTGTGTACGATAGGGCAATAAATGAATATTGTATTTTACCACATAAATGATAGTACTTTTATACTGAAAATTAAAGCAATTCGTGCAAAATTATTCCCTAACCATTCCAAAATATCAAAAATTATATTCAAGTTTTCACTTCTGTCGGCACTCCCGGAGTGCAACCCGTTTTTTTTTTATTGCATTGACTTAGAACTTTTATTTCTTTACAACTTTAAGTGACCGTGGTATTTGATAATGACATCCGTTTGATACCATTACGCGTTCCTGAGCAAAAGGATCTTGACAGACAGACAGACGTACAACAAAGTGAGCTTATAAGGGTTCCTTTTTTCCTTTTGAGGTACGGAACCCTAAAAAGATGTTAGTGTATCTAGAATATTATATATACCTAGGTCGCTTTCGTATTAAACGTTTATCAAAATTAAGTTTAAACTATATAATTATACATACTTACTTTGAGTGTAGCTAATAATGTATCTACATCTAATGTTTAAAAGATTACCTATACGACTATTATTAACAATTAGGGCAACAGTTAAGTCTTATTTTTATTTACATTACCAAGTAAATATAGATTGTCTTAAAAATTTATGTCTCTTGAGTATGATTTCATAATCGTCACTGTTATTGGATTTTGGCATTGGCATTACATTGGAACTTGTAAAATCGATATCAGCCACTAAATACCCAATAGCCAATAAACACACAATATCACTAACAACTCATTTATGTTGCGCCAAATTGTTCTAGCCAAAGTGATAGGTATTTCTTTTTTTAGCGACGACAACGTGACGGGCTGCCATTTCAGTATTATGTATTAACTCTAATATCGATACCCTTGACTTTATTACCTTTCCCGCACTAGAGGTTTAGTGTTAAATAATACGAATGAACTCTAATTCGTCTTTACTATTATACCTATTACTTGTTCTACCTGAGATATTTCGTGTAGGTACTTTTGTTTCACACGATAGAATACTGTGATTTTCATCAAGATTGAATAGACATGGCACTTTTTTACTTTAGCTTAGTAACTAACATTGCTTACTGATAACTTAAATCTTAATCTTTCAACAAAATTGTTGTATTGATAACTCATTATATTACACATCTACCTATAAATCAAAAGACCTTAATAAAAAATCGATTTACTTCCGCTATCGGTGGATAGATAGGTATTATTGGTTGAAAGAAATCGCATTGACCGTACAATGTTGATATATGAAAATATATGTTCTTACTGAGTAGGTATACGAAGAGCGGCGCCTCGTAGTGCGTTCCATACAAATAAATTATGTATTCATTATTGATATTAACTTATCAAACACGATGAAATTTTGTAGACACGTTCTAGGAATATATATCTAGATCTGTAGTGTGCTCATTCTATTCTATAGCTTAAAAGTTATACAGGACAACATTTTTTTCATTCAAATGGTCTCAAATAAAATTTCAAGTTCCAAACCACAGTCATCGACTTTCGGCTTGAGATCATGTCTACGAAATTTCACAGTGTTTAATCAGTAAATGTCAAAAATAAGTACAAAATTTGTTTGTATGAAGCACGCTACGATATGCCCAGAGCAGATCGTATTCTCTTAAGTATCTCTAGATGACATTTGTATGTTTACTATGACATTACTAGCTTCTAGACTAGCCTTAATTAGGTATTAATATGATTTGGGGACTAAGAATAAAAAAAATATCTTACCCAGCATCCTATTGACTTCTCTTTCAGTCATCGTCTTCATCGACTGCATTCATGGCAAATTCTGGAACAAATAAGTATAATGAAATGGTAGCTATATTTACATTGTACTATTTTATATTAAACATTTATAATAAAAATTGAAATAATATAGGTAATAAAAATATTATTTTTAAGCAAGTCTTGTTTGATAATTATGTAACTTATTATTAAATAGTATCTTTGATAGAGAAAGAATATCGAGCGAACAATTATTCAAATAGGCTATATGAGAACAGCACCCAAATGTCAGTATTTTTTGGCACGGCATGCATTGATGGAGGCCTGTGCCTAGTATTCTATTGATAATAAAAGAAAAAAATAAAGCCTAAAATTATAAACTAATAATACAAAATATCTCAAGTCAAGTTATACAATTCTATTGTTACTTTACCTTGTACGTTTTCACACAGATCAGTATCAATTGCATAAAATCACTTAATCACCACAACACTAAGCTAAATGAACAATAACAGTTTATTATAACAAAAACTAGCTATTTTTGTGTACATTGCTATTTATATCACGTTATCGTCTTAGTTATTTTTAAGGATTCTAATAAAACTTATAAGGAAATAGTTAAAGATTTTTCACACTGTAACTGCGGCATCGTTACAGAGCAGAGGGTTGGAAATTTAGGAAAGACACGAACGCCTCCGATCTGTTCCGAATACTGAACATACAGGGACGGACTTAGACTTATGACCTCTTTTTTGTAAATGTCAATGAACGGTAAACGAAAACAATTTTCGCTGAAGAAACTTCGAATTAGAAGAATTTTAATATTGGTCACAAAATAACGGAAATTCCCATATTGGCCACCATGTTGCAGTACCTCAATAAATAGCAGTCTAAGTTAGACACATTGTTATAACAAAATATTGATTGATTTTACTACAACTTTCGAATGCATTTACCTACACATACACACACACACACACACACACACACACACACGATAAAATAGAGTATATACTGGAGCGTTAACGAGTACAAAAGATGAATGCTGTACGCTATCTCTTTGTTTACGTGATAGAATTTTTAGTGCTATATAAAATTTATTTATTAGGTTTGACTGAAAACCTATTACAGTATTCAATCTTCAATTTATTGAAAAACATCGTTTAGACATCATTCGAGCTTGTGACGTCGTTATAGGTTCTTCAAGCTACATGGCCCTTTTAACACAGCCAACTTATTTAACAGGCTGTATCAGTTACTGTAGTTTTTTACGGATTTTTTCATTTTAATACCTCCACCATTAAATATTTAAAAAAAGAAAAAATCGTGCTAAAGACAATACTACAGCCAGTGCCTGTTGCTGTTAATAAGCTATGTGTAAATTTCGAGTTTAAATATATTTACAAAATACTAGATTTTTTATTTTTAATCTGTATTCAAGAATAAAAGTGTATTAATGAATTCGTTCCTGAGAAGCACTACTACCAACATAAAATGGCGTGTAGATATTTACATTTTTCAACCACCACCCTGCTGTGAGGTCGACGCCATCTTTCCTTTCACGCATGCGTTCTAATTTTCCGAAACAATCACTAAACACTATTTTACATTTACTCAGAATTGCTAGTTAAAATTACTTAATTAAAAACTTTTTTATATCCATCCTGTGTCATTTGTAAATTTAGTTATTTCACAGTGTTTGAAAGACGCTCAAAAAACTCGCAGGCATTTTGGTGCATGCGCATAAAGGAGTTGATGGCCTTATTAAAAAGAGAGCCACCATTTCGTCATAGGTACGCAATCAATACCCTTGATGACGTCACTCCGTTAGGGCAGTCATCGGTGAGGTTTTGGCTGTTCAGCAGCATTTATAAGGAAGCTTCATAAAACTAGTAGGTATGTAAAATCATAGCATTCGAATGGCTAATGATTTCAAATTTACTACCTAATCCTAGAAAACATAATAATTTACGAGTACTTAACTTATTTTGACTCACGGTTTTAAATGTTTTGTCAATAGTTTGTTGAGTGTATGAGTGTAATATTGTGTAGTGTTATATTAAAAACTATTGACAAAACCTAACATATTTTGTTCTCTATGAACATATTACCTAACAACCTTTATATAATATGTATTATAACCATAACATGCATTATGTTTTTCTCAGGTCATTACGACATTGTAAAAGTGACAATTTACCTATTTTCTAAGGTTTCTTTACCAAATACACAGCTACTACTCAATGTGGTTCTGATCTTTCTTTCTTTCTTTACATTTTTTTTTATACCACTGAGGTGAGAAACAACCCTACGGTCGCAACCTATGGACGCTTGCAACACATGGAGCATTACTCGCGTGTTGCTGACCCTTCAAAAATCTAATAACTGTTTTCTTACTACAGTTCTTAGAGAAAACCTTGGCAGGGAGCTTAATCCACAAACTAAACGTTTGCGGGAGGAAGTTTCTCTGAAACAGCACTGTACGTAACCATTTCGGTTCTAAAGTGTGAGAATGAATTCCCTGCCGATGGCGAGCGGTGCGACGGCCGTGGGCATAATTTCGAACAATTCCTCAAAGCACATCCCATTTTACAAGCGCTAGAACACGCACGGGAATCCAGTCTTTCCTCAGACTTAAGGCTTCGTTATGGCTTGTAAGTTTGGTATCAATCACTTCGACTTTGAAATGCGTCAAAAGGGCCAAGCTAGTATAGTGCACCCACCCAGACAGGGCAGTATTCCATGGGACCGAACTTAATATAAACCATTTAAGTATTATATGGAGGTCCAAGGTAATTTATCAAGGAATTGACACAATTAATACTAATCGGGCTTCGAAATTAAATAAGATTCTTAATAATCTAAAAAAACACTATTTTGTTTTTTTGTTAAGTTTTGTTAGTTTATTTTGTTACACTAAATGGACAAAAGTAGATTGCACCTTTTTTGTAAACGTAAGTAGGTGTTGGGACTATAATGAGACTCCTTGAAGGTAATCAAGTTGCCATATAAGGATTCCGGAGTAATTTTATGTTAATGAGCATGAGTGTTCAATCTGTAGGATGAGTATCCATTGAATATTATGGTTGAAGTCTTTAAGACCATGGCATACTCAAGAAAGTAAAAATTACCTTTAAGATTTTGATTCATTTTAGGACTGACTGCGCATTTTGTTAGGCACAAATTTTATGTTACAGTTTTGTTAAGTGATTTGGTAATATTTTTGTAATCAAACAATTAAAAGATTTAGAAAAAAATATTAACCCTCCATTTTTGACTTTCAATCAATTTCTCATTAGAACTAATAATGATATGCCATTGATTTTGTAAGTAATCATATTTGGTAAATTCATAGTTTTGGTAACATATTTTATGTTTTGAGCAAAATACCATAACTGTCTAGACCTCACAGCAGCGGTCAGTCCACAGAACACATATACCCATAAAGGTCTGTAGTCTGCGTCACCCGCTGGTGTCTATTAGTCGTGGAGGCTGTGTTGTTTGTTCTTGCGTCAGATATTAAAAAATATATAGAAATAAATAACATATTTTTCGATATTGTGACGAAAAAAACAGTGAGTATTCTTATTTTTATATTCCTATTGCGGTATTGTTACGAATTAAGTAAAATTGTGTCACTATAGTTTCTACGAAAATTGAACACAATACCTGTTACGCTAATGAAATTGTGTAGGAAAATTAACGCGCGTTAAAGTTTCTAGTACTTTTTTGGTCAGTCAGAAAAATATAATTTAAAATTCATCTATATCTTTACTAAAAAGGATAATAAAAGGTTAAATATGTTTTATGGTTATTTTGTTTTTTTAGGAGGTTATCTGTGTAACTAATATACTGATTTTAATAAGTCTTCACTATAGACAGCTTCACTATTCCCGAGTAACACAGAATTTGTTGTTTAAATTAAATTATCTGATAAAAAATTTGTTGTTTAAATTAAATTATCTGATAAATCTGAAATATCAATGCCTGCCATGTCAAGCATAAGAGACAGTTTCTACGAAAATATTGTTTTTTGCAAGACATTATTCCTTATTGTTGTAACGGTGCAGACAATTGACTTTTCTTTGCCACAAATACATAAATATGAAAGACACAGGGACAAATTTTTTTTTTTGTCCTACAGGTGTAACCGCGGGACACATAGGTAAAAACGTCAAGTAGCTAATTGACTGACTGATTGTCTTACAGTATTAATAGGAGAATTAAAAAAATATTTGGCATAGGAATAGCTGTAAAAATTAGTTGAAATCGCTTTTCCAAGGATGACAACTTGAAAATATTTTCACCTAATGGGTTTTTCATTGTTTTGTTGACACTATGTTACTTATTATTATTTATTGTTGTAGTTTTTTATCAAAATGGGAAATAAGCATAAATATATAGGTATACGAAAGTATACTTCCAAAAAGAAGAGAGCAGCTGCTATGAAGACCAAGAACAAAAATACATCACAAATAGTGTAAGTGATATAAATGTATTTTATCGGGTTAATAATATGTATTTTAAAGGATTTCTTTAAGTGGATGTGTATTTGTTTGGGTAAGATGTTTATTTTTTAAAGGCAATATTTCTCTACCATTTACAAGAATACCGACGCTAGTCATTTACAAGAATACCTACGCTAGTCAAGAATACCTACGCTAGTCATTGATACTTATGTAGCCAATATAATCTGTTTCTTTTTTCAGAAAATCTAATTTGGTTTCCACTGCACAAAGTACCTGTGCCAATAACAAGTATTCAGATATACCGGGACGATCTACACAGGATAACTTGGAAACGCCGGTAAATTTACTTATCTTAATTTAAACATATATTTAATTTAGTTACTATGCTTTAAACGCCCATTTGATCGGTCTATTGGCCAAAAATTAATATGCTGAATATGATGGCACTTCCGGGAACAGAGCAGTGGTCGTGCTGTCAAAATAGTAAAAAGCCATTTTTTTTTGTTTAGATTTAGTGATTTTTTTTTGTTTGCAGCGTGTTGTGGAGAAGAAAAACCTCTAAAAACAATTTAATAGATAAAGATGACGATTTTTGGCAAAATAAAATGGTTCCAAAATTAGCGAGTTTTTATTGGAATGCATTGCTACCTGAAATCGTAGATTAACGTATAAGTATCTCTACTTATATACGAGATACGAGAACCACAATTATTGAAGCAAAACAAAATAGAGAGGAAAGAAAAAAAAAACGCCAGGAGATAAAAGCAATATTAGCTATGATAAAATCAAAGGAAAAGAAAACATAAATCAAACAAAAGGGGATATATACAACAAAGCGATTTTTTTTTACATTTTTTACATATTGTATAAAAAATATTTTACACCCGAAAGTTAATACGGCTGTTATACAATCATCGAAAAATGCTCATGAAGGACATTTTGATTTTTCTGAATTTTATGTATTATTCAAATAAAAAGATTAAAATGTATATATCTACTTATTATAGTCATTATTCGTTTGAATGATAGGTATGAATTTACAAAAAAAGTATAGAGGTATTTGTATCCGTTTCATAATACAAGCTTTGCTTAGTTTGAGACCAGATGGCGCTGTGTTTGATTAGTTTAAAAGTACAATATTTTTTTTAAATAAATCCTGTTAACTTATGATGTAATTTTTTTGTCCCCGTTGTCGTCAACGACTCCGTTGTTACTTGTTGCACTGACATCAATTAAACTTAACATCAGGCGGACTGTAAGCTTGTTTGTCACCTTAGTAATATAAAGTTAAAGATTAATCCACATGAATTTCTGTGACGAAAGACGTGTAACATAAATTAGAAAATTAAAGAAAACTTATTCAAACTATACCATGTGATACCATGTCATACAAAAAGGCTTATTGTGAGAGTCTCAAAACATAATTTATTTTTAATTCCTTTTTTCGATACTACTGAGCCTATAATTTTAAAAAAAAAACGATTTGCACTCCGGGAGTGCCGGCAGAAGTGAAAACCTTTACACACGATTCGCGTTTAACACTCAAATATGTCACAAGACATGTCTTTGACATTGTCAAGAAATAATAATGTTTGTTTATTTACTTTTTTGACGTAGTATATTTGGCATCGCAATCTGTCATAGAATTAAAATTCCATATCCAACCTCCCTGTACTACTCATAATCGCGAATACTAAAAATAAAAATTATAATAGGCGTGGCATTACGGTTTCCGTCTTACGAATTTCCACGATTAGGACAACATTAAAATTTATCCCTAAAAGTTAATTCAAACGTCTGCTCTAATAGTGTGTGTAGGTCTATGGGAACATGCACATCTCGCTCACTGACCTCGAGACTGCATAAGCTACGCCCTAAACACAGTTTATTCTAGAGTATGCCATAGTCTTTGATTATAATTATATAGGTAGGGTCCAGTATTTTCTAGTGATTATAAATAGTTTAATACTCGGGTAATATGCATATTAGCTCACAGGTTTGAGATAATAACTATTACTTTGTGGAGTATTATATATTCTATTAAACATGAATAAAAGCTGTCCTGTGGTTTTAAATTTTTGTATGTACAAACATACAAAAATTTGTTGTGAAGTATGTTTTAACTTCAGCCAACACTTTTTGATTTATAAATTCTCTAGATATAGGTATAATTACTATCCCCGCCATTTCGATTGTATTTTGGTGAGTTTATTTATTTATTCATCTTATATTTTTATTTATTAACTCGCAAATGTTATCAAAAACAATGTGTGTAACACGGGCGGTACGAAAATTACAAACTTGAGTCATAAAAGGCTTTGGCCTTCGGCCTTAGGCTTCTTACTAGCCTTTCGATAGTAATTTTCTCTTTAATACACAATGTACTATTGGGACGGTACTCTAACTCTCCTTATAATCTTTCTTAACTGTATGCTATCGATTATTATAAATAAATGCACGGTATTAAATTGGATTTCGATTTAGTATTGCAAAAGCACCAACATACAAAATATCCTTCTTTGTCACGGAATAGTGGCAAAAACAAACAACCCATCTCCTTAACTTTTTGAGAGAGGTAGTAAAAACATGCTGAATTTTTTCGAAATTTTAATGACTTCTCAATGAGGTAAAATTCGTTATATCATGTTATAATATCATAGATCATCAAAATAAATATTGGACAAGGTAGATCAGTTGACTTGTTAAACCCTTGAGCGGTTGTAATTTACTAGCTGACCGGGCAGACGTTGTCCTGCATTATACCGACTGCAGTACCATTTGCCGGGCTGTTTTGTGAATCTAAACCATCCAGGGCGCCACCCAAACGCATACAAGAAATTCATTCAAATCGGTCCAGCGGTTTAGGAGGAGTACAGTGACATACATACGTCCAGTAGAATTATATATATAAAGATAAGCGTTTTATTAACTTACACAGATTTCTATTGCTTTACCTCATGTAGTGATGAAGTAAAAATTCAGTTTTCACCCCCTTTGGGGAATATCGTATTAGGCGACTTATTAGAGTTTTTTTTTTTTATTATTTTTATTTCTAATTAGATCATAATTACCGCCGTATTGATTTACAATGAATTCTTAATTTATTTTAAAACTATCTGCCCCCGCAAACGTTGTTTCTCTTTTTTAAAACAATTTTTAAAACCTTTCCCGGTGTGTGCACAACAACTTGCCAAAATCTTATAACAATCGGTTTCACATTTAGTGCGCGAGTCCGACTCCCAATTGACCCTTTTTTCTTTCGTAAGAAGTTGCCCTTATCAGCATAATATACTTGGTCAATTTTAATCTAATCCGAGGCTATAACAGACCTAGAAATACGTAGATTTAAATTTTAACGCTACGCATGATTTACCTTACATATAATGCTACACCCAAAAGAATGTCTCTCGGGTCATGTTAGCCAAACATTTATAATTAAGAAACTACTGTACATTTCCATTAGCAGATTTATGTAATATGAAGCCAATAAAATTGCCAATAACCAAACGAGATATATAAAGTATACGATGATAAAGAGATACCTTATAATTAAACTTCAAACGATTCAAAAAATTTATGGTTAGCCTTAAATAAGCGACGGCTGGCTATACCTACGTATATTTAAACTATGGAACGCTAAAATACCGAAGAACGAACATTTAACTAATTCTGAAAAACTATTTTCTTAGCGAAAGATGTCTCTGAAAAATTTCACTAACCTACTATCAAAATAGCTTGATCAATTTTGCTGTCGTTCCAGAAAACTACGAGGACATTCCAGCTAGATCTAATACTAACATACTTAATTATAACTACCAACAAATGTATTTTTTAGACCAGACCTCTTTTTAAATACTTAGGTCACTTTATGAGAATTTCGAAAGTTATATTAGAAAATTAAAAATGTACGGTAAAATTCATAAGTTAAAAAAACAAATTAAAAAACCGTTAATTGTATTTTTTAAATAATTGCAATAAATTAAAAATGAATATGAAATTCGTAAATTTACAAAAAAAAAATTAATTTTACTTCATGAAATTATAATAAGATTGTTAATAAAAATTAAAAATCATAAATATTTTATTTCCGAACATTCTTGTCCTCTGTAGTCTTAACCTGTACATAGAATTTTTAGTCAAACCATGTTTTACATATTGCTTGAGTAAGATCCACTGATCATATTTTCTTTAAAAATTTGATGTATAATTGTATGCTATTCCCGGTGACAATTTTTTATTTTGTAACTAAACAAAGCAACAGAAAACTTGTGGCCAAATTCTCTGACTGGGGACGGAAAACTTAGTATAATTCAACACAACAAAGACACAAGTTTGCTAGTTCACCCCTAAGAACATCCCATTCTTGCTGTGGTTACACAATACCAGAACACACCCTTACCATCTCTAAGAGCATTGGGATCCACGGTGTTGACATCTTTAGCGATATCCAGTTCAATCAATCAGAATATAAGCTCAAGTTGGCAAAACCACAGAAAACTTGTATCCAAATTCTCTGGGTTCGAAAAAACTTAGTTTGATGCGATCTGGCAAAGTCACAAATATGCTTGTTAACTGCTAAGTATATTCCAATCTTACTGAGGTACCACAATCGCAGAACTAGCCCTTACCATCTCCAAGAGCACTGGGACCTGCGATGTCGACATCTATAACGATATTATGCCCAGTTCAGTGACCACTCAGAATCAGGTCAAGTTGGCGTCTAATAACTTGGTGTACTCAACAGAGCAAACCAGTGCTGCGACTTTAATAGTCAAAAGTCGGTCCTACAGTTGTAATTTCTTGGATTGCAACTGGATGCTTGCTCCTTATGACTGTCTCAAAGACGAGCTGTGAAAAAAGTCAACGATCCTAAACCCACAAGCAGTCTAAAAATAGACTTTGCCATATATTACAGATTAATCTATGGACTTTGTCTCCGTGTGTGTTACCTATTTTGCCACGGATACTTCCTTCCATGGAACTGCTCGCCGTCGGCAAGAATTTCATCCTCATATCCTCACATCTTACAACATAAAGTAAGAGCACGCACAATATCCTTCCTTTCGCAAACACTTAGGGTGTTTAGGTAGGTACTATACGAAATAAATTATTTTATAAAATAAAATATAAGGTTGGTACATTAGATATTTTCCACAGCCTTATGCTATGTACTTTAATCTTTTCTAATGATAAGAACAGTTTCCTAGTTACATACGCACGTTAAAACGCACATAAAAGCTTTTTTTGTAGGGACTTATGCTACCATTCAATTTAAACCTTAGCCACACATGATTGAAATTCGGAACAGGGCTTTCACGTCAAAATTACACTCCTCCAGAAATAGCCGAAAAACTGTATGGTTAACGTAGAACAACAGGTATTTAATCAGAGTTATAAATATGCAATGTACATAAATTTAAACAATACATGGTCAATGTGGTCTACACTTTCTATTTAAGAAGACAAGTGGTAATTTTGACAACAAATTCAATCCCGGTCGAATGTAAATCTTGAGTAAAAACCATCACTTAAAAACCTGTACTTCGATCCTTTTGTCATTGATAAAACTTAATATGCACTGTTTGATACTGTTTGATGTTATAGGTAGTTTATTTGGTATCAATTTCATAATAGAATAAAATCAAATGTTACTCTTGACAGTTTCAATGCCAAAGTCTGCACAGTTGTGTTTTCAAAGTAATATCGTATGTCCGTATGTAAAGTATTTTAAAGTGCATTATAGTAATCCACATTGGCTGTGTTCGGTTCAACTATGGGGAATTACATTACCTTTGTTAGCGTTGCGATTATGACTGACGTAAGGACATTGCATGAAGGTCGCAACGTTTTTTACCTGTATAGCGATCACATTTTTAACTTATTCTGTAACTGCTCTACAAGTAATTTTTTTTTTTGATAAAAATATCGATTTTATTTCGAAAATCAAATTTGTTGCCAATCAGGTCATTTTCACGTTCAGACACAATTTATGGTAATTATAAAATAACACGGGTTTAAACGTGTATTTATTTGGTAAAACACCTTTGTCCTGACGTTTTGGCAGGGTTACAAATAGGTTTGCCGACTTATTTTTAATCAAATGTAGTATATCTTGGTTTGCAGAGGGTAAATAATGAGTACTCATTTAATAATCACTTATGTGACATATGAAGATGGCACAAGTGATTAGTTTTAGTTCGCCCGATCTCGACAGGCTAAGGTACCATGTACTAAACAACTATATCATACAAACTTGTCACTAGTGAAAAACTTTAGTTTACGTAAATAGAGTAAATTTAGTGTACTCTATTAGTGTTATAGATTACCTATTGAACAATACTCTATTTAAGATTTCGGTTGACAGCCCTAAGTTGCACCTGCCTGAGTTACGGGCAAACTTAATATATTTTACAATTGTAATGAAACGCGAAAATTTTAAAACTACATTTTATAGTGCGTAAGCAAATGGAAGAAAATATTTTGCTGAGATTTGTGTGTTGGTAGTAAGTATTGATTATCGTGGTTTTTTTCTAATTTTCTTACACGTGTTTCAAAAGTTAGATGGTTGAGAGCACAAATTTTCAACTTTCAAAGCCAATAACTCGCTAAAAAAAATGTAGAAACCTCAATCGCATTTTTGAATCCCTATCCCTATAAACTAAAGACTGCTCTTAAAAAAATTAACTGAGTTCAATGTATGGAGATTATTGCGGAGGAGTCCCCTTAAGATGGTTAACAAAAGACGCGTTTTTGTAAAATTTCATTAGAATCGGCGGCGGCGGTTTTTTAAGTGTGCATGACAAATAAGGATAGACAAGATAAAAACTATAAGGTTTCCATTTATGTCATTTGGCTACGGAACTGTAATAAAAAGAAGGTGATAATAACATAATCGTTTTCTAAAATTGACTACTAAAACTAATATACCTATCAAGCAAAATAAAAAAAAACAACAAACAAGGGCTGTCAACTAGTCTAAAATATCAGTGTTGTAACACAATATTTCGGCCTGTTCTTAAAGTATGGTACCTACCTAGGGGTAACTTAATTATAACGATTTCTATGTCCCTATACAAAACTAGCTGACCTAGCGAACGTTGTTTCGCTATAGTCCACCTCTCTTTATATAAGATCATTATATACTTATAGCTTATGTCTAAAAGCGAAAAACATAATTAAAACATGTGCAGTGGTTATGGATATTATCCTCCAGAAAATAAACAAACCTACAAACCCCGCTTTTTCGCTTTATATAGTAGTATCAATTTAGTACACAAGTTTAGATTTATTTAATATCAAGGGGCATGTTTTATTCGTAGCTTAAAGATAATTGCGTGACAAAGCCTTCACGCGAAAATATATGTATTTTTCCTTTTTCAATAGTAACCCATAACCAGAACGAAAAATATTCTATTTCTATTCTCTGTAGTTATGTATATTAAATAAATTTACAATTCATTTAAATGATAGAAAAACAGAATTTATACTGAAAATGGTTTAATCGATGCTTTCGGGAAACCATACCGAACTGTAATGAATCTCAAATAAAATGGAAGGGAGAACAAACTCACCTTAGAATTTATTATATTATTAAGGAATTGATGATATTTTTATGGCGTTATTGTTTTGATATTTAATACAAAGATATAATATCTATTGAAAAATACATACTGCAATTTCAATTCAGCCTTGTCACTCTGCCACACATGGAGTAAAAACCACACACACAGTAAACTCAACAGAAAATTTTACGCCACACTATACGGTAGTTACCAACTATTTGAAACAACTGACTGATTAAGGACATTCTGAAAGAATTCGAAATCCACAAACATTTAAAGCAAAATAATTCTTATCCATATTAGAACATGTAATATTTCAGTGTGTGAAACTACTCGACTGAAACTTGGGTCGCTCAAAACTCGTTTACTCGAACTGATATCATTAATTAACAATGCTGACGAACGAAGAATTGTAAATATAAATTGAAAAACACCGAACATGTGAAATTTTTTTAAAAAAAACAACCAATTAGATATTTAAAATGGAAACAAACAAAAAAGCAAATACTTTTGTAATAAATCAATTACACACTGTGATATAATTACATGAACATAAATGTATGATACGAAGTATGATACTGTGATAATGACTTTGCCACACGTAATTGAACAAAAATGCGCGTTACGCGTACCGACCGCCGAGTGAGAATCTCTACTGTTTTATTTTGGAGTTGGCGAGCTCTAGCTGCTACCACGAATATTTGCGACATCTAACAGAAGTTACTAAGTATGTTTACGCATTTTTTGGTTTCTTATTATCTACGACGAATGAAGGATAAGAACAGTCTGAGGAACACCAGTTGATCTTTAGTCTGTTTGCTAAAAAACAGAATTGTGGCGTCAGCAATCTATAAACTCATGCTTTTAATGTTTTTAATATAGTGCTTTATGTTTTTATACTAATTAGTTTTTATTCTCAAAGTTTTACACACAAAAAACATTCACCTTATGATTTTTGACGTTTTGACCACAATACAATATCACGAGAAGACTATCATTCTGTAAGACTCGAACAACACTAAAATATTTTAATGCCAGCAAGGTGGCAAACCAGCCCGCCTGATTTTGAGCAGTCACTTAAGCCTATGGACGTTTGCAACACCAGGAGCCATGGGCATAACGAGCCCGTAGCTGACCTTTAAAAAGAAACTAATGGCTTCTTACTTGAAGAACACCGCATCATAATCGCTAGGTTATTTAGGTTCTCAGGTGTAAAGAAAGGAAGAAAAGGAAGAACTCCCGCCGTTGGCGAGCGCTGCAATTGAAGAAAGTAGCCGTGGGCATTTAATGATCTTAGTAGAATGCAACCGATTGGTTTAATTCACAAATTGACTATCAGCTGTCAAACGATATTTGCGCCCGCAACTGAAAAGACAACTAAAACAATTTTCACATTACTGCCACGTGTTTGCCTTGATTAACAATTTAACAATCAACTTATTTGGGCTATTCGAACATTTTGACAAATCAGTCGAGCCGTTCTTAAATGATACGATTATTAACGAACAACATTTAATCATTATTTCTATAGATTTACAAATTTCAAAAATAAAGTTTTAACGCTTCAAATAATTTTAGTGTGATCGGCACTACGCTTTGTGTACCTACACATCTGTTCCAGCAGAATCTTGTCGCGTGTGAATGCATAAGTTTAGATATAAGTTATCCCTCTGTTTCTATGTATACCATACGTTTAGCATTATATAGTCTGTGACTATACTATGCCACCACTACACTTTAACTAAGCATTGACTTCTATATATAAAGTGAGCTTCTACTGGCTCCTGCTATGAAATGCGTTTCATCTATAGAATAAGATAGAATAAGGCTTTATTTGCATAGAATATGGGTTACATTAACGATATTACCTAATTTTTGGTCCAGACATATTCAACAATTTTAGATGGTGTGCAAAATTCTCTTAGAAATAGTTCTTTTCTTAGAAACAGTTCCTAAAAATTACAAATTAACATTACGAAACAAGAAGAAAACAATAATAACTTAGTACCTTTGTACTTTTCCCAAAAAAAATATTACCTAAGTACATATCTACTCCTACTACTAAGGGCACTTCGATTCGAATTAAATTTGGTGACATCACCCAAGCCATTCTACCAAAAAGTTTGACAATATACATATTTTTGAAACTTTTTTAAGTTACACGGTTTTGTACAGGAACGTAACATATCAAAGGTGCTCAAAGGTAATACAAATTGAACGAGCATTTTGATCAATGTCGTTCATTGACTGTGCCTGACGAGTCAAACGTGAACTAATGATGTCATTCTTTATAACTTTGTAAGACAATGCGCATGGGAACTTAAAACTAAATTGTTTTTTAAATCGTTCTTTTCGAACTTTTAAATTTGAGGAACACTATTAATGTCATAGTTAGTTGTTTTGATTGAAAGTAACAAATTGTCTTAGTTATTACTAAAAACACTTGAGCTTATAAGATTGCAAGTAAATGCCTGCCCTTAATTTGTTATCGGCGTAGGATTCTTACGGCAACTCCTTGTTAAATATAAAAAAGTACTTTGTTATAGAAAGCCTAAGCTGCAACTGTGCTTCGTTTGAATTTGGTTATAGTTACTATCGCGGGAGCCCTTGTCCTCCTCCGTATCTTCAACTAAATCGGTGAATTTCAGTCCGATTGGATGCTCCGTTGCGGCAGGTTTAAGTTATTCCCGCAGGAACTTTTAAATTTTTCGGGATGAAAAACTATCAAACTATCTCCATACTAAATTTAATCTAAATTGGTTCAGCGGTTCCCGATCGTTCCAGTGATTGAAGCGTGATTGAGTAACAACAACCAACCATCCAAACTTTCGCATTTATAATATTAATGGATAGCTGGTAATTAATGAATTTTGCTAGCGGCTTGACCCGCCCTAAATTTGGCTATCGGCGTCGAACTTCTTAATTATACTAATGAAGTTTAAGCAAGCTATAGTTATATTTCGTTAAGCTCGGTTATAGTTATTTCCGTCGGAACTCTTGAATTTTCCGGGATAAAAATACCTTTGTGTTATAATCCAGGTTGTCAGCTACTTCCATACTAGGCCTTGCAATACCAGAATTCCGAGATACCAAGATCACGGGATCCAGTCTTTATAACATCCTTTTTTTAATACCGGTATTAGTTAACAAATACCGAATAAGTATTTAAGTAGAATTGCTAAAAGGATATTGCAAGTGATATTGTATCCTTAACAAAATTTGTTACGTTTCAAGTAGTTTGGGCATTTTTTCGACACCTATCTTTTCCCATCTAACGTCTGTCGCCGCTCCGTAAAGCAACAGAACATACATTTAACAATGCGTATCGAACTTCCGATTCATTGATAACGGTCAACTGTACTTAACCACGCCAATTTCAATTCAACCATATTATTTATGGGAAAAAGTTTCTAATAATACTAAAAAGCTATCAATAAGTAAATTCAAATCTATTATCAAACAAAAACTTTGTAAAAAGGAATACTACAAAATTTCAGACTATTTACATGATAAACATTCATGGTACCTTTGTAATATTTTATTAAATTAAAACATTGTATATTATGTTATTTCCTATTGTTAGGCTATATTGTATTTTAATATGAAGTTAAAAAAATATAAAAAATTGACTGCTGAGTTTCTTGCCGGTTCTTTTCGGTAGTAAATTATTTCGAACCGGTGGTAAAGTTTATAAAATTTATAATTAAACTGACTATTCAAAAATGCTGTTTATAAGTCTACTTGAATAAAAAAATTTGAGTTATAAAAATACCGTTTTAAACTTAGATATTACTTATACTATCTACTAATCCTCACTTACTGTATTTCGTCAAGAACTGGCAAAGGGGACGGGTCTGGTCCCTGGTCTTTTATTTTATATCAATCTACTATACTGGTGATTCGTGATTTACGGACATTAAAAAGCAACCTGACACAAGTCCAGATAAATTATATAAGAAACAGTGTTGTGACAGGACTAAAGAAGTTAGTAAAATAAAAACTTTTTTAACAAAAAAAAAGAACCGACTTTAAAAAGATGCACTAAAAAGGTAAAAATAATTATTTCAAGAAATCTAATCAAAATTACAGTTTGAAGTTGGTGTATATCTCTAACAGTTTAGAACACACTTCGCTTGCATGACTCCAACTTCAAACTGTAATTTGCGTGTGGGCCGCGAGTTTGATTGCCACCTTAGTGGTATAAAAAAAAAAAAACCCAAATCGCTTCAAATGTGCCTTTAAAAATTTAGAGAGTTCCCTTGTTTTTCCAGGATCCCATCAATATATCCTGACTTGATGACCATTTGTATGGGTATCCATTTGTTGTATACCAAAACCTTCTCCAGAATGTAACACATACTTTTTTGAAAACCGCATCAAAATCCCGTCAACCAAACGCGAGATAATCGCGGACAAACATACATACATACAAACATACGGATCAAACTGAGAACTTCCCTTTTCCCCGACATTATCAGGGATTAAGACGGGGCATAAAGCCAAGCCAGACGAATTCTGCATACAACGCAGAATATAAACGTACTATGTTAATATTATTTATATTAAAATTTAGGTTTTGTATTAAGCTATATTATAATGAAATTTCAGCTAAATCATGTCTACCGTTATAAAAATAAATCGAAATTCGGCAAAAGCTAAAGGTGATTCTGTGATATTTACTATCGAGAAAGTTTATAGCATTATGTTATTTCTAATATCAGACCTTGGAATTGAATCGATGATTGTAAAAACCCATTATTAACGGTTGATAAAACTTTTTGGGGAATGCAAACAAAACTGTCGGGTATAAAAAATATATGAAATATTTACTGGTAATTAATGGAATTAATGGGTAATTTAAATATAAAGTGGTATAAATAAAATAAAACATTACTATTTTTTATGATTTTTTAAAAATATATATTTGGTGTTGGTGGTTAACATGTTTTTACAAAAAATATTCTAATTAAGAATCAGTTTCTATTCAATAATTTGCTGTGTTTTTACATTCAACCGTTTTGGGCATACCCACAGCTGCAGTTGTCAATTTTATAATACGAAGGAAAGTCGAAAAGGTGTGTCTTTGCAACCGATTTGTAAATTTTTGTTTCGCGAACAAAACTCAGTGAAAAATGTCAAATGGATTTTACAATCATCGATTCATTTATAGTGTAATATGTTTATGTTTTTTTATTATTTATTTGAACTTGATTTACATACTGAAAATTCAATTCTACTATGGGCAATTGACCTTTATACCTCCTCTTAAAACGTGAAGATACATCCACACACATACATGCTTAGACCAGAAAATGATTTAGCTATCTTATCATCAAACATCGGGTATGTAATATTATGCAACAATATTCGTTAATAATACTTTGCAGTTTCTTAATAAAGGGAAACTAGAACATCGCTCATTATATTGGTGAGTAGTTTAGTCATATCTCAAATACGGCATTGTATGAAATATAATTCAACAGTTTTACGCTCGAATGCAGCTAGGCTAATTAATCTTCTTAGGTTGTCATATAACTGAAACTTGAAGTCCTTATCTTAAGAAAATATCCAAAATTTACTTATAATAAGATTTGGATTTACTTTCAATTGTATATTTTGTAAGCGTGATTAGTATCACGTAGGACATTATGACGAAAGTAAAGATAAAATTTGGATGTAGATAGTTGTTAAATTGTACGCGATGATTTTGTACTCTATTGAACAAATAGCAACATTGACTCCGTACATCAAAGCGACTAATGTAGGAAAAAATATTCTTATATAGTACATAATATAGATTCGGTGCAATAGTAGGTGCATGTATGCAACCAAACATGTTGCTCGGAAATTATTTACAATTGATCCAGAACGATCCAGTTGATGGCTGAGGCAGTTTACAGATCAATTCAGTAGTTATCCGCTGTTGGGGACAGTAATGCGTTCAATCGGGTTCATACCAAGTTCAGAATTATCTTTCTCTTGACTATACACATTGTTTGGATTTGCAAACAAACCGACATTATCTTATCGACCTACTAGTTCCTCACTTTACACTCGTCGTGTTGACTAAGTGACTGTATTATTGGTGTTAGCGTTGGAAAATATTTATTATAATATTACAAGTGAATCTTATAGTATAATCATGGCAGAAGGTTCTGTTATGGATCTTTATGAGTTGGAAAAATTAAGGTTGGTCTTTTATGATGCAACATATTCTCAAATTTCTATAGACATTATTTGTAAAACTAATTAAATTTCCAGACCTAATCAAGAAGAAAACAATAAAAACAATGCTAAACCAAAACCAACAGTAAGTGCAACTCATAAACGAAGGCTGATATTGGAACCTGCGCTAGTGGGAGCAATGATTGCAATCAATCTCGGTCAGACTTCGTTACAGAACTTTTATCTCCAAACGGCTTGCACAGTCGACTTGCAATACCCACCGGATAAATGTTATGGAGGAGTGGGAGAAGAATTTAGATCTGCTGAGGTATATATATATCCGTTTTTATTTTATTTTTCTTTATTTTCTGTTTTATGTAGTCACCTTTTTGTGAAATATTTTAATTGATGTGTGTAATTGTCTTGCGTCATATCTGCGATATCTGTGTATGGTTTTTTTATTGTTTAATCATTTATGCAGATTTAACTATGTACATTTTCTTATGTTACTTTCAGGCAGCAAGTCAAAGAGTAGTGTCAAGTATCAATATTAGCCGAAGTTTTATTGGATCTCTTATTGCTACCGCTGTCCTACTGTTTATTGGTCCTTGGAGTGATTGCAGTGGTCGCAGAAAACCGCTGTTAATACTGCCTTTAGTAGGAATGAGCGTTATGACCACAGGAGTTCTTCTTATGGTGACATTTCCTGGTGCCTCTACTGTACAAGTTCTTTATGCCGTACAGATACCGATGTCTCTAGGTGGCAATTTCGGACTCCTGCTGGCAGCGGCTTTTAGCTACATAGGTGACGTAAGTCTAATATATTTTTAATCATTTCAATGACAAGATTTATGGTTGATAAGAGAACTAACGCTTTATTGATAAAAAGAGCGAAGAACATAGATACTTAAATACAAAAAGATAGTAATTAGTATTTATTATTAAATAGTGTATCAAACTTACAATTATTCCTGGAAATTAACTGCTTTTAAGTGTATTAAGATTAATTAGACCATTTTTTTTTTCATAGAACACTAAATATCACGAACTATATATGTTTCGCTCTTCAAAAATTGTTATTATCATGTAGCGCTATTTACCGAAGTATAATATAAATAAATCAACAATAACTGTAGTTATTTAATAATACAATGGGATGGGACAAATAGTAATTTATAAATAATAACCTTCTTTAAGCAGCGTAATGTTTAGAGTTATAGATAATATCGATATTGACTGCACCAAAGGGTGTTTTACAAAATACTTTTTCAAGAACTTCAAAAACATTTTAAAGTCAAAGCAGTCATTTTTTTAATTCAAATTAGGTTTTTAAAAACACTTTTGAATCGTCAAAGTTATGAAATACTATTTTTTTTGGAATATTATTAGGTACTTTGTTGTAAAAGTGTATACATTGCCCCGTAAAAGAGTTACTAATTTTGAGTAGACGTGTATCATGCACCAACAGCTTATTTTTACAACTAGTGTTTACTTTGTGAACGTCACTTTTCTTGCTGAAACTATTGATATTTTTATGTACAACATATAAAAGATTTTTATATATGTACTGCGACGCTAAAATTAAAATATTTACTTCCCTAAACCTATTCCTCAGGATATCCTAGATCCTAATTGTGTTGATGTCACTTGATGTGTGATGTTACTTGATGTGGGATGTCACTTGATCATAATAAATTTAAGCTGATGATAATATGTCACAAAAAGGCATATTCGAAACATTTCTCTTAATTTTATTCCGCTCTGTCTTGGGGGGAACCGAAAAAGGAAGTTTGATCTTATACTCTGTGTTACAATCGTAGTTTTTAATTGTAAATTACATTTAGACAATCTCAACTATAGCATAAGTACCTTTGGTTTATACTAATTCCACGCAAATGGAGAATAATAAAATAAGCAGGGAATTTATCATCACACCTTAGGTCAGAACATAATTGGTCATGCAAAGTGCTGTTATGGAGGTGCTTCCTTCCGCGATCGCGTAGGTTGTTAATCTAAATCCCTGCAGAGGTTTTCTCTATATATCTATAGGGACTATAGTATGGGGTTCTTCAATGAGGTAGTGATTAAATTATTAAAAGGTCCGGATGAGTAATGCCCCTAGTGTTGCAAGTGTATATATATTGGCTAAGTTGAACATTAAAATTAGTTATTTTAAAACTATTCATTTTTCTTGCTAGATTAAAAAATATCAAAATATCAAGGGGCAAGGTTATTAATTACAGGTATGTCATGCTACAGGCCGTGACGTAACCCGGACGATGGGCACCCACAGAGCTGCGATACAAATAGCCCACGTCGTGGGTGCGGTATGTGGACCCCAACTCTACAGACATCTTGGATTCTACGGTGTGTTTCCCATTGTTTTATTACTCCAGGTACTTGGCTTTATCAATAATTGTAAGTGCATTTTGTAATTTAATCCTTTCGAATCCAATTTTCAACCTATAGTGGTTTCACTAGTAACTACAGAAGACGTAACTATGCGAAGTCCGCAATCTGTACTATGGCCCTAATCGCCCAAATCCAAGTTGAGAGTAGAACTTGCCTAGGATTGCCAAAAACAGTATTATACTTTAATTTCCTCTATAATAATAGTAAAAGTAAATTACCTAGACTGAATACTGTTTTTGAGAAAAATGCAGTAGGATGTTTTCATAAATGCTTAAAAAGAATTGATAAATTTGCAACGTATCTATATTCCAGCTAATTATTCAATTTGCATGTATGTAGAATAGATATTTTAGGTTTCCCCCCAAAATCAGATTAAATTAAATCTTAGTTTTGAAGCTGATACTTTTTCTCCTATACACACTTCACGTACAATATTAATATTATTACTAATATTTTACTAAAAATTTATGTTCTTCGATTTTTTTACTCTCATTGTGATGTCAGACCTTGCTTCTTGCCAAATTTCATGATTCTAGGTCATCGGGATTTAGCTAACCTAAAAGTTTTTATTTACTTGTAAGTGCCAAAATATGCGGCATAAATAGCTACAGTATTTTTAATTTTGAACACTAGAAGCTTGATATTTTACAGTCACAAAAAAAGTTGGCAACCCTAGCCGTGACAAACAGTGAGGACATATGTATGAAGCTGGTAAGAAAGAAACGTAAAAGGCGTTTCATAAGATCCATATTAAGACCAATTGTTTTTTTTTACCAAAAGATTAAGTTTTAAATGCACTAAAATAAAATGGGACCTCGAAACTATACCCTTTAAATTTAAAAAAAGAATTTTGAAAATCCGTCTATATATGACGGAGTTATGTCCGAACATACATAAATTAATTTGTAAGCAAAATATTTGGCTCTATAACACTAAAATATGGCTGTGGCATACGAACAGACTGTGATAGACATATAACAACGGAACCCTGAAAAACCGACCGCCTCGGAAGCCGTCAATTCGTTTACTTACAATCGAAAACTTAGCCTGCAGCAGCTTACATTTGGACGTAGGCCATGGCACGTGCAATAGTGGCGTGGCTCAATTAACACCACTATACCCGGCATCCACTTTTCTCATCCAATTATTTTCGGCTACCCTTTTAGGCCATCAGTCCTCGTACCACAGGTTATTTTCTGCTACAGATTTGACCTCCCGACTAAAAAGTTTAGTGTTCTCAAATTCAAGCAGTAAGTATATTGAAATCACAATGCTTTTATTTCAGGTATTCTGCCTCATTTACGTAGTTGTGGTGGTGAAGGATGTAAATGTTAATACTGAGAACACAGTGTCAGTATTTAACTGGAGGCTGCCACTAAATGCTGTACGATGCTTGCTGCGACGCCGCGAGGGTTACCGTCGTGTCATCATACTACTCATGCTGATGGTGGCGCTGGGAGACAGAATGCTTCTTTCTGGTAAAAATAATATGAAATATCAAACATTCAACAATCTCATCTCATTTCAAACTAATTAGCTCTAAAATTTAACAGTTTTTTATATGTACAGTCGCGATCTGCTTCATCAGTCTTAGTATTATGTACAGTCGGGGTTTGCTTCGTCAGTCTTAGTATTATGTACAGTCGGGGTGTGCTTCGTCGGGAGTTAATCAAGCATTTCTCGGCTAAGACTAAATAAATAAAATAAAATAAGAATGGCCAAAGAAGCGACGAAGACCCCGACTGTACAAATGAAAGTATAACCTCACGGTTTTCATCCCAAAAAGGGGATAGCCAGTGACTGGATACATACCAACATCATAGTGTAGACGATAGCCGCTTTTACCAACCACTTTAGTACTACATAATAGGTGTGAAGTAAGCCAATCGCCGCAACACTGTTTTTAATACAGAGCGAGAACATAAGGAGAAAAACTAAAAAAAACGACGCAATACAACACACGCAAAGGTTAAAATGAAAATGGGCAGGGCATATTGCACGGACTACAGATAAAAGATGGACAAAACGCGTCACCAAATGGATGAAGCGGCAAAAGACGACCAGGAAAACCAAAAGACCGCTGGGTCGACGACATTTTTAAAATTTCTGGGAAAGAATGGAAACTGACAGCAAAAATAGTTGGAGGCAGTTGGAGGAGGCTCTACCCGGCCATATCAATTGTGCATAAATTTGTCATTTTGTAAGTCATGGAATTAAAGGCAATATTATTATTATGTCCAATAAGTCAGTCATCAGTCAACAGCTTTAGAGTAATTTAGTGGTACTTTAAATAAAAGAACTACAGACAACAGAATAATAAACCCATCTTTCCAGTTTATGACGAACTATAGGAGTTAAGTCAGGATTGGATAGGAGCAATTGTGTCCCAATAATCATAATGTTAAACATTGTCATTACATATTTTTTAATTAATAGTGTACAATAATTTCGGAATAAATAAACTTATATTGATTTATATTTAAAAACCCTTCAGGGCGTCTCAAACGAAGACAGATTATTTCTATGTTGGTATATTCATAATGTGATCTGGGATACTTATTAAATTCTGCGGAATCATCTTTTAAACTGCTTAGCGCTGTGTGTGGATAAAAATCACCTTTCGTTAGATATCCCTTTAAAATGACCCTGAGATAAATAACAAAATTTGTTATAAAGATGGCATGATTTTCAAACTTTACAATGTGGCAGCATATTTTGCACATATTGACTTGGCTGCCTTTTAACAATATGTTTATATACCATACATAAATCAAAGAAACTTTTGTTTCATGGTGCTAACTAAACGAAAGTTTATATTATATGTGTTCCTCTATGAATATTCAAAGGTTTAGGTAAACAGTTTTCAATCAAAATACTGTTAACTTATAGCAGTTACTTTTATCGACTAAACATAATAAGTTTTTAAAATTTTACCTGACTTTTTTCGATAAAGTGTTTATCAACAGTTAACTGTATTATGAAATGTTTATCTGGGAATATTTCCAATAATAATATGCCGAAGATAACATTATAGTCTAAGATCCCGCTGCAGGATTGATGTGCTCATAGACTTTTTGTTTAAAACCAAATTTTTATGTTTATTTATAATTAAGAGAATATATATTTACTAGGGTGCCTATCAAAATTTGGCCGCCATTATTTTTAATTAAATTATTTTTAATTGATTTTTGGTAAAAAATTTCGTTCATTTATTTTTTAAATAAAATAACGTCTACATCACGGTAATTAATATGAAGATTCTAAAAAATCACGGTTGCCGTTGCGCACCTGGCCGCACCTCTTTGCAGCCAGGTGTAAACAGGTATGATTTCGATAAATTTATACGTTTATAACCTATTTTTATTAATTATATGTCAAATTGAAGCTAATGTTTTTCTATTAATTATCATATAAAGTTGCTTAATTAAATCTGGCCGCAAATAAGGGTTACTGGCTGTTAAAGATAATAAATATTTAAGGTAGAGTGAAAGAGAGTTAGCGCGTAACATCATTTGTCAGACGAGGACAGCGATTGCCGGCTGTGCGACGCTTTTAAGCCATTGCGCATGCGTCGAACGTTAGTGTTCTCAACCACCGGGGAGTAATAGAGACGACTTATAATAAATACCCCAAAATATATGTAATTTTTTTGAAAATAACAAATTTAAAAATTGCAACAAAAAATTAATATTGATTCGATATATCGACGGTCTTATTAGCAATTTGTCTCTTATTTTTTAGAGGGTGATTTTTTTAACATATAAAGCAATAATCCAATTACAAATTATTTGAATGATTCAAACTTAAATATTATATTAAATGGTTTTTTAAAATGATAATAAATTTTGAAGAAATTCTTTTTTTCGTACAAATAAAAGATTCTCTAAAATGGAGTTAGACAATTTGCTAATTAGAACGTCGATATTTAATATTAATTTAAAAAATAAAAAAATAAAACCAAGGTGACTTAAGTAAAAGAAAATTTAATAAATATTTATTATCTTTAACAGCCAGTAACCCTTATTTGCGGCCAGATTTAATTAAGCAACTTTATATGATAATTAATAGAAAAACATTAGCTTCAATTTGACATATAATTAATAAAAATAGGTTATAAACGTATAAATTTATCGAAATCATACCTGTTTACACCTGGCTGCAAAGAGGTGCGGCCAGGTGCGCAACGGCAACCGTGATTTTTTAGAATCTTCATATTAATTACCGTGATGTAGACGTTATTTTATTTAAAAAATAAATGAACGAAATTTTTTACCAAAAATCAATTAAAAATAATTTAATTAAAAATAATGGCGGCCAAATTTTGATAGGCACCCTAGTAAATATATATTCTCTTAATTATAAATAAACATAAAAATTTGGTTTTAAACAAAAAGTCGATGAGCACATCAATCCTGCAGCGGGATCTCGTACTATTAACTTTATAGTAGACTGTATTACAGAGAAAATTCCCAAGTATAATGCAAAAGAAACAAACGGAAATAACATTTTTCGTCAGCCAAGACGTTAATTACCAATGTCCATAAAATTTTATAAGTTATGATATTGGCTAGCTAGCTAGCTATTTAAAAAAAAATTATAGTAATAAAATATACAATATAAAATTAATCTTACTCAAAAAGTAAACATTATCATATAAATTTACTTTTTGTATACGGATCAAGTCGGCATGACTGGCACCATGTCATAGTAACTAACTAACTACATAGCATGGAGGTGCTAACGAAAAATGTTCCTCAAAGAAGGTATGCAACAAAAAAGTCAGTTCTTAGGATTTCAAATCGAAACACAAGGGATTTACTTTAATAAAATCATTTATTTCGACCAGCATAGATAATTTTGTTAGTAAGTTCATAAAAGATATTGTTGGAAAAATTCGACATAAAAATTATAAAAATTAAAAATAAGAATTTATGATTACACATCTATATAACGCAAAATAAAATGTCCCTTTTAACATTTCAAAATGATATAAATTGTAAACAACACCTTCATTACTATGAACCATACAGCAACGATTTATATACAGGCAGTCGAATCTGCTAGCGATCACGTTCAGGCTGATTTGAGATTTTTTGTTATGGCTTTAGTTTTAAGATTAGCTCAGGTTAAATTGGTCTTTGAACTTAAGATATGTTAGTGTTTCTCCAAGCGGTGTATATACATGACAAAAATGTTTTTGTTTTGCAGCTGAAGTGTTAATCGCCTACATGTACTACAGGTTAAAATTTAGCTGGGACGATGTGACATTTGGCTACTTCCTCGCTTACAGGAACATTGTCAGTTTTATTGGTGGGTAACAATTAATATTTATTTATTTTATATACTTAAACCTTAAAGTAAACAAAGATTTCAAAAACGTACCTTAATTAATAAATATAATTTCTCGCGATTTTGGCGGTAAGAGTCCATTTTCTGCAATTTGCGCTTCATTAAAGATTTCAGGTGGAGTAGATTCCATATTAATATCAGATTCCTCGCTTGAACAATCTTTTTCTAATATGAAAATGACGCGCATTTGCAAATGGCGCCACGTGCGGGTGGTGATAATTAGAATTACATCTTTCGTCTCTTCTTTTCTTTAAGTATTAAAGTGAGTCAAACGCATAGATCAAAAGCGCTTCCAAGGAGGTTCGATTGGAATTACAAAAAAACCGTAAAGGATACGCACGGCGCCATACAACAGAGCGTGCGGTAAAACAGGTACTAATCATAGAGTAGACTATATATACTGTAAGTACTAATGTGAGAGTACTTATTTCACCGCACGTTCCGTTCTATGCTGCGTAATTTTAAACATTCGAACAATGTATACAAGCTTCGTAAATGCATTTTTTGAGCAAATGTGTCGAAATAAATATTTTTTGTTTTTATAATCTACAACCTAAGCATATTTTTTTACTAAGTCAGTTGGTTATTTATATAACTTTTACCTTTAAAACTAAAATAATAACCACAAGTGGTTTATTTTTTTATTGTTCCCTTTTAACTTAAAAACTACTGATTTGATTAAAATATAACTTATGCAAAATATAAAAGCTTATAGTTCTTAGATTGCTATAGGCTATGATAATCACCCATATCTCACATTGCTGACTGTTGTTTCTCTAAATTTTGCATGTACACTGATTTGAAGATTTTATAAAAATCTATCCGAACTAATCTATAGATAATCTAAGACTTCTTCTGACTGATTAACTTACCAATGCACAGCCTAAACTACTGGAGTGAAGTGAATGAGTTAAATTTTTTGATATAAGTTTCTTCTTTAATTAGCATGGAGCTCCATCAAGAACAAATTTTGCAAAATTCAACCCCCAAAAGTTTGTATGGAAATCTATAGTTTTTAAAGTAAAATTCATTAAAATTGGCATTTGGGCTTTCGGTTAGAAATTAACTAAGAAGTTTACGTATCAAAACATTAAAATAATTTTTGAAGTGAAAACTTCTTTATCGGCGTTGTGCACTTTTTTTGGTATGGGTAAAAAATTATAAACTCGCGCAGGCTGATCGAAAATTCGTAAGACGGAAACCATAATGCCACGCCATAAAAATTTTATTTTTAGTATAAGGCGATTATGAGTAGTACAGGGAGATTGGATATGGGATTTTAATTCTATGACAGATTAAGATGTTAAATATACTACGTCAAAAAAGTAAATAAACAAACATTATTATTTATAATAAATAAATATGTATACAAAGTGATGAGAAGTAAATAGCTAGTATGTTTTCACTTCTGCCGGCACTCCCAGAGTGCAACCCGTTTTTTTAGGGCCAGAATCTCGATGTGCAATCTGTGCATCACAGATCACAATATTTAAATTACACCTTTTAAGGTAAGACTGATCTAAAATATTTTCTGAATTAAGTTACCGTTACATATCGGACAGATTTTGGACAAAAGTGAAAAACATTCATTCTCAAGTACATAAACACCATTAAGAATAAGCTAAATTTATCCTGATAATCTTCAAAGTACTATAACAAGAAAATGTTTAATCCTTAACAAAATCAACATCTATCGACTTTCCTACAAGATGGCCATAGAGGCGAAAAAGTTGTATTAGAATTCCACAGCTTGACTCGGCGGTGAAAGGGGATGCAAAAGTTCGTATGGGACGGAAAGAGGGTAATGCTAAACTAAATACGTGAGTTAATCAATAAAATAAATAAATACATTATAGCATAGGGTTATCAGATATATTAAGAACGGCAACTGTAAAAGTAATGTAGACTATTATTATAAATGTCAAGGCTCAAATATTTGTCCAATCAGCATCAACGTTTCTTATAAGATAATTAGATTAATTTGAAAATTTCAATACTTACAGGCACTTTATTGATCCTGGCAATCCTTAAGCGCCGGCTCCAACTATCTGACGCTGTAGTGGGCATGTTCAGCTGCTGCTCCTACGTGTTCGCTACCTCTGGACTGATCGCAGCTGCCTCCACTATCATCGTTTTTATGAGTAAATACCGTGATCAAATTTAATCATTTGTTATTTAAAGATGGAACATTCGTTTATGCTATTTTTGCCCTGTAGTATTAACAAAACTAGGTTTGGCAAATTACTTACTTCTTATCTATTACATTTTAACATACAACCCAATGTTATTCAGATTACTGTGTGTGAAGGAATTGGCAAGGAATACGTATAGTTGTTGTATAAAGTAAAGTCATACGTGATACTTTTAAGAGCTCTAGGCTAGGACCTTGATATTATGTCTTTACTTTTTGACGCTTTTTCCGCCCAATCCGTTTTAACTAAACACTATTTTACTTGTATTCTGCGTGACAGAATTAGCGCGGTATAAGCGTCGAATTACGAACTAAAGACATTGTACTCGTAGTAAGTCTACTAAACGTATAATGGTATAATTAAGAAATGCCTTTAATCTCCCGTCGGATTCGCTAATTACTGCTACAAAATTTCCTTATAGGGAATAAAGCACATCATGATAGTCGAAGAAACAACAAACATGTATGGTCTGGGTCAATCAATGAATTTCCTGTTTTGTTCCCTATTTGGGTCACATTTTCTGCTACACTTTGGCAAATCTTAGCGACTTTGCGTTATATCTGAAACTAGCTTGGCGTTGGCATATCATTAGCGTTGGCATGACATTTTGGTCGTTCTGTACTTATTTGGTCTTCCTGAATAGCTTGTACTTGTTTAGTCAAATGGTCTTTATTTTGGCGCAAAACAGATATCATTAGTATTTCAACAAATGTAAACGTTCCTCAGATTTATTTATTATTCTTATATTTTTGACTTCAAATTTTTTATTAAGTTTTAACAGAGTAGCATTTTCATTTTCGTAAATGAAATCTTTCAGTGTTTATGACGGATCTACGATGTTTGAATCTCTAGAATTCACTCATAGGATTATTTCCAGTGGCCAATTGTGCTTGGTTGTTGTGGTTATTAACTAAAAAAGTAAGATTAGCAAGTTTATTTAATTAAAATATGTGCATTTACTGAATTTAGAAAAAAATAGCGGTCTCAGCGAACTTTGCTTTCCTATAGTCCTTCTCTGATCCGGCGAACTTTGTTTCTCCTTAGTTGAACGACTGGCGCGCCAATTTTTTAAAAGGGTTGTTCTAATTCAGAAATCTAGACTGGTGTGTGCACAACAACTTGCCAAAATTTTATTACATTCGGCTGAATTATTTTACTTGTTTTTTCTAGTATACAAACCTTATCCTGTCAGTTACAATTACAGTCTAGCCATTCTATAGTGATATTCCCTTATCCATGTAGCATTAAATCTCAACACACTCGCGCATAGAGGAGCCTTTACTTCACCGTTTTCCGCATTTCAATAGCGTTTTATTGCCTTATACTATAAAGATATTTTTGAAATTTTTCAACACACTTCTTTACCATCGATATCAATAATGATTCATATAAATGATTAATATGCGCCAAAAATGAGAGTAGACCTAGAATTCACCCTGATTTACCCCCACCATGACAAGATATCAAAGATTTACTACTTTTAATGTCGGCTGCTAGTTTCGTAGATTAGTTTAATTTATTTTTAGGGTACTATTTCTTACTCCATTTTCTATATTTTATCGAAAACCGCAAATCGATGTAGAGTTTAGCCGTTTGGCACACAGGTACTTTAGGGCAAAACTATAATTTTGAGCCGCAGTTCCTCAATTGCAATGTGAGACAGTTCCTTAAACTTCAGATCTCTATGAGATTGTGTACTGTCCCCTGCTGTTTCTGTTTACTGGCAAAGGTAATAGTGTGGTATATTTTTAGAACCGGCTTATCAAGCCCTTTCATTTGATACCCCTCACGATGGGTTTCTGAATTATTTATTTTTTCCCCTAAGGGAAATATTTTGAGGAACTGCGGCTCAAAATTAATTTTTTGCCCAAAAGTACCTGTGTGCCAAACGGCTAAACTCTACATCGATTTGCGGTTTTTTTTTGCGTACACCTAGGACTATAAGGTTTCTTTCAGTTATACGTTTATATTTACTTTTATTACAGTTCCATTGATTGGCATCATATCTCAGGGATCTCAAGTAGTGCAGCGGCCCTTATTGAACAAACAGATTTTACCAAATGAGCAAGGTAAGAAATTATCTTTAATAATACAATTTGTTGTTGTTGCCTCAGCCGCTAGGAGTCTTTACTGCAAGGGCGTGAACCTTAGAGAAGCCGCATAGTCCACCACGCTGACTGCTGGCTTAGTGCAGATTGGTAGACATTGTCGAGCTGAGGGGCAATTCACAACCTAATTCGCTATCATATTATCATCATCAGATCGATACCATTTTGTTGTCGGCTCCTACAACCATGTCTAAAATTATCTATAATTCTTGTCTTTTTGAATACCATTTGCAAAGTTCATATATACGTTTGTTATCAAGATGGTTATGACGACTTGAATAAGGGGGCTGGTGGGCAATTGCAATCGACTGTCCTCTGACTCTCCTCAAGAGATATGTGTGACAACAGCTATGGCCCATAGTTTAATAAGCCCTCCGAAAAAAGAAAAAGCTCAGAAAAAAGTGCTACTAGGCGATCAGCCATCCAATGACAGACCACATCCGACGCTGGTTAACTTTGCACATCGCTTCCGATACATGAATGTATACATTATATGTAGGTAGGTATATGAAACTGATTATTTAAAAAGCTCTAACGATTTGCATAAAATATTGTATTTAGATCATGTTTTACTTTCCACGTTCATCTACATAGGTGTCATCCCTCGGAAAATCCGTTTTCTTGAAAAAAAATTTGCCTCGTGTCATTTTCTCACAAGTAAATAATCAAAATTACTAAAGTTATCTTACAAAATAAAGTGATAAATTGATATTAGCTGCTCAACAACTGACGAAACTACTAATATATTTCATCCTCTAATGAACCAAGTAAAGCTCGGGAAACCAGGTTAGGAGAAGAACTGAAATACATTGTTAAATTACAAGCCTGAAAATACAAATCCTCCTTTTTAAGTTTCACATTGAATTTCTTCTTTTGTTTAAGATTGCTCAAATTTTATTAACAGAAATAAAAAGCGGTCAAGAGCATGTCTCTTTAACTTAGGTTTCGTAGCTACGGTATTATTTTTCTTTTCTAGGATTCCGTACCTCAAAAGGAAAAAGGGACCCTTATAGGATCACTTTCTTTTCCATCTCTCTGTCTACCTGTCAATAACCTTGTTCTCAGGAACGCGTGAAGGTATCAAGTTGATATTAATAGCAAATACCAAGGTCTACGGTCCCTTGACGCTGTAAAATATTAACCTTCTAAGTCAACGCTATAATAAAATACGGCAATTATTGTTAAATATTTTGGCATAACGAATAAATCAAAGCCTTTACGGCTTCAGACTCGCCTCGGTTTTTTTAATAACGTTAGTCAAGTATAGTATGCCGTATGTAATTACACAAAACCTATATAACTTGATCCTTCCAACATTTATGAAAGTTTAGTTTATGCATAAGCTAATATTAAAATGACTTGTTTCAGGTAAAATATACAGTGTGCTCGGAGCTTTTGAATCAGCAACACAGTCTTTTTCTTCTCCACTATACTCACTTCTTTATAGTAAAACCGTGTCTACAATGGCAGACGCGTGGCTTATTCCCGGTATAGTTCTGGGATTTCTTCAATTAGTAGCTTATTTAACAACTAGAACGTTGGTACTCAAGACTAGTTACGAAAAGAAACCACCAGTTACGAAAGATTTGGCTGAAAGAAGTGAAGAAAAATCGCCGGATATTGTGTGTAGTAATGTGTGCGGTAGTCAGCCGTCGTAATATTATTGTCTTGAATAATTTTAGGTAAATAAATATAGGTTACTATTAAATATTCAATTTTAAGTACACATGCAATTTTATTTTGTATTAAGTTTTAATGTACTTATGTAAAGCTAAATAATAAATCTGAATAGTCACATTCACACTGTGCGCTTTTAGAGGCACTTTCTCCCGCGAACGTTCTGATATGAATGATGAATGACTTCTCTGTCGAGGTTTTCATAAGAACTATTCATGCCTCAGCGGTTATATGCCTTACTGAAGAGGCCTTTCATTTAAGAAGGAGACTTGGCCATAGTCCACCTCGCCTGCCTAGTGCTGGTTAGCGGTTGTTGTCGAGCTAGTTGCCACTCGAATGTCAGAATTTTCACGCCGACCACAAGGCTTCAGATCGGAAGACAAACAGCAAATACGGAGGGTTTTATTTGCTCTCTAAAACACGAGGTTTCAGAGAAACTTCCTCCCGCGAACGCTTGGGTTGTGGACTGAGCTCCCTGCTAAGGTTTTCTCCAAGGACTACAGTATGGGGTTCTTCAAGAAAGACGTTATTAGATTTCTGAAGGGGCGGCAGTGATGCCCCTGGTGTTGCAAGCGTCCATAGGCTACGGTGACCGCTTACCATCAGGCGTACCGTAGGCCTGTTTTCCACCTTAGTGGTATAAAAAAAAACGCGGAGGTCACAAAAAGTTCCACTAAACAACAGACAAAACTAGGCCATAGTTTAATGAATAATCGGTGTGAGAAGACTTTTACTTATGTTGACCCTTTTCTTTTGATGTAGTCATTTTGTACTTTTGATACAATGTTTTAGTGCATTATATGACGTCTGAATGAAAATATATGAATAAGAAACTAATATTTAACCTACGTAGCTATGAATAACGATGCTACAGATCTATTTACAACAAACTCCCAAAATCTTCAAATTACTGCTGATATCACGATGCGACAGGAAGCCGGACGGTGTATAGATCTGGGTGCTGCGTTGACTTCTGTAACTCGTACTCGTCCATCTGGACCTGAATATACTTCTGGTAGCGCTGGGTCGAGGTGTCAACTAGGGTTTGTTTTTCATCAACCAGCGTTTCCAAATTGCATCAGCTAACATCTGGGTTATTCCACGACTTTAAGACAACTTTGTAGTGATTAAATAAATTTAATTGTGACCGCTCAGTAAGGAAATACCCTCCGGGTTCAATACTTTGATTTTTGTTACCGGTTTATGATAAGGCGTCTGCTGCGTTTGTCGCCGTCTACTCACTGCACGCGTGATGTCCTCTTGAGGTGAGTTACGCTGACTTCTGCGTATAGGCGTTAACTCGGCAGATTCAGTCCGCTTCTGCGTCGGGTCAGGTTTGACATATTTGTCGTGTGGCATGATTTTTGCTACCTCTGCGGCGAGAATAACATAGGCAGTGATGCGCAATTTTGACTTTAGCAAATTCTCTAAAAACGATAACCAGGCTATGTGAAGCTCCGCTGTGATAGGGTCGTTGCCACTGCGCCATACCTCTTGTATGAACGCTTTACCACCACCGACCGTACCCATAGCGAACGCCAAGACTAGACCTAGCGGATCGAAAACTGACATATTAGCGTTAGTAATCTGTCGTTTTATAGGTATGGTACAACCGTTTATTATACACTCGGGTGCACTGTGGAGATTTACGTGAAACCCTTACGTATCGTGCGAATGGTTTTATAGTAAACCTAACGTTCTTATTGACTTGTTTTACGAATTTCGGTCGAGTCGTTTGTGCGTGTTTGTGACGTTTTTTACAACCTCGGTAACGTTACTACGTCATCGAATGAACCCAGAGAAGACGTATACGTCTACATTCCGTGTTCAAGTACAGAAATGAGCCAATCCGTGTACCTGATTTTTCATCATATGTAATCTTATTATCATGTGTAATCTATGATCCCGCTTTAAGTAATAAAAATAACGATTTGTGCAATAAAATCGTGTAGAAACTATGGATAAATAAAAGGGTTACACTAATCTGCTTGCTAAATTTGAAATATAACTAAATTTTCAAAATAATTATTCGCAAAACAAACAACAAATATTTTTCTGCCTGTGTTGCCAAGTCTTTACGTACCTTCATTTTCCCATCCCAAGTTTAGTAAGGCGACCACTGAAACCAAACCTTCACCAAAAGTCACTTACATACATTACATTATTTCAGGTTGACTAAGTATTTATGTATTGATGACCCCTGTCACATATTAAATCTATAGAACATAAACCTTTACCCCTGACTTCTGCAATTTTTGAATTTTAAAAACTTATCAGTTAGATGTAAATATCAATAGACAAAGTAGTACTTACCGTGTATTTTATGAACTACGAAATTGATTAATTACCGTATCTTAAAATACATAAATATATTTTCTTTACAACGGACTGTAACGTTAACGTCACGCTTTGGACTCTTTATATATAAAATTTCAACTTTAGTTACCTAATACTAGGTTCTTTATTAGCAAGACGGTGTACGCGTACGCGCAATTGTTTGTGAAATATTCTGAGACGTCAATCAGTTATATAAGTTATTCAATTACAACGATAGACTTATAAGGTCTTAAGACTAAAAAAATATAATGTACTTATAATGATTTTTGTTTGATTTTCTCTTAGAAAACTAATAAATGTTATACTACTAATAAATGGTATACTAAAATCTTTTAGGCACCGAAGTACCGGTGATAATTAAATGAATTTCGGACACGGTATCTAGACGTATAAGTCATCTTTGTATGAACCTAAGGAATCGTCCATGTAAAAAAATCTCACTGACGCACGCGCCACTTCCGGGTACTGAGATTTGTGACAGACATCGTTTTTATTTTTCACGTATATCGCAGTGCAAGGCGGACACGTAGCAATAAAATTAACGACATCATGCGATATTCCGTTAGTGGTTGTTTGCGATCCTCACACCTCCAAAAAAAAAATGTAAACTGTCGCGGTCACCCTCTACTATTTTTATCTGTAAAAATATATCTTTTATATCTGCGACTACACCGATGCGACCTCGAAAGCGTACTAAAACACCGAACAACGATTGTAGCAAGTCAGGGCCTGATAACAGCGCGTCGTTTAGGCATTTTCCGTCTGTTTTACTCGCGGCGTCAAACACCAATCTAGTTTTGCCTTTTTGCGGATGTCAGACGGGAAAATGTGGTAGGTAACATGACCGCGGAGATAAGCACGGCTTCTCTACCTTTTCCGCGTAACCCTGCCTTATGAGGTTATCCACTTGATTTGTATATTCGGCTTTTAATTTTTCATCTCTAACTTTTTCTCGAGATTATATAGTCGGCTTAGGGCTTGCTACGGTTGTCTGGCATTTTTTCGTCGTCCGAACGCCATAACAAACCTACCTCGTACCGGTTTTCAGTAACTTTACTCAGTATCTTTGCGCACGTAGAATCTAACAACGAGCACGGCTTAATACCTAACGATTCTATGCTGAAGTACTCACGTATTAACGCTAACCCTGGCTCTTCGCTATTTACTGGACGTAAGTGGTTGACGTTGGCTATATACCTACGCGGTTGTGAGTCCTGACCGTGCAACACCCAACCTAATTTAGGTAGAGAGGCCACGGGTTGTGTTTTGGGACCGGCACGTTACAAATACCAGTTATTCCTAACGCACTATCGATTCCAAGCCTATCGCTGATGTTGGCTTTCGTGCCTGACTCCCTTATCGTATTGGTCTTTTGCTTACCACTGCTATGCTTTACTGTGTCTGTGCCAGGGTTCTGCATGTTCGTTATGAAGAACTAGTGAGCCCAGAGCGCGGTGTTGAATCACAATCTACGTTACTTGCTTGTTTTTTCGATCGTAATTGGCGTTGGTCTTCTTGGTGATGCCGGTCGAGAACGTGGAGGAGGAGGGTAGTAACCACCCAGCAGAGAGCAGGCACTTTTAGGGGTGCTCAGTAGTGAGTAGGAACGACCCACTACCTCGGCATCCTCGGCAATTGTCGTGAGATTAGTTTCGAGTCCCCTTCCAGCACGAACCGTACTGGCGAAGTCAAGCTGTTTACGCCCTGAAAAGGACGCACGAGTTCGCTCGGTATACTCGTACTGCCGTTATGGCATTAATGCACGCCTTCTTCTGGCCGTTTAACACCGTAAGGTGGCCGCGTGAGGTTCGCTTCCGTACGAATAAATTCGTAACGTTCTTGAGCACCTGGTTCTGGAGATGACGCTGTGATTATTGAACACCAAATCTTGAACGCCTTATTTTTGAACACCAAATCTTGAACACCTTATTTTAGAACACCAAATCTTAAACGCTTTTGCTTAAATACCAAAATTCTTGAACGCCTTTTTTTACTTTGTTTAATTTAAATCTGGCCGCGAAGAACCATTGAAACGAACGGCAAGAGTAGACTGTATAAATAGTTCGCGGGAAAATAAAGTAACTTCTTCTTGTAAAGGTGCACAGCGCGGTCCGCAAGTTGTTCGTGGCTCGACGAACGGTGGATGAGTGAGTGAGTAGGCCCAGCGGCCGCGAGCTAAGCTTCCTCGTTGAAAAACTTTGAGAAAGCTCACACTGTGCTTTTCGTTTATTCTCTCATTTGATACAAACTTTTGCTTACGCTCTATCGCTTGAATCTAATTTACAGGCATATGATTAAACTTACACAAATTAAAGTAGCACAGAAATGTAGTCAAAACAAGTGCTATCGAATGATATCAGTTTGATATTTGTGCGTTTTTGCAATACAAGTTTGCTAACTCGTTATCTTCTTAAATCTACTATGTATTATGCTACTATAGTAATGTCTAGTTATAAGCCACAATTATGAAAAGGTTTTTAACAATAAAAAGTTATATAAATACAAAAATAGCATTTTTTCCTTAAAAACCTAATGTTGATAGCGCAAAGCAATGTTTTATTCTTAAAGCTATTACATACATACAGAAATAACATTTTTTTTTTCTGAGTGACTATGCAGTTGGCTGTTGCTTCTGAAGGAGCCCAGCGTGAGCCTCGAACCCAAAGGTGAGTCAGCGCCAGGAGGGGATTTCCCCGTTACGCGGTTGCAGTTGCGATTGCGATTGAGTGGGGGCGAGAAGCGGTAGGTCCGTGCGTCCGGTAGGCCCTATTGGAGGCGGTCGTAGAGACTAATCTCGCTATCCCAGATAGCGAGCTCGTCGTCTGGGGTCATTAGTACGTGCCGAGGCCGCCTAACAATAGTTTTTCGACCGTGCCGAGGTCGATCGGGGGGATGATACGTTGTGGCTTGCACAATAAATCGGTGATTTTGTGTACGCTCGAAAAAGCGGACTGCCAGGTATTTGAGATATTAGGGAATCGTGGGTAGCTCGAAGACCCTATATAGGTCCGCATTCTGGACGAACCAGAAAGCAGTTTTGGAGAGTCTGGAGTTTCTGAAGATTGCGTTTAGACAACGCATAGATGACGCTAGCGTATGCTAGTATGGGGCGGATGCAAGTGGTGTAAAGAGTCGGCTTATTTCTAAGCGACATCTTACTGTACTTGCCTATCGTGGGATAAAGACGACCGTGGTCAAAGGCGGCTCGGTCTCTAACTATTTTGGTGTGATCGCGGAAGTTCAGACGCCTATCCAGGGTCACACCGAGATATTTGGCCTTCTTTTGCCCAGGAATGGCACGGCCGTAAAGTGACAGGTCATATGGTCTCGGAGGGAGGCCAGTGAAAAAAATTATCTGATCTTGCAACGAATTTTTTCCTTAAAAAATATTATTTACCCTGGACTGGACACTTAACTAAACATAGTTTACCGATAAATAATCATACCGTGTATCGTAAAAATATTCTATAAATTCTTCAAAATTTGAAATTGCATAAATTTGAAGAAGGTAGGTAAATGTAGCTTTTTAAATTCAAAAACAGCGTCAGGTTGGCGTTGAGGTACCTCGAGTTTGATGAAAGTCTCCCCTCAGACATCCCTCGACTTGATTGATAAAATTATTGATTGGAGGTAACAATTTTTACCTACTGCAAAATATCGTAGTCGAGGTTAGGTCGAGTCGACGCTTTGAGGAAGAATATTGGTGTAAGTGTCTGTAGGTCATTCAAGTCATTAACACACAGCTTCTAAGATACCAAGAAAACAACACCCTGGTTAGGGACTGTTGCATCGAGTAAAACAGCAACCTTTGCACCAAGATGATGTACTTCTTCGCTCTACTGAGTACTCCAGGTTTTTTGGACGCTAGCCTAGTCTTCCAAATGATCTCGGAACTGAAGGTCGCTGTAAATGTCAATACCAAGAGCTTTAATGCTCCTAGCGATGGTAAGGGGGTAAATTTGTGAGACCTCAGTAAATAAGGTTTCCTTAGCGGTGAACCCGAAAAATTGTTACTTTTCTTCAATGACTTTCTAATTGCTTTTCCTTGTAATTTTCAAATCAAATCAAACAAGATTAATGATCAAAATGACGTTTGTCGTTCAGATAAAAATCACAGTGATAACATATGCGACAAAGGAAATATTTGCAGACGTAGGATCTATAAATATATACTTCCACGTGGTTTAGCGGATGTATCTTATCTGCCGAAAAGCATTATTTGCACCACAGCAGCCTAAAAATAGACAGATTAGTATCAGCGTGAACTTTATCGAGTGTTTTCTTTGTCGTAACACTCATGATTACTGCTATTTTTGGAGAAAAATGGTTGTTATTCTTTGTTTGAATATGTTTTCTTTACTGCGCATATTAAAAAGTTACGTTTACATAATGCACCTGTGTATTTCATGGATTTTGTTACTTATTATTTTGCCCGCTTCACCCGCCCTAAATTCGGTTATCGGTGTAGGATTGCGACGGCAACTCCTCAATTATAAAACAAAAAGCGATTCACTCTTGACGTTTTCAAGTAGCCTTTGTCCTTCCTTGGGACTCAAACTATCTCTATGTCAAATTTCATCTTAATCGGTACAGCGGTTTTAGCATAAGTGGTAACAGACAGCCAGTCAGACAAAACAGAGTTACTTTCGCATTTATAATATTAGTATGGATTATTTACAAACTTATCCTCATATTTTTTTACTTCTTTTTAAAATGAACTGCTTTGAGCCGCTGCCATCTAGCGACTTCTTGCTAACCCGCTCACCAAATTTACATTTATAAATAACTAAAACATTTTTTTTTTATTATCCACCCGCTCACCGGGCTTACATTCAGAAACAACTAGAATAATTTTAATTATTATTCACCCACTCACCGGGCTTACATTTAGAAATAACTAGAATAATTTTAATTATTATTCACACACTCACCAGATTTACTTTAATAATAACTACAATTACTTTATTTATTATTCACCCGGTCACCGGGTTTACATTTAGAAACAAATAGAATCATTTTATGTGTTATTCAACCGCTCACCGGATTTACAATTATAATAACAGTTAGCTTTTGTATATATTTTTATATATAACTGTATTCTTCTACAACGCATCGATCGGCAACACACATACATACGCGTAAGATTTGAAATTACAAGCTGTTATGCAAATTTATATGTAGTTTATATGTATAATAAATAAATAAATAAATAAATATTGTACTTAATTAATATGATTGAGCAATTAATAAATTGCTTACTTATCATATGTACATATCAGTAGGTACCTACGACTACGTTTTGCTTTGTAGTATCGGCCATTATAAAAATAGCCTATCTTTTTATGGTTCCTTTTAAAAACTACATGGCTAGAAACCTTTTCTTTTATCACAGGGTGGCAAAGAAAGGTCTTTGTTGGAGGGAAGTACCCTAAATATTATGATAGCAAATTTTACTGAAAGGAATCGTTCCTTTATTATCTAAATGACGAAAACAGCATTCAAAGATTTTTTGAATAAATCACTAGTTTAAGCCGGGAATAGAACCTGGAAAAATATGAAAAGAAAACATTCTGAAATATTTTCGACATTACACACAGCCCTGTCTAGTCCCAAAGTAAGCAAAGCTTGTGCTATAGATACCAGTGCAACATGTAGGCATTGCGAAATGCACTTCCTCACGTGGACCGTCTAATTCGATCGCACGAGTAACGTAAATCACGTTATGCTTAGTCAGTAAGATAGAATTAGTAACTTTTGTAATAATATAAATTCAGTCAATATACGATCGTCAACTGAACAACATGTATTTTATTTAATTCGACTATCAACTTGTCTCCACCATCAGAGCGCCTAGGCAGCGCTCCTCACCAGACAACGGACACACATGCATATATGTATACACTTTTTTGTAAATACATGCATATTGTACAAAGGAAACACCCAGCCTCAAGACAAACACAAATAATAAATATTTGTATTGTGCGGGAATCGAAATATGTTTTCTATAGATCAGTAGCCATCGATAGGAACATGGACCGTACAAATATCCCTCGTTTCGTTGTGGAAAGTGGCGTGTAGACCGTGTGTGTAAAAACTTAGACACAGCAGGAAGACTACTAGTCGACATGTAGTCATATTTAGATAATCTTTAATCAAATAATAGGTAAGTATAGCTGTTATTGTAATCATGTTACGTAAAGTATCAAAAATGAGTGGATGTTGAGACTTCAGTAATTTAAGGAAGAGACCTTGCGCGTGTTATCAGTAACTCCTTGTATTGAAGATTAGAAACACTGATATCGGCCACCAAGGTCTAAAAACAGATTTCCAAGTTAGCATTGACAAAATTTTCCAGAAGACTTATTAAAAGTGACGATTTTTTCTTTAGATTGAAAAATCTATATAGTTTATGTTAAAAGATTCGGATATGTTCTTAAAAAAATAAATGTGAGTACTTGAATTTTTTGAAAATTAAAGCATTATAAATATTACTATTATTTTTAAAGTATATACAGTAGGTAGGTAAGGAAAAAACATACCATAGGCAAAGATACTGTGCTGCGCATTTTCTTTACCGCTGTAAAGAAAAAACGGTCGCAAAAATGTGAAAGAGACGAAGCAACTCTGCGGTATCTTGTCTCTTTCTAATGTTGTGTTTTTATTTTACAAAAAAGAGACGGGTAGCTTTGTCGCTTTCTAAAAAGTGGTCAATTTCGTGAGCCTATTGCACAGTTCTACATAGCTTTTAAAAAAAGTTTTACTTAAAAATAAATTGTCTGACGGAACCATTACTTTCAATACAATTTATTTTGTTATAATCGAAAAAGCGGACTGCCAGGTATTTGAGTTATTGGGGAATCGTGGGGATCTCGAAGCCCCTATATAGGTCCGCATTCCGGACTAACCAGGGGCCTCCGGAAGCCGCTCTGAGGAAGCACTTTTGGAGAGTCTGGAGTTTCTGAAGATTGCGTTTAGACAACGCATAGATGACGCTAGCGTATGCTAGTATGGGGCGGATGCAAGTGGTGTAAAGAGTCGGCTTATTTTTAAGCGACATCTTACTGTACTTGCCTATCGTTGGATGACGGAACCATTACTTTCAATAAAATTTATTTTGTTATAATCTTCTAGCTTTATGTGCGCAGCAAATGCCTAAAAATAACTCGAAAGAAACATCTGACATATAAATCACACATACATAAAGATTGATAAACGATAAAACTTCCACACGAAGGGAAATCGATGGTCAGATACAATCGCAATTTCCGATAATATTTTAGTATAAAAAGTCAATATTAGTGAAAAAAATATCAAAACAAACTTAACAGTGACAGAGATTGTTAATTTACTAAGAGTATAATAATTTGCAAAAATTATAATAAAACGACTTTTTTAACAACATAATAACGTAAGTATCATCTTGACACTTTTCCATCACCAATTTTTTTTATATTCCGCATTCTAAGCAGATTTTCTTTTTGTGGACCATCTACTTTTGTTCATTTGGTTCCTGCTCCCAGTTTAAGATAATCTTAACTATTTTTACCTTTATTATATAACCATCTTTTGGGTTTATAGAAGAAGAAAAAAGAACATTATTCATTACACAGAACTTTAACAAAACTTTGTATTAATCTTTTACAGAATGCAGCGATCATCCGCATACAACGGATTTGTCCCCAATCCCGTAGGTTTCAATGGCATGCATGGCGGGCCAGTAGCACCTAACCCTTGCTTCAGACCTCAGCGAGTTAACTACCAGCCATCTCCCTGCTTTGGACCAACAGCGCCTATGTCACCGGCGCACCCAAGCGGCTTCTGCTTCATGCCGGCCTCTGCTGTCCTGCGACCCATGCCAAATCAGTGCTATACGAGACCGTCACCCCATCGATACGACCCATGCTTTCACTAGTCCGTTTCATGGACAAATTAGTATAAATCAACTGAATCTCTGATGTGTTCGTTAAAGTGATTATCGACATTGTAGAAGAATATTTGTGTTTTGTAAATTTTTAATTTATTTTTAAAATATATTTTTGAACTTATTTTTGCTTTTTTAATCTATTGATTTTCCATATTATTTTTGTATAATTATTTCAATTCCACGATTTAATAACAAGTGGATTTCGTTAATATGTTAAAAGTGCATCCACTGATGGACAATATAGGTATAACCTTCCTCTGCGACTTTGAAATAAAATGATTTATGTATGTACATCTAGCCAAACATAAAAATAAAATAATTATTAAATCTTTAAAAAAAAAAAGTTACATACCTACTAATGATGATGATGTTACTAATAAAATATTAAATCCCGGAATGAAAATATAAAGCTAATAAAATATTAAATCCCGGAATGAAAATACTAAGATCCTTAATCACGTATAACATACAAATAAACCTAATTACCAGAAACATGGGCATGCTACAAAATAGATTTGCTTTATAGAAAAAAATCGGCCGAGTGCGAGTCGGAGTCGCGCACGAAGTGCTCCGTACCATTATCTATAAAAACGGCAAAAAAATCACGTTTGTTGTATGGGAGCCCACTTAAATATTTGTTTTATTTTATTTTAATATTTATTTTAAAAGTAAATATAAAAGTTTAAAGTAAATCAAGCGTCTACCTATTGCCGTCATCAATATCGAGCAAAAACGAGAAAAAAATTACGTTTGTTGTATCAGAGCACCCTTAAATATTTATTTTATTCGGTTTTTTAGTATTTGTTGTTAAAGCGGCAACAGACAATTTCAACTGTCTAACCATCACGGTTCATGAGATACAGCCTGGTGATAAATGGACGGACGGACGGACCCATGGAAGAATCCATTTTAATATAGGTCTCGATTAGAATACAAATCGTACTACGTCAAAGAAATGTCCGACTCTTAAACTATCTCTGTGAAGAAAATCTAAGTCACTTCCGTCATTCCGTGCTTCGGTGCTCAGAAAATAAATAGCACCTACCACGTGTTTCACCCGTGGAAGGTGCTTTCGATTCCTTTTTATTAAAAAGTATCCTACGTCCTTTTTCATTCCTTCTTCTATCCCTGTGCTAATAATTAGGTTTCCAGAATTCAAAGCCAGATATTTTTTATGCCTGTCAGAACTTTTTATTTATATAAAAAGTATTCTTTCATCCTTCTTTGTCCTTCCAGGTATTAGGTCAATCACGATGCTTCGTTACGACGTGAAAATAACAAACAAACATTTAGCATAAGAAGAATGTTTTTCCGACTCAGATAACTCAGCTGATTACGACTTTACCACTGGTAATGGTATAGCATTGTGCCATAGTACCACGAAAAACTTTGATGTTCTTATTATATAACTTGACCTCTCTACGATACGATACGATGAAACGGTATAGTTGTCATCCCGCTCACGTCTTCTGCGGGTTACCTTGACTTCCAAGTTCTTAGAAACCGAACATCACTGAAGATGTGAACCTCAGATGTGTTTAAGCATCGGGAGAGCTAGGTAATAGTAAGGTAAAAAAAAATAAAAATTGTGGCCTAGTGGTTTCGGTGCCTTCCTTGCATTCTGAGGGGTGCAGGTTCGAGCCGAGCGTGTATCAATGAGTCTTTTTCTCAATTTCGCAAAGCTCAGTGTAAGTTCAGGTTCACAACAGGGAAAAAAGGGAAAATCCATTAAAAAATATTTTAACGAGTACCTACTAAATCGCTGAAATCGGAAATAAGATTGTAAAACTGACTAAACTCATCGAATTGCAGAGACTTGCATTAAGTATATAATATTAAATCAGAATGTTTGTATCGATAAATTTAAACAACAATTCTATTACAATTTGACTCAGGAGTAACGATAGAGAACTGACGCTTATAAACTAAATAAAAATTATATTGGGATTCAAAATGATTTCGCGAGATACCCTAAGACGGCAGATTGTTACCTGTGTCCATTTGTCTAACTAAAGCTTATTTTCTTCAATTCAGCGAACGTTGTTTCTCGCCGCCCATTGTGCATAACAATTCAGACCCTGTTTAACTCGCACTTGACCCTTTTTTTCTTGCTCAGAAACATTCCCCGGCGTTTGCATAACAACTTGCCAAAATTTCATTAAAATCGGTTTACCCTTAGTGCGCAAGTCCGACTCGCACTTGACCGTTTTTTTCTTTCATTAAAACCTTGCCCTAACACTAACTAACACATCAGAAAAAGAATTAGCGAAATCGGTCTAGAAAACTTAGTCGACAGTTTGGCTGTTTCAAAACGAAACCAACGCCTACGAAAGTGAAGCGATCGATAAGCGCAGGGAAAATTTTGATCGCTAGTTTCTTCACTTTGACGGGATATCTGGTTTCAATTCCATTACGAGACCAAAGCACCATCAACGCCGAATGGTATACCACAAAATGCATGCCAGAAGTTTTGTCTGCAATGAGCAACAAGTGACCGAACACCCGGCTCCGCGGGGTACTGCTCCACCATGACAACGCGCCCGCGCACTCAGCGCTCAAAACGAGGGACCTCCTGGTCACCTCACCGGTCAGAGTCTTGGGTCACCCTCCTTACAGTCCTGATCTGGCACTGTGTGATTTCTTTTTATTCCGTAAAAAAAAAAATTAGCTGAAAGGAATACAGTTTTCATCGCCGGAAGACGCGCTAGCAGCGTTCGAAAGGGACGTGGAAGAGTTATAGAAGCATTTCCTTATACACAAATAAGTCCAAAAATCAAGAATAGAATAGTTTTAAAACAGAAAAATTATCAAAATAAAAAAGTTTACACTGAAATACTGGTCCAAGGGTAGGTTAGGTTTGATTATTATTTTTTTTGCCAAAGCGGAGCGCAGAGGAACGAGGGTGGCTCACAGAGGAGTGCGATTAAGGATCATTCTCAGTAGATCCATTGTCTAGATCCATCATGGATCTAGTGAGATATTTTTTCTCAGTAGATATGTTTTCTAATAAACTGGATCTGATGAGAATTTTCATTGCCAATAGATCTATTTTAAAAATAATGTTAAAATAAATTAGATCTAATGATAATATATTGTCTCACTAAATTGTAATTTAAAAACAAATTAGGTTTGAAAAAATATGTAATTATAGAAAATGATACCTAATTATTAACGAAAATTATACTTAATTATTAACGAAAATTTTTTATATGAATAAATATAAATTATTAAACATTTTGATTGCTGTAAACATTTCGAGCTGTAAATATCTAAATAGCTTTAAGTTACTAGCAATTCGTTTAATTTTTCTCCATTATTATTAAGTAACCAAGATTTTTTGACGGCAGGTCATAGGTACAGTTGTGTTTTTTATAAAAAAGGCATATTCATCAATAAAGGTTCGCCATCTAGCCTAGGGTTTGATTGTCAAATATATCTCGGTAACTTAAAACCTACTCGGGTACCTAAAATTTATCGTAGACTAGTAGTTTCTCTACAGAAATGTCACGTCAAAATAGAAAGGTTTCAGGATCAATAGTTACAGAGATATAGACCTTTCTAGTTTGACAGCTGTCATTTGAAATAAAGATCTTGATGAGATCTATAACTTTTGTAAAATAACTACACGTGTAAGATCAATAGTTTAATTTTTTTCAAAGAAAAACAGTATTTTTCTTGTCTTTTGCGGTTCGAACTATCTCCATATTAAATTCATCACAATTGGTCCAACCGTAAAATTTAACGGATTGATAGACAGACAGACACAGACACTTTTGAATTTATAGTATTAGTATTGGTATGGATCCTCCTTTTTATAAAGTCGGTTAATTTTTAGTTTTGAATTAATAATATCTCTTATATGTTAATGTTATTAATAATACCTACAGACCATTCGCGAACTTTTTAAAGTTGGTAAAAATAAGAATATGACAGGGGAAATACGAGTACCTGAAATAGTATTAGAAAGCAAGTTCCGTTATCTCCCCAGCCTAGGGGACAACAAGCCTAGCCGACACCAAATTTTTTTAACAGATCCACAACTGCATCTAGTGAGAAAGAAATTCCTTAGTAGACACACACTTTTAAATCTGGTTCTGGTTAACGGATCTAGTGAGACAAATACTTCTCAGTAGATACACACTTTTAAAAATGGATCTATTGAGAAAATAATATCTCACTAGATCCATTATGGATCTGGACAATGGATCTAGTGAGAATGATCCGCGATTAATACTGTAGATGGCGTGTTGAAGGTTTAAATAAAACTTCTTGAAAGTATAGAATATCACCACTGTATTTATACCAGTATATTTGACGAACACTAGTTGACACTACAATATAGAAAAAGCAATAAGCGTTAGTAATAAATATGAAGAAATAAGAAGATTGATAGTTCGATAGAATGATAATAAGTAGGTACAGCGTCGGTGAAAGTAAGCAACAAAGTATGGCACGGTATTCCGGCACTCAAGTACTTTTAAGACTGTGTGCGGCCGTTGGCGCGTGCGCCTGTTCGACACCAACAAATACGAAGATATCCGATCTTCTATCTATCTATCGCATATTGTCAACGCTAGCGCGTAAGGTGGACGGTTACAAATATAAATTAAGTATTTTATAAATATATAGATATCGCCACAATACTATAACGGAACGAACGTTTCCGGTGGTCCGTCTCCGGTAAAGAACCGGATGATGTAGGACGGTGGAAGTTTCTAGGCATCCATTCTTAGGTCCATTACCGGTGTTGTGATTTCGAAAATCGAGATTTAAAAGTCTTGTAGGGTTGTGACATTTTCATTGTGATAACAGTTCTTAACGTTCGTCCGCTGAACGGACATAAAAAAAAATCTGTTTGATTTTATTTGGAGTTAAATACTTCTATCTCTATATAAGACTTAAAGCTGCAACTCTATTGCCGATTATTATAACTACTATTACGACTACTACTTACCAGTGAAACAACCGGAGTGTTTCTAGCACGACGGTTTTATTTTTATATATAACCACTTCTCTTCGCATCTACTGCCCTAAAATCAGTCCCGTCCGCGTCTACCTACTTTGGCGGCTGAGACCTGCGGGGTTTAAAAGTTCTCGACGTGCAAGATCGCTGATCTTGCTGATTTAGTTAGGTAGTTCTCTACTTATGTAAAATAGATAGTTTCTTTATATATATATATAACCCCGACCCTTCAGAAATCTAATAACTTCTTTTTTGAAGAACCCCATACTGTAGTCCTTGCAGAAAACCTTGGCAGGGAGCTCATTCCACAACCCAAGGGTTCGCGGGAGGAAGTTTCTCTGAAACCGCACTGCACGCGACCATTTTAGTTCCAAAGTGTGAGAATGAATTCCCTGTCGATGGCGAGCGGTGCGATGGTAGAAAGTAGCCGTGGGCATCATTTCGAACAATTCCTCAGAACACAATCCATTGTACAAGCGGTAGAACACACACAGGGAGGCAAAGTCTCTCCTCAGACTTAAGGGCTCGATACCGCAAGTGAGTTTGGGATCGTCGACAATTCTCACAGCCCGTCGTTGAACCAAGTCAAAAGGGCCAAGCTGGTATCCGGGTGCACCCGCCCATAGATGGCAGCAGTACTCCATATGGGGCCGGACTTGCGACTTGTAAAGTAGCAACCTTTGCCCCGACGTGAAGTACTGCTTCGCTCTGTTGAGTACACCAAGTTTTTTGGACGCCAGCTTTACCTTGTCTAGCAAATGATCTCGGAACTGAACATCGCTGGAGATGTCAACGCCAAGGATCCCAATGCTCTTGGAGATGGAGAGGGGAGTGTTCTGGAATTGTGGGACTACAGTGAATGGGGTTTTCTTAGCGGTGAACGCGCAGACTTGTGTCTTTGAAAGGTTGAATCGGACCAAGTTTTCCCGCCCCCAGTCAGAGACCTTGGACAGACCGATCTCGATTTGCGACACAAGTTCTTCACGCTTTTCCTCCACAACGGAACGTGGGATGCTTGCACGGCCCGTGTAATAAGCGTCTCCAGTACTGTCACCTGCATAGCAATGTATGTTGTTGATGTCCAACATATCATTGATGTGCAGTAGAAACAGCGTAGGAGACAGCACAGAGCCTTGCGGGACACCAGCATTAATGTCCATGCTATCAGAGCAACTACCGTCAACTACGGCTCGTATGCTTCTGCCGGACAAAAAGCTAGCCACCCATTTGCACAAACCCTCGGGCACTCCGTAAGAAGGCAACTTCGATAGAAGACCCCGGTGCCAGACCCGATCGAACGCCTTCGCTATGTCTAGGCTACATGCCAATGCCTCCCCCTGACTCTCAATGGCTAGTGCGCATCGGTGTGTGAGATACACTAGAAGGTCACCAGTTGAGCGACCGTGGCGAAAGCCATATTGACGGTCACTGATCAGGTCGTGTTTTTCTAGGTATCTTAAAAGCTGTGTGTTGATCACACGCTCCATCACCTTGGAGAGGAGAGAGGTTATAGCGATAGGCCTGTAATTCAATGGATCTGATCTATCGCCCTTTTTGGGCACCGGGTGCACATTTGCAGTCTTCCATGAAGACGGAAATTGCCTAGTGTGGTAGGAAAGCGTGAAGAGGCGCGTGAGTACAGGACATAACTCAGGAGCACACTGCTTAAGCACCACTGCTGGTATGCCGTCTGGCCCACTCGACTTATGAACGTCTAGGGAAAGCAACGCCCGCCGGACCTCGCGCTGTGTTATAGAGATTTCCGGCATGGTCTTACCGCACCACGGTAAAGTAGGTGGTACAGCGCCTTCGTCGTTCACATTCGAGTTAGAGGCAAAGAGACTGCCCAATAGATCGGCTTTCTCTTTTGCACTGTGGGCCAAGTCACCATCGGTCTTTCGCAGTGGTGGTAATGACGACTGGCAGAAGTTCCCCTCGGCAGCTTTAGCAAGCGACCAGAAAGCACGACTCCCAGAAGGATAGCTCGCAAGTCGCCCACCTATTTTGCCGATGAATTGGAATTTTGCTCTGGCAGTTGCTTTCTTACTGAACCTCGAGGCAGCATTTAATTTGCGTTTTAACTCAGAAATATTCGGATCCTTATTATTACGAGCCGTGGTCCAAGCCAGCAGTTTGCTTAAAAATTTTAGCTTCTCTGCAAGGCCTATTAAACCACGGTCGTTTTTTGACGCCGGCAGCTACTCGCAGGTTAGGAATGAAACATTCCATACCAGCGAGGATTGTCTCAGTGACTGCGGCTGCGCAGACGTCAGGATCTTCTGAGCTATAGCAGATCTGCCTCCACGGGTACGATGCATAAAATTCTCGCAATCCATCCCAGTCTGCCGACTTATAATGCCACACACGACGCCAATTAGTTGGCCCAGAAGGATCAGGTTGTGTGCATGACATTTGAGTCCGGATGAGACAGTGGTCCGAGGAGCCAAAAGGCGCATCCACTGAGACGGAGTATCCATCCATATGTGGATGGAGTAGCCGCTGTCAAAACTCTTTTCTTTTTTCTGTTCCTGGCCATTTTGTTTGAAGTTACTTAGACTACGGATGAGGATTCACTGCACAGACAGCTTAGAAGACAAAAAGTTGCGGTACTAAGACTGCCGAAGCTCAACACAGATGATACGGTTGCTGGCACGGCGGGCGGAAGGGCCCCTGATCCCCCTCTGTTGTAGTAGCCGGGTCCACACCGGTCTCCTTCTCCGGCACGACTACTACTTCAGAGACTTTACACAGGTTGGCGGATCAGCCTCCCAAGGCGGAGATTAATTGATTCCTGGGTTCGGGATCCCGTTCTACCTGCGGGCGGCCAGCGGTCAGCCGTTTCATCAGGTCTCCCTGACCGCCGAACCAGCACGCCGCGTCTACGCCGAGCAATGACAGCAACAAGCACCGTCGGTCCTCCGCTGTCCGCGCAGCGAATCCTCAAAGAGAGAGCTCAGGCAACCTTACTCACCGCCAGGAACACAACACTACACAATGTTAGTGTTATTGTGGCCGCGGTTTTCTGTTAGGTGGAGGTACTTCCCCAGTTCGGGCCGCTCATTCGAGCAAGTACTCGCTATGCCCCGCTTTATTTGTTCGGGCAGCTTATTCGAGCGAATACTTGCAGTGCCCTACCTCTCTCATAGATAAGTTCTCAGACCTTTCATTAGACTTTACTGAAAGTTCTAAAGTGTATATTGAATTGTGCAAAGGCAATGTTGAAAATTCAACCCCCAAAGTCTGTAAAGGATTAAAAAAAAAAAACCTGGGTACTGCTAGCTGGTACTGGAGGTTCATACAGAACTTTAGTTCTGTTACTGCTTTATTAAAAAAGCTAACTTCTACTAAAAAAGGAACGTCTAAATTCTCTTGCAATGACGAGGCGGACAAAGCTTTTAAAACTCTAAAAAAAACTCCTTATTTCGTCACCAATTCGCTCTTGTCCTGATTTTTTGAAGCCGTTCGCTGTACACTGCGATGCGTCAAGTTATGCTATTGGTGCAATGTTGACACAACAATTTTATGGTGTTGAAAAGCCAATCTCTTTCATGAGTAAATCGCTCACTGCTCCTCAAAAAAAATAACTCAACAACGGAACGTGAGTTACTTAGTGTAATTACTGCTCTAGAACACTGTTCTTTCTACTTGGACAATGGCCAAAAGTTCAAAGTTTACACAGACCACTCATCGTTGTTATGGTTCTTAAAACAAGACATTCCGACGGGTCGATTAGGCTGTCGGCACTTAACTTTGAGATTTGCCACAAAAAAGGTTCCGACAATGTGATACCTGAATTCTTGTCTCGTGCTAACATGGTAAATGCAATCAATTATAATAGCACATCGTCTACTGATGCCTGGTATAATGCTCTTAAAGCTAATACTCAAGCTAACCCTAACGCAATTAAGGATAGTAAATTGATAAACATTGTCGTACTAGCTCTATTTTATGCTATGAATATGACTGGAAAGAAGCCATACCAACCGAAGTGAGAGAACAGGTGATCTCTGAAAATCACTCTCCTCCTACTTGTGCTCATTTCGGGATACAAAAAACTTCCCAAAGAATACGCCTACGTTATTTTTGGAATGGTATGTACTCTGACGTTGCTAAGTTTGTAGCAAAATGTAATGTTTGTCTTGCTTACAAACATCAAAACTGTAAAACCATTGGTTTAATGGGTAAACCTTAACAATGTTGTAGACCATTTCAGTGTATTACAACTGATTTAATTGGCCCATTACCTTTATCTCTAAAACTTAATCGGTATATTTTGGTAGTGATGTGCCATTTCTCAAAATACATTCTTCTATTTCCGATTAAAAGCAACTGCTTCTGTCTTAAATTATGTCCTGGAAAACTTAGTTTTTCTTGTGTATGGTGTACCTGAAACGGTTATCATGGATAACGGTCCCCAGTATACTAGTACTGAGTTCGTGGACATGCTTAGAAGGTACAATGTTCCGAAAATTCACTTTACTACTCCTTATACTCCTCAAGTGAATACTACTGAACGTACAAACAAGACCATAAGTACAGCAGTCGCATGTTTTGTGGAGGAAGACCATAGAACATTTGCACAAGATTCAGTTCGCTATTAGCTCATCCGTAAATGAGGTTACTATATACTTCGGCATTCTTGGTGTTCCGAAGAGAGCTGGTATATTGTGGCTCTATCTATAAAAACAACGAAAATTCTGACTAAATCATTATGTCTCCTAGGGACGAGTTCGCAGATAACGTTGGTTTTCTTGCCCCTATCTTCGACGAGGTGCAGGAAAAGTTTTGGAACACCCACGAGCGTAACGCTGCTTATTACAACTTACGTCGTTACCGGCATTAGTCATTTATATGATTATTTGTAATATAGTATTGTTTTACATGTACAAAGTTCATCTTAGGTTAGGATAACATAGTCATTCATCTTCTCATTACAAAGCGTTGCTAATTAAGCAAAGTGTTTTTGTGAGAACGACGTATTCACGTAAAAATGAAAACGATTCGGTCTTGACATATAAGTTTGTTTGTAAGCAATGGTTAGCTTACCGATAGATGTTGTCGATTTAACAACTGCCAAGTCAGATTTTCTTTTTTAGCGACTCGTAAGCTGCAATAAGGTTGACTATCCTGTCAAGCGTTTTAACTGTCTATGGTAGAATGTACATTGACATAAGTTACTACTACTCTATAATTCTTATGTCAAATATGAACATAGCCTACAATCTGAAGTTTTGAACTTGTTGTTGATACAGAGGAGTACTCGTGGCTCTGTCTGTAAATATTTAAATAGTGTCTTTGAAAATTAGCAAAGAAACTAATACTAATTTGAAATATTTTGGGTTTACTTGGTGGACTGGCGATTGTAGCTCAGCAACAACGTAAATAAGGGTCTGTAAGTTCATAATGAGACTTTCAGACAATTTGAAAGCGAACTTTGAAAGGATTTTGAATGTTGCTGTTAGGGTGAATGAAAGTGAGTGTTACCAGAAGTTGTATATACTCATCAGCCATCTCTTATCTTCGAAGAAAAATGTCTTCAGGAGAAAAATTTTCAACGAAACTTGGTCTCATGGAAAAATTTTTAAACACGGGAGGGGACACTATAAAGGAACGAACGTTTCCGGTGGTCCGTCTCCGGTAAAGGACCGGATGATGTAGGAAACGGTGGAAGTTTCTAGGCATCGATTCTTAGGTCCATTACCGGTGTCGTGATTTCGAATATCGAGACCAAAATGTCTCGATGGGTTGTGACATTTTCGTTGTGATAACAGTTCTTAAAGTTCGTCCACAGAACGGACAAAACAAAATCTGTTTGATTTTATTTGGAGTTAAATACTTCCATCTCTATCTAAGACTTAAAGCTGCAACTCTGTTGCCGATTATTATAACTACTATTACGACTACTACTTACCAGTGAAAAAAAACCGGAGTGTTCTTCTTCCACTTCTCTTCGCGTCTACTGCTAGGGCCGGTGCCTGTTAGCGACGTCAGCACTGAGGGAGGCCTGAAGTTCTTTAGACTCCAAATCCTCGGCCTGTGCGCAAGCGGTGCTTCAGCCTGAACACCGCTCCACACCGTAGCTACGGAGCTAACTTTGTCCACGTGCAGCATTGCATTGTGCCGGCCACGTGCGACAATACATTGTGCCTGTCACATGCGGCATATCTTACACTACTCATTACACGGTAGGTCACCTAAAATCAGTCCCATCCGCGTCTTCCTACTTTAGCGGCGGAGACCTGCGGGGTGTCCTCGACGTGCAAGATCGCATCTCTAATAAATGCTTGAAAACTTTACTCTTTGAACTCTGTTTAGGCAGGCTTGCGTTTTCTATATCTTTCTTTTTAGTTAGGTAGTTCTCTACTGATGTAAAATAGATAGTTATATATATATATATGTTTATATCTATAACTATCTTAAGGGTTTAGAATCACCTCAGCTCATAAATGTTGTTATTATAAAAGTGAAAGAGTATACATTGCAACCTGCCTTACCCTTGAAAAGTATTTTCTTCACTGGCCTCTGAACTCCCTCTACCTAAACTTCTACCTCCTGAGCACCTAGCCGGTGCATTCGGTAAGAGGATACTACTACTATAACCTGTCCTGTTATAATACATGTCAAGCAAAATTGTTCAAAAAATCCATACATGAAAAAAAATCAAAAATCCATACAAGAAAAATTGTCGTTCCGCTGATTTTCGCATTTCATTTGTGTGTTAGGGGATGCTTCTTTATCTTTTAAGACATTTTTATGCGCAAAAAGATCGTGTCCAATAAGTAAATATTCACCTAAAATAATGGCCGAACACATTTTCAATGAAGGCTTTGATTCTTATTTATGACGAAAAACATCACAATATGCAAGTTTTTACTCCCGTACTTCCGTTTTCAAATAGTGAAACCAAGTTAATATCATAAGAAACGCTTTTCTATGTAATTTGATATAAACAGACGTACTTTGACGTATTTGTAAATGAAGATGTTATCGCTTACTACAGGAAGTTGTTAGTCAGATACAATCTTCTTTCTGATAAAACTTTGCTATAAATATTAGGCGTAAGTGAAAAAACGCACAATATATTTAACTATAAGCTTTGTTGCTACAAGACAAAACAACGAGAATATTCATTATCAAAGTAAGTTAATAAAACAAGTAAAATTATATTATAGATATTGTTTGAACTTGTTTTTGTGGTGCAATATTTTAGGGTAGGTACGTTCAAATTCACTTCGACTCTTTGCTTGTCGAGTAATAATGGCCCGGTTAAATATGTAAATCAACCTGACAGTTAATTAATTCCACTGCGCACAGTTATCCAAAACCTTTTTTAACTATCACATTGCGTATACGAGGACGCAGCAACAAAAGACTAACAGCCTAAACTACTCTTAACGTGCTTTTCAGTAAACAGAAATTCTAAATTTAAAGTTAATGTACTTAATCACTACCTAATTCATCGAAAACCCATCGAGTGCCAAACAAAAAAACGTTTACCTAAAAAAAATTTTGGTCTTTCCAAATTTAAATCGCTTATTGCATAATTTCGATATGACAACGAGTATATTATGACTACAGATTTCTACATCGATGATTTCGGTGTATTTTTTTTTATTTTTTATACCACAGACCACCTTAGTGGTATAGAAAAATAAAAAAAACTCGCACGTTGCCGACCCTTAAAAGTTTAATTACTTCTTTCTTGAAGAACCTTATATTGTAGTCCTTTGAGAATACCATGAGGAGCTCATTCCTCAACCTAAGCGTTTTCAAATTGTTACTGAGAAGTAAATAAAAAAGATTAAAGAACAAGAAGAAACAAGAATTGTAAAAAATTTCAAATAACAATATTTACAATCTATTCACTTACCTTTACTACAAATCTTAAACCAACCTATAAGCAATATTGTGTTGTTTCAGAATGCAACGATCTCCTATCTCCCACAACGCATATGTTGTTGGAAGTGCAACTCATATCGGTGTTCAATGTAATTCAGTGGCCAGTCCCTGCTTTAGTCCTCACCGAGTTAACTTCCAAGCATGGCCATGCTTTGGCTCAACAGGATTCACGCCTCAGGCATACTCCAGCGGATTCAACTGCATAATGCCAACATCTGTTATGCTGAGGCCAATACCAAAGCCCTGCAATATAATTTCGTCATCTCATAAATATGGTCCATGTTTTCCGTAGTTTCATTTTCTATTAAACTATACCAGAATCTCTGCTGTCTGAATAAGCTTTTGATTTTAACCCCAAACAATCTTTTTTGTTCGATATACTAGTATATATATTTAAAATTAGAAATATTTGTTCATCTTTGTTTGTCATAACAAAGACGAAGTTTCGTAACTAATTCCTTCTCTTGTGCTACGTATCACATTGGCTTTCAAATTTCAATATATTTTCTAACCTACGTATAGTTGTAAAAAAAGAAATAGCTTGACGCGTTTCTGCATAATACCAAACCGCATTTCTTCATTATATAGTGAACGAAGCTATGTGGATTGACCAAGTGATATGAAATTTCAAGATATATTTTCTAACCTACGAATAATAATATATAAAATAAAAAGCTTAATTTTGCTTAATGATTGGAAACGCATTTTTTTATTAAGCAACAAAAATGTAACCTTTGATGACAGACAACCTTGCTCAGAATCACGCTTGCGCTCAGTAAGTATTGAAGTCATCCAAAATATTTTAATATGCTGTCAGCATTATTTGTATGACTTCATCCCCGTGTTAACACCAGAAACATAATAAAATGTGTACCATGTTCTTTGAAGCATCTACCTGCTTTTTTAACGTTTTTGAACCTTTCTCAGAATCACGGTTGTGCTAAGTACGAGTAAATGTTGAAGTCATCCAAAATATCTGCATATTCAGATATTTTGGATGGACTTCATTCCCAAAAGCGAAATGGTATTAGAATAGCGCAATTGCTCCGCCGAAAGTTGCATTTTAAAAATAGCTTCAGTGATTTTATAACTCAAAAAAAATAATGGGACTCTTAAGGTTTTTAATAAGTATTGTTAGGAAATCGATACACGATTTAAGAAACTTTTTACAATTAAAAAAAAATAGCAAACTTTTATAAATATCATCAGATTTTCGGACTTTGACTACTTAAGAACTCAATATGAGTTATTGCTTTATAATAAGAATCATTATTCAAAAAACCGGCCAAGTGCGAGTTTGGCTCGCGCACCGAGGGTTCCGTTTAAACTGATTATATATGTCTTGATAGCTCTTCCATCATGAGATCACGTCTCCTAGGTGAACGGGAAGTATCCTATAGGTTTTGATTTTTTTGTGTCACAATATACGATAAAAATGACCGTATTTTGGACATATTTTTTTTCACATTAACTAAGAAGCTTCAAGGGACCGCAGACCTTAGTATTTGATATTAATTTCAACGTGATACCTTTGCACGTTCCTGAGAAAAAGGGTCTTGATTGACAGACAGTCAGACGGACAACAAAGTGATCCTATAAGGGTTCCTTTTTTCCTTTTGAGGTACGGAACCCTAAAAAACTTCCTACAAAAATAAAAAAATATTCTAATATGCGTTCAAATTGAGACATTCCAGAGGTCGATCAGTTGGCCTCGACGTCTTATCAACGGCGGATTTGTGCCAAAATTTTGCGCTTTCGTTGTGGTCTTTATGATACATTTTATTTTGCTTTCTACGTATTATAAATAAGTTATATATCCAATAATACTAGAAAAACAATATGAATGTGTCTATAAAGGTTACGTATAGAATTTGCAAATTGTTTGTGTTTCTCCACCAGTCGCATAAACTGCACAACACAGTGTAGAAATCAGTAGGTACGTCAGGTTTTACTTTTTAGAGTTCGGTAACAGAAAGTATTGGTAAACCGTTGAGGTAAGACTTCGGTGTCTGTATGTCACAGCGGTATTTCTCAGTAAGCTAGTTGTACGTAAGTTGTAGAACTTACTTATCCTATCATACGACAAGTGAAGTGTCATATATGAAAAGATTTTGTTTACACATTACAAAACTATTTTTTTTTTATAAATGACACACTTTCGACTAAAACTAATGTTTTTAGATCTCGTTTTTTTTAATCTTTCAAAAAATATAGCACTTAAATATGTGGATTTATATAATACCATTTAAATTTAATAAAACTTTTGCAAATATAAAATAATTCAAAATTAAATTTTATTAGATGTTATGTTAACGTTTATAAAAACTACATATTTTACTTTCTTGTTTACTATCAAATATGGTCGCGGTCAGAAAATGTTTACCAGTTTTGAAATTAGATTCTATATCACACTTTTTTCATTAAGTCTAAAATGCCATATCAAGATACTTATTACCTTTCAAAAGCTATTATGCAAAATGACGCATCGAGAAAAACAACGAGAATTATTGATCACACTTTGATAATGGAACTAATATCTTTATTCGTTGAAAAAATATTTATCAAAAAATATTGTTTGAACGTCGTTTTGACAAGAGTAAAATTTTACAAAAGATTTTTTCATAACGAAATAAAATGGCAAGTTTAACCCTGGAGCAAAGGGCTGAAATAATATTTCTCTTCGAAGATGGACATAGTATTAGTGCTATATCACGAGAACTCAATATATCGCAATTCACTGTGAGGTTTTGGATTAGGCGTCACGGCGAAGAAGGGCAAATAACAGATCATAGAAATAATTCAAGGCGTCCGTTCGGTGTGTTGTTGATCTCCAACATATCATTGATGTAGAAACAAAGCAGTAGAAACAGTAGAAATAATTAGTTTGCCCAGAAGGATCGGGTTGTGTCCATGATATTTGAGTCCGAACGAGACAGTGGTACGAGGAGCCAAAAGGCACAGCCACTGAGACGGAGTATCCGTCCGGACGTGTAGTCAGCAGAAGGTCCAGTAAGGAGCTCGTATGGTCCTCAATATCTGGTATTCTCGTTGGAGATCAGCATGAAAGTTGGCATATCGTAATATTTCTGTCATGGAGAAGGATTACTTCAATTTTGCTATAACTTGCCACTATATAGAGCGCTGCTCAACTTTGTGGGCAGAACATCGTCTGCCGGGACAGCTTTGCCGCTATTATAAGCGTGTCAAACCTATTCATATTCACCCGGTCTCCGAGGATAATATATTTCTAATTTTTGCTCATATAACTGACCTAACCATACCGTTCTGGCTTCATCAGGAGATCAGCTCCAGGGAACCATATTGTTGCTATATATATACCAAATTTCAGATCAAATGGACATCAGGAAGTGAGTTAACTTATGCAAAAAGTGAAAGATGTGTTAGGTGCGCAAGGTACGGTGCACAGAAAACTTTTCAGTAATCGCTTCTAGTAATTTCACTCCTCATAAAATGTCCATACCTGTTCTTAAGGAGTCACCTCCAGTCATCTGATACTCATACCTCTTAAGGCGCTGTAACCCCTAACTAGCGCCGCTAAAAGGTCTTCTTTATTTCCTTTTTGTACAAAACACATTTCAAAAATGTTACAAACCAATTATTTAAAGATATTTAATAAATATATAAAAAGATATTCTTAAAACGTTATATAATGTATCTGGAAGAATATCTTTTGGCGGCGCTAGTTAGGTAGTTACAGCGCCTTAAGGGACTCAAAAACCGTGTACATAAAAACTTTTACCTGTTTATGTTCCAGAAAATTAATGATGTGCAATAGTAATGAAACTATGAACATATTAACTTCATGTAGTAAACTTGATTCGTAGCTTTTCGGGACACCTGGTCAAGCCACATAGCCTCGTATTGGTTCTTCCTGAATTGAATACTTTCCAAGCAAAATCTTCTTTTATGTAAAGTAACTGTTACTTTTCTATAGTTACCGCTTTGCTTACGAATGGAATTATAATTCATTCGGCATTGCATACGAAGCCATTTATGGCTTCTATTTCTTTTAAATACAGGAAATACATTTTTCGACACTCAGGTCCCTTTAAGCGTAAGGAAAGGGGAAAACTACAAAGAACCTATAGTTAGCTTTTTATATGGAGTACTGTTGTCTTCTCAGGGCGGCTGCACCCGGATACCAGTTTAGCCCTTTTGACTCGGTTAAACGACAGGCTGAGAGAATCGTCAATAATCCGAAACTCACTAGCCATATCAATTCCTTAAGCTTGAGGAGAGACTTTTGCCTCCCGGTGTGCGTTCTACCGCTTATACAGTGGGATATGTTCTGAGGATTTTTTCGAAATGATGCCTTAAGCTACTTTCTACCATCGCACCACTCAGCATTGGCAGGGAATTCATTCTCAGACTTAAGAACCTAAATGGGCGCGTTTCAGAGAAACTTCCTATACCGCGAACACTTAGGTTGTGGAATGAGCTGCCTGCCTGCCCTGCCAAGGTTTTCTCTAAGGACTACAGTATGAGGTTCTTCAAGAGCAACGGCAACGCGCGAGTGACGCCCTATGCAAGCGTCCATAGGCTGCGGTGACCGCTTACCAAGTTTTCTTTAAATATAAAGTAACAAAACTTATATATTTTATTTAAAAATTATTAAAAACATTATTTAATAAAAAAAAATTAAAATTTTAAGTGAAAAGTTTTTTGATCATCAGATTTGATAAGTTCAATTATTTCACCAATTGTTGGTTTTTGGGTTTCACACTCAAATGGTGCCAACGGAGCTCTATTACTAAGGCAAAGCTTATCAATTTCTTAACAAATGATAAAAAATAAAAGAATATAAAAGCCACAAAAAAAAAACATTTTTGTTGTTTTAGCTCTATCGTAAAAACGGAAGTAATACATTTTATATTATAGAAATTCATCTAAATCCGTTTAGCTGTTTATTTTTCATTAAGTGACAAACTTTTAAAATTAGTAAGATACAGGATAAACAATTATGAAAGCTTTCGATGTAATTCCACTTACCTATAGGTATATAAGTGAAACAAACGAAATTAAATCCGGTCTATTTTAAGTCTACGAACTGATAACTGTGTCAATGTGTGCAGATAATCAGGTTGGAAATAGAGTTAGAATAGGTATATTTTTATATCAGCTATCGCACTTGGTAACATTACGAATTTGTTCGCAGAATAATAGTTATAACGTCATTTATGATGATATCACTAAGAATAAAACAGACAGATATTATATCTGGTACTACATGGAATCAGGCGATTTTCTGATCCCTTTTATTTTATTTGTATAAGATATTGAAAGCCTAGCAAATGAAATGCCCAGAAAGGCAAGCTACTACAGGTCTGATTGCTATTATGAAGCAAAATTTGAAACAAAAGAAAACAAAAATGGCGTTTTATTAACGTACAGTAGAAATGTGTTCTGTGTATCACATTAGTGAATTTCTACTTAATTAAAAACATTGTGTCTGTATCTATCTTTTGAATGTTTTATTTCTTAAAATTTTAAAGCTTATTCATCAAAAACCAAACAATATCCAAGTGTATTGTCAGTGGCCCGCGCCAGCTGTTTGCTCCTTTCGATTTGCCTTTTCATTCATACAAGAAACGATGATACTTAGAATTATTTATTTTATACTTTTCATTATTTTATATTTTTTAAAGTTATATCACAAAATTTATTGATTTTATTATATGATGTGCTGTAAACAATTTTGACTACATAAAGAATTACTTAAGGAAATTTGAAGCTTCAATTCAAATTCACCTGTACAATATGTGTATTTTTCAATTCCCGATTCGACTTTCGTGTTGTGCGGTCGTGTTCTAGAGCGTCAAGTGCTCTCATTGTGCTCCGTGCAGTGGTGACTCAGCTGGTGCGTATTCCTGTGTGGTGTTTTGCCTCAGCGCTGACTACCTCGAATTGTTGTTTGGATTATTGCCCGCAATTTTGGAAAATCGGCCTGAGTGTTGACCGCTGCTCGGTTGTGTGTATTGGCTGGGAAATTGTTTCTCGGCCCGCTTTGAGTGTGCTGTCGCGCTTTTCAACGCGCCCATAACGCGAAGTTTATCGAAGCGATACTGTGTATTTTGTGTGTGAGTGTGTATTCTCGTAGTCGCGGAACTACTACGCATAGTGGTGACCCTCGCTTGCCTCTTTGACTGACGCTGGTTCGCCCGGCCTGAGTCCGGCTTTGGGTTAATCGCTAGTGTAGTATTTCTGCTTCAGCGGTTCGCCACTCCGCGCATTCTCGCGTTTTGAGTATCGATTACGTCTAGTTTGTAGAAATCCAGTTCCAAGTGCTCAAGGGCTGGTGGGTGAGATCGTAAAGCTCTTTTCAGAGTTGCGGTCTACCTAACGTTTCTTATTCATAAACGTGTCGTTGCTCGGGGGGAAACCTAACGGTGACAACGTAACCTCGGCCGTAGGAGTAGGAGTTAGGTACACACCAAGCAATCCGTAGCACTGCGGGGCGCTTGGCCACACTTAGGTATTCTTGCTACTCGCCAGCAATGGTGGGGAGTCACTAGGTACACACCAACAACACCTCGGCTACTCCCGCGATGGCCGAAGTACTCAAAGGCATGTCCCGGGACCAGATAGAGGAGATCATCAAAGCTTGTCTTCGTGATCACTCAGATCTGGTCCAAGCCTGCTCTTCCCAGGCTGTGGCTGTCCTCACAGCGTATGACAAGTCCGTGCCCTCTCTGTGTTTGCCACCGAGTTCCCCATTTCGCTCGCGCAGTCGTTCGCGCTCTCGCTCTCCCCGCACGCGCTCTCTCTGTCGCGACCCTCGTGTCGCTCGCCGCGCTCTTCAGGCCCCTGTGCCAAATCGTCCCCCCACTCCGGTAGCTGATGTGACCCTTTCTCGGTCACTCGCTACCCCGTCCCCCGCAACCTCCGAAACCGCACCTCTGTCCCCGGTAGCCATAATGTCCGCTGAGTCGGCGTTGTCCTCAAACGAGGACGACGAAGGCTCCAAAGTGGTTGATCTGGGGACAAAAAAGGGAAAAAAGCGGAAGAAGACCACCAAGTCAAAAAAGGCTTCGGCGGCATTCGCTCAGGAGTCTTCTCCTCCTCCCTCCGATTCTGAGGCTAAACGCCTCAAAGCGCCTAGCGCGTCCCCGTCCACCTCGGCGGCCAGCCGCCATGGGCACAACCCCGCCGCCACCACTTCGCAGGCCGACTGTACCACTTCGGGACGGAAAGAAAAAACTCCGCCCCCTGTTTTCATCAAAGACAAAGGGGCCTGGCCAAACATTGCAAACGCTATGAAGTCCAAGCGTATTAACTATACGCACGCCCGCAATGATGCCGAGCGCGGCATCAAAGTGCAGGTCCCGACACCGACAGATTTCCGAAATCTGACGGCCTTTCTTACGGCTCAGAAATACAAGTACCATACGTACTCGCTGGCCGAAGAACCCGTGCTTATGGCAGTTATAAGGGGAGTCCCTAAGGAATTCTCCGAAAAAACTGTCCAGGACGACTTAATCGTCCAAGGCCTCCCAGTTAGAGAAGTACATCGTATGTACAACGGCCGCAACCGATCTGAGTTCGTACACATGGTGTTCGTAGTGCTAGACCTCACCAAAGAGAGCAAAGCTATCTTTAATATAAAAGATGTGTGCAGCCTCAAGGGCGTCCGGATCGAGACTCCGCACAAGCGGTTGACCCCAGGACAATGCCACCGATGCCAGTTGTATGGCCACGCACAGCGCAACTGCAGACGCAGACCGCGCTGCGTGAAATGTCTGCGCGATCACGCCACTCCGGACTGTGCGTACTCTGTGGGAGCGAAGGCCACCCTGCGAATTACCGCGGGTGCCCCAAAGCTCCCAAACAGAACCCGCGTCAACCCAAACAGGGTAAATCGCGCCCCCCCGCCCCCCGCCAACAGGCTCCGCTCGTGCCTGCTCCCCTCCCTGCTGTCAACGCCTGGAGCCGTCCTCCAGCGCTAATTGACGCAACAAAATCTAAAGAGACAGACAAACTTCTGTCTGCTCTCCCTGGGCCCGTCTCAGTCACGGGTATTCCCTACCCCGCCCCTCTCATGTCCCGGGACATCCCGCGTCCAGCGCCCATGCGAAGTGCTCCCTCCTCTCGCGCAAACGCGCCTTGCCCCCCCGCGCCCCTCTCTCGCGCTGTCCCGCAACGCCGCTCAGACGGCTGAGCAGCAGCACTTCGGCGTTCTCGCCGAGATTTCTTGGGCCTGTGACCCAGCCTACTTTGAGGTTGTATACGCCGACTACGTACAGATCCGCGATCTCAATCAAATGCTCAGATTCATGGCTAAGCATCGCGACTTCTTCGCCGCCCTCCGCGGGGTGGCCCCCAAACCTTAAAAACCAAAATGGATTGCACAACCGCGCGCGAAAAACCCTGGTCCGTCTCCTTAGGCTATTTTAACGCCAACGGTCTTCGAAACCAAAGAGAGGAATTATCCCAATTCCTCTCGTCCCAAAAACCGGACGTCTTCCTCATCCAGGAAACGTTCCTAAAACCCGCTGTCCGCAACTCTTCGATCGCGAACTATAGCACCGTCCGTAATAATAGAACTGCCTCGAATCTCGGAGGCACTCTCAAATTCAATTCAATATAAATTATTCAGTTTAGGCTACAATAATTGAGCACTTATGAATGTCACTACGCCATCGGTTCGTAAGTCTATAGGGCGGGAGACCTTGTACTGAGAAGAACCGGCAAGAAACTAAGCAAGGGCATTTCTTTTCTCCCTTTCTCTTACAGCGTCCAATTAAAATATTGGAAAATGCCCTGTCATATTCCAAAAAAGGACACTTTCCATTACAAACATAAAAAAACATGAAATATAAAGCACAAGCACAACATAAAAAAGTATCTAATATAAACAAAAGACAGTTTATGTATTCATCACTAAGAAATAATCAATGTCTTACAGTATTCATCAAATCATTTCAATCAAAACAAAAAAGTAAGACCAAATACTAAGAATACAAAGAAGTTTGCAAGAGCAGACCAGCCTCCACAGGCGGCACCCGTTCACGAGTATGACACATGAATCAGCCTTCGCTTCGCTCAACCATGTTTTAGGGAACGTAACGACCCAACACACACGCAACCACCGCAGAGACACTTTGAGAGAGCATGACACACTCAAGCAACTCCAATAAAACTTCGATTGTACTAGTTATAATGTGTGTAGTAAAGGAACAAAATATAAGAGGATCTCATCTATTACAGGCGCTCCCTGCATTGCTCCCCTATCGATCCTCCACCACTTACGAACTTAGAAGCATCTGTGTGCCGCTTAGCGACGACACTCCATCAGCCGATCATCATTGCATCGGTTTATCTCTCTCCCTTAAAAGACTTGCTTGAGAGCGACCTTCAGTCGCTCTTAAATTTAGGTGACGCCGTCATTCTTGCCAGCGACCTAAATTGCAAGCATCGCCGCTGGAACTCTTCAGTAACTTCACGGAGAGGCAGACTCCTCGACGATTTAGTTGACAGACTAAACTTTGACATCATCGCTCCCATGACGCCCACTTACTTTCCGCACAATACTCGGAATAACCATGACGTACTCGACATAGCACTTCTAAAGAATGTAAGGCTAAGCTTTCGCTCTATAGAGGTGCTTGACGAACTTGACTCGGACCACCGCCCTGTCCTCCTCCGATTAGGTTCCCCTTCGGACTCTCCTCCCGACACTAGAACCGTGACGGACTGGGATAAATTCGGGCAATTGCTCGAAAATCCCAGGTCGCCACATCTAGATCGCGTTTCCAACGTAATCTCTTCCGCGACCGACCTAAACGTAGCTATCGACTCACTCACTAGCCACCTGACCGCCACCGTTGGCGAGTGCTCCAGACAAGTGCCGGTTGGTGATTATCACCACCTAATCCTGCCTCAGCACATCAGGTCGCTAATGACTGAGCGTAACACGGCCCGCCGCGCACGCGATCGCGCTCCCACTATCGATAATAAAGCTCGCTTCAACGACTTACACCGCCGTGTAAGAACCGCTGTAGCTGAGCTCCGCGCCCAACGTTTCGTTGATCTGATGGAGAACATTTCTCCTTTCCACCAAGCTTATTGGCACTTAGCCAAGCTCTAAAATCAGACACCGCCAACTCTCTCCCTCCGTTAACTCGTCCCAAAAACGTTCCTGCGTTCGATGACGACGAAAAAGCGGATTGCCTAGCGTCTAGCCTCCAAGCCCAATGTGCCTTAAGCACACAGCCGTTCGATCCCGACCACGTGAGGTTGATGGCGAAATGGAACGCAGAACTTCTCTGCCTCCACAAGACCCCCTGCCCCCTGTCACTGTCGAAGAAGTCATACAGGTCATCAAAGACGATATCCTAAAGCGTCTCACTCTGCAATGCAATTGTTACAGGCATAAGCCAGGCAAAGCTCGTACCGAGCCGTCCTCCTATCGCCCTATAAGTTTACTAAAGGCCCTTGGTAAACTCTATGAACGCCTCCTCCTCGCTCGCCTACGGAACGCTATAGTCTCCAGAAGCATTTTAATAGACGAGCAGTTCGGCTTCCGTGCCAAACACTCATGCGTCCATCAAGTCCTCCGCATAACGGAACATATTCTCACTGGCTTCCAACCAGTATTAGGTAAGGCCCGCCACACGAGCGCTGTCTTCTTCGATGTAGCGAAAGCTTTCGACAAAGTCTGGCACAACGGTTTCATTTTTAAATTGTACAACTTTCAGTTGCCAGATCGTCTCGTGCTCATCATACGAGACTATTTGTCGAATCGTAGCTTTCGCTGCAAAGTTGAAGGCACTCTCTCTTCCCCCCGTCCCATAGAAGCAGGAGTCCCGCAAGGGTCCGTGCTCGCACCCATCTTGTACCTTCTGTACACCAACGACATCCCTAAAACGATAGGTACCCAACTAGCCCTCTTTTGCGGACGATACCGCTGTCTATACCACCGATAGGCAAGTGAGTTTTTTTTTATACCACTAAGGTGGCAAACAAGCCTACGGTCCGCCTGATGGTAAGCGGTCACCGTAGCCTATGGACGCTTGCAACACCAGGGGCATCACTCGCGCGTTGCCGACCCTCCAGAAATCTAATAACTTCTTTTTTGAAGAACCCCATACTGTAGTCCTTAGAGAAAACCTTGGCTGGGAGCTCATTCCACAACCCAAGCGTTCGCGGGAGAAAGTTTCTCTGAAACCGCACTGTACGCGACCATTTCGATTCCAAAGTGTGAGAATGAATTCCCTGTCGATGGCGAGCGGTGCGATGGTAGAAAGTAGCCGTGGGCATCATTTCGAACAATTCCTCAGAACACAATCCATTGTACAAGCGGTAGAACACACACAGGGAGGCAAAGTCTCTCCTCAGACTTAAGGGCTCGATACCGCAAGTGAGTTTGGGATCGTCGACAATTCTCACAGCCCGTCGTTGAACCGAGTCAAAAGGGCCAAGCTGGTATCCGGGTGCACCCGCCCAAAGATGGCAACAGTACTCCATATGGGGCCGGACTTGCGACTTGTAAAGGAGCAACCTTTGCCCCGACGTGAAGTACTGCTTCGCTCTGTTGAGTACACCAAGTTTTTTGGACGCCAGCTTTATCTTGAGCGACCGTGGCGAAAGCCATATTGACGGTCACTGATCAGGTCGTGTCTTTCTAGGTATCTCAAAAGCTGTGTGTTAATCACACGCTCCATAACCTTGGAGAGGAGAGAGGTTATAGCGATAGGCCTGTAATTCGATGGATCTGATCTATCGCCCTTTTTGGGCACCGGGTGCACATTCGCAGTCTTCCATGAAGACGGAAATTGCCTAGTGTGGTAGGAAAGCGTGAAGAGGCGCGTGAGTACAGGACATAACTCAGGAGCACACTGCTTAAGCACCACTGCTGGTATGCCGTCTGGCCCACTCGACTTATGAACGTCTAGGGAAAGCAACGCCCGCCGGACCTCGCGCTGTGTTATAGAGATTTCCGGCATCGTCTTACCGCACCACGGTAAAGTAGGTGGTACAGCGCCTTCGTCGTTCACATTCGAGTTAGAGGCAAAGAGACTGCCCAATAGATCGGCTTTCTCTTTTGCACTGTGGGCTAAGTTACCATCGGTCTTTCGCAGTGGTGGTAACGACGACTGGCAGAAGTTCCCCTCGGCAGCTTTAGCAAGCGACCAGAAAGCACGACTCCCAGAAGGATAGCTCGCAAGTCGCCCACCTATTTTGCCGATGAATTGGAATTTTGCTCTGGCAGTTGCTTTCTTACTGAACCTCGAGGCAGCATTTAATTTGCGTTTTAACTCAGAAATATTCGGATCCTTATTATTACGAGCCGTGGTCCAAGCCTCATACGCAGTTTGCTTAAGAATTTTAGCTTCTCTGCAATCACTAAGAGACTCCAACCTGCTATCACCGCCCTAGGCGAATGGTTTCGGAAATGGAGAATCGAGGTGAATCCCGACAAAAGCTCTGCCTTCCTCTTTACCGTAGGCTGCCCTCCGCGGCCACCTCCCCTCTCTCTCTTCGGTCGTGCCATTCCCTGGCAAAATAAGACCAAATATCTCGGTGTGACCATGGATAGTCGTTTGAACTTCCACGCTCACACCAAAATAGTCAGAGACCGAGCCGCTTTTGTCCTCGGTCGTCTCTATCCCATGATAGGCAAGTACAGTAAGATATCGCTTAGAAATAAGCTGAATCTTTACACAACTTGCATCCGCCCAAACTAGCTTATGCTAGCGTAGTCTTTGCGTTATCCAAGCGCAATCTCCACAAACTTCAGACCCGCCAAAACCGCTTTCTCAGAGCGGCCTCTGGAGCCTCTTGGTACGTCCACAATGCGGATCTACACAGAGACTTCGAACTCCCTACGATTCCCCCATATTTCAAAGACCTGGCAGTCCGCTTTTTTGAGCGTACACAAAATCACCCGAATCGATTAATTGTGCAATCCAAAACGTATCATCCCCCCGATCGACCTCGGCACGGTCGTAAAACTATAGTTAGACGGCCTCGGCACGTACTAACGGCCCCAGATGACGATCTCGCTATTCGGATAGCGAGATTAGTCTCTACGACCTCCCCGAATAGGGCCTCCCTCCAAACACGAAGCCGACGTCCCCGGGTTCGTCGGCGCCCACAAGGATACACGAGGTATCAAAGAGTGCCGGAGCGCTCCTCGCCCCCACTCAATCGCAATCGTACCCGCGTAACGGGGAACTCCCCTCCTGGCGGTGACTCACCTTCGGGTTCGAGACTCACGCCGGTCGAAGAGACGCCCCCGAGAGCGACAACCCAAGCCAAGGCTTCCCCCGCGGGGAGCCATTGAGCGTTGGGCGCTATATGGGCTGAGGCTCCTTCAGAGTCTCGCCCCAAAAAGCCCGGTGAAGCAGTAATGGCTGCAACAGCCAACTGCATAGTCAGTTCAGAAAATAAAATAAAAAAAGTGTATTTTTGTATCAGCGTTCGATATATCTATGATGGTTGGTCACTACCGAGTCAAACAATGCGTGATCACCCAGGTTCTGTGAGCGAGCGGTGTGATGGTAAAAAGTGGTGAGCATCATTTCAAACGATTCTTAAGACCACAAATCAGGCAGGGTTTCGGGCAGGGTTCAATACCGTGATGTATTATAGGACCAATAAGAAACGAGATAACAACTAAATCAATACTGGTTTATTACCTATATTGTACAATGTAGGTAGGTAAACAAACATAATATGATGTATATTACTTAATAACTAACTACATAAATAACTCACAAATAGCGCTTGTGCATTCGTTTGAGATCGTTGGTTAATATCACAGCTAGGCTAAGATTGGTATCCGGGTGCACCCTTTTTATGTTTCTTTGTTTTCGGAACGGCCGAGTTGACCCACTATTAGATAGTATTATGGTACACATATTATGGTTACAGTAAATATTTTCGAGTATACTTATTGCGAAAAAAAGTCATCAATCACAATAGTTACTTCACTTGACGATTGCTATGATATAATGCAGAGATTTTTTTTAGGTATTTAAGAGAGCTACTTAACCCAGAAAAACCACGAACACCACACAAACACACAAAATGGGATATCAAAAATTAAATTTTGTCTTAGAGTCTAATTGTTTGTATTTAACAACTCCAACTGCAAATACACATTGTCCTGTTATCTTCAACACGACTTCATGAAAGACAATGGCTTGTACGGTTACAAATTTTTCATACTTCCAAAAAAAACAATAGTGACAAAATAGTACAGATTCTAAATTTAAATAAAAACTGTAATGTTCAGTGATGAGATTGGAAAGTATATGGGTTACCTACTTAGAGCAAACTTGGATCAGCCTGTTATTAACCACTGCGTGTCCAACTGTTCTTACCAGAGCATACTTAATTATATTAAAGACTATACATTTTCTGAAAACAGCATAGTTGTTATACTTATGCAGAGGTACTTAGGGCAGAGAGGAAAAATGAGCAAACATCAATTGACTAAAAATATAAATAATGTTAGCATATTGAATGTAAAACAAATAATTTTGTTCACTTTTCCATTTAGCAAATTCTTAGATGACAATTATAATCTTTTAATATATAAATTCAATTTGTCAATGCATGCTATGTCCCAAAAATGTTATAGTTTACATGTAATTGACATCAATAATTATATTAATGACAAATATTATGTAGGAAAACATAGAAACTGTATATCAAAATCTTATAAAAGACAGATACCTAGTACGCTCAGTGTCATATTATTTAAATAACTTAGCCAAGAATTTGGCTTGTGAGACTGCCTCTTTTGGGCATAATACTAGTTTTAATTTAGTCAAATTGCCTCTATTGGGCAAGATAATAGTTTTAAGACTTTGGAAACTGTTCCAAATACTTTTTTTTAGCTAAGTGTACAACAGAGAATCCCTCTGGCTCGACTTTTCTGTCTATAAATAATAATTTACCCAAATGTTCTAAAAAAAACATAATGTAAAGAATGTAAAATCCCTTAACATAGTCAACCAAAATATTAAAGGTATACTTGAAAAAGACCTTGAAATAGAGTTGTTCATGAACTGCTGCAACATAGATATTCTATGCATTACAGAAAATTGGCTACAATCTCACCAGGTCATGTTCAATTTCAGTAGTCACCAAATTGGTAGTTCGTTCAACAGGGAACACGCTATTCATGGTGGCTCTTTGATTCTTGTAAATAACAAGTTAAAACATAAAGATCGGAAAGATATTGTGAGCCTCTCTGTTGAACGAATTATTGAAATAGCCTGTGTGGAGTTAGAGCATTTCATTGTTGTTAGTGTTTACAGGCCGCCCTCAGCGGATTTTGTCATTTTTAAAAATAAAATGGAGGAGGCTCTATCCATTATTTGTAAAAAAAAAAAGAATTTGTTTGCGGAGATTTCAAAATATATAGATTTGTTAATAAAAAAGTCCTCCTTAGGCATAAAATCAAAAATTCTATTTCAATCATTCAACTGTAAAAATATATTTCTATCACCGACTAGAATAACAGCCACTACAGCAACATGCATAGATAATATTTTTACAGATTGTATTACACCTTTCTTCTGACCATTGTGGGCAGTTAGTGCAAATTAAATTGTTAACGGAGAATAAATGTAAGGAAAAAATTGTTATAAGACCTAAAACTAAACGACACCTGGAGATATTTAAAAATAATTTATTGTTAAAAATTCCGTCTCTTGTCGAACATAATGATCCAAATACACCATATAATATGTTTTTTAAAGCCTAGAAGTTGATGGGACTATTTTTAACTCAGAAACAGATATTGCCTCATTGTTCAATATTCTTTTCCTGGATATTACATTCTCAACTACCAACTCACAAAACTCATCTCCATTAATAGCAGAGGCTCTGTTAAAAGAAAATATAAAAGAATGGCAAAAAGAAATTAAATTTGGTCATGTAAATCATAATGATGTTAGCAAAGCATTTAATTATCTAAATAAAAAAAATACAGCCGACTTCTGGGGCTAATGTAACTGACATTAGTAAATCTATAATTTCTGTGATTGCTCTCCAACTAGCTATAATATTTAATTAATCTATTGATTGTGGTGTATTTCCTGATGTAATGAAATACAGTAAAATTATACCTATATTTAAATCAGGTAGTACTACGGACCTCTCTTACCTATCTCTATACTACCTGTTTTCAGTAAAAGCTTTGAAAAACTGATTTTAAATCAAATGATTAGTCATTTTACTATACAACTGACATGCAAACAGTTTGGGATCACAAACGCTGGCGTTGAGCTTATTCAGCACATATTCGATGCTTGGAAGGATTCAATGGACACCTTGGGTGTTTTTTGTGACCTATCATTTGATTGCGTCCAACATGAAACTCTAATTAGGAAATTGCAAGACTATGGTATTAGGGGTACTGCACTTAAACTCATTAGCTCGTACCTGGACAATAGGATTCAGACAGTTAATATAAATGGGAAGCGCGCCCCTGGATCTAAAATTAAAATGGGCGTTCCACAGGGCTCCATCCTGGGGCCATTCCTATTTCTAATATACCTACATTAATGAACTGCCGGAGGTCGTTAAAAACAATCACGAGATAGTGTTGTTCGCAGATGACACATCACTTTTGTTTAGAGATAAAAGACGCGAAACAGTTCTAGATAATGTAAACAACTGTCTGCCTAAAGTTGTCCACTGGTTCAATATGAATAATTTGCTTTTAAACAGTAAGAAAACCAATTTTATTAAATTCTTAACGCCAAATGTTAGTCAAGTAAGAACCAGTGTACTTATAAATGGGGAGCAATTAGATGTTGTAGATAGATCTGTATTATCTGTAGGCATTACTTTAGATGCAAAACTTCAATACAGCAAAACATAGCTGGATTGGCGAATAGACTTAGTTCTGCAGCTTTTGCGGTTAAAAAGATTCTTCAACTTACAGACGAAGCCACAGCCCCGCTAGTGTATTTTAGTTACTTTCATAGCGTGATGTCCTATGGTATCTTATTATGGGGACACGCAGCTGATATACAGACAAAATTTGTACTGCAGAAAAGATCTATTCGAGCAATATACAATTTATCTAACAGCCACGCTTTGAGAGATAAATTAAAAAAAATCAATGTACTAACTTTACCTGGTCAATATATATTTGATAATTCAATGTATGTTCATAAGAATATTAATCTTTTTGACGTGACAACGTCTTATAAATTGGTTTGCCGGGTGACACTTCAAGAAACTGCGTTACGCTCCGCTCACGTTATGCGCTCACAATGAGAGCGAGTGAGAGGCACGCGGCATGGTTAGCCCGCCTAAGAGCGAGAGAGACAGACATAAAAAGTGAAAGGCACAAGTTGTCACGATTCCGGACGGTTGTCCGACACTAATTTTTTTTAAAAAATAGTGATGTTCATAATCGAAATACAAGAAAAAGACACATACTCGCTCTGATCCACACAAGGCTTGAGAAAATTGATAAATCAGTTAAAGGACAATGTGTTCGTTTTTACAACAAAATCCCTGCAGAAGTATTTAAACTGAATTTTTCAAAATTCTGAAATTTTTGTTGAACAGAAACTTGTCAAAAGAGCCTACTATTCAATTAAAGACTATCTTATAGATAAAAACGCATGGGAATTATTAAAATGTTGCTATCATAGTACTTGTATTTGGAAATATATCAATCGTTATATAATTAAAATTGAAAAGAGCGACAGCTGGAGAGTTTCTTTCGCTGTTTCTTCTCCCCATAATGCCATCTTGATTCCGAAACGGTGGTAGTTTATAAATTCCTTGCATATTATACTGACGTCAAAAAAGTGCTATTGTATCCTATTTTTGAGAAATAAACTATTTGAATTCGAATTTGAATTTGAATGAAATAAAATTCGGAGCTGGGCTGAGATTTTAAATATTTTTAGAATTCCGTATCTCAAGAGGATAAAAGAAACCCTTGTAGGATCACTTCGTTGTCCGTCTGTCTGTCAAGGCACTTCTTCTCAGGAACGCCCAAGGAGAAAAAACTTTAGTAGCTGCAAGTAAACAATACTTACAACCACTAAAATATTAGTAATTCCGAGGACAAGTAAATTACACTAACGGCTACCAATGAGTTTTACTTATTGTATTTACTAACAGGAATAAAACTAGTCTTGTTGGAATAACAGTGTTGTTTACTAAAAACAAGTAAAAATGGAATGCAAACAAAGTACCGACACGCTCACAATCAGCGTTTAATTACAACGATACCGTATTGGTTTTGATGCGAAGCGTACAGATGTTAATAACTGGTCAATGGTAACTGGTATGGTAAAAGTGCGGTCAAATCTGTTCATCTCAGGCTTACTATCCTGTGGTAATCCCCCACCAGGTGAGTTATACCTGGAGAACGCCTTGACTTGCATTTCGGTATGTCCGTATATATCCGAACTATCGAAACAACTTCGATAGCGCGACGTAAGACGTCACCCTTAATTCATAGCAGTATGATATGATGTTTGTTATAAGTAAACTTCACTAATTCATAGAAAGTTGTTTGTAAACGTTAATTAGCCTTCATTGTAATGACATGTTGTGTTTTATCTGCCCACTTTAATAAAACTTTTGTAATCTTTAGTAAGCTTTACATGTTGATATTAATTACCCTACTCATAAATACGAGGAAAGTTTTTTAGGATTTGTAAAATTCTGTAATCCGAAGTACAAATTATTAATTACGTAAATAAATAAAACTATTTTGTTGTTATTACTTTTTGAAATTAATAAAATTTAGTATTAACGCATTTTAATTAACAGTTTTTTAATTCGAACAATATTTTTTTTCTCAGTGCCTGACAACAACAACGTACAAACTTATACCAAGTTGAAATTAATATCAAATACTATTATCTACGGTCCCTTGAAGCTGTAAAAAAAAATTAAGCTTCAAAGTTAACCAAAATACGGCCATTTTGTCGCATATTTCGACATTCCTATTACAAAAGGTACTTTGTCCTAAGGATTATGAAATTTGACACAAATACAGGAGAAAAAACGCAGTTCGTTCATTTTTAGTAGAAACACGTTTAAATTCTTTTTAAACTTTGTTTGTCTAAGCCGTTAATCTAAAAAGGTCTCTGAAACTCTCTCTGAAACTGTTTACATAAAAAACGGCGACCGAGAAAGACAGAGACCGAGAGTCGTGGGTCGGAGCTGACACACAGGTTTTGTTTTTTACCCAAAAATAACTTGGTGCAGAGAAGTACATATTTACCAACTTTGGTTTACGCCTAAAGTGAGGGTAGTAGAAATAATAATTGACATATACAGTTTTCGAGGTACATGTCAATTATTATTTGATGTTTGATGTAAGACGTGATGGATAACCACATATTTTAGGAACATTTAACAGCTAACAGTTAAGGGGGTACCAAAATCGTGTAACGCAGTGAATCAGATTTTTATAATTTCTTCATTTATTTTAGAATAGTTCAAAGTTTCACAAAGTCAAAAATACATACAAATAAAATCTTTAACCAAACAGCAGCACTACAATGAATTACAATGCAACAAACTTTTCTGACCTGGTGTATGGTCGCTCGTCGCTCTAAGTCGGTGGTGGCGCAGGGTTTTCGATTTCACCTTGCGTCCTGAGGCGTGGAGGTTCGAGCCCCGCGTGTACTAACGAGTATTTTTCCTGATTTTTCAAGAACATTGTTTATTCACACCACTAGCTTATAAGGGTGAAAGAAAACTGTGAGGAATCCTGCATATGTTGAAAAGTCTACAATCCGCACTAGGCCCGCGTGTGGAGTATGGCTCAAATCACTCTTAGATGAGGAGAATGTGTGGTCACTAGTGTCGTGTAAGTTTACTACATTTTTATATGGCGACTGAATTTTTGACCACCTGGTCAAAAAAGTTGTAATCATACTTGTGAAAAACTACATATTTTTTCTCTAATTTGATCCAGAGAATAAAAGTCCACTTTAGCTTAAGAACAACTGAATTAATATAATACTGTACGTAATGACATTCATAACGATACTTAAAATCATAAAGTAGCTCAATTTGAAAATATTACAAACTGTGAATTCGAACCGGTGGCTGGTGACCAACTGCTTAAAAGTTAGCAGACTGTCCTTCTGAGGCTTATCTGAAATATTCCACAAAGCTTTATAAAGACATAATGTAGGATAATCATTACTTCTAATATAACAAACATACAAAGGTATATGACTACTGGAGTTTTGGTATAGTGAATAACTGCCGCGGCCCGTAAACGCAGCACAGTGATCGTGAGTATACGGGCCAAAGCATATATGGTCGCATATCGCAGCATGTTTGAGAAATAGTACCTGTCTGTCAAAAAGTTAGGTATTTTATTGAAAACAAGCCTCTTACTCTGTGATAGTGAAACTTTTTATCAGTAAAATAATTTTCAAAATCGGTATAGTGGTTGCAGGGTCAGTAGCCCTGTAAAAACCCCTTAAATAGCAAATAATTTAAGTAGACGATTTTTTTGAAATGAAATCTTCTTAGCGGCGTTGTGCACTTTTTTTGTGATGGGTAAACTCGCGTCAGGATCACGTGACCTGATCACTGTCAGAGTACAGGGAGGTTGGATATCGGATTTTAATTCTATGACAGATTGAGATGTCAAATATATTACGTCAGAAAAGAAAAAAATAAACATTATTATTTATAATAAATAAATATGTATACGAAGTGATGGGAAGTAAATAGCTAGTATTTTTTCACTATTACTACTATTACACTATTAACAACTTTGTTATAGTCACAACTAAACTCGCTAAGAGCGAGTTTCCTGAATATCTTAATTTTGCGATTAGTAAAAGTAAAAGTATGTTATATGTTTCGAATTGAGGTAATACTGTCTCCCATATATGAAAAAAATCGGGTTGCACTCCGGGAGTGCCGGCAGAAGTGAAAACATACAACCTGGATATAACATTTTAACATGTGTAATCCGCACTTTCATCTTTTCATCAGTCCAATTTCTTCTTACATTTTATTCGTCCTATAGAGTTTAACATTTTACACATCACAGATTTCTCACCAAAGTCAATCTGTTTATTTTGCCAATCATCCTATTATGGTGGGGCATTATGGTTTCCGTCTTGCGAATTTTTATAGCGTGGCATTTCCGTCTTACGATTTTACGATCAGCCTGTGCGAGCTGGTTCCGTACCTACTACCATTTACGTAATTTAAAAACACAAACAAAAAAAAAACCCTGCCGCTAAGCGGTCACTCATCCAAGTACTGACCAAGCCCGACGTTGCTTAGCTTTGAATATCGTTTCCAACAAAGAAATGTGTTACTGTTTCTCCTAATGATAAGCTAGAAGGCGATGTACCGGTAATTTAAAATGGTAATTGCTTAGGCTCGTCTTACACTATTTTTAATAGTTGTTGTTATACTTTAGAGTTCACACTATTTTTCTTTGCAAGAAGTTTGTATGTCTTCCTGTTTTTACGAGAGAGCAAAAACAACGAAAATGTGTTTCTTGTATGGAGACCCCCATTAAATTTTAACTTTTTATTATTTGTTAAATAATCCCCCATAATAACACATATTCTGTAAAAAATTCAGGCTCCTACCTATTTCGGTCTAAAAGATAGAGCCTTTTAATGGTCGAACAGACGGACAAAGACACACAGCGTAGTCTTAGTATTGCTGGCAGTCGTAAATATAACTTTAAAATATAATTGCATAGCCTGTCAAATAGCAGAGAGCAATATGTTTACGCTATATGCATTGCAAAAAACAATGTTAAGTAAGTACTTATGGTTTAACAAAGAATAATGTACCTTGGTACCTACATAAATTTTAACCATTGTCCAATTCTGACTTATATTACTTCATATTGTTTGTCAAGAACTGGCAAATGGGTTAGTTATATATATACTTCTGTCTCTGACCTTTTATTTTACTACTTATTTTTCTAAAGTGGTAATATACGACCGGTGGTACATAAATCAAGTCACCTCCAGATACCTACACTACGTCATAAGCAGTGACGCGGCGATGGGCTAACTGCCTGTCACGCAGGACTAAAGTGTTTGGTGAATAAGGGCTGTCCCCCACATTATGACGAGGATATGTGTCCAGCCACTGGTTACACCCTTCTGGGCATTAAAATCGTTGTCATACATTCAAAATAAAAGGAGGTTCCCGAAGAAGTTTGTGCACAAAAAACGTCAAGTAGGTATGAGTTGGATTGGCACACTGGGGGTTTCGTAGTAAGGTACTGAGATTTTATTCGGCTCTAAGAGGTCACCGAACTATTGACGCTAACTAAACTAATTTTAGGTATCTTGGGGTGGCGAGGGGGGAAGCGTGGCAGCTCTAGCTAGGATAGACGAAACTAGCGCAAATTTAGATATTTCCTTTTTCAACTTTTTCAACAAATACACATTTTGCCAATATTAAATGATACCTACGTTATAGAAAACATGAAGTTTAGTTATTTAAAAACTGATGACCTTCCGTGAATTATAGGGGAGTCCTTAAATTACGTGAGGCGTTTGGGGGGGAGGGGGGCCGAGCAGAATCTTACATAATCTTACTTGGTGGTTGGCCAAATATCACGTAATTTTATTTTTTTCAAAAATCAGTGTTTTAGGACAACTGTCTATTAGGCAACGACAGTTGACAAAACTGAAGACCGAAACTGGCAAAATTGTTTCGTCCAAACCTAAAATATTGAGTGAGATCGAGAACTTCTATAGACAGTTGTACACCTCAACTCGTGATCCTGTCAACATCACGGCCAAAGAACCCAAAGCCAAATTAACTCGACCCTATACTGAACATATCCTGGACGTCAGATTGTATATGAGATTAGAATGGCCTTGAAATAGCTTTAGAACAATAAGGCGGCGGGTGATGTCGGAATTATGACAGAGCTTCTGAAAGCGGGTCGAACACTGATACATAAAGTCATTCAGAGGCTCTTTAATTCTGTTATCCTAGAAGGCACTACGCCAGAAGCTTAGAGGAGAAGCGCGGTCATACTTTTCTTCAAAAAAGGAGAACTCACCTCATTGAAGAACTATAGACCCATTTCGCTGCTGCGCTATGACTACAAGCTGTTTTCCAGGGTCATTACGAATCTTTTCGAACGCAAGTGTGACGAATTCCAGCCTCCCGAAAAGGCTTTAGTACCATGGACCACATACATACGCACGATATATACAGAAAACTGAGGAGTATAATCGGCCCTTTTTGCGTAGCGTTCGTGGACTATGAAAAAGCCTTTGATTCTATCGAGACCTGGGCGGTGTTACAGTCTCTCCAGCGGTGGCACATAGACTATCGGTATATCGAAGTGCTGAAGTGTTTGTACAACAGAGCCGCGATGTCTGTCCGACTACAAGACCAGAACACGAAACCAATCCATCTGCAGAAAGGTGTGAGACAGGGAGACGTTATTTCTCCGAAACTGTTTACAACTGCGTTGGAGGATGTGTTTAAGCTTCTGGAGTGAGAAGGATATGGCGTCAACATAAATGGCGAGTGCATCACTCACCTTCGATTTGCCGACGACATAGTGGTCTTGGCAGAATCGCTGGAAGACCTAGGCACGATGCTCGGCGACCCCAGCAGAGTTTCCCAACAGGTTGGCCTTAAAATGAACATGAATAAAACGAAGGTGATGTTCAATGTCCATGTCGCGCCTATACCGGTTGTTGTTGGGAACGCTACACTCGAAGTTGTTGACGAATACACATACCTAGGGCAAGTAGTCCAATAAGGTAAGTCCAACTTTGAGAAAGAGGTTAACCGAAGAACCCAGCTCGGTTGGGCAGCGTTCGGGAAACTACGCAACATCTTTTTGTACAAAATACCTCAGTGCCTAAGGACGAAAGCTTATAATCAATGTGTGTTGCCTCTTGGTGGTCTCTTACTGTTGGCCTCTTAAATAAGCTCAGAGACGCTCAGCGAGCTATGGAACGAGCTATGCTTGGTGTTTCTTTGCGCGATAGAATTTGAAACAAGGAAATTCGCCGAAGAACTAAGGTTAATGACATAGCTCAAACAGTTAGCAAGCTGAAGTGGCAATGGGCAGGCCACATCGCTCGTCGAACCGATAACCGATAGGGATGAAAGGTTCTCGAGTGTCGACCACGGATCGGACGACGTAGCGTGGGTCGGCCTCCTACCAGGTGGACAGACGATCTGGTCAGAGCCGCAGGGGGAAGGGCGCGGGCGACTCAGGACCGGCCGTTGTGGAGACATAAGGGGGAGGCCTACGTTCAGCAGTGGACGTCTTTCGGCTGAAATGAATGAACAGTGTTTTTGTATTTATATCAACAAATCCTACACAATAACAATTATCTCAACTATGCTAACGTGGCGTTATATAAGTATCAACTTATGTTTTTTTTAAACATATCGAACGCCATCAAGCATAGATTAACGTATTTACACTTACAATACGCATTGCATTAAAAAAAAATCACGTGAAACCAGGGTTGGGGGGGAGTGTTTCGAGCCAAATCTCACGACATCTCAACAAAAGGGGAGGGGGAGTCGAAAAACAGCCAAAATCACCTCACGTAATTTATAAACGCCTCCTCTATACGCCATACTGAGGGTTTATTTTGTTTTTTAGCGATACCTTTGAATTTTTTTTCTATAGGATCATGTTCCTAAAGTATATGATTTACAGAGTGATTCGTTAAATATCTTAATTGCATATTAATTGCATAAACTAATGCTTTAATTATAACGGTACCAGCTAGGTATCAAACGAAGCGGGGTAACTTATTGCGCGGGGGCCGAGCGGCTGGTCAAGCTATTATGTTATAAGATAAATAATGTTTACAATCACCAATCGCTATTACTTTGGTGCAATGTAGTCTATCCTACAGCATGGCAGCGGCTTCTAAGCGAACAAATAACCAATGTGATTCCAAAAAGCACAAAACTATGAATTTATTCTAAAGAACTTTACCATGACGATGGTCAATCAATTGTTTCATTATGTTAATCTCAATAGCTTCCACTTCTTTCTGCAACTGCTCTAGTGCATAGCATACCATGAAACACCAGAAGAACGGCAGAATACTTTTCACTACCACAAACCATGGTACTTTTGCCTGAAATAAAAAATACTAAACGCAAAACGGCTATACTTTTAATTGTTATAATTAAGCTATGATTTTACTGCCTGTAGAGTGTCTAGCGCCCGGTTAAGTTGATTTTACTCTGTGTTGAGTGACTAGCGCCCGGTTAAGTTGATTTTACTTCATGTCGAGTGACTAGCGCCCGGTTAAGATGATTTTACTCTCTGTCGAGTGACTAGCGCCCAGTTTAGTTGATTTTACTCTTTGTCGAGTGAACAGCGCCCAGGTAAGTTGATTTTACTTTGTGTTGAGTGACTAGCGCCCGATAAAGTTGATTTTACTTCCTGCCGAGTGACCAGCGCCCGGTTAAGATGATTTTACTCTCTGTCGAGTGACTAGCGCCCAGTTTAGTTGATTTTACTCTTTGTCGAGTGACTAGCGCCCGGTTAAGTTGATTTTACTTTCTATACAGTGTCTAGCGCCCGGTTACGTTAATTTTACTCTCTTTCGAGTGACTAGGGTTAAGTTCATTTTCCAACCGTTTTGTATTTATTTCTAGAATTTTTTTTTACACTGACAGGAGTGATTGCGGCTCCGTGACTTGGTGGGTAATGATTATGATAATTGACTAATGATCTGCCTGCAGAACCGAGGTGCGTGGGTTTGATTTCCGCACATGACAAGCTTTTTACGAGATGAGCATTTGAATTTATTTTGGGTCTGGATGTTATTTTAATGTGTAATATGTATAATCGTATTGGTATTTACAGCAAAAAGTTTACACTATGTATTTGTATTCCGTTGTCTGGTTTCCAAAGTCAAAGTTTTGCTTGGTTTAGGACCGATAGCGCTGTGTGTATTAAGGCCTAAAAACATTTATTTTTTTTAACCGTGTCTGAACCGCAAACCGAATTGTATAATGGGATATGTTCTAAAAAATAGTTCCAAATGATGCCCACGGCTACTTTGTACCATCGCACCGCTTGCCATCGGCAGGGAATTCATTTTCACACCTTAGAACCTAAATGATCACGTACAGTGCTGTTTTAGAGAAACTTCCTCCCGCGATCGCTTAGGTTGTGGAATGGTTTTTTGCCAAGGTTTTCTCTAAGGACTACAGTATGGGGACTTTTGAAGGGTCGGCAACGTGCGAGTAATGTTCCAGGTGTTGCAAGAATCCATAGGCAGCTGTAAGCTTGATTACCACCTTAGTGATATATATGTATATATATATATATATATATATATATATATAAAAAGCATAAATTATTCATTTAAAAGTTGAATAATTACTCTGAGTTGGGCGCCTGGGCGTTTCAAAAACAGTTCCACCACAGAATAATTAAACACGTTGTGTTTTGCAGCACATCCTTAATCAAAAATGACTTATACGTCTAGATTCCGTGTTCAGCCACACCAAACGAGCCAATCCGAGTACTTTTCAGAAACTTGCCGTCAGCACTACATCATACGTAATCTGTGCGTCGACGCGCACTGAGCTCCCGCGTAAAGTAATAAAGATGACTATTTGTGCAATAAAATCGTGTAGAAACTATTGAAAAAAAGGTTGATGAAAAAAAATTACTTTCCACAAGTTATTACACTAATCTGCTTGCTATATGTGAGTTACAAACTAAGTTTCAAAATAATAATTCGCAAAACCAACAATAAAAGTTTTTCTGTCTGCATTGCCAAGTCTGTAGGTACCTCTATTTCCCAAGTTTAGTAAGGCAAACCCTGGAACGACCATACATATTTTTCACGTTTATAAAATATTTATGTATTAATGTCCCCTGTGACACATCGTATCTATAGAAAGTTTACCTTTACCCCGGTCTTCTGGTATGTTTAAATTAAAAAAAAACAACAGATGCAAATATTAATAGAAAAGGTAGTATTATGTATTTAATGAACTACGAAATTAATAAATTACCGTATCTTAAAATAGATAAATAATTTGAAAACATATCTATTCCTTACAACGAACTGTAACGTCACACTTTGGACTCTATGCATAAAATGTCAACTTTAATTACCTAATAATAGGTACTTTATTAGCAAGACGGTGTACCCACACGTGCAATTGAGTACGTAAAATTATAGGGCTGTCCTATTGTCATGTGACGCTGCCACGGTGCCAGCGCCCCCTACCTGGTCGGCCAGCAGCGGTAAATCAAAGGCGCGCGCGCACAGCTACAGGATGCATTCAATCTTGATTTTATGAATAAAATTACTTTGTACGAGCACTACAAGTTCAACCGAGTGTAATTTGCATTGTTTGTGTAAATTCTGAGACGTCAATCAGTAATATAAGTTATTCAATAACTACGATAGAGTTATCCTAAGATCCTAAGAAAAACAAATATATATATATATATTGTTTGATTTTCTTTTAGAAGACCAATATGTTATACTAAAGTAATTTTATTGATTAATTTTCAAATAACATATTATATATAATCTTTACATTTCCTATGTAAATTGAGATTAAAATACTCTATAGTTTATTGATCAAAATCCCTAATCGTTTAAAGGTTAAAGTCCTATTCCTAAGCCTACGCTGACTTTTAAAGAGCTCGAAGTAGGCAAAAGCCTGAAATTTTCTCAGGATGTGTTACGTAAGCGGGTTTCCTAACTAAAAATAAAAATACAACAGCAAAAACTAAAAATTTTAGAGGGCTTTTCAGAATAGTTCCAGTGATTAAATGACACTGTAACTAACAAAACACTGACGATTATAAAATTTATAATAAATGGCAATCGAGAAAATTGTACACATTTAAATAATAGCATTTTTATCCGATTCCTGCGGTTCCTCGCGGCCGCTCTTAAATGACAGAAATATCGCTTTTGCAAAAGTAATTTAGTAATTATTCTAATATTTACGCATTGAATGTGCTCTAGGCTGTCTAAGCGCGCATTCGATTTAACTGTTGACCAAGAATGAATGCGCTCTATGTTAAATATGACGGCAGCCACGGTCCGCATTTTACGCATTGACTGCACATGCTCGGGAGGTAGAACAGTAAATGTTCTTTAAAAATAGGGAACAGCTATCGTTGAAATTTGGCGAACAAAACGATTTTAATGGCTGTGTGATGCGATAGCTTTCATATGGCGCGACGTATGAATGCCAAGCCATGCCATGCGCACGGATGCCATCGTAGAGAAGTACATTTTTTTTTGTGCATCCATCTATATTTTATTTATATTATATTTTAGTTGCAACCTAACATGCATTACATGGCCATGGTCAACGGATTGCTACCTTCGTAGCAAAGGTTTACGTTCTATTTCAATATAATGTGTCACCACACGGGTCATAAGTAAGGGGTCGTAAGTGAAAATAAATTGTAGCGCAGAATAAAAGTATGAACTTGCCAATTTGGAGTTATCACTTTAAGGTTGGTAACACCGAAATTACGCAGCCAGATGTAAAAATGATAGTGTTATTAGCTTATTTACACACACATTGATAGAAAAATGGCTCGCAATACTAATATGTTGTTACAGACTCGGTATCTAAATGTATAAGTCATCTTTATCCTAAGTTAATAATTAGTTGGTACTTTGAGTCTTAAGGGTCTATGAGGGAACTGACACCGACCTAACTTGGGCAAAGAAAACTTTGATAAGTTATTTTTATATAATGAGGGGGAAAGTTTTAACATATGGTAAAAACCCGTACTTTAAAAGCTTCAAAACCAAGTCCATAAACATTTTTCTTCTAATGCAAAAAAATATACATACTATTAACCGATTCATAGCCCAATAAGAAAGTAGTATAGACAAAAAGTGTAATTGTAATACAAGTGGGCAGTGCGAGTTGTACCTATACGAATTACATTAGGTTTCCGTAAAATGAGAACTTTCAACTTAGGAAGCTAAGCTAAAGTAAGCACCCATGAGAAAGGTTACCTTAAAAGTTAAATGGATTTTTAAAGAGAAATCCAACATCTTACACTGCTCAATTCGAAAATAAATTTCATCTTAGTTCTATGTATTATTACCTTTATATGCTAAATTAAATCTTTTTCCTGTTGTTGCAATAATGGCTACTTGAAAATAAAAAGTTATCGACTGAAAAAGCCAGTTTACATTCTGTTCATAAGCTAGTTTTCTCCTAGTAAGCTTGTTTTTATTCTGTTAATAGGCTAGTCTTCTCTAACTAAGGTAGTTTTTATTCTGTAAATAAGCTGATCTTCTATTACTAAGGTAGTTTTTATTCTGATCTTCTAACTTTAACTTATTAGCTAGTTCTTACCTTAACATGCTCGATCTTATTTAAAAATTTAAAGCTTATAAAGCTAGTATAAAAATTTGCCTATTCAAATATTATAAGAACTAGCTTATTAAACATAAGAGTATTAACGATAATTAAAAATAATTACGTAGGTACCTCGTTTGTTGTTATTAATGTGGTCCCAATTACTGCACTTGCGAACATCGACCAAGTCGACAGCAACTGCTACATAAAAAACACTTTAATTTAATTAGTAAATAAAATTTATGTTTCTGTACAAATCAACACCATCATTCTATGCTTATGCTTCCATCAATCCATATTCCAGCGCAAAATTCGGATATCGCCGTGGAATTTTACCTAGATATTTTATGTTATTCTACGACCCTCCTTTGCTACCCTGGTGCCAAACATGGTGTTAAGGAATATTTCCCCGCGAGTTTACGCATAGAAAAATCTTTTACAATCGAAATTCTCGATTGGGAGTATTCGGTTTTTCTACATCTCTCCAACCAATCCTGTATCAAAATTCAAATCAACCTATTTTTCCGTTGAGGCTCGCGTAAGAATCTATTCCCGGTGGAACTCTTATATTATAATAATAGATTATTTTACATGGCCCGGCAGACGTTGTGCTACCTTTAAAGCGTCTTTTTTCTGACTTAATTCAACATTATTATCATTGCTTATTTTGTGCAAATATCTATATCCTGCTAGCGGCCTGTCCTGGCTTCGCACGGGTGGACTGTTATTTTTTAAATAATTTGGGATTAACATAAAGTAAATGTATCTTAATGCATGCCATAAGTTTTTTTTATTACAATTCATATTTTTATTTATAAAACAATTTTTATTCTCAAATTTTTTTCCTTAAAATTTAAATGATTCAATGTCGGTTGCGTCCGCTGCGTAGGGAGCGAGGGAGCCGACCGCGCGTATTAGCCGATCACGGCGCGGTTTTCTATTAATATATTGTTTTAACTAAAAATACTAAACAAAGTTATAAAATTAAAATTAAATTAAAAATCAATAATAACTAAAATAAAAAACCTATTCTAAGTTGACCTGATAGGGCAGGATACCTAAGTCAAAGTCAAAGTCAAAATGGTTTATTCAAATAAGGATTTTACAATCACTTTTGAATCGTCAAAGTTATAAAATATTATTTTTTGAACCCTCCCACCTTCCCGTCGGTTCACAATGTTGTTGATACCGAGAAGAATCCGGCAAGAAACTCGATAGTTACTCTTTTAAAAACACTATCAATAATACAAATAAACTAAAATACAATTAATACATTAAATAACAAATTTTTAGTCGTACAATTTTTTGTTATTTCCATTTTAATTTTGTTTACCTATGCATCCTGTAATTGAGCATCATCAGTCCCATGGATTTTTATCATTTACATAGTCTGAAATATTGTAGTATGCCTTTTTACAAAGTACCTGCTTGATAAAAGATTTAAATTTACTTATTGATAGAATTTTATTGGGAACTTTGTTGTAAAAGTGTATACATTGCCCCATAAAAGAGTGAATTATTTTGTGTAGACGTGTATCATGCACCAACAGCTTATTTTTACTTCTAGTATTTACTTTGTGAACGTCACTTTTCTTGCTGAAACTATTGATATTTTTATGTACATATAAAAGATTTTCATATATGTACTGCGACACTAAAGTTAAAATTTTTACTTCCCTAAACCTAACCCTCAGAGATATCCTAGATCCTAATTTATAAATAGCACGAATTGCCCTTTTTTGTAACAAAAATATTGTATTTACATCAGCAGCGTTACCCCACAATAGGATACAATATGTTATTAAACTATGGAAATAGCTAAAATATACTATTTTTGCAGTGTCGACATCGGTCAATTGTCTTATTTTCTTGATCGCATACACAGCAGAGCTAAGTTTTTTGGCTAGGTTATGAATATGAGGACCCCATTGAAGTTTGGAGTCCAGCATTATGCCAAGAAAGACTGTTGAATTAACAAGTTCTAATTGCTCGCCATTAATATTAATACATGTCTGTCTCTGACTAACATTTGGTAATGTAAATTTAACACATATGGTTTTTTTTTTCATTAAGTAACAAATTATTAGCGTTAAACCAATTTACAATTTTAGAAAGGGTATTATTTAATTCATTATAATATGTCTGTCGTCTCTTAACTTTAAAAAGCAAAGAGTTGTCATCAGCAAATAAGACAATGTCATGGTTTTTTACGTTGTATGGGAGATCATTAATGTAAATAAGAAATAGAAAAGGACCTTAAATTAAGCCCTGAGGGACTCCCATAGTGACTGCTGATCCCGAAGATCTTTCACCGTTGACATCTATTTTCTGTACTCTCCTACTCATATATGATGTCAAAAGGTCGAGAGCTTTGCCTCTAATACCATAGTGATGTAGCTTCCTGATGAGATTTTCATGTTGAACACAGTCAAATGCCTTAGATAAATCACAAAACACTCCAAGGGCGTCATGCGAATCCTCCCAGGCGTTATATATATTTTTTAATAGTGCCACTCCTGCATCGGTTGTGGAACGGCCTTTCATAAAGCCAAACTGTTTACTACTAAGTAGCTCATTAATACAGAAATGGCTTAACATTTGACAAAGTATGATTTTTTCAAAAACTTTACTGAGTATAGGTAGTATTGAAATAGGCCGAAAATTATTAGGATCTGTTGAATTTGTTTATTGGAATTGCTGATTTTATTCAACACTTCTTCCATAACTAATTCAAAATTATCATAAATTGCACAAGGCGGCTTGTATACACTCACAACAATCAGATGCTCAACTTCTATACAGGACAGCTCGGCAGTTCGCTCAACTGAGAGGCTCACAATGTCTTTACGTTCCTTAAACTTTAGCTGTTTATTAACTAAAATTAAAGAGCCAATCGCCTTAGGCGATTGATTTGGAAGTGGAGAATCGAGGTTAACCCCGAGAAAAGTGCAGCAGTGCACTTCGTTCTGGGTAAAAAATCGAAAAAGGTCAAGAGGCAAGTCTCCTCAGTCCACCTATATGGCCAACCCATTCCGTGGGTTAATAAGGTCAAATACCTAGGAGTCACTTTAGACTCTCGACTTAATTTCAGAGCCCACCTTAAAAGAGTGAGAGACCGAGCAGCCTTCGTTCTCGGTCGCCTTAAGCCAATGTTAAACAAGTACAGTAAAATGTCTCTTAGAAATAAGGTGACGCTTTACAAAACTTGTATTCGGCCCATACTCTCATATGTGAGCGTAGCGTTTGGTCACACCAACACTACTTCCTTGCAAGTCTTACTATTTATTTATTTAACATTTTTAGGGAAACAAAAAGCACAGAAATACAAATTAAAAATGATATAAATAACTTAAGGCTCTAAAAGTTCCACTGATTCCACTTGGAACCTTAACCCAGCTAGAGATGTAATTGTTAGCTACGACTGCTTGCGAGCGATTTGCTATATTTGACATAAACCAACGATGTAAGTTACCCTGGACTCCAGCTTTCAGTAACTTTTGTAAAAGTAGCTGATGATCAATGCGATCAAATGCCTTGCCATAATCAGTGTATATGACGTCAACTTCTTTACCACTGTCCATTGATTTCGTGAGAAAATCGTTGAATAGCACTAAGTTAAAAGTGTCGACCTACCTTTGAGAAATCCATGCTAAGCAGGATTAAACTGATCTTTTAGTACAGAAACAACACAAACAACTATATGCGTAACATCGATCTCCATAGTGATTTTGAGCTACCGACCATAAAAGCCTTAATCAAAGATGCGTCTAAACGCTACTTTGAGTCGGCAGCCCTCCACCCCAATCCCCCAATTAGGCAATCTATAAACTACGCCCCCAATAGAGGGGCCTTAGGACCCTTTAGATATCCGAGGCACGTACTAATAGATTCAGATGATGAAATCACCAGCAGGCTCAGAGCTCAAGCGCCTTCCGCGCCCGCGTCTGCGAACCCAAATTATACATATATATACAGAATACGACGGAACACTAGACAGTTTAGTTTTCACACAGACACACACACACACACACACACGAGCGCGCGTGTATACTAGGTTCACTAATATACCCGGGCGCTTCGACTATTTAGATTTAAATATTAATAGGCGAGGGTTGACGAGTTTCTTGCCGTTTCTTCTCTTCAGAACGCCTTTGCCATTTTCCGAAACGGTGGTAAATTTTTAGTCAGATACAAATTTAGTTTTTGAAGGCCCAAGCCGAGGATCGTGTCTAGGACACCCTTGCGCAAACCGCCCCAACTTTTCGCTGAAGAGTGCAAGCAGCACCGCAGCAAAAGTTAGTCCACGTGTAGTTGTAAAGGCCATCTGCGGCCAACAACAGTAGACAGTAGTAAAAAAAAAAAATTCTTTTCTATAATTCTATCAAATTTTAAATGTAACAAGTAGTTTTAGTGACAAAACTACAATAGTTGGACATATGATATAGCAAAGTTATTTATAGATATTGATATGTTGTTTAATATTGCAGAACATTATTTTATTCTATCATCAAGCATGCGCTTTCCGCAGCGCATGCTATAAAACACATATTGGGTTAGATTGTTAAAGTTTTAGTAGGGATCCCTAATTTTTCCTAAAAATAAATACAGATTATGTTACTCAGAGATAATGTAGCATACTAATGTTTTATTTTTGAAATCGGTCTAGTAGTTTTCAGTTTATTCATTACAAAAATACAAATCTTTACTCTTTATAATATTATTTAGTGTACATTACATAACCAGATAAAAAGCTATGAATTCAAAAACACACATGTAAATAAGATAAGTGTTGTAGAGTGAAAACAACAAAAACAGACAGACAGACATAGAAACGTTAAGTTTTATAATTGTATGACAATATGTATAGACGAGAATCCAACTTACTTGAAATCCATGATGATTCTCAAGCAACTGAAAACACGTACTTAGGTCATCGTAAATCCTACACAGACAGCTTACATCAAAATATTCTACATTGCTTATTTCAAAAATTTTTACTTCAGGGCTTAATAAATATTTGAGTATCTCTTTTCTACCAAAGATCTCTGTACTAGGTATTTGTATCTTTCGAATATTAACCACATTGTGATTTATAATTTTTGATACTACTAGTATTAAGTACAAATGTAAAACCAAATGTAATGTCGTTAAAAAATTCGGAATTCTAATCAATAACTGATAAAATGGAGTTTTCATATACAAAAAGTCCAAAATTATAAAAATGACATAAGGCATCGTAGCACAAAAAAACCAAATATACAATTTCATGGCCAGCATTTTGATGTTTTTATCGCCAATTTTAAATTTGACAAAAATAGAATTTACTATCTCATATATCTGACCGCACACTTTTTCGCCAAACGCTAAATAATTAAGGATAATTTCAACATTTATGTACAAGTCATTCATAAAAGAAATACACTCTAAATTCCTTTTGATACTAAATTCATCGTAAAATTCTGTTGCAAAAATGTATGAATACGCTATTGTAGAGCTTGAAACTAACATGAGTGACCACACTTTATCCCAAATCTCCATCTTGTTTCTATTGCCTTCTGAAGAAACAAATGGTTTCTTAATCCCAAAAATACAAGAAACCCAGTTAAAGATACGAAAGTAGTGATAGAACATTTTGAATCAGTGTAGTCTACTAGATACTGATATTGTACAGTGACAATAAATGTAAAGTAATCTGGAACGATTTTTATCAGTTTCTTTAAAAACATGAAACACTGCCACAGTCTAAGCATCATGCAGTCGGCCAATGAAGGTTTCAAACATAGCAACCTAATGATGCCAACGCTAAAAGCACTATGATTTATATTTTCCCATTAAAAAGTAGTGGCAGTGGTGAGTTTTTACGGAATTATTATATTCATATAGATAACACCTTCTTAATTAAAAGCTTCAATAATGGACAAAAAATTGCTGTAATTTTGTAAGATCTAACCTGCCTGTCTGTCAAGTCTAGTAAGTGGAATAATAGTGGTCAATGATTCAAATTAAAATACCGCACCGAGGGTTCCGTACAAACTTATTATATGTAGATAGCTCTTCCATAATGAGATCAATCCTAAATAAACCGTACTAACGCGAACTAAAAAGAAACTAATGGCTATCGCGAGGAATAAGATCGTGTAGTAAAAAATAATGCAATCTTCTTTGGATTTACAGGCGTACTCCCTCACAAGAAAACAAAATCAGATTAAATAAATATTCAAAAACGTTTAGAAAAATAATAAAATTAACAAAGATAATAAAACAGTTGAGAAAAATAAGAAAAATAATAAAACAATTATTACATTAGAACATCTAAAAAAAAATTTAAAGCGAATTGGCAAATCATGAATAATGGTAAAACTTGTCATGAAAAAAAATATTTTTCAAAAATAATATAAAATGGCACTACAATTACTGATTCAAAATTAATAGTGGATACGTTTCATGACTTTTATTTTGATCTTATAATAAAGTTCTCAAACCACCGCCAAGGATCTAAAAATAGATCGCCACGTTCAAGCGATGTTTATGTTACCAGTTATGCCACGAGATGTTATCAGGATAATACACACTTTAAAAAATACAAAAAGTAGAGGGTACGATGACATTTGTTCTAAAGTTGTGAAATACACTGCAGAAATTATAGCACCACATTTTCAATTATATAATAAATCTTTGTATTAATACCGGAATTTACCCAATAAACCTAAAATCAGTCATAGTAAAACCATTGTTTAAAAAAGGTGAAGAAACAAATGTAAATAATTACCGACCTATAGCAATTCCTCCAACTTTTGCGAAAGTATTTGAAAAGGCAATATTTTTAACGTGATACCTTTACGCGTTCCTGAGAAAAAAAGTCTTGACAGACAGACAGATAGACGGACAACAAGGTGATCCTATAAGGGTTCCTCTTTTCCTTTTGAAGTACGGAACCCTAAAAACAAACAGTTTTTAAGTATCCTGTGACATCGTCAAAATCCAAAGCGAGGACCGTCTGTACAATGCTTACACTGTGATCCGATGTATGTTTAATTACTTATTTATAAATTTTACCTCAATTGTATTTTATTCAATCATAAAATAAGAGTCCTGTTCAGAAGGGCTATAATTAGCAGACACATAACTGTAATTATAACAATAGGTATTGGGTACGTATATTTATACACATACGCACATAACATCACGCCAGTTTAGCAGGGGCGAAAAACTATTGTCATGCGTATTAACAGCCCCAGACGACGATCTCACTGTCCGGATAGCGAGCCTAGTCTCAACGACTTACCCAAATAGCCGCCCCCCCCCAGCCCTCATCACACGACGCCGACGTCCCTGGGTTTGTCGGCGACCGCACGGATACACGAGGTAACAAAGAGTGCCGATGCGCTTCTCGCCCCCACTCATTCGAACCTCACGCAACCGCTTAACGGGGAACTCCCCTCCTGGCGCTGAGTCATCTTCGGATTCGAGGCTAACGCTGGTCAAAGTCTCTCTTCAGAGTCTCGCCTCAAAAGTCCGGTGAAGCAGTAATGGCTGCATCTGCTAACTTCAGAACGGTTCAGAAAAAAACATACATGTTTCACGCACTTTAACTTATTCCAAAAATCCAATGTACATAGGAACTATCCATTTGCAAAGTTTTATCTAATCATCCGATACGCGTCGTAGTTGATATCGGCACGATTTAGATAAATACCGAGAAGCGAACAACCATTCAGTGTCTTTATCCAGAAACAATAACACATTATTTGGTCGTAACTCTGTGTTGTTTACCAAGATGTCACATCGTAAGTTATTTACAACTTATTTACTTGTAAAAAATTAGCAATCGCATCTTTAGCAAACTATAGTATAAAAAGTTATACGTAGACCTGAATGCAGACCCCTGAAGTCAAAACAGTCATCTTTATAGAACTGGTTTTCGTTCGACTGGTTTTACGACAAAGACGGGGGACGATAGTGTAAAAGAAATTTGCCATAGATAATATAACTGATCTCTAGATCTGCTTGTTATTTTTAACTATGACTTCATATTACCATAACACAAAAAATAATGCACAGGCGCAAATATAACATTACCAACGGTACAAAATATACTATAATAATAATAGTTGAGGAATTTAATTTTTTACTTAGTTAACTTGCAGTAGTTATTGTTTTTGAACAAGTATTATTGTATACGTTTCAGATCCTCCATCTGGTCCTCCTCCACCGTACTATCTCTATCCACCACACCCACATCATCCCCCGGCACCTGGTGCTTACGCCTACGTACCAACACCAGTTATGATGCCTGTGTATCAGCCGCCGCCACCACCGGCGCCTGTGCCAGAACCGACCCCGCCACCGCAGCCAACATACGTAACTAACTACATATACCAGCAGCCACCTCCACCTCCTTCTGAGCCTGTACGGGTTTTTGAAGGTATGTTTTAGGGTATTTTCAGTGTCATCATTAACAACTAGTAATTACAGTGCAACAAACTTTTCTGACCCGGTGTCTGTCGCTAGTGTCGCGGAAGTTACTAGCATTATAATATGGCGGCTTTAGTTTTGATGTTTGAACAAGTTTTTTTTGACAAATAAAGGTGTTCAAGTAGATAGTCAAATCATTATGAATACAGTTAAGAAACATAAATCATAAAAATAAGTAAACAAATGACTTTGTTTGATAGTTTACATAATATTAAATCAATAATAATTATTAAATTATCCAATATAAAGAGATTAATACTTAAGACAGTTAAGAAACATAATTCATAAAAATAAGTAAACAAATGAATTTGTTTGATAGTTTACATAATATTAAATTAATAATAATAATTAAATTATCCAATATAAAGAGATTAATATATTTACAAGAGACAAAATAAAAATAATAATAAAAGCATCAAATACGAGAAATACATAGTCACATATATTTAAATTGATGTTCCATTGCCTTCTTCAAATATTCCGGCTCCGCCTTCATAACCAAGGGATGAAATTTGTCTCCTGGTGCCTCTTATCCTTATGGAAACTGCTCTTATCAAAGATATTTGTACTTTCATTCTTAGCCAGTTAATTATTTGAGAGTATGCTTTTCCACATTTCTCATTTAGTTTAGATGCATTTTGTTAAAGAAACTGTTATATTCAATGCCTAGGGCTCCGTCACATGAGATAATTAGTGGGGTGAGTGACGCTCTTAAGTCTTCAACAGCAAGCTCATATTATAAATGCTTTTCTCTACTATGTCTTTATCCTATTTTTTCCTAGTTGAGGTTGCTGTAAGAGGAAGCGTCATTTACTATGCGAACGTCAAAGAACGCTTTTCTAGCAGGTTCCCAAACACCATTTAATGATAAGTGACTTATCAATGCTGGTTGACTTGTATTCGCATCACGCAATATAGGTTCTGTGTACTAGGTCCCGATGCTAATTGAGCCCAATGTTTGCAATCATCTCTATATTGATCATGACCTTGTGTTATTAGACCACCTTTTTGCAGGTGATTGCGTGGTTAAGGTTAAAATTATATAAATTATATAATAAATTCCTCCACATCTGTCGCAAGTTTGAAGGAGATTAAAAGGTTCATGAGCATAACGTATGGCTAAAGCATCCTTAAATTTGGTAGCTGTGAGATCTGTATTATTCACAATAGTAGATATTTAATACATAAATATTTAAATTTTTTGCTTTGTTTGTTAGATCTTTTTTACATTTCTAAGCATATTTGCTATGGCAGCATTTACGTTAAACAATATTTTTAAAAATATGCTACCATAACTAATGACCACCATAACGTTTAAAATGGAGTTTTTCAATAGTTTATCAAAAATAAATTTTACCTTCTATAGTTATCGCATCAAATTAATTAAAAAACAATATAAATTAAAATTTGTTCAAAACAGTCGTAGCGTAGCAGTGGAAATATGTTGGCTATAGTCGTGTCAAAAGTCCCTAGTTTAATAATTTGTACATATTTGTTGCGGTTCTGTTCTGTGTGGTTATTTCCTATTTCACTGGAAATCGAAATCGGTTTCAAGTTAAGTGCGTTTCAATTGCCGCGCCCGGCAGTATTTTTTTTTTCTGAACTGACATTGCAGTTGCCTGTTGCAGCCATTACTGCTTCACCGGACTTTATTTGGGCGAGTTTCTGAAGGAGCCTCAGCCCGTATAGCGCCCAACGCCTCGGCTTGGGTTGTCGCTCTCGTGGGCGTCCCTTCGATCGGCGTGAGTCTCGAACCCGAAGGAGAGTCACCGCCAGAAGGGGAGTTCCCCGTTACGCGGGTGCGGTTGCGATTGAGTGGGGAAGCGCCCCGGCACTCTTTGATACCTCGTGTATCCGTCCGGGCGCCGACGAACCCGGGGACGTCGGCGTCGTGTTTGGAGGGAGGTCCTTTTGGGAGAGGTCGTTGAGACTAATCTCGCTATCCGGATAGACCGTGCCGAGGTCGATCGGGGGGATGGGCCCGGAAGTATTGAATGCTACACAATACATAAGCACGCGGCATTGGAAAAGCACTGGTGTTTGACTTGAAACCGATTCCTATTCTCTGTGGAGTTACAAAATCACTCGGCCGGTCCAAAGAACGTATATAACTGACTGAATCAGACTTGATGGTATATCACAATCAATGTAATGCGTAGATGTATTTAATGGTATATAATTTAACAACCAAAATATTCACTGTAGATACCTGATAGAATGTCCTTCACTTTTTCATATAAATTGATCATCAAAACATTGGAACAAGCATAATGATTCACCCACACCACAGACTATGTAATACTCTCATACATATATTCAGCACTTTCTTTTTTTTTATCTCTCAGTGTGAATCACGTTGAGAGGATAACGTATCAAGCATGTATTTATAATCTTTTTTGTTTTTTCTTTCGATAAACATGATTACGATGCGCACATTTTTAAAGTGATAATCCAATTTCATTGTTTTTAAAAGCATTGTACAGAAAACAAAGGTCTTTGTATTAATCCTCGACGTTTATACATTTAATGATACTTCCATATATAATCAAAATTAGTCTACTCAGTACAAAATGTAGAACAACTTCGTCGTTTTAGCCGGAAGTCGTGCTAAACATAGGCCTTCCCCATTGTGTCTCCACAACAGCCGGTCCTGCGCCGCCTTCCTGCAGCTCTAACCAGGTGGTCTGTTCACCTGGTAAGTGGTCGCCCAACAAACAATTTAGCGTTGGTTATGGGTAATTTTGAAGCTTAGAGTACTGCTATTGATTTATTATAGATGTCGTTATCACTAAAAGTGATAAAGTTCACTTATGAAATAGGTTTAGCTCTATAGGTTGTATTAGAAAAGAAGTTAAATATTCTTTCCAGTTAGTGTAGTAGCAGCGGCCGCTTAAATACTTATGACGTTAAAGCTTGTTTCAGCCTGCAACGTCAAAATCTGTTTGAAGATTTTCATTAACTCCCTATAATTCTCATCGCTTTAAATCTCTTATATCAGAGTTGCTTATATATCATAAGGCTGATGTTCAACTTTATTAATGTCATTGGTTCTGCAACGGAGTTAATTAAGAGTGTAGTAACACCAAACACCACATGCGTTGTATAACTCTTACATACAGCTTACGCCTGTATTAAGAAAGACAATGATAGGTTAAATAGTTATAGCGGTTTTGTACGATCCTGACATAAAGGTTATGGTGTAAGATAAACAAATGGTAATTCTTTAATGACACCATTTAATGTTTCTAACGCCTAAAGTTTTTGTCTATAATCTAACCTTACATTATGAAAACATTTATCGAACTGAGCTAAACTTTAGGATTTTACTACTTCGTAAGGAACCCCTAATTTTGAGCTATATAGATAGATGCAGCTCCGCTGCTGGTTGATATCTTCGCTAAGTGCATAGTTCCTCTCTTATGTCAACCAAAGATCGCATAATACTCTTGACTACCGGCGTTGTAATTCTTCGACTGTCGTAATAGATTTAAGAAAAGTCTGCACCTTTAAGATAAATATCGCCATTTTCAATTACTTACTGTCAAAAAAAACTAAATATTTATATATACAAAATCACTTTTAAATAACGTGGTACCTAAATTTTCCGAATTATTTTACATAGTTTATGTATACAATCACTAAAACTGACCAACATTTGAAATTGAATGTCTAAAAACTATTTTAGGTTATTAGTACTTTTAGTTTTTTTACTTTTTTTTCCTTAAAATCATATTTTTTCTAAGACGCGTCAAAATTGAGACGAGAAAGATGATACACAATCACATTAAACTTACAAGCGCACTAATAATTAATATTACACTTCAAGAACACTGTCAATCAACAATACTTACATTTCGTGATGAAAATGTTGCAATGTCCGTAGGTAAACAGTAGCACTTATTTCATATTTATAAATTAATGTAATTATATGACTTTAGAAGTTTTTACTATCTACTTTTGACCCCGAAAATGCTACAAATGAGTAAGAAGGTATCAAAATACAGATCCAAGTTATATTTGACACCGTAATAGATATATATTTTATATAGCTAAAACTTTCAATAAAGTCCATTATAAAGGTTCAAGTGGAAAACTGTCGATCTTATAACACCTCTTTTACACTTCTACTAAAGGTTATAAAGAACCACTATAAAGGTTCTATATATAAAGGTGTTATTACACTCTATAACTCTCTTATACATCATACGGTAACTTTAATATTTAAGCACTTAACGCTAAAATGTTACTTGGGCGTCCTATGTTGCGTCTTCTGATTTCAATTCTTCACTCGAAAACCTTTATTCCCCATCAGCTATCGGTTGGGCTGCCAATGTAGCCTGTCCTTTGCCATTCAGCCTGCTAACTGTTCGAGCTGTGTAGGTAAATTTGGTACTTGGGCGATTTTCTCGTTCCGGATTTTATTGCGCAAAGAAACACCAAGCACAGCTCTCAACATCGCTCGCTGAGTGACTCTGAGCTTATTTAAAGGGCCAACAGTTTAGACCAACTTCACACTAGTCTAGACACACTAGACACTTCAGCCTAAGTCTATTTCAACAATTTTTATTGTAAATTCACTTGAGTTTGTGAGAATTCGTAGACTTTGCATCACATTTATGCCATAGTTCTTGAAATGGCTGATATTTAACCGAACTTATTTTGAAATAAGATGCTTAATGCGGATAAGGCTTCGTCGATAAGCGCAGATCTATGGGAAAGGCGACCCCGCGAAACAGGTTCAAAGTAAATTTTTCCAACAAGCCAGCACTTGCACAACACTTAATTTTCTTCACTTTTCTGCCGTGCTTGGCTAGCCTAGCCCGTGCAATTTGCAAATGCCACAGAATAAGTAATAGTACTAAGAAATGGGTTGCGCTCCGCTACCGCGACCTGGGTTTTTTTTACCCAGAAGCCAGAAGGTGGGGTTATATTTTTAGAGTGTATGTATGTATGTTTCTTTGTCTGTAGCCTAAACGGCTTTATGGATTTAAGCTTTACAATGGCACTAGCCATTGAGAGTCATTGAGATTCAGGGGGAGGCATTGGCATGTAGCCTGGACATAGCGAAGGCGTTCGATCGGGTCTGACACCGGGGTCTTCTATCGGAGTGCCCGAGAGTTTGTGCAAATGGGTGGCTAGCTTTTTGTCCGGCAGACGCATACGAACCGTAGTTGACGGTAGTTACTCTGATAGCATGGAGATTAATGCTGGTGTCCCGCAAGGCTCTGTGCTGTCTCCTACGCTGTTTCTACTGCATATCAATGACACGTTGGCCATCAACAACATGCATTGCTTTGCAGATGACAGTACTGGAGATGCTTATTACACGTGTCTTACAAACATCCCTCGTTCCGTTGGGGATGAAAACCGCGGAGAACTTGTGTCTCAAATCAAGACCACACTGTCCAAGGTCTCTGACTGGGGGCAGGTAAACTTGGTCCGATTCAACCCTACAAAGATACAAGTGTGCGCGTTCACCGCTAAGAAAACCCCATTCACTGAAGTCCCACAATTCGAGAAGACTCCCCTCTCCACATCCAAGAGCATTGGTATCCTCGGTGTTGACATCTCCAACGATGTTCAGTTTCGAGATCATTTGCATGACAAGGTGTAGCTGGCGTCCAAAAAACTAGGTGTACTTAACAGAGCGAGGCAATAATTCACGTCATGGCGGAGATAGCTGCTTTACAAGTCGCAAGTTCGGCCCCATATGGAGTACTGCTGCCATCTCTGGGCGGGTGCACCCGGATACCAGCTTGGCCCTTTTGACTCGGTTCAACGACGGGCTGTAAGAATTGTCGACGATCCCAAACTCACTTGCCGTATCGAACCCTTAAGTCTGACTTTGCCTCCCTGTGTGTGTTCTACCGCTTGTACAATGGGATGTGTTCTGAGGAATTGTTCGAAATGAAGCCCACGGCAACTTTCTACCATTGTACCGCTCGCCATCGGCAAGGAATTCTTCAGAGAAGCTTCCTCCCGCGAACGCTTAGGTTGTGGAATGAGCTCCCTGCCAAGGGTTTTCTCTAAGGACTACAGTATGGGGTTCTTCAAGAAAGAAGTTATTGGATTTTTGAAGGGTCGGCAACGCGAGAGTGATACCCCTGGTGTTACAAGCGTCCATGGGCCACGATGACCGCTTACCATCAGGCAGACCGTGTGCTTGTTTGCCACCATAGTAGTATAAAAAAAAATATAATATATGTTTTTTTATATCTATGAATACAGCTCAATACAGCTCAATAGTTTTTATATTTTTTATTTTTATATTTTTATTTTTTATTTTTCAGAGACTGAACGTTTTTATTTTTGTCAGAATGGATTCCATATGTCATAAAATTTTCGCCACAAGGAGTAATCGACTTTTTAAAACTTTTTGCACAGAGAAATGGGATATTGGTTCAGATCACATTTACTTCAAAAGATTTAGTTTAAATATAATGTCACTGTTTTTCGTAAAAAAAGGTTTTGTTTTTTAATGAAGATGCTTCAATTGTCCCAATTTTTCGTTATTTTCATCTGAAGAAAACTTGTTTTTTTCTACTGAATTGAAACTGAGAACTATATTTATTCTGTGATGTAAAAAGAAAAAAATATTTTTGAATTTTTTTATTAGTAATCGTTAAAAACAATCTCAGATCATCACTTATTACCACTAAAATTAAATTAAAATAGCGACACTACAGCCTTAAGGAAGTCTTAAAGTTTAAGCATACTACTATATACTTATTTATTTTTAGGGTTCCTTACCCAAAGGGTGCCATCGGAGCCCTAAGACTAAGCCTACGCTGTCTATCTGTATATATAACTTTCTTATCTATCTTTTAGACCGAAGTAGGTAGAAGACTGTAATCAGTTCACAGAACATGTGTCATAATGGCGGATTACCTAACATATAATAAAAAGTTCAAAAAATAAAAAATTAAGGGGGTCCACTAAAACTAAACACGTTTTCGTTGTTTTTGCTTTATCGTTAAAACAGTAATATATACGTAAAAGCTTTCAACTCAGCAGTAGAATTTTCAGTATTCAGCTTTGTGGTGCCATTTATTGATGAGTCATGAAAACCTTCATCTTTCCCTTATAGATTATTTGCAAAATTTCACTTGTGGTTTGAACAGGGGCCCGTGATGCAATCAGCATGGGAATCGACTTAATCGGCTCCAATATCGAAAAGATCTGCAACCAAGTGCGAAGACCAGAAATTCACATACATAACGGTTAAGTATTTCTTTAGTCTACCAAATAGACAAATATTCTTAGATTCTTTTTCCAGGGTAACTCTTCTTAAGCTATTATTCAAAGCCTTTACTTTAGCTATCAAAGTTGATAGAAAGTCAGTCTAAATTCGTGTCATAGATTATTATTAAATACTTTTACTCGTTTTTTTTTAATAATATTCTTCCAACTTTTACTTAATAATATTGTAGACTTTTTCCCTTGTGAATATTAAAATGATAGCAGTAGGCAAGTAGTTACAAAAGAAGGCGTTTGAATTTTTCTTATATTAGTACCTTCCAAGGTATAATCCTAATGAATGTATAAATAGAAGAAGAAACGAAACCAAGCTTTGAATTCACTTCACTTGAATTGACTCTGCGTGCAAAGATCCAAGTAAGAATGACCGTAGATGAATAAACGGAAGTAATATTGCTCAAAAAGAAGCAAATTGCAGTGGTAATAGGAACACCACGTGGCAAGGCAATCTTAAAGGGAAGAGGTTTTCCAAAAATGGACTTGTAAAGGAAAATTCTCCCAAAAGACCAACCGCTCTAATAGACAACAATCGACAATCTTGTCATGGTCAGGAAACTGTAAAAAATTGGATACCTCATAAGAAAGAAATAATTGGAAAATTCTACATAGATATTGAGTGAGGGTTGGAGAAAAAGTAACAATAATGTTTGACTCAGCGTAGACTGCGTCAGTATTAAATTTAAATCTTCACAAGTTACAACAGAAGAGGCCATACTACCTAATTTTTTTTTTTTTTTGGCAAAGGTTTCTCCGGACCCGCAGAGCATATCCAACTAAAATTTAATAACTGTGTTATTAAGGTAGATAGCTAAAATATGTATGTTGGATATTATTCAGACTCTAGAAACGTGAAACCATCTTGACGCCCGTGTATTGTCAAGTGAGAGTACTGATTATTTCTGTCCGCTGTCACCGCGTAAAAAGAATTTTGTATGTGAATTTTTACTTTATCCTTATCAGCATTATACGCCCTCTCACCGAAGTTCATTCGGACCCTAGTCCTCACGCAACCCCAGTGCGGGTTGTGGACGTCACATAAGTCTTTTATTTCTTAGTGATGAGCCGAAAAGCCAGTGGTGTGAACAATCAATGAACTTTAGAAATTATAAAAAAGACCCACTGGTAAAAGCCGGGCTCGAACCTCTACCGCTTAAAACACAAGGTGAAATCTAAACCCCGAGGCTACCACCGACTTGGAGGGCTGAAAATCAAACAAGTGGAGCGAAGGAGAGGGATTCGTACAATGTATGATGAATCGGTTGTTTTTTTTTCTGTCGGACTATGCAGTTGGCTATTTACTGCCATTAGCCATTACTGCTCCACCCAACATTAAAGCGCCCAACGCTTAAGGGCTCCCGCGGGGGGAGCCTCGGCTTGGGTTGTCACTCTTGGGATCCAGCCCAGCGTGAGCCTCGAACCCGAAGGGTTACACGGTTGCGGTGGCGACTGCGATTGAGTGGGGGCGATCGTTCGCCGACGAACCCGGGACATCGGCGTCGTGTGAGGGGGAAGGCCCTATTAGGGGAGGTCGTTGTGACTAATCCCGCTATCCGGATAGCGAGATTGTCGTCTGGGGCCGTTAGTACGTGACAAGGCCGCGTAACGATAGTTTTTCGATTTTCGAATCGTGATCTTCATTCCGGAATAAAAAGATGTCCATATGAAGCCATGTTTGGCCTTTCTGCAAGAGTTGGACTGATTTCATCTATTATATCATTCACTACATAAAGAGAGGATCTTGAAAATTTGAAACTAATAGGTTTGCTTGTCGCAAAAATCTATTTTTGTGTAATTCAAAATGTCGTCAATCTTGAAATTGTACAAATAAGTAATTATGTTTTTTCTTATGGAAATATGTGATAGCTTTGGAAAAAATTGAAATTGATTCTACTGCAATTAAATTTAAACGTATAACTTTATGTAGCTTTAAGCTTGTTACTGTCAGTCTGCTTTTAGTTATTTCTTTTTTTTTTGTTTTATTGAAGTAAGTTTTTTTAGTTAAATTGCCTAAATTAATCGGTTATTTCAGTAGAGTAAAATACGATTTAAATTTTAATTGAATACCTACTAATATTTTAATTTTTATTACTTTATTCATGCGTTTAATAAACAACAAAAAATAATTACAATGAATTCGCATGTTTTATTCCTGTAAAGAACCTGTTCTATTAACTTAACCGTATGCTTGGTCGTTCGTATTCATAAAGTCTGAAGATTATCTAGTTAATGTAATTAACAAGTTAATCTGCATTCTAACTAATTTATGAACATTAACGGTAACATATAGGGGAGAGTTGGGTAATACCGCGCGGTTGAAAATTCCGCGCCCCTCGGTTTCTTTAAAACAGTCAACAAAACGCGCCTGCAATATTAGTAAAATCATAGCTTTATGTACCCCTTACCCTGCTCGAGCACCGCCAACTGCCGCCGAGTATCCAGAGAGCAAGGCCGCGGGCTTGCAGGTTTTCCGCGCGATCGCTATAGTTTTTTGGGTGATTTTAATAAGAGGTGAGTCAATGAATATTTCACACTTAGTAATAAATTATACTCATTTATAGTGTAAAAATAATGTAAAACTTATGTGTAGAATAATTTTAAATTAATCCTTTGAGTTTGTTTATGTTTTTGAGGTTACAAAATAAAATGATCTTGTTTGATAATGCCGCGCGTAGGGCGCGTTAACATTATGCCCAGCTATATAATATGGTTGTGATTATTATAAATCTCTGAAAGAATATGTAAGTAAAGTATTCTTATAAGTGTCAGTGTTTATACCTTAGTAAAAGTACTAGGTAATATAATAATTGTTTTCTTGTCTTGTTAATGTCAAATTGTCAATCACTTAGGTTAATACTAAACATTTTGTGAAATCTGGAGTCTGTACCTATTTCCAATAAGGCACGATATTATCAGACCAGTTTGATAATACTGCGCTTTCCCAATTTTTAGTTATTCGCTCGAATTATTGTTTTTGTTTGTTTTATGATAAATTTAAATTTTCGTTAGTGTCGTCAGATAAATTGTCCACCTCCTATTATATTTCGTTTTTATTTTAACCTAACCTGAGCTTAGTAATAGGATAATTCCCTTAGGGGCTCGGTATTACCCAACTCTCCCCTACATTATCATTGACCATTAACATTGATTGTTTGTTTACAAGTAATGACAACATTAACTCGTGCTTTTTAGGTACGTACAGTGTGTTTGATTGTGTTCACATGGCTCTAATTTTTATTGTTTTTGGTTTACAACTTTGGGATAATTTTTTTGCAAGTTAACGTCATCTCTCCATAATAACTAAGGATCATGCCGCTGGATGCTGCCGGAGTAGCCAGGGCTGTAGCTCTTAGTGATGAAGGATACAGCGTACGCCGTATTGCGCGTATACTTGGTGAACACCGAACGACGCTACAGAACACCATTACGAAAATGGATGAAATAAGCAATGAAGGATTAAACAATTAGTCGTTACATATACAAAAAAAGTTTGGCTACTATTATCCATTGCTTTATCCGTCACTTTTTGTTGCGGGAATGGTTGGTTTCAACACCTTACAGCTGCGTATTAAATTACAAGCAATTATCCATTTTTTACCTTTTATCACATAACAAAGTGGACAATGCATCTGCGTTAAGAGAAGTGCACCTAAATCTTCCTAGCGGAGCAATTCGTGGTGCGGATGTCGAGTATGACCTGCGGCGGCGGCGACCGCTGCTAGCCATGGTTGCCACGAACACCCGCGCTGCGCGGAAGCCGCTCACGCAATCTCATGCTCCTTAACTCACTGGTGTCCTCAAAGGATGTGGATTTGTTCGCAGATAACATAGGGACAATCATATCTGCGGCACGTGCCTTATTTTTTTTATTTTTTAAGTTTTCATGTTTAAGCTTAGTCTTAGTTGTCTGTAAGTGTATATTAACTAATTAATTATAATTTTAACTCGATTGTAAACGGGTTGTAACTTGGGTTAACTGTTAGTTTAGAATTAAATAAATAAATAAATTAGGCAATTCACTGAGACTGATTCCTACACAAGAAGAACAGGTCAGGGTCGAAATCGGTGTACTTCTGCTCGATACGACGAGTAACGTGTTGCGAGGATCGCTTCTGTACAGCCGCTGAAGCCCGTAACCGTCTTTATGAAGTGAGAAATGTGAAAGAACGGTAAGAAGGTCAGCTAAAAGAGATCTTGGAGCATTTAGCCCACGGGTCCCCAAACTTGTGGTAGCGCACAAAAGAAACAGACTAACAGACAGTTTGCGCGTCAATACTGTCAATAATGAATGTCTAACTGTGTCCATATTACATGGCTATATTCTTCAATTTTAATTTAATTTAATTCTAAATATCTATAATATATCTATAATAGCCAATATTTTTAATTAGTTCCCCCAGTAGTGGATTGGGTGCCAGCGACGCCTTCATCAGCGCTCTCATACGCACATCGTGCTGTAGTGGCCGGCAAGAAGGGGTGGGATAGCAGTCCGCTGTGGGTAATACGAGCTCACCACAGCGGAGAACTTGTGCCAGGCAAGCTGGCCGTGAAGCACCGATCAGCGTACATCCCACATGCTGGCAAGGAAGTTCCTGTACATAACTTTGAGGTAGGTTTGTGTCAAATACAAACCACTGCAAAAGAAACAAAAAATTTGATGGCTATGTAAGAAGTGAACTCGTTTTTTTTGTGGTTACCACAGTAAAAGTAAAAATTGCATATCTTATCGCCTTTCTGAATAGGGTAATTCCAGGGTAGATGGCCATAAGAGAAAAATGGCCTATCGAAATAAATCATGGACTCCTGACTAGATGTGACTTGTTACTGGTCACGATCACGATCACGCGTCTTAGCGACTTCTACGATGCTGCATTGCATTTTGCCTACTTGACACATACAAAAAGAGGTGTTAAAAGTAACTCCGTTACAGTATAAACCTTTCAAAAGGTGAAGTAAGGAGTTATTAAGTGCATCAAGCATCCTAAAAGGCCTGTTGCCAACGCAAAAAGCATGTTAGTCCAAATAAGCTGTATCAGAAATAGTGTTGCGGTTATTGGCTCACCACATGTAAGGCACGTTATGAATTAGGTATGTGTATTTAACTAAGCTGGTTACGCCCTTCGAAAAATAAAATCAATACGTTATGCATACATTAATTTTTAGATTTTATTACCGTTTTTTTCATATCTAAACTAATCAACTGAAATTTGTCAATCCGCAGCTATTATGTGCACCAGCGCACACTATACAGTGGTTGCCTGCTAGCAACGGATCTGTGCCAGTGGGAGCCATCGTCGCTGGCAACACTCACAATGCGGAGCCTCTCTACATCGGAAGAGCGAAGCATATGCGTTCTCTCACCCCTGGCAAAGTAAGTACACATATCCATATCGATACCAGTAGAACATCAAATGTTTTCAACAAGAATGCACTACTACATAATTATTAGCAACACTGGTGTGCACTTTATTTTAATAAAACCCAAACGCTGACAGTCCGGCTCCTAGCAAAGCATATATTGTCCTATGAGCACATCATAAATGAATTGATTTGAGCAGTAGTTTTGACGTCTGCCTTGCGTTCTGAGGGGTAACCTATACAAATGAGTCTTATATTAAAATTATCAAGTGAATTTGTTCAATAACATCATTACCTTTATGGTAAAGGAAAACATCACGAAAACAGCTTCATACGTCAAAAAAATGTCCACGCCGGGCCCGCAATATGGACTGTGTCTCAAATCTTCACCGAAATGGTGGTGAAAAGACTGTTAAAATCATTTTCGTTCGTTCTTTCATTAACATCAAAATTTTGTTTAAATAACAACAAAAGTTGTCAACTCCGATCCTGTGTTTATAACTGATCCGACATTTCAGGTTCATCCGAGTCATGGATGCATGTATATGTCATTTGGTGGCAAGGAATTACCATTCAAACAATACGAAGTACTGTGCAAGATAGTTGGTTAAATGTATGTTCAATTATATTATTCTCTACATCAGCGAGATTTTTATTATATTATAATCGTATAGTTTTTTTTATTTAATCGCTATAGCATAATATATTATTCAGTATGAACTTTGGTCGTTTAATAAATGTTTTTAAATGTCCAATAAACTTTGTACAGAAATATTATGTTTAAATTATAAAAAAACCAACGAAAATGGATGTGAACGATATTGGGCTTTAGAAATTTAAATAATAAATGACAACTTTTGAACTTTTGAAAATTGTGATTATTGGCTACGTGATATCAGTTTACATATAAGTGTTTATGAATAAAAAGTAAAAGCATGACACTATGTTTTTATTACTTTAAAAATATCCACAAATACACAAGTTTACTCGCTTAGTACGACTATATAGACGCTTCGCTAGACTTATTCGTCTGCAATTCTTTCTGCAATTTCAAACTAAGGTCACGTTTGTGCAGTCTTACTGTTTCCTTTCTGTTCCTTAATTTCGCGGATGCAAGCTATCTTGCTTGTCATCACGGAGAAGCTACTTGATAAAATCGAGCGTCTCCAAAATCGCTACATTTAATATATTTTCGGATTGCGGAAATATAATACTGTTTCTGAGTATAGGTTAATGATAGAATCAGGCGTTACTTTGCGGAAATTTATTATAATGATAAAATTTTATTACCTTGCAAATTTGCTAAAAACAATTCAGTAGCACTCATGTGCAAAAGTACACCATCCACATGTGTAGAAGTGCACCTAACTCCCTCCCTCTTTATGTAGACGATGCCAACTCCACTATAACATTACACCACTAAATTGCTTATATAACTCGACACGTGTTTCTTCTCAAAACGAGGCACCTTCAGGAGACGCAAGTTGTTCGTGTGCTATTCCTTCATCAACAAATTGAAATTGCAACAAAAAAATTCAATTTTATCATCTGAGTATATATTTTTAATTAAGTAGCGCTCAATTCGACTTTGCAGGAATACTTATATGTTATAACTTCTGTACAATGTCCTGCATATCTTTAATACTCCACATTATCTACAAGAATTTTTTAAATTTATATCGAAATTTTTGTCGAAATATGTCTCTAGGGTCAAAGGAAAAACCTACGGTATCAACCAAATCATTGCATACCACAAATTTTTATGGTAAATTCTTTGCCAGAAACATTCTATTAAGTTACATCAGACTCATCTTTGCATTCTGGACCGAGCTGAAATGGTATGAGTAGTCAATGTTTAGCAAATTGGTTACCAGGTCTATATATAATGACCCAGCTGTGAAGCTCAATGCAGATAACATACACCGCATTCACGTGACTAGCTAACGAACCATCAGGATCCAGGCCGCATCTAAATCTAAACCTAAGTGATTTGATTTATTAAAATGACATCTATTTCGATGTCAGTTAAAATATAAGTTATCTACAAACGGTTGAAGTTTCTCGCCAACTTTTTGGCTATCGTTGATGGTTACCACCAGGTCAGATTTTATTTTTTGCACTATATGTATATACGATATTTGGCAGGTGTGGCGTGGCAGATGTGTTTCTATGGTAGTAGGTATATAGCAAGAAGCTTATAATATATTATTATTATTTTGACCAGCAGTGAATTTTTGACGTTGAATATTGACCTGTTACTATGGACGTTATAACGCCTATTGCTTCCATAGGCAATACTTTTTAGACAACTGACATCCGTCATGAAATCAATAATTATTTACAAAGAGAATATATACAAATCACTACGTGAATATTTATATTTGTTATGTCAAAAAAAATTTTACGTTGAGAAATAAGAAGTGATATTACTTGGAATGATTATTTCTCGTTAGATTTCTTATCACTATTAGATATATTTGATAGCTAAAATTACTTACAAATGAATGAATAAATTACAAATTTAATCACTGAAATGAATCTCAGAGGTGAACCAAGAGGTATACATGGATTTCTTTTAATTGTTTGCTTTATCTACTGAATTTCAAAGACGCCATAATATTTGTATAGATATATAATATGGTACGGCTATACACCGAAAGGCTGCAACGATTTGGGTATAACTTTGTATTTAGATAATGTTTTATTTTCGTAGTCTCTAGGTGACATGGCACTACAGGCGTAAAATTAATGGCCCTTTCAGTAATGACAACTTGGGGGTTTTCCCCCTATTTTGAAGGGAAGAATAGTTAGTTAATTATCATTTATAAATTAAACTCATTTGAGATGAAAAACTGAAATCTTTCATTTTTATTATTATTTGACAAGAATAGAATAAACACAACCATAGATAAGTAATACGTCTTTGTGGTACGTTCTGACCACATATTTAACTTAAAAATATTCAAAACTAGGGAGAGTTAAATATACTATAGAAACTTAAACAATATTTAAATATTTTCTAAACAAACATTTTTTTACTTTTGATAAAGGTTTTGTAAGCAAATCAGAAACATTTTTATCTGTTGAAATATAGTCTATTGTAATAATATTTTTAGTCACTAAGTCCTTTAAAAAATGTTATTTAATGTCTATTTGTTTTGTACGCTTACTATTTTCAAATGAATTTGATAATTGAATTGCTCCTTTATTGTACATGTCCATGTCACTTCACAATTATAGTTTAAATTTTTATAAAGTCCTTTTATATAAAGTAGGTCACAGACACTAGTGGCTGTTCAGCTTCCACTGTGAAGAGCGCCACACAATTTTGTTTCCTTGATAGCCAGGCAACCACATTTCCGCAATAGACAGTTATAGCTCCTGATACACTCTTCCTGTCTATTTGATTACCCGCCCAGTCTGCATCAGCATAAGTTTCAAGAAGCTCTATTTTATTAATTTTATAGAGTAGTCCCATATCCTGAGTTTCATTAAGGTATCGAAGGATTCTTTTTGCTTGTTACCATAGAGTTCTAGTTGGCTTATCCAAGTATTGGCTTAACATAAATTACTAGGTACGCATTTATTTTCTCTCCTATATACAGGCAAAAGTCATGGTATGATCTTATAAATCCAAATTTATGGATAAAATTGTCAAACCGCTGATTAAACCATATAATCCTCTGTTCAGTCTTAAAAGTTTATTTTTTCCAACTATTACACCTTCTGGTGGCTTAAGGTATACTTCAGATTCCAGTTTGCCATGCAAAAATGCAGTGGGTACATTCAATTGTTTAAACGGCTAGTTCTTCTGTATAGCATGGGCTAGAAATGTTGTAATGGTAGACATTCTCGCTACTGGAGCATAGTTATTCCCAAAATCTGCTACTTCCTTGATCTGAAACCCTCGAGCTACCAATCTTGCCTTTTTAAAACCATTCTCCTTCGTTTTGAAAATCCATTTTGCATCAATTGATTTTTGATTTTTAGGTAATTCATCTTCTGCCCAAGTGTTCATTTTATTTAATGCATTTATCTCATTTTCTATGGCTTCTTTCCATCCATTCTTTATTGCATTTTCATAATTTTGGGGATCTATATCCGCACTTGCTAAACAGTATGCCTCATATAGTTCATGTTAATTTAGATAATTTGGTTTATTTATAATTCTTCCACTGCTAGTCGTATTTTTTATTTCAGGATCACTCTCAGGTATATCCGTGTTCTCTACTATATCTTTGTTTACTTCTGGTTGTATTATTTCTTCTTCTTCAACATCTTTTTCTCTATCAATATATTTCTCACAATTTTTTTCGTCATTGTTGACCTTTACTTCTGTTTCATACTTGATGTGGGTCTCATCAAATCGAACATCTCTTGTTTCTATCAATGCGTCTTTCACAGGATTCCATACTTTGTAACCGTTTGTACCATACCTAAGCATCCTTACAGGTATAGCTCTTTCATCAAATTTGTCAGATCATGGTAACACCCTTTTGATCCAAATGTTCTCATCTTTTCTAATTTAATATCTTTTCCAAATAGTTTAGCTGGAATTTTAAAATTTATGACCTTTAATGGACATCTATTTATTATATAAGTCGCTGTCAGTACAGCATTACCCCACAAATATCTTGGTAAATTAGACGAATTTAAAATGGCCCTTGCTTTATCATTAATGGTTCGATTCATCCTTTCACTCTTTCCGTTCATCTGAGGACTGTAAGGTACTGAATACTCTAATCTTATACCATTTTGTAGACAGTAATTTAGGAAATAGTTAGATATGGTGAATACACATTACACCTACACCTTGGTCACATCTAATATTTTTATTTTAACATCTTTTTCTCTTTCGAAAGCTTTTTTTTTTTTTTTTTATACCACTAAGGTGGCAAACAAGCCTACGGTTCTTTTTTGAAGAACCCCATACTGTAGTCCTTAGAGAAAACCTTGGCAGGGAGATCATTCCAGAACCCAAGCGTTCGCGGGAGAAAATTTCTCTGAAACCGCACTGTATGCGACCATTTCGGTTCTAAAGTGTGAGAATGAATTCCCTGTCGATGGCGAGCGGTGCGATGGTAGAAAGTAGCCGTGGGCATCATTTCGAACAATTCCTCAGAACACAATCCATTGTACAAGCGGTAGAACACACACAGGGAGGCAAAGTCTCTCCTCAGACTTAAAGGCTCGATACCGCAAGTGAGTTTAGGATCGTCGACAATTCTCACAGCCCGTCGTTGAACCGAGTCAAAAGGGCCAAGCTGGTATCCGGGTGCACCCGCCCAGAGATGGCAGCAGTACTCCATATGGGGCCGAACTTGCGACTTGTAAAGCAGCTATCTCCGCCCCGACGTGAATGAATGCCTCGCTCTGTTAAGTACACCTAGTTTTTTGGACGCCAGCTTCACCTTGTCATGCAAATGATCTCGAAACTGAACATCGTTGGAGATGTCAACACCTAGGATACCAATGCTCTTGGAGATGGAGAGGGGAGTCTTCTCGAATTGTGGGACTTAAGTGAATGGGGTTTTTTTAGCGGTGAACGCGCACACTTGTATCTTTGTAGGGTTGAATCGGACCAAGTCAGAGACCTTGGAGAGTGTGGTCTGTGGTCTTGGAGACACAAGTTCTCCGCGGTTTTCGTCCACAACGGAACGAGGGATGTTTGTAAGACACGTGTTTTAAGCGTCTCCATTACTGTCATCTACATAGCAATGTATGTTGTTGATGTCCAACATATCATTGATGTGCAGTAGAAACAACGTAGGAGACAGCACAGAGCCTTGCGGAACACCAGCATTAATGTCCATGCTATCAGAGCAACTACCGTCAACTACGGTTCGTATGCGTCTGCCGGACAAAAAGCTAGCCACCCATTTGCACAAACCCTCGGGCACTCCGTAAGATGGCAACTTCGATAGAAGACCGCGGTGCCAGACCCGATCGAACGCCTTCGCTATGTCCAGGCTGCATGCCAATGCCTCCCCCTGACTCTCAATGGCTAGTGCCCATCGGTGTGTGAGATGCACTAGAAGGTCACCAGTCGAGCGACCGTGGCGAAAGCCATATTGACGGTCACTGACCAGATCGTGTACTTCTAGGTATCTTAGAAGCTGTGTGTTGATCACACGCTCCATCACCTTAGAGAGGAGAGAGGTAATAGCGATAGGCCTGTAATTCGATGGATCTGATCTATCGCCCTTTTTGGGCACCGGGTGCACATTCGCAGTCTTCCATGAAGACGGAAATTGCCTAGTGCGGTAGGAAAGCGTGAAGAGGTGCGTGAGTACAGGACATAACTCAGGAGCACATTGCTTAAGCACCACTGCTGGTATGCCGTCTGGCCCACTCGACTTATGAACGTCTAGGGAAAGCAACGCCCGCCGGATCTCGCGCTGTGTTATAGAGATTTCCGGCATCGTCTTACCGCACCACGGTAAAGTAGGTGGTACAGCGACTTCGTCGTTCACATTCGAGTTACACTTTCTCTTTTGCACTGTGGGCCAAGTCACCATCGGTCTTTCGCAGTGGTGGTAACGACGACTGGCAGGTGTTCCCCTCGGCAGCTTTAGCAAGCGACCAGAAAGCACGACTCCCAGAAGGATAGTTCGCAAGTCGCCCACCTATTTTGCCGATGAATTGGAATTTTGCTCTGGCAGTTGCTTTCTTACTGAACCTCGAGGCAGCATTTAATTTGCCTTTTAACTCAGAAATATTCGGATCCTTATTATTACGAGCCGTGGTCCAAGCCTCATACGCAGTTTGCGTAAAAATTTTAGCTTCTCTGCAAGACCTATTAAACCACAGTCGTTTTTTGACGCCGGCAGCTACTCGCAGGTTAGGAATGAAACACTTCTGAGCTACAGCAGATCTGCCTCCACGGGTACGATGCATAAAATTCTCGCAATCCATCCCAGTCTGCCGACTTATAATGCCACACACGACGCCAATTAGTTGGCCCAGAAGGATCGGGTTGTGTGCATGACATTTGAGTCCGAACGAGACAGTGGTCCACAGAGCCTAAAGGCGCATCTACTGAGATGGAATATCCGTCCGGACGTGTAGTCAGCAGAAGGTCCAGTAAGGAGCTTGTATGGTCCTCTATATCTGGTATTCTCATTGGAAAAAGTACCAGCTTAGATAATCCATAAGTCAGAGGAATTTCATGAGCAGATATCCTTGCATAGTTATTGGTTCGAGAACTGAGCCACTCACGATGGTGGGCGTTAAATAACCAAGTTTTCTGAGGGACATTGCTCTAGAACTTTGTCAGTCGTCAAACTCAGGTGCGTGAAGAGTCGAGTTACGTCCGTGTCACCGCTATGAGACCTGTATAGGCACGCATATATACGAATGTGGCCCCCATGATCTACGCGCACCCACAATATCGACAGGTCCCTGTCTTCAAGGCTATGAAGTCGGCGACAGCAGATATCCTCCCGGACGAACATACATACACCGGCACGACTCAAAAAATTGTGCTCGAGTTTGTAGCCGGGATAGCGAAGGTATGATGTGTCGGCCGGGCAGGATATCTGCGTCTCCGTTAGAAAAAGAATGGTGGGCTTCGCAGTCTCGAGATGGTGATGGACTGCGTTAAGATTTGCGTGAATACCCCTTATGTTGCAAAAATCCACATTATATGTGGATGGAGTAGCCGCTGTAAAAACTCTTTTCTTTTTTCTATTTCTGGCCATTTTGTATGAAGTTACTTAGACTAAGGATGAGGATTCACTGCACAGACAGCTTAGAAGACAAAATGTTGCGGTACTAAGACTGCCGAAGCACGGTTGCTGGCACGGCGGGCGGAAGGGCCCCTGATCCCCCTCTGTTGTAGTAGCCGGGTCCACTTGGTCTCCTTCTCCGGCACGACTACTACTTCAAAAACTTCACACAGGTTGGCGGATCAGCCTCCCAGGGCGGAGATTAAGTGATCCCTGGGTTCGGGAACCCGTTCAACCTGCGGGCGGCCAGCGGTCAGCCGTTTCATCAGGTCTCCCTGACCGCCGAACCAGCACGCCGCGTCTACGCCGAGCAATGACAGCAACAAGCACCGTCGGTCCTCCGCTGTCCGCGCAGCGAATCCTCAAAGAGAGCTCTGGCAACCTTACTCACCGCCAGGAACACAACACTACTCAATGTACTACCCCAGTTCGGGCCGCTCATTCGAGCAAGTACTCGCTATGCCCCGCTTTATTTGTTCGGGCAGCTTATTCGAGTGAGTACTTGCAGTGCCCTACCTCTCTTTTTTATATAGTTTATGATATTTTCTGCAGTTTCAGATTTATTTTTCAGTAAGTAGGTTTGGGTAAAATGAGTATAATCATCAATAATCGTTCGATAGAATCTATATTCTTCCTTGGTTGCAGTTCTCATATGACCAGTAATATCTGTATGTATCAGTTCTCCAATAATTTTTGATTTTGTTCTTGTAAAATGTTTGAATGGTAGTCGTGTACTTTTATTTTTCATACATATGTCACATATCTTTTTACTTACTGGTAGATTCATCATTCTCATACCTTTCCTGCTTAGATGACCCATCCTATTGTGCCATATTTCTTCTTCAGTATATTGACATTGTGCTTTTTCTTAAAAATTCATTCTAATAATATATAATTTTCCTTCTTCTTCTCCATAATAGGTTATCCATTTCTATTATGTATTTTTAAATTTCCTGTATTAAATACAATAGCCATTCCTCTTTTCATGAGTTTATCCATCGACAGTAAGTTGTGACTCAAGTTGGATACAATTAATCCTTCAATCATAATAGGTTTATTTTTGTAAAATATTCTTAATAATCCCATTTTATTAGCTTCTAAACTTTGTCTATTAGCTATTGTTATATTTATCTTCCTGATGTTTTTAATATTTGACATGTATTTTTCATATTGCTGTTGTATAAAGTGATGGCTTGCACCAGAATCTACAATGAATTTTATAATATTGGTATTATTACTTGTGTATTGACATTCTGAAGAAAATGCTATGAATATATCGTCGTTATCTTGTTGATCATTTGTAGTACTACTATGCGCTCTGTATGTACCGCTTCTAAAACCTCTTCTTTGAAATCTAGGTCTTCCTCTATTTATTTCTCTATTTACTTGTGTTCTACAATCATTTGCTTTGTGACCTTTTTTGCCACATTTATAGCCGATTATGAATGCATTTACAGCTTCCCTTTTATGATTTGCACCAGACATTTTTATTTCTGCATCTAGCAGTCTAGACTTAATAAATTGAATATTTAATTCCTTTTCGTCACACATTGTTTCTAACGAACTCACCACAGTTTCATATTCATCACCCAATGTTAATAATAAATGACAAACCTTGTCAGTTTCTTCCATATTTCCACCTGCTGCAACAATTTCCGTTATAATTTGATCAAATTTTATAAAGTATGTTTGAAGATCTTCATTTGTAGTTTTTCTCAGAGCCAACAACTTCTTCTTTAAAAATAATTTATTAAATATACTTTTTCGCTCAAAAATAGTTTTTAAATGGGTGATCATAGACGCTGCAGTTGTTGAATTTCGAACAATATTACGTGCTTTAATATCTTTTTGGTGGAAATCCTTCACATCTTTAGTTTCTGCAATTAGGACTTCATGTAGACACTTCTCCTCCAACAATAATTTCAATCGAAATTTCCAATTTGAAAAATTTTTCTTGTCGGTGAGAATCGAAAGACGCTCCCGTGCTGCAGCCATTTTGTCATACGATGATGAAACGTAGAATAATATATAACAAAATTAATATTTACGTTTTTAGTTCATTTTAAAACTTTCGTGGTAACCACGCTCTGCTGTTAATTATCATTTATAAATTAAACTCATTTTAGATGAAAAACTGAAATCTTTCATTTTTATTATTATTTGACAAGAATAGAACAAACACAACCATAGATAAGTAATACGTCTTTGTGGTACGTTCTGACCATATATTTAACTTAAAAATATTTAACAGTGTTAAAATGGAGATTTTAGGGGCAGGATTTTTTTGGGAGGTTTTTAGGGACGAACATAAAAGCTTTAATTAAATCAAAAACTAAAATAAGTAAATCAGTTGTAGAAAAAACCTTTTTATTAGTTTAAGATACAGCATCACACAAACTCTACTTATCAACACGGCCTGTTTTGGTCACGTGGCAATACATCAAAAAAAAATTGATATGTTTTGTCAAGAATCGACGCTTTGGGGATTTGGGAAATTAATAAATTGGTTTCTCTGAAGCAGCTCCAACGATTTGGACAAAATTTTGTATTCAGATAATGTTTTACTTTCTGAGTTTCTCTAGATAAGTGGCATCCCTGAGAAAACAAAAAGTGGCATTACAACCAAATGTAGCCCAGCCCCCATATATTAAACTATAATCTGTGGTCCAGTGGTAGATTGGGTATCGACTACGCTTCTAACGGCCACATCATACGCGCAAGGAGCCGTAGAGGTCGGAAAGGATGAATATGATGACAGTCCAATCTGGATTATACGAGCTTACCACCGCGGTGACCTGATACCAGGCAAACTGTCAATCAAACACCTCACAGCTCATATAGTGTACGATGCCAGGGAATGCCCCGTCAACAGGTTTGAGGTACCTATATAAAGAAGTTTTTATGTTTTTTTTTTTTTTTTTATACCACTAAGGTGGCAAACAAGCTTACGGCCCGCCTGATGGTAAGCGGTCACCGTAGCCTATGGACGCTTGCAACACCAGGGGTATCACTTGCGCGTTGCCGACCCTTCAGAAATCCAATAACTTCTTTCTTGAAGAACTCCATACTGTAGTCCTTGCAGAAAACCTTGGCAGGGAGCTCATTCCACAACTTAAGCGTTCGCGGGAGGAAGTTTCTCTGAAACCGCACTGTACGCGACCATTTAGGTTCTAAAGTGTGAGAATGAATTCCCTGCCGATGGCGAGCGGTGCGATGGTAGAAAGTAGCCGTGGGCATCATTTCGAACAATTCCTCTGAACACAACCCATTTTACAAGCGGTAGAACACACACAGTGAGGCAAAGCCTCTCCTCAGACTTAAGGGCTCGATACCGCAAGTGAGTTTGGAATCGTCGACAATTCTCAAAGCCCGTCGTTGAACCGAGTCAAAAGGGCTAAGCTGGTATCCGGGTGCACCTGCCCAGAGATGGCAGCAGTACTCCATATGGGGCCGAACCTGCGACTTGTAAAGTAACAACCTTTGCCCCGACGTGAAGTACTGCTTCGCTCTGTTGAGTACACCAAGTTTTTTGGACGCCAGCTTCACCTTATCTTGTAAATGATCTCGGAACTGAACATCGCTGGAGATGTCGACACCAAGGATCCCAATGCTCTTGGAGATGGAGAGGGGAGTGTTCTGGAATTGTGGGACTACAGTGAATGGAGTTTTCTTAGCGGTGAACGCGCACACTTGTGTCTTTGTAGGGTTGAATCGGACCAAGTTTACCCGTCCCCAATCAGAGACCTGGGACAGTGTGGTCTCGATTTGAGACACAAGTTCTCCGTGGTTTTCCTCCACAACGGAACGAGGGATGTTTGCACGACCCGTGTAAAAAGCGTCTCCAGTACTGTCATCTGCATAGCAATGTATATTGTTGATGTCCAACATGTCATTGATATGCAGTAGAAACAACGTAGGAGACAGCACAGAGCCTTGCGGAACACCAGCATTAATGTCCATGCTATCAGAGCAACTACCGTCAACTACGGTTCGTATGCGTCTGCCGGACAAAAAGCTAGCCACCCATTTGCACAAACCCTCGGGCACTCCGTAAGATGGCAACTTCGATAGAAGACCGCGGTGCCAGACCCGATCGAACGCCTTCGCTATGTCCAGGCTGCATGCCAATGCCTCCCCCTGACTCTCAATGGCTAGTGCCCATCGGTGTGTGAGATGCACTAGAAGGTCACCAGTCGAGCGACCGTGGCGAAAGCCATATTGACGGTCACTGACCAGATCGTGTACTTCTAGGTATCTTAGAAGCTGTGTGTTGATCACACGCTCCATCACCTTAGAGAGGAGAGAGGTAATAGCGATAGGCCTGTAATTCGATGGATCTGATCTATCGCCCTTTTTGGGCACCGGGTGCACATTCGCAGTCTTCCATGAAGACGGAAATTGCCTAGTGTGGTAGGAAAGCGCGAAGAGGCGCGTGAGTACAGGACATAACTCAGGAGCACACTGCTTAAGCACCACTGCTGGTATACCGTCTGGCCCACTCGACTTATGAACGTCTAGAGAGAGCAACGCCCGCCTGACCTCCCGCTGCGTTATGGAGATTTCCGGCATGGTCTTACCGCACCACGGTATAGTAGGTGGTACAGCGCCTTCATCGTTCATATTCGAGTTCGAGGCAAAGAGACTGCCCAGTAGATCGGCTTTCTCTTTAGCACTATGGGCCAAGTCACCATCGGTCTTTCGCAGTGGTGGTAACGACGACTGGCAGAAGTTCCCTTCGGCAGCTTTGGCAAGCGACCAGAAAGCACGACTCCCAGAAGGATAGCTCGCAAGTCGCCCACCTATTTTGCCGATGAATTGGAATTTTGCTCTGGCAGTTGCTTTCTTACTGAACCTCGAGGCAGCATTTAATTTGCGTTTTAACTCAGAAATATTCGGATCCTTATTATTACGAGCCGTGGTCCAAGCCTCATACGCAGTTTGCTTAAGAATTTTAGCTTCTCTTATATTTAAAATTTCTCTTAAATCTTTAAGTACTTATATTTAAAGATTTTATCCTGATATGGTAGTTTTTAGAACGTCCCTCAGCCACATGGTGCGAAGATGCAAAAAAATAGGAGCAATGGATGCGTAAGGCGCAGTCCCGAGCAAACTGGCGGACCTTGGGGAAGCCTGTGTCCAGCAGTGAACTGCATTGGCATTGGGCTAGCAATGATAATGACAATGTGGTACTTTTACGCCCATCATGTATTTTAACAGGTTTACTTTTATGATGGTAAGTACTAATTTTAATTCAGATTTACGTAAAATATATATTTCAGTACCAATATAGGAAAGGTCCAGCTTGATATAAAGATCTACAGTAGTAGTAGTAAGTAGTTTGGGACATTGGATACCAATAAACTTCGTTACTTCGCAGCTGTTGTATACAAAGCCAGAGATCATTCATTGGTTACCAGGCAGGAGCGGCTTCGTACCAGAAGGTGCCATCATCGCTGGTAAAACTCACAATGGGCACCCACTCTACATAGGCAGGGCAACACACAAAACGTACGTCATCACTGGCAAAGTAAGTGTTCGATTTTATGCTTAGACTTTTATAAGAATAAAAATGATTTTCATCCTTTCAGCTTATTTTTGTCCATTACTAGACATAAGCCTCCTCCATGGCGTGCCACTTCTCGCAGTCCACCGACTTTCGCTCTAGCTACTACTGGTCATCGTCCATCTTGGCTGACAGTATTCGTACAGTCGAGCATTTCTACATTGGTGTTGAACTGATTGAAAATCTGATCGGCCAAGTGCGAGTCGGACTCGTGCACGAAGGGTTCCGTACCTTTATCTTTAAAAATGGCAAAAAAATCACGTTTGTTGTATGGGAGCCCCCTTAAATATTATTTTATTCTGTTTTTTATTATTTGTTGTTATAGCGGCAACAGAAATACATCTTCTGTGAAAATTTCAACTGTCTATCTATCACGGTTCATGAGATACAGCCTGGTGACAAACGGACGGACGGACAGCGGAGCCTTAGTAATAGGGTTCCGCTAATTACCCTTCGGGTACGGAACCCTAAAAATGATTCATACCTAGCAACCCCTACTACAGGCATAGCAAGCCAATTATATTTTTTGACATACTTCACAAAAGGAGGAGGTTCTATATTTACATCACCGCGTATGTTTTTTTAATACTTTCTTTTCTATTAATGGACACCGTTTTTTCGGCAACCACATAACCAATTTCAATGATTGAGCAGTCTCATAATGAATTTAAAGGGGGCCGGAGTTAATTAGATAAAAAAATGTGCCGATTTTAATAAAACTTACATATGTCCAAGTACCAACTTAAAACTATATAAATAAACCGCCCTAAAAACTAGAAAATTAACCTTATGCAGCTGAACTTCTCGTCATTAGTTGTAGCTGCAATTTTACATGCAACTTGGGCAAAGAATAATGTACCTATGAGAACGGGCGCCAACTTTGCACAAATATTGGTGGGGCCGAGTCATAGAACTCACCGTAATACCGTAAAATATTTACTTCCAGGTTTATCCGAGATATAAAAGAATATTTACGTTTTTCGAGGGCAAGGAGGTTGCATTCAAGAAATACGAAGTTCTGTGCAAGATTCTAGGTTAAAAGTAATATTTTAAATTCCTATTCTTACAGATATGATCGTACACGCACAGTCGAATTTATTCATACTTTCTACCATCGCACCGCTAGCCATCGGCAGGGAATTTAATCTCACACTTTAGAACCGAAATGGTCACGTACAGTGTGGTTTCAGAGAAACTTCCTCCCGCAAAAGCTTAGGTAGTGGAATGTGCTCCCTGCCAAGGTTTTCTCTAAGGACTACAGTATGGGGTTCTTCAAGAAAGAAGTTATTAGATTTTTGAAGGGTCGGCAACGCGAGAGTGATACCCCTGGTGTTGCAAGTGTCCATAGGCTACGGTGACCGCTTACCATCAGACGGACCGTAAGCCACCTTAGTAGTATAACAAAAAAGATGTTATTAAGCGTAGATACGGGAGTATATTATGCGTCATCAGTCGCTCGCATCTTGTTGACAGGCGTTTACACGCTGCCGATCTGCCTAATATTATATAAATGTGTAACGCTATTTTAGTATTTTTTATAGATCCCTTTAAGAAAAAATTGGTTATTGTAGGTCTTTATGTTAGCTTATTGTTAAAACATGCTTTATTTACATGAACAAACTCCCTCCCTCTCCCTCAAAGCCTAGTTGGTAGGGTGGCCGACTGCTGTGCAGAGGGTGTGGTGTTCGATTCCCGCACAGGACAAACATTTATGTAATGTTTGTCTTGAGTCTGGGTGTAATTATGTATGGTATGTATGTATTTACAAAAAAAAAGTAATATATGTTTTTGTATCCGTTGTCTGGTATCCATAACACAAGCTTTGCTTACTTTGGGGCCAGACGGCGTTGTGTGTAATGTCCAAATTTATTTTTTTTAAAAAACTTTCCTGTGATATCCTCGTTCAAATAATATAAAATACTGATAATGGTTGTAATTATTGGACATTTTGTTACCATTTTAAAAATAATAAAACGGGATTAAACGCGTCATTTGGCAAAATACGGCTGGGTTACACCAGTCTACCCGTGACCAAGACTGGTGTAACCCAGCCGAAAAGGTATTTTGCCAAATGACGCGTTTAATCCCGTTTTATTATTTTTAAATTTGTAATAGAACGCGTAAATTTAAAAACTTATATTTTCTTTCCATATTTGCTGAACATGCATCGGGGGAGTTGTTAAAAAAAATTGCGTTCACGTTTTGATAATTTTAAAATGTAATGCAAGACATGCCGTATTGTTTAAAATATTTTTCTTGGTAAAATGAATAAGAGGCTGAATATTTGTGCCACATGAGAACATACAACTTGCCAAAGGAAGGGTTGAAAAGAAGTAGTTTTAAGACAATAATGACCAGGCTTTGTAAGTTGATTGTGGTTGTTTGATTTTTAATAATAAAATAATTGTACACTTTATTTTTCAAAATCTTTAAATTTTAATGCTTTTTTGAAACTATCATTATATAAGCAAAACTTCCTATGCCATGCTTTTAGGCGACTTGGAGTAGAGAACTTTTTGGCATATTGAAAATATCACCGATTTATACCTTTGATATTTTTGAATGACTTCGGAGATAATAAATTTGATTTAATGTGGTCGTTTATTTTTCGATACATAGGCAAGAGGTGTAGCAATATTATCAGCTGCATTAATCTGTATCAGCAAATTAGCCTTGCACGTAACCCAGGTATTTATTACTGAACCGCCACTTAACTCTGTCTACAGCCGTTTTTTTATTTATTTTTAAAATATGTCTCCAATAAACCTTTTTCTAGACTTTCTTACGAGGTCTCGGGTTTTTTTTGACAATAATAAGATTTTGTACAATTTTTTTTCAAAAACCAAACTTTGAATGGCTCTCCTGTGAAGTTGTATAATGGTGGATAAGGAAACTTGCCTTTCCAACGTCGAGTTTTTTTGAAAGTTTCGCACATGCGGAGCAAATTCACGTGCCTGGCGAAATCCACGCAATTCTAGAAAGGCCCTAAGTGCATAATACATTTAATAGAACAGGCCTTATATTTGCTCCCTCAGTGGCCGATTGGGTGCCAACAACGCCCTTCATGGCACCGACGTACGCGCACCGTGCCCTAGTAGCTGGTAAGGTCGGATTTGATGGCAGTCCCCTCTGGGTGATACGGGCTCACCACAACAAAGAACATGTACCAGGCAAGCTGGCTGTCAAGCATTACTCTGCGTACATACCGTATGATGGCTGGGAAGTCCGAAGTCAAAAGTTTGAGGTAACTCTGTTTGATATAGATACTTGAGAGCACCACAAACTGCTGATTGGTGAGGCCATAGTATAAATAAAATCCTGAGCCTGTTAATCTCTTCCGAGACAATAGGGTCACGTGACTGACACGGCACTACGTCATCAGCCGATACCGAGGGAGATCATAATATACAACTCTTGCAGCGTCGCACACGAACTTTTAATATAAATTTAATATAAGCGCCGTTAATTTTGAAGTTATTTTGAAATTTTTCACTAGCACGCAGTAAAGCTCTGGTAGTGGTACCTTTTAGTCGCTCGCTCTAGCTGCCAAAAGACAACTTTTGCCCTTCGTTTTTTTCTGCTAAAGACTATGAAGGTAACTTGGGCTATAGTGCAAAAGGAAAGCCGATCTACTGGACATCTTTTTGCCTTGTACACTACTTTGTACCATAAGTACCACCCACCATCTTTTTTTATGTTATTATTATCATGTTAACATCTGTTATTATTTCCTCCCTCTCCAAAGTAATGGAGCTTATGATTAAAATGCACCTAGGTTTTTCTGTCCAATTTTTTCTTATTCGGTAGGAAAAACGTTCGCCTGTCCCACTATCCATCTGTTTATCTGTCTGTCTCTCTGTCTGTCTATATGACTGTTCATCTGTATAATAAATATATATTTTATTTAGCCGTTTTGCAAATACACGAATCATATTATTAATAAAATATATGTTTTACAATACAAAAATAACTCTACTCTGCACATCCTGAGACATATACATAACTCGTCTCTAAGATTTTACATCGTTATCCAATATCAAACAATATATGGCTATGATCCGTTAAACCAAAACAATCAAATAATGATTTTTTATCTGCAGCTGTTATGCGCAAAGCCAAACGTAGTGCACTGGATACCGGCCAGCAATGGTTCGGTACCAGAAGGAGCCATCGTCGCTGGCAGGACTTGGAACGGTGAGCGCCTTTACATCGGACGAGCGGAGCACTTGCTATCCATTACCCCCGGAAAAGTAAGCTTTGCAAGCTTTTTCTTTGTTGCCCTTCAGATTACTCAAACGTTAAACTCCTTTTTCCAATGAGCCATTAGCGTCTGAATCCAATGCTTCCTCGATACTTACCAACAGTCACTCAAGTTTAGTCGTTAACATAACCAGAAATAGCAATAAGGCCGCTTTGGAGTTGAAGCCTTAATTATGTGATCCAGTAATTTGGAGATATTGTACTATTTGTGTTTTGCAGGTTTGAGGTATGGTTTAGCTTTACACAGAAAAGGCAGGTTGTAGGTGATTTGATGTATGGTTTAGCTTCAAGAAAAATGCTGCTATATATCTTCCGATAGCGCTAACTCTTTGTTGTCTTGTACGTCACTTGCAGAAAGATATATCCAATATTATAGGGTACATACCATATATTTAAATTATTAAACGGCTAAACTCCGCCTGTCCGTTTTTAATGTCAGATTCTTCAGACTAGTTTCGAACCCAATCGAGGTTATTTTTCAAGGGTGTACGCGGCGAGATCACATGCACAACTCAAACCGCTTGGTTTATGAACTTGAAATTTGGCGTAAGGGGTCCTTACTTGACGTACGGCTCCACCAAATAAGGATCTTGCAAAATATTGACCCCAAAGGGGTAAAATGGGGGTTGGAAGTTTGTATGAAAATCCGACAATGTTAAAGCTAAATACATTAAAAATTGACGTATTTCACTGTTTTTGAAAAATAATCCCCTAGGTGGCAAATTGAAGAGGAAAATTTGTATGAGAATTCTGATATTTTTGTACGTGAAACCATAAACAGTTAAAAGCTTTCTTGTTTTCAAATATTCCACGTGGAAGATGTCGGGGGATAATGCTAGTAATAAGTTATTAAATAAATAAATTCTTTACAGGTTCATCCGAGTCATAGATGCATGTATATGGCTTTTGGTGGTAAGGAGCTTTCATTCAAGCAATATGAGGTGCTCTGTAAAATCCAATGTAATCAAAACTAGAAAAAAGAAATGCTTTTTCTTTTATAATACCTATAGGAATAGGTCCTGGAATAGCACGTAGGCTACTTTTAACCTGAAAAATTCAAAAGTTCCCGCGTGTATAACTATAACCAAACTTAAACGAACTAGAGCCACAACTATAGCAAACTTCGTTAGTACTATAATTTAGGAGTTCGACGCCGATAACCGTATTCAGGGCGGGCGAAGCCGCTGTTAAAATCTATTAAACATATAAATTAATAATAACAAATAAACAGATTTAAGTCTACTTTAATTAAAGTAAATAAAAAAACAACATTAATACTATTAATTTAAAAACAGTAACAAGTCATTCATATGAGTAGTTACTAGTAACTTATCAATCTTATCACGTGACAATCGGTAATAATTACTTTTTGGAAGCATCGATTAAATATCAATCTACAGTTATTTACGTCAATGAATAAATGTTTTTTTTATTACTTACCTATGAATAATAATTAAATATTATAGTTATTTATTCATTCATGTATTTCAATGATAAAGTCTGAATAATACCTACAATAAAAAAATATGAAATAAGTCTGAAAGTGAAAATTTTCGTAATCGACTAGATAAAAAATAAAATATAAAAATATGTATCTATGGTTTTAACTTAATTTATAAATAACTATGTGTACTTTTTTCAAGAAGCCAGCTACTGTTGCGTGGCTATTATTATGATGATTTTTGGTGAACAGTGATTTTACGGATGTAGTATGTGATCATCTTGCAAATGACCCTGGTTGGTTGTCTACAACATTGACGCCGCCACCGTCAGGGGGAGGTGGATAGTATCCTGGTTCCTGTCCAGGCTGTTGTACCACATTCACTGAATCACTTTCACCACAACAACAGCTGCAACAGGCACCCATGTTTCACGTCTGAAATTTAATAACAGTAATTTTTTATATGAAGAAGTGATTGAAATCCACCCTGATTTAATTTAATTTTAATCATAGTTACGTAAGTGAATTAAAATCATGCTTATTACCCTAACAAGAAGTTCGTAACCCAGTTACAATCGTCTATCGGAAATAATAGTCCCGCTTTAATAAAGAATACTTATCGTGGACGTTTTTAAAACACGAGTATAAAATGAAAAGATTTGCAACTTGGTTGTAGTTTTAGTATTTTTTTTAGATTCAAATTTACCAAACCTTCTTAATTATTATTGTGAAAAGGCTGAATAATATGCCAAGATTTTTATTTCCAGTTTTTTATCAATTCAGAAAGAGAACTTAACCACAAAAACCTTCTAACTTTTTACAACACCTTTTTATCCCTCTCAACAGCAACAAGTGCTACCTCACTAGAAACTTAGTTTAGCAAAATTAAGTTACAAGTTAAATATATAGATAGAAACAAGGTAGTTCCTACTTACGTGTTAAACGTATGAACCTCTTTTCTAAAACTGTAACACTGTACTGTAACCAGTGCTGAGTGCAGCAATATTTAGGTCTGTAGCCCTAATCGCCGTAAAGCTAGGTACCAACAGATTACTTGGATAAGATAAGATATACATCCTTATGATTAAACCACGTTCCCGTACCTACCTATCACAATTAACATTGGACGAATATCAAGAATATATGTATATATTACTAGTTTATGCCCGCGGCTCACCCGTCCTAAATTAAGTTATCGTTGTAGGATTTCCACGGCAACTCCTCAGTTATAGAAAAAAAAAACCCACTCACACTTGACATTTTCAAGTAGTCTATGCCCTTTTCTAGGACTTAAACTATCTCCAGGCCATATTTCAACCTAATCGGTACAGCGGTTGAAGCGTGAAAAGATAACAGACAGACAGACCGAGCTACTTTCGCATTTATAATATTAGTATGGATATCACATAACGCATGAGTAACTGCAGTTTTTATCATTTCGCTGAATAACCGTATAAAACACCATCGTTGATTAATATTTTATCTACTTTATTTGGTTTAAAAATGATATTAATTACGATTACATAATTCTGGTAAAAGTCTCACTCACTCACTTTTTCTCAGCATGATGATGTCCACTGCTAAATGAAGGTCTTTTCCAATGACTTACACAGCGCACAGTTCTGAATTATCGTCATCCACTCAGCTTTTACATCTTATTTGCCCAGCCGCAGTCACTGAGACAATAATAGGGAATGCAATTAATTATTAATTCAGTATGGTGTTCTTCAAGAAAGATGTTTTTTGATTTTTAACACCCCTGGTGTTGCAAGCATCCATAGACTACAGTGACCGCTTACCATCACGCGGCTCGTAAGCTTGTTTGCTACCTTAGTGGTATAAAAAAAATCGTTACCCGCGAGTAGCTGCCGGAGTCAAATTGCGACCGTGGTTAATCCGTCTTGCAGAGAAGCTTCTGAAGCAACCTGCATATGAGGCTTGAACAACGGTTCGGAATAATATGGATCCAAATATTTCTGAAACCTGCCTCAAGGTTCATTTAATAAAGCAACAGCCAGAGCTAAATTTCAATTCACTGTTCTTCTAGCGTTTCTCGTACACCGATGGGCACTAGCCATTGAGAGTCAGGGAGACATTGGCATGTAGCCAAAATATAGGGAAGACGTTAGATCGGTTTTTACACCTGGATCTTCTGTCAAAGTTGCCATCTTACGGACTGCCCGAGGGTTTGTCCAAATGGGTGGCTAGCTTTTGTCCGGCAGACGTATACGAGCCATATTTGACGATAGTGGCTCTGATAGCATGGACATTAATGCTGGTGTCCTGCAAGTCTCTGTGACGTCTTCTACGCTGTTTCAACTGCATATCAATGACATATTGTTCGTCGACAACAAACATTTTTATCAGGTAACAGAACTTAAGACACTTATTGTTCTACCACTTGTATAACTATTTCGTGGCTTGTATAAGGTGCTGTGTTCTGAAGCCTCAGTCTAAATGATGCCCTACCATCTACTTCCTACCATCGTAAGCTTACTGCCTACCGCTCGCCATCGACAAGAAATCTATCCCCACACCGAAGAACTTAAATGGTCATGCACAGCAAGGTTGCTGTGGTACTTCCTTCCGCGAACGCTTCATTTGGTTGTGCAATGAGAAAGAATTGATAACATTTTGAAGGGTCAGCAACGCGCCACTAATGCCCCTGTGTTGCAAGCGTCTATTGGCTGCGGTGACCGCTTACCTTAGCTTATTTGCTACCTTAGTGGTTACAAAAAAAAGTCAGTATCTTCCCGCAACCTTGACCAGCCCCTTATTCAAGTCAGTTGAAATTTTCTGTTTCCGACATGATTATCGCTTGTGCTATACACTTGAATGTACATACTGAGGATATAAAAACAGTCATACAGTGATAGACTTTTTGAAATTAGTTGAATTTAAAGAGTTTAAAATGTTTTCGCCGATTGGTTGCGACCATAGAAAGACCATTCGTCGTAGAAATTGCTATAGACGTAGACTATAACTTAAACGTTTTCTTTTAAGAATTCTTGTAAGTTCTTACAAAAGAGCACTTAAAATGTATCCTTACCTACATAAACCAATAATAATAATTTTAGTCTAAATTCAAAAACATTTATAACTAGTTTCGGTCGACTCCGTGGCTAACAGGGTAATTTCCCAACTGATGAATCGAGAGGCTTCGATTCCCGCACAATACAAACTTTTATCTGATGAACATTTGTACTGAGTTTTTTTATAAACAATATGTTCGTATTTACAAAGAAAAGCATGTTATAAGTATTTGTATCAGTTTTCTGGTAGCTTTGCTTAGTTTGGGTCTTATTATGCTGTGGTAATAGTTAGGTTTTTATCTCCAGAATTATCTGCCTTGGTATGTATAGTGCAAAAAAAATCTTAAAACTTGAAAAACACTTTATTATCTTATACATTAATATTATTTTATCTTATTTCTAACTATATTACAAGCTAGTTTTTTTATTGTTTTTTCTTCTATCTCCAACCTGGGCCGGGTCCTCCAGGTGGTCCTCCGTGATGTGGTGGACCGTGATGTGGTGGTCCGTGGTGCGGCGGACCGTGATGTGGTGGACCGTGGTGCGGCGGACCGTGATGTGGTGGACCGTGAGGTGGAGGTGGAGGACCACAACAGCAAGAGAAGCAAGAGAAGCATAGACCCATTCTGAAAAAGACACTTAATTTCTATGGGAAAAAACTAAGAAAAAGAAAGTTTAAGTGAACACATGCCGAATGTTTTGTGCCTACTTGATTATGACAATAACGAGACGGAATTTTAAAAATTTTCTTTCGAAGCAAAAAGTATGTTGCCGAATGTAACGTTATTTTTTCGTGATCGTCTGATCTTGAGTACTAACCATCTATTTTTTCCGCTTTCGCCATTAAAAAACATACGTATTACAACAATTTATTAAACAGTTGCTCCATCACGCTTCAACCACTAGACGGATCGGGATGAAACTTGGCACAAGAAGATATTTAGGTCCTGGAATATGTGATATGTAAAATACCCGAAAAAATCAAAAGTTTCCGCGGGAATAACTATAACATTTATTACTCAACACTGCCGCCACGGAGCATTCAATTGAGCGGAAATTCTGCACTGAGATAATTGAGATACGGAGAGAGAGAAAATTCAAAAGTTCCCGCGGGAATAATTATAACCGAATTCCCGTTAAACGAAACATAGCTGCAGCTATAGCTTACTATAACAAACTTTTTAGTATAAAGGAAGAAGGAGTTGCCATAAGAATCCCACGCTAACAACCAAATTGTGGCGGTCGGAGCCGCTGACAAAAGCTAGTATAAATAAAATCCTTGGAATAAAAATGAGTGTCCTGTAGAACTATATCACACTTATTAAGCAACTGGAATTTGAAGTTTGTCTAAGTTTAAACTTTGAAACATATTAAAGAAAAGGTTAGTTTTGATTAATAATATCTCTTACATGTGTACCTACAGACCATTCGCGAACTTCCTCCTTTTTTAAAGTTGGTAAAAATATGAATATGACAGGGGGGATACGAGTCCCTAAAATAGTATTAGAAAGCAAGTTCCGGTGTCTCCCCAGCCTAGGGGAACCATCAGGGGGGACACGAGACCGACACCTAATTGACACTGACATAGCTGAAATAAGTAAAAAAAAATTTAAATAACTTACATGACCAATAATAAACACACGAACACTATAAATAAGATTATTCACTGGGTTGGCACTTGTACCATTTAGGTGAATTGTCGTCAATATTTTGAGTCAATTTACCTTAGAGGCACGTATAATATCTACTGATATGCTGAGTTTTAGCTATACGAAGCCCAGTCGATAAGGGCTGATAATATCGATAGCTGTACAGCAATATCTACTTATATGAAAACATTAGTCATACTATGACCATGACTATGAATCATGTGTAATTCCATTAAACAAAAACACGAGAAGAAATGTTGACAAATTAGTCTGATTACACGACTGCCCAAAAAAAAAGTAATATTGTAATAATAATATTTTTTGATATTTTTTTTGTAATTCATACTATTGTTGAATGCAAAGGTGAGTTTGATCTTTATCCTTAGTTCACGTCGCAACGGAGCATCCAATTGAGCTAAAGTAGTAAGAAGAATTGTAGTTAAAGAGACAGAGGTCATTGGCAACTTTTTATCCCACAAAAAGTGTTCCTGCAGGAATAACTATAACCGAATTCCACGATAACGTACGCCTTAGCTTTAGCTAGCTCTAGAAAACTAGAGATTTGCCGTAAAATCCCACGCTAATAACCGAATTTAGCGCAGGGGAAAGCTAGTAGATAAGCATACTAGATTATGAGGGAGGCGCTTAGCAGCGTACTTCATGGCGAATTACCCTCTCATTTTTGACATTCTGGACCCAAGGCACCCCTAGAAGATATCGCTGGATACTTACTAATCAAACAACATAAAAAATTTAACATGATCTCAAGACTAGATATTCAGAAATATATAAAATTCTAGAACTAGATATTCGTTCGATCTATGGCTGTGGTTTTTCAAAATCGAAACCAGAGTCCAAGTCCGTTAAAATAGCTATAATAATAATAATTATATTTCAGACAATGATTCGTGATATAAATATTTAATGCTCTTCGCTCATATACCTAATACGTTCATATTTAGGCCGCATACTACGAGAAATTTAAAAAAAAAATTCTCACGTGCTGGACTGGCACTATGCATACTTTGTCACGAGAAATTTTTTCTTCACAAAAATGATAGATCTCATCAAGATCTTTATTCCGGATGACATTTATCAAACTAGAAATGGCTATATGTTCAAAAATATTATTAGTAGACTAGTAGTTTCATTACAGAAGTGATAGATCTTATCACGCTCTTTACTTCGGATGACAGCTGTCAAACCAGAAAAGGCTGTATCTCGTAAAATATTGATCGTAAAGTAGTAGTTTCTTGACAGCAGTGTCAGACCTCATTAAAATCTTTATTTCGAATGACAGCTGTCAAACTAGAAAACGCCCTATCTCTATAACTATTGATCTCAGGCTAGTAGTTTCCTCACAGAAATAGTAGATCACATAATCTCATAATTTTTATTCCAGATAGTGGTCAATTATTTTATGGGTGAACGCTTATCTCTACACTTTTTTTTTTGTCTGTGTTCGTACGTAAATTATAGTACGGAACCTACGGTGCGCGGACCCTCGCACTCGAACTTGATCGTTTTTTATGTAAACAGTTTCAGAGATATAGCCCTTTCTAGTTTGACAGCTGACATCCGAAATAAAGATAACGTATGCAAAGAAAAAAATGATAACTCAATTTTTCTGAAGAGGGTGAAGGATGTTTTATGCGCAATTTTCCGCAAAAAATATTTTGTTATAATTTTCATTACAAAAGTAATGCTTTATGAAATGGAAGTTTAATAGTAAATTGTTACACAAGAATCGAAAGAAAACTTTTTAGACGCGAGATGGGTTAGTGCCGTGGTACACACGCTGCTTCTCATTTCGAAAAAAAAGGCAAGTATATAAAAACCTGATTAGTCAAACATTTTATTTTATTTATTTATTCAAATAGATTTTAGTAAAACATAAATGAAAAATAAAAAGTATATAAAGTCATCTGTTAATATTAAAATAGGAGCAATTATGAAACGCATTCAAAAGATTAATCCGTTATATATTAATGTTGGATATATTTCGGAAACATGAGTTTCTAGTGTTTCCGTAAATGTTGGAGAAAGCAATTTTTTGGCATTTTCTTTAGATGGACTTAAAACTTTTACTGAGTTAGTAGTGTTGAAAGTACTCGGTTGGGGTGAGTATTTGGTGGAATGTATATTTATCGTTTCTGTTACTTTACTTGATATTTTAGTCTTATTTTCCACTGGTTTTTTAATGTATCCTTCGGCTACTTTACTCGATTTCCATTCTCCGTGCCTTTTAACTGTAATCATATTTGTGCCTGAATCAGCTAAAAAAGTAGCTGATGTGACCCAAATACAAGTTTGGTATTGGTAAATTTAGATACGTGGCTGTTTCGGGATATTAGACATTTAGTTTTGCCAATTTAAATATTGCCCTTTTTAGTAAAAAGTACTGTCTTTATTTTATCTTTTTGCACAAACAAAGGTGTACAGAGGCGAGAATAATGCCATACGACATTCTCTAACTCACTCAGCTAACCACAAGCTTAATATATGTACAATGTTAATGGTGGTGCAATAAAACTAGGCTAAACTAACTAGCAGATAAGTAAAAAAAAAAGAACAAATAGTTAGTATTAAACCTATACTAATACTAATACATATATATAAACACATACATAGACATAAACACATATAAAGATATATAGATATACTTACATTTATATAAGATAAGATTAAATATTATAAATATACTACCTGACCGGGCAGACGTTGTCCTGCATGATACTGACTGCAGCGCCATTTGCCGGGCTAATTTGTGAATCTAAACCATCCAGAGTGCCACCCAAAAGTAAACAAAAAAAATTATTTAAATCGGTCCAGCCGTTTAGGATGAGTACAGTGACATACATACGTACGGTAGAATTATATATATATAACAATATACATATATATTTATATAAAGAATAATTTCACTAGAAGAACTGTATACTCAGAAATCATTTATCCCTCTGTTAAGGTAACTTCAAGCGTACTTTCTGAGTATGAGAAATGAAAAGGTATGTATTTGTTTTTCTCTCAATGTGTTCTCTTGTAACTTTTTCTTTGCATAGTGTGAGTCAGCCTAAGTATTCGATAACAGTCTTAAGAGAAAAAATGTTTTTAAAAACTCAACGAATTATAAGTTTTCAAAGTTGAAAAATTTGTATCCCCCATTCTCTCTAAGTCCAACCGTGTGTTTCAATACTAAAATTTTGTAAATATTTTAAACCAAAATTGTTTTAAATCAAATCAGTTTACAAGTTTTTCAAATATTCTTGTACTACAGAACTCCAAATTTATGCTTGTAAGACACGTATAAAAAAAAACCTGCATAAACTAGTAAAATGAAGGTAAGATACAATTTGTAGAAGGTTGTTTACTCTGGTGTCAAGATACCTATTACAAAACAGTCAAACAACAAAAACCTAGAAACCTACCAAACGGCCAAGAACACGTAATCATACTAGGGTTTAATCCTTGTTTAAGTCCATATCTCGTAAATCATTTTTTTTTTCTAGTTTATCTAGTAGACTTTATCTATTGTTGTTTTTAAAAGTAATTTCAAATCATTTGCCTTGATATTTTTTGGATTTCCCTAAAATTGTTTTTAAGGTGATGGCAGAACCAAACGAGTTAATTTTGCAAGAATTTAATTAACTTTGTTACAGTCCTGAGCTCACTTTTTAACAAGATATAATATATGTTACTAGCTGACCGGGCAGACGTTGTCCTGCATGATACCAACTGCAGCGCCATCTGCCGGGCTGATTTGTGAATCTAAACTATCCAGAGCGCCACCCAAACGCATATAAAAAAATCATTCAAATCGGTCCAGCCGTTTAGGAGAAGTACAGTGATATACACACGTACAGTAGAATTATATAATTCCAAAAATCTGATCTGAATTACAGTTTAAAGTTGGTTTCATGCAAGTGAAGTGTGTTATAAACTGTTAGGTACATAGAAATCAACTTCAAACTGTAATTCAGATCAGATTTTTGGAATTAAGTAATTATTTTTACCTTTTTATTGCATCTTTTTGAAGCAGGTTGTTTTTGTTTTTTTGTTAAAAAGGTTTTATTTTTTACTTTTTAGTGACGAATCATTTAAATATAATCCACGGAAATTTTTTTTTAATCATTATACCTCTTTTACATGGATGACTTTCATCGCAAATGTTATGAACTACGAATCAGATCTAGACCAAATTTAAATGGGACCACCTCTGAACTGTGACCTACTTTTTAAAGAATTTTCAAAATCGATCCATAATTGCCGGAATAATCGCGTAACAAACTAAATTAATAACCTCCTCCTTTTTTGAAGTCGGTTAAAAACTTATTTAAACTATTGAAAACTATTTAAATAAGTATATTTCAATTACAGCTACTTAAATATTTCGATTTACTACTTACTTATTTTTTCTTAGAATACGGAAATTACAACTTTTTATGCCGAGTAACCGAACACACTGCTAAATAAGTTGTTAAAATTATTTCCATCATTTAAATGTTGGATAAATATTTCAAGGAAAACAAATAAATTACAAATATTTTATGTGGTATTTTTATTAATACGTATAAATCAAGGTCCACATTTTTTTTAGACCCTGTATCTTATAATTTCTTAAACTAATATTAAACTAAATACATAACTTAAATCTATTTAAATAATATTTCCAACTTATTTACATATCTACATTACTTCCAATATTCTTGTACCGATGATACTATATACAAATAAATCACTTCATAATCAAATTTAACAAACAAATTATATAAAGCATTATTGTGAAAGTGTTTTTATTACATTGAATTCCGTTCTAAGTACAAGCTCTTAGTTGGATTTTGGCATAAAATCTTACTGTAATACCACAGCCTAATCAATCTTTCATTCAGTCGGTCATCGAATGCGTCTAGACAGAGCAATCGTCAGGCAAGGTGCGCGGTGATGACGACTACCCTTTTATCGTCATGGCGCCATGACGTCTTGACGTTGTCGGACTTATCAAAGACGATGAAATAAAATTAATGTTTCGGCTGTGATAAATCCTTTTATTTAATAAGTCATTTTTAAATAAGTAAAAGCGTCAATTGAAAAAGAAACAAAACAAAATGGCTATATGTATGTTGGAATACAATCACATGTATAAATTAATAACAAACATATGAAAAACTTTGTACAGAAAATTTGCTGTCCAATATAAACAACTAAAATAATAACGATAATTCACCTTAGCCTTACAATTATTAAAAAGTAGATACAACCGCTAATTGGTATTTAATGCGACATTGATTTACCTACAAGGAAATAAGTAAAATAAATAGAACATCTCAATCACCGATATTCGTTGTAGTAACATTAACATAATCATGGGCGTCGTCAGCTTTTGGGATAAAGTGGGGCAGACTTGGTAGTAAATATGAAATAAACGTGGTTTTCTAATTACAAAGACCTCGAGGCAAAATACTGAAGTTTATAGGACACTAGACATTCGAGGGTAGAGCTACTGTCCCATCCTAGATTTTCTGGCTACGTCCATGAACATTAAGGCGTAAATAGACAAAGCTAAATGGATATAAACAGGCTATGAACACTTTAACTTTACAACCATCGATGAGGTGAGGATGACTTTATTAAAAATATTAAATCGTGATTCATTTGGGTTGTGTCAAGTTATCTATAGGGTGGTGGTGGATGGTGCACAACATGCACCGGTTGGGCGACAGTGGGAGGGTGATGATGGTGGACGACAGTGGTGCGCGGGGGTGGTGGGTCGCCGCAGCAGTCGCAACACAGGCATGGTATACAACAACAGCAGCAGGGACGACAAGATATGTTGCAACCCATTCTGAAACGTTAACACAAACTGTTCAGTGAACTGTTGCCTTTTCTTATATGCTACACTATACATACCTACTTACTTACTACACCTTTTACAATTATATAATATTTTCAGTCTTATTCGGACAAACAACATAAAACTAAGTAGATACTGTACCTATTGTAAGATTTGTGTCTGTATTTTTTATGTTTAATCCCTAATAATTAAGTTTGTGTTGGCCTATACAGGGGATCGTTTTCACCTTGCGTTCTGGATAGCGGAGGTTCGAGTCCGGCGTGTACCGATGAGTTTCTTATTTTCTCATGTAAATTGATCATTCACACGACTAGCTTTACATTACATAACACCGTGAGGAAACCTGCATACGTCAAAAAACGTGAGTGATGTCCACAACCCGCCTCCGTTAAGGACTACGGCCCAAATTAAGGCGTTAAGGAAACGGAACCCCGAAAGGGGAAAGAAGTTGCTGGATGCCAACTACATCATGGTGTGGGGGGACAGTCTCCTTTCACCAATTATTTTAGACTTTACTGCAAGATATGTGATGGGTCCATTACCTTAACACTGCTTCTTTCTGATACTGGGATAATACTGGGACTTTAATATAAACGATGACTGACGAACTTTAAAGTAATACATAAGTGGTAAAATAAAAGACCAGGGTCGGATTAATATACCCCGGATAATTATAAAAAATACGATAAGAGCCGAACTTAGCTATTACTTAAAATAAAAATATGCCAAATAGTATATTATATGTAGTTGCAGTATACTAAAACGTATTAACAAAACCTTTACTTTTATATGTTTACGTATATACCTACCTAAAACTTTTATATGTTTACTTATATACCCAAAACTTTATATGCTTACTGATATACCTAAAACTTTTATATGTTAGGTAATAGCATTAAAATTAGGTATACAAAAGTTTAATTTATAAATAAAGCTTAAACGTTATGCCCGTTACACAACCGACACGGATCTATTATTATGACTCCGTATGTGATGGACTTTAATTATGTAGATAAAAGATAAAAGCTTCATAACTGCATACAAACTGCATACAAACTGCATTCATACTGCATACACACAAAGTTTCTGCTCAACCAACATTTTATTTTTAATCAAAACTTAAAACACAAGGTGAGTGTTTTCTATACTCACATATATAATGCAAAAAAGTTTATATTTATTTTCGTTGTCTATTAATCGTAGCACAAGCTTTGCTTGGTTTGGGATTAGATGGCACTGTGTGTAATGTCCAACAATATCTATTTATTTATTATTATATATTTTAACAATCAAGAATATTTTTATGTACATAAAAACTTTTTAACAAACAAAATAAAACTGGCTTCAAGAAGATTTTTAACTTTTTATTGCATGTTTTAGAAGCCGGTTGTTTTTCTTCTTAAAATGTTTTTATTTTTAACTTTTGAGTGAAGAATACCTTTTTTTTCTCGCACACAAAAAACCGATACTCGTAACATAATTTTATACAATTATCAATATAAAAGGCGTTTCACCAGTTCTGAACGAACTCTAATTATTTTTTTGTATGGGACTACCTCGGAACTATAAATTTTTAAATAAATAAAACCCTTTTAAATAAAAAAATAATTTCGAAAATCCGTCTATACATGACGAATTTTTGCCCGAAAAAAAAAACATCCGAATTGAAAACCTCCTCCTTTTTTGAAGCCAGTTAAAAATAAGAAGAAAGAAGTTTATGTTGTCAACATAAAACATTTTTTAAAAACATGAATATACTGTATAATTAAACCGATACGAAATGACTGTAGAAATAAAAGAGGAAAGAAAAACACTACGTATCTGTAGTGAAGTGCTCGGGGCAAAAGAAATAAAAAAGTAAAAAGTAATATTTTTAAAAACGTAACAATTACTGTTTTTTTTGATGTTAAGCAATCCAAATAAACGGTACCTACGTCAGATTAAAATGGGCACTCCGGCAGATGAAAAACTGGTTACTTTGACATCAAATAAACATTTTCTATCAAATTCAACGTGATCAATATACCATAGATTAACATATTATTATATTTATTAGAAATATACCTACCTGTTTCAAATGTTCAAGCAAATCCGACTCACAACAGAAGAAAACAGGTTGTTCTATATATTCTATATAGGTATTCTGTGACAAGAATGAGACGTGTCGATCGTCTACCTCCTACCTATTTGTCACTCGTGACTAATATAAATAACAATCATATTAGGTATACTGATATCTACAAGTTATCAGTATGTCCCGTTATCTTCAAATTAGGAAAACATTACACTGTGTGACAAATTTTTTTTTTTGTGCTCTAACATTTAATGAAACGGCTATTTTTTATCAAAATAAACCTGCTGAACAGAAAAACTTAAATAGATTTTTTGTAACACGTATCATTTTAAAGTTATGATAAATTGATGTACTATAAATAAATAAAGACAGTATCAAAATTGTATATCATATTTTTTATTTAAATTATTAATTTTACACAAAAAAAAATGTTATATATATTGACAAGTGACAACGAATCAAAATAGCTGAGGTTTAAGTGGTCAATATAAAAAATGAGCCAAATATTCCAAAAGAAAATGATGAAATATTAACTTTGCCTCTTGTGAAGAGTAGAATCCTCTTTCATTACAAACAAATGATTTAAACACTTGCGGTGGTTACTTTTCTTCATGACTTTCGAAAAAAATGTTATGATTACCCAAATAAACTGTTAGAATTATCTTAAGACCACTAAAACTTTTAATTTATAGTCGTACAGACTTCAGTATTAAAAGAAATCTGCAATTAACAACGTTTGATCTTTTGTTTTTTTACGAGGGTACACGTAAATAGTATTGACACTATAACTTAGAAACGTGACGTGTTAGACAACCATATCAATTGACAATGTTTTCAACAATGGAATAAGGAATTCAAATCACGTAATCTTATTTATGTTAGAAAAATCGTGTCACACAGTGATCAACGTTAATTGATTAATTTGTATGCTCACAAACAATTATTGTTTTTATACCAATAATATTAATTGTAATTTGAATTGGTTACTAAATAGTTTTAAAATATTTTCGTCAAATGAAGTCAGATTTTTTCCAATTTATTGTAAGCAAGCACAGTTGCTTGATGACCTTCAAAATAAGTAGAACCGTAAAAGTGTAACGTCACCAAATGGCGATATTAGACATACATGTACTTAAAAACAAACACTTCGTCAAAATAATATACGAAAAAAACGACTAAAACAAATTTTTCTTTGAATATAGTAGGTAGTAAAAAGGTCCTAATAAAAACTTTGATAAATTTATAATAGCAAATCAGGGTAAGTCTTTCAAAACGTGTGTTTTTTTTCCGGCAACACGTCATCAAAAAAACATGCACATTTCTCGTCTGGGAGGGGGTCATAATTGCAACCAGTTGCAAAACAATAATACAGTTTTTAGCAAAAACTGTTAGATATAACCTAAACGACGAAGTCGGCTGACATTTATGACATCACTACTTTTACGGTCTAGTGGCTCGGTGGTAGTGCACCTGCCTGCGTCGAAGTCCTAAGTTCGATTCTCGGTTGGGTCAAAAAAAAGTAGTTTTTTTTAATTGTAAAATTTGTATCCAGGCTGATTTTTGCTAGATGAACGGCAAAAGTCTCATATTTTGTTTGAGTTGAAGGAGGAGTTTGAGTACGTTAATTATTCGCTATGTAGGTTCATGTTTCTAATATCTACAGATATTAACCCCCTCTGATTCACTAGGGTAAAAAGGGTCGTCATTATATAAATATTATTTATTTCTACAATGGCAAACACGGTAAGGTTGAAGGTGGTAGGTACGTTTGTCTTGATTTGCGTTCCAATATCCAAAATTAGAGTAGGTATGATATCGTGACTTCATCGCACCGTAAAGCAGAGGTCATAATGACAAAAAAACTAATTTCGGTCATTCACCAACCAGTTTATGGATTGACTGTTACAGTATTGCCTTGACTTACCTCTTGTATGCCCCACTGCAGGGGCACAGACTTTGCCTTGGAGAAGGAGGCTAAGGCTATAAGTCCACTGCGCTTGCTTATAGTGCGAATTGGTAGACTAGCCATCCAGGTACTAACCACGCTCGACGTTGCTTAACTTTGATGCACGTTTCCTATACATTCATTTTTTGTCTGGGCAACGGGTTTAATTATATTAATATTCAATCCGTTGGGCCAACCGAACAAAAAAAAAATTCAATTTTGAACCCAAAACCAAAAGACACAAACCAATCCCCACAGTTTTCGTTTATTTTAGTGCAAGCAATCACTAACTACTTGTAAATCAATTTTAAACCCAAAACCAAAAGACACAAACCAACCCCCACAGTTTTCGTTTATTTTAGTGCAAGCAATCACTAACTACTTGTAAAAGCACTAATATATATCTACGCTTGGTCGTCCACTAAAAAATTAACTCACTCACCTTAAAATATCCTAAATAAAGTTTATCTATCTGTACATAGGCTGCTGCGGATAGGGGTAGCCTGGTTGATGGGGATATCCTGGCTGAGGGGGATATCCTGGCTGAGGGGGATATCCTGGTTGAGGGTAGGCGCCAGGCGGTGGTGGGTAGGGGTAGCCACCTGGCGGTCCCGGCGGTGGCTGCTCTACGTAAACCGGTGGGTGATGGACGTGCACAGTAGTCGGCTGCTGTTGTTGCTGACCACAGGCATTTGGACACAGACAGGGAACCAGACAGCAAGCACTCAAAGCCAGGCAGCACGGGTTACAGCACACATCACAATCGTCGCAGTCCAACGAAAAACACAGACCCATTCTCTTTCCAACGTCGCACCGCCCTATAAATGGACAAATGCGAATATGACTAATATTTAATTTATTTTATATCTAATCGCACCGGTTTATGGTAGATATGAGTTATAACTCTATAAGTTCTACAGGCAGCCTCGCTCTGTTCAGCCTTATCACTAACCGGTGAATTTATCTAATGATAATAAGATAACCATATAGGTACGACCAAAGTCGTGTAGAGTGAAAACATTTCGTTATGAAAAATATTAAAAGTATAGTAATCGAAGACAGAATATAATTGTACTGGGACTTTTGTGTTTACTAAACAATAATCCTAAACGATTTTTGACCTGGCATACAGACAGACATACAAGCCGTGTAAAAGTATAAGCAGGATCGGTGTTAAAGGTTACCCAGCTAAATTTTATTCGCAATTATTATGAATGGTTTGTATTTAAATTAGCAACAAATGAAATGTACTCTGGAAGTGTAAAATAATGGAAAGAGATTCTAAAATTAATAGGTTGGCGACAAATGCCAAGCTTCAAAAAAAACAACAACATACCTACCTATTAATATGATGAAAAGCTAAATTCTAAAGCGTCTACATGACAAAAGTGTTAAAATACACAAATATTGTTTTGGTTATCGTTAATTAAGTTAGAACTAACTCGGTTACAATAACACCCAGCATCATTAGCAGGTAGATGATAAGTGAAGGCAACAAATATGTGATGATAAACTACTGTTAGGACCGTGGTATAATAATACACTGTGCCTGGTCGTCCCTTTCGAAAAAAACTTCACGTGACTGACATGACCATACGTCACCAGACAAAGAGCAGGATCAGAATATGCAACTCGAAGGCGCTCGACAAAGATAACGATACAAAACAAAATTGCTGGTTTGTGACGTAGAGAAAAGAAGAGAGAGGAGAGAAGACCTTGTTTTCTTAGATTATGGTTAGGACCAATCAATACAATAGTTTATTTATAGATACTAAATATCAAATTCTTAATTATACATATGTACCTACCTACTACCAGAGACAGACTTGTTAATAAAAAAAGTTAATAAACGAAATTTTAATTTTAATACGACTGTGATGACTTACTCCTGGCCTACTGTATGTTGGCCTCAACTTACTGTACGCTCAGAGTAGCTCAGAGGCGCTCAGAGAGCATTAGAGAGAGCTATGATTGGTGTTCTTTGCGCGATAAAATCTGGAATGAAGAAAGTTGCCGAAGAACTAAAGTCACAGACATAACTCTTACAATAAGGTAACTGAAGTGCAAATGGGCAGTCCACATAGCTCGCTGAACCGACCGGGACCGATAACCCATTAGCTTCCCTGCTATGTTTCAGAACGCACATTTGAAGGGATGCCGACGGTGCGTTGTGATTTTGAGAAAGCAAGATTCCGAAATAGCCGAAGTGGTTAACCTAAATAAATACAATTTACATACGTGTCTACCTATTCATATATAGATATAGGTACCTACTTACAAGACCAGTACTTCAACATGTTTACATATTATAATAAGATAACATTGACACACAAAACAAATTACATTGTTCTCTAAAGAATCACATGACTTGTTTTAGTTTTATTTCATCCGTGGACGACCATGAATTACTTCAAAGCAAGCATTAAAAGAACACAGAAACGAATGGCTTACCTGTAAAAGTCAACCTGTCAGTAGCTAACTCCTTCTATATTTTTTTTAACAAATTTCACAACAATAAAGACGTATTCATTTGCTATTAAAATCGACCAACTGAATGAGTGAGTCAGTTATTCGTCACGCTGTTTCGCCACTCGGAAAACGCTCGGTGACGTAAACGCTGGCGCACGTCGAGACTCTTTACCTGTTGTCTCTTTTATTGTATATGACAAAAGTATTTGAATAACAAAGACGCAACAATACCACGACACGTCACTTTGGAAAGTAAGTCTGAATTAGTTCAACCTTGTACGTTAGTTCACGAGGGAGTAATATAATGTTATGGGGACCATCACAAAGTTACATTAATTAAATGTTTTGTATATTGCATTGCGTGATCTAGTAAGCATAATAAATGTGAGGTACGGCATACACAGTTACGTAATATCTATTTATGCTGTATATTTCAACCCTTTCAAACGCTCACTAGAAACAGCTAAGTCAGGGCAAGTCGTTCAACCAGAACAATGCAGCAGCGGAAGGCATTGCCAACCTCGGCTACTGCACACAAGGCCGAAACGTAGTCACAGCACTTTTTTCTTTTATATATTTTGTTTTGCATTGTATTCAAGGCGGATTCATTTGTTTGATTCAACGACAATGCAAAGTAGCAAGAAGAATAATCAATTTTTCGACACTAAAAAAACTATTAGGTTATATAATAATAAATTAATATAAATATAAATTCGAAAGTAACTATGTCTGTCTGTTACCTCTTCACGCTTAAACCGCTGAACCGATTCAAATGGAATTTGGTAAGGAGATAGTTTGAGTCCCGGGGACAGACACGGAATAGTTTTGATCCTGAAAAATTTAAAAGTTCCAACGGGAATAACTATAATCGACTTAACTAACTATATATAGGTACAAACTTCATTAGTATAAATAAGCCGTAATTGATCGTAGGATTTAATTTGACTTCAGTTGTTGACTCGTTCGGACGAAAACCAGTAAAGTGAGAGCCGAATTTGCGCACAAATTCCTTACCTACTGACAATATGGCAACAAGACTCTGCGTCTTCCTTATACCTAATTCATCGATCCTGAAAAAATTGCAACGCTTGAAACCTACACCTATAATATATCTATTAATTACTTACCTAAAACTTTCTATTGGAATACTATTTATTTGGTAATGAGCTGAGAGTTCTGGCTATATAAAGTGAAGTCGCCTGACAAGGCTTAACTTCAAAGACGCGAACATTGTTTCGTTCAAATTAGAGATCTTAGGGGAGACCGATAAATTCTATGGTTGGAAGTTCAGACAAAGATCCTAGGCTAAACTAACTCGAAGCTATAGAAGATGTCCCGGAAGTCGTCAAGCGGATGGAAAACCAATAATAAAAATTTTTCAGAAGCTCTGCAGCAGCGTTATACCCAAGAGTACTACGCCACAACCGTGAGGGCACACAAAGGCCTGATGGTGGTCTTCTTTTAAAAGGTGAACACACATCCATCACGTATTTCGAAGTAATGATAAAGTATTCAGTCATCATAAATTGTCTCACTCGCAGGTCTGACGACTTCCAGCGCCTCGAACAAACCTATTTCCGAAGTGGCTTAATAGTATCCATCGTAGATAGACCACATACATCCTACGCTGCATTTTACACTAGTCCGAGGTGTATAATTTCCCCTATACCTACTTATCGTTTGTGGACCATGAGGAAGGCTGATTTGGTTAAAACATGGGCAGTGCTAGAGCCTCTTCAGAGATTAGCAATGTATGTCTTCATGTTGCATCGGCGTTACAACGTGGTTTTTGCTCTGGGCTAGCTGAAGGGACAAAGAATAATAATAATAAATATTTTTGGACATTACACACAGCACTGCAGCGCCCTGGTCAAAAACTAAGCAAAGCTTGTACTTTCTTTTTTGTAAATACATACATACTAGCTTTTGCCCGCGGTTTCACCCACCATACATTCGGTAATCAGTGGCAACTCCTCAATATAGAAAAAAAAACCGGCCAAGTGCGAGTTGAACTCACGCACCGAGGGTTCCGTACCTACCACCATTTACGAACACAAACAAAAAAAAATGTTTTTATTGTTATATTTGAGTTGATTGAATCCAAAGTTAAAAAAGTGCCCCCCCCCTCCTACTACCCCCTATACCCTCTAACATATTAACTGTAAATATATGCAGCAGCCTATACTTAAACATAAACCATTTCAAATATTTGTTATTTTATGGCTATTTTATAGTTTAAAACTTGTATATATACACACCGGCACAATTAGCGGAACAGAAAAAAAAGTTAGACTATGAGATAATAACGCATATATTTGACGAAATCATTCAGATTGTTGGGGGGTGGCATTCTGGATTTAACCCTTCTTTTTAGCAAGTCCCAGACATGCTCTATCGGATTCATTTTAGGGAAATTTGCTGGCCACTGCATCACCGGTATACCTACGTGGCTGAGATATGCCTGTACCGATTGTGCACTATGAGCACGAGCATTATCTTGCATTAGAATAAAGTCGTCACCAATAAATGGGGCAAATGGTACAACATGTTCTTCTAAAATGTCTCTGATGTATCGATCTGCAGTCATGGTCCCTCCTGTGACTATCACTAACTCCGTGCGAGCTCCCAAACATATCCCTCCCCAAACCATAATCGAGCCGCCACCATAAGCCACTGTGTGTTCAAAATTAGACTGTATGTGGCGTTCTCCTTTGCGTCTCCATATTCGCTGTCTCCCATCGATCTGTTTTAAAAGAACTCTGCACTCATCAGTAAAGAGAACCTGCTGCCATTCGTTCAAATCCTTTTTTTGTGTTCCGCTAATTGTAGGATTACGATAGAACAAAACAACCAAAACATTTTTCTTGTATGGAGACCACTTAATTTTTAGGGTTCCTTTGTTTCCTTTTATGCCCCTGTTAGAATAAAGGTGGTGTAAAACTTTGTATGAGACGAGAAAAAGTTAAAACATGCAGGCAGCAATGCGAAGAATCAGCTAAACTAATACATTAAACTGATAGTCTATAAGAAATTATCTCCCTACTACTCCCTCGTAGCCTAGTTGGTAGTGTGGCCTGCTTTGCATAGGCATAGGCAAAGGGTGTGGGTTCGATTCCTGCACAGGACAAACATTTGTGTTTGTCTTGAGTCTGGGTGAGTTTATGTATGATATGTATGTATTTACACAAAAAAAGTAATATTTATGTATTTGTATCCGTTGTCTGGTACCCACAACACAAGCTTTGTTGACTTTGGGTCCAGACGGCGTTGTGTGTAATGTCCAAAAGTATATATTTATTTTTATTTATTTATATTACAATAAAGGGTCCTCAACTTAAAATACCTTAGGTAATTATATGAATATGGCGATATGGGAAGAGTCTGAGACGGATTATGTACGCGGAGTACCAGATAATGGATGGGTATAGATTTGGGCATGAATATGGGAATCTCGGAACGTTTTGTCCGATATTATAATTCCGATACCAGATGACCCAATATCGTAATATCGGAATTAGTAAAATTTTCTAACTGGGATTAAATAAAGCGTAAATGTTGCCAGTCCAAGCTTCTCTGTTCGTGAAATACCGTTAATACAATACCAAGAGCTACCATACGCAATTTCAGCCATTGCGTTTGGTTCATTCATACAAACATAAATAAAACTAAAAGAGTCAGTGATTTGGAAGTGGTCAAATAGACTATACTATATTGATAGCAGGAGTACTACACTAACTTCATAGATTTGAAATATCTACTACTATCGTGCTTTGGTAAACTACACATTTCCCAATAACTTGAGAAGGAAATGGAGAAATGTTACCATTTTAATATTTTGGGATTTCTTATAAACCTATGTACGAGAAAACTATGAGTCTATTGAAAACAGTAATACACGTATCTTAAATTATTATTGGCTCTCAGTGTAGAAAGTGAGTGTGTTTTTTCTTATCAGCGGTATATTTTTATGGCAGGATTTAAAGTTAACTGTGACACGAAATGCCTGAATATTTTTAACAATGAGCAGGATTCAAAGTTACCTTTTAGATGAAATGCATTAAGATTTTTAAGAAAACACTATTGAGAGAAACGCATGATTTCTAAAAATATTGTTGAGTTGTTTTTCATCACACTTACATGCAGACAAAGCAGGTGTTAAGCCCTTAATTACTCCCATAGGCTGTTTCTTCATAAATTTTACATTCAAGGCAAAACGGACATTAATGGAGCCCACGGGCGATAATGACATATGAAACCTGTCCTGTGCGCACCGCGCGCGCTCTACGTACTTTATCTATCAAAGCGCCATTGGTAGTTCAAAACATGAACTACGCGCCAAGCGAGCAATTACAAGGTCTAACTTCAGCCAAAACTTTTTATTCATAAATTCTTTAGAGTTGTTTTTTATACTTATGTTTTCGTCATTTCAGTTCTGTTCATTTATTTACTCGTAAATGTGATGAAAAAAATTGTATTTAACACGGTAAATACAGAAATTACAAACCCAAGTCATTAAAACCTGCTCTCAGCCTTAGCCTTCTAAATAGTTTCTCGTTAGTATTTTCTTCCTTATAAAGTTCCTTAGAAAGGTTGAATATCTTTTCAACACTGATTTATTTTTGGTGCCTCTTATATTTGCTCATATAATTGCAAAAAATCAACAGAACTATAACCCAAACGTAAATTTAGACTTCTTGCACAAGGTTGACAACGAAGACAAATTTTTGTATGTGGAGAATTTTTCTGCGGAGATTCGCCCGGGAGCTCCCTGACGAATTTTTTTTCAGGGACTACAGTACAGGGTTTTTCAAGAAGGAAGTTAAAAGATTTTTAAAGTTAAAAAAAAACTAGTATATTTCAACCAAAAGCTACAGTATAACCGCTTAACATCAAGTGGACCGTAAGCTAGTTTGTCACCTTGTATTAAAAAGTATGATTTGGGTAATTCCCGTGATCCATCCCAATACCACCCGCAACCCGAATTTGGGTAGCGACCCGAGGTTCAGAACCCCTGCTTTATATATTAATTAGAGTTTTGCTAACGGTCAACAGATGGCGCATAAGTATTCAAAAAATATGTTCTTTTGCATTTCTCAATGACTCTATTGTAGTTAGTTGAATTCAACCTAATAAATTGCAATTAAAAATTATGTGTACACTAAAGATAATAACTGTTTAGATAATAATTAACATTTAAAATTCACCACCGCGAAGTCAAACAACGAGTAGTAAAAATTAAACATGTATATAATGTATCTACACTCTGCTAGATGTCGTTTAGATATCACAATAAATTTAACAACAAAAACCATAAATAAATTTATTTAAGTCTTACATGTGAAAAGTTATACCATCAGCTTGCTTAGTTTTTGTTACCGAGTAATTCGCACAACCTACAACAGCACATTTCATTTTTTCGATAGCAAACTGCAATAAAAACTTATATTAAAAAGTACCGACTCAGACAGTGCTATCTTCAGAACTGAGACTTTTGGCCCCGCCCTCTTATGACATCAGTGCTCACTTTGTGGCGCGTAGGTCTACTTGCTTGAGGCATCTTCGCTCCCCTTCTATTCTCCATGGTAAAATCCAATGTGCGCCGGGTTACAGAGGGAGGGCAGCGAAACAACGTTCGTCGGGACCGCTACTTAGTTATTATATATGTTTGAATACATTTTAAGTGAAAAATAGAATAACCTCTTTTTCCCTATTTCTCCGTTCCACTATCAAAATCGTGCAATTGAAGTGTGTTTATAAACTATTAGATACCTACATAGACACCATCTTCTAATTGTGATTCAGATCTGATTTTTGGCAATAAGTAATTAATTTTACCTTTTGAGTGTATCTTTTTAAAGCTGGTTGTTTTTTTTGTTAAAAAGTTTTTCCCGACAGTTACAATCTAAGTTTCCTGAAAGTTTCTACAATGGAAAAAGAAAAGACACAGGTTTTTTACTACTACCTAATAAATGTAATAAATAAATAAATAACATCAGTTTATAATTGAGTCAGTTCTTTTTACGAAACTCCTGATTCTTTTTATTAGCAAACAGATTCTAATACAGTATAAAGTAATATTAAACTATTTTTACTTGTGTATGTAGGTACCCTTCAATTATTTTACTCGTCGCATATGAAATTCTCTGCCTAGATATATTTTTTTCCTAACATTTACAGCCTCACAGGTAAGTAAAGTAACGTCTAACTCGTCGATAAAACACCCTAAGACTATATTAGCTTTGATTTGCAAATTACTGCAACATGTAGTAGGAAAACTTACACAATCTTCGTATTCGTATCAACATACGTATAGATACCTACTGAGATTTGAAATTTTAGTACAGTATCACCATTACTAATCTTAAGAAAGAAACAAATGTTTGTAATCAACATAATCTGAATCTTATCTTATCACAGTTTACTTCGCGCTCAATCAATGCCAGAGCCCGCGCTTGATTCGAACTGGATTTACGTACAACGCACGTCATTAAAATGTGAAAATAAAAAGTTATGAGTGAAGAAGATATAGCTTTAATTGCTCTAGCAGTGACTCCTGAATCAGTGAAAACGGTTAAAATAGATGAAAAAAGTGTAAGCACTTTCAATATAGCACAGAACAAAACTGAAGATGAATGTAAGAAGAAGGGTTCCTTGTTACGTCGATTGCCCAGTTTCAGATCATCGCTGAGTCCGGAACTTGGTAAATTACGTCGAAGTTTTCGTAAATTAAGTTGTATAAAAAGGAATGAAGACAGTGATGATGAAGAAGTACCAGTGCTGATGGAAATACCGAGGCACAAAAGTGTAGATATTGCTATGGGGCTAGCTAGAAGAGCGTCTCTTTTCCTTTTCACGAGAAGGTCCGTGTGCGTGCACCCTTACCACCCCTTCACCCCAGAACAAACGACTAGAAAGATCTACTTTGGACCAGAAGAAAAATAGTGGTAGAATGTATCGAGATACTGTAGATATATGTTTTTAGAAAAAATACTTTATTAATTGTAAGAAAATGCTTTTATTAGTGAAGTTGGATCGAGAAAATGATGAAATAGCATAAAATAAGAAGAGTGCTTCATACCTTTGCTACGAATCCTAACAAGTGAAATTTAATTATTTTCTAAGAAACCGTTCGTTAAACAAAAATAATGCATTTTTTTTATGTTAATTTTATATTGATAAATTGAATTATGTTTTCAAATTTTGTGTAGTTATATCAGATGAATGTATACCTACTTTAAAAAAAATGGGAGCCACCAATAATTGATAAAATCAATGATCTTCTGTTAAAATAACCAAGTTGTGAACATATTTGATTCCCGATTTGCTCTACATTTTGTTAAATTACCTTCATTTTAGTGTAGGGATTTCAATATGTTAGTTACACATAATAAAAATTTCCTAAATTTTAAATCAGGTACCTACCTACATTTTATTATATTTTATTTCGCTTCTTTGCTAGTTGTCATATGCGAACATCAAAAAATACTTTTAATTATTTAAGACATAAGTAAATAAATATTTTTTTAACTCATAGATGTAGTTTTAGTTATATCTAGACACGGGGTAGCGTGTCAAGCCAAGTTCAAGTAACAGAACTGGGGAGCAGCACCGTGTGTAATATTACACGAACCATTTGGAGCTACTTTTGACCCCCTCATAACTCAAAAAACTATTTCTCATTAACGTGTCAAATTTTGGCTCATATATTAAGACTTGCGAGATACATATGTGCTCCAAATTTCATAAGCACATCTCAAACGGCTATTTAGATATTAACGTTCAAAAATCGTCATTTTTATCACTGACTGACCTATAGATAAAAATTCTAACCCAGTTCCAGATGACCTAGAAAGTTCAAATTTGGCATGAAGATTGGTAATTATAGCGAGTTCTCATATATGAGCTCGTATATGAGAACTAGTCAAGTCAGACCTTAGGCTACGATATATTATCCTAAGTTATAAGAACAAAAATGATATTTTATGTTGTTATAAATAAATTTCAGGACTGACCATTGAACTTGGCACCCATTTAGATCTTACTTCTTTTGTCGTTGAAGTCAACATCCAAGGCATATATCATAATATTGAACTTGGCTCTCATTTCACATTTATGTTTTTGATGGGATTTAAAACTACAAGAAGTGTTTTGTCACTGAAAACACACTAGGGAGCGTTTCGTAATTGCAAACTAAAAATGTTTGGAAATAGGTAGCCTAGGTAATAGTCTCGAGTACCGCTTGTGTAATGGATTGTGTTTTGGGAAATTGTTCGGAATGATGCTCACGGCTACTTTCTGCCATTGCATCGCTCGTCATCGGCAGGGTATTCATCCTTACAACTAAGGGCGCGTTCGTTTTGGGATGCAGAATCATTATTGTCGTTTACTTTGTCATCTGTTCTCCGTTCGTTTTGCATTGCAAAGTGGGGATGAATATTCTTTTTCTCGTCTACCCCATGTGTGAGGTGTCGTTGGATAGTTCGTTAAAAACTCTGAGCGTACGTTTTTTTGATCATTACCTATTAACTAATACGTTTAACGTGCGGAATAAGGTGAGTTATTTTCTGATAGCACAGATTATATAATACTATACTAGTCTTATAGTAAAAATCATATTTCAATGGTTTCCAGCAAACAAATGTTTCAAGCTTGTATGTGTAATACTGTTTTTATGATGGAGCAACTAGATTATAAAGAGAAATACATTTTGTTTATAAGAAACGATATTCAATGTTAAGCAACGTCAGGTTTAGTCAGTGATTAGATGTGTGAACGCTTAGCGGCCCACATTTTGTACTTCTTTGTTTTCGTAAATTACGTAAACGGTAGAACGGAACCCAGGGTGCGCTAGTCCAACTTGCACTTTTCCGATTTTAGTAACACGCATGTAAATTTATGTAATTTTGTACGAAATAAGACAAAAACAAAAAGTGTGTCGCTGAGCGATCACCCATCCAATTACTGACCTGAGCCCGACGTTGCCTTACTTTGAATATCGTTTACAACAAACAAATGTGTTACTGTTTCTCTTAATAATATTGCTAGATGGCGTTGTACGGTAATTTAAAATTGTAATGGCTTTCGCCCGTCTCACACTTGGCCGGTTTTTATTATTTGTTGTTATACTTTAGAGTTTACACTATTTTTACTGCAAATTTGAAGTTTGTTTGTATAACCTACTGTTTTTACGATAGAACAAAAACAAACGAAGATGTGTTTCTTGTATGAGGACTCCCCAAATAAATGTGTTACAGTTTCTCTTAATAATATTGCTAGATGGCGTTGTACCGGTAATTTAAAATAGTTATGGTTTCGGGCCGTCTTACAATTGGTCGGTTTTTATAATTTGTTGTTATGCTTTAGAGTTCATACTATTTTTTACTGGAAATTTGAAGTTTGTTTGTATTACTGTTTTAACGATAGAGCAAAAACAGTTTCTTCGAAACGAAAATTTGTTTTTTGTATGAGTCCCCACCTTAAATTTTAATTTTTTATTATTTGATAGCTAATCGCCAATTATAACACATTTTCTGTAAAAAATTTAGGCGTCTCACTATTTAAGTCTAAGAGATAGAGCGCTTTAACTGTCGGACAAACAGACAAACAAACAGCGTAGGCTTAGTAATAGGGCTCCGTTTGCACCCTCTGGGCAGGATACCCTAAACATCGGCTGTGTGAGACGGGCCTGAATCATCTATCATTTTAAATGTCCGTAACATTGCCATCTAGCTTATTATCAAAAGAAACAGTGACATATTTGTTGGAAACGATATTCAATGTTTGTAAATTACGTAAATGGTGGTAGGTACGGAACCCTCGTTGCGCGAGTCCAACTCGCACTTGGCCGTTTTTTAAATACTTACATTCGGTAATTAGTAATCGTAATAATTACATTTCATTTTGTAGCATAATAAGATACCGATATGAGCGTTTTATTTGCTGCCATAAACGCAACGAAATTAAGCGGCGAGTCGACACTACCCCACTGATCAATTACTTATTATTATTTTATTGAGTTCATGAACAAAAAGATGCGCCCCCGGGTGGGCTCGAACCACCAACCTTTCGGTTAACAGCCGAACGCGCTAGTCAATTGCGCCACGGAGGCGATGATAAATGTTTTGAAAATAATAAATATATTTAGTTACATGCCTATAATGATATATGAATAAATTAATAATACTTGTTTATTATATTTGTAAATAGATGTTTTTGCGGCTTGCTTTTATGGAAAGAAAGTTATTTCAAGTAGATAGAATCATGGATTGATTTAATACAATATTATGGCTCAAAATACTTTGTATATTGCTTATGACGGTTTATTGTTAGACCAAGTTAGGTCTACTTATGTCAAAGTTTATTTATAGGAGCTAAATCATACGACTGGCACACACACACACACATAAATAAACCTACCTAGCATTATGTTTTAGTTGGTGGGTCGATTATTTGTCCGAAATATACCTACCAACACACCATACCTATTCAAGTAAATAGTTACCTACATTGTTTGACGTACCTACTATCAGTCAGAAATCTGAGTAGGTATCTACCTTAACGACTTTGGATTAGTACAGTTTTTTTTATTGTTTAGGTTAACCAATTAATTAGTTTTATATATTATTAAATATACTTTACAAAACAAACAAAACTTGTCTTAAATTAGCGAAAAATTTTATGGGCGGCGACAACGCCATTGCATTGCTATTAAACGAAAAATGTCTAAAAGTGGATATACCTACCCAAGTTTCTGGCTGATAGTATCTCATTGGCTTAATTCGGTAAAAGAAAAGATCGTCGTCAAAAACCGGCCAAGCGCATGGCGTACACGCATTCAGGTAAGGGTTCCGTAAAATAAGAATTGTTGCGGTTATCTAAAAAATTATGCACCAATTTTGTCCAAAACAATTTTCGTTAGAATCTAAAGCCCCTATTATCGTAATTAATTTTTTCCGATTTTTAAATTACTTGGTTTAAGAAATATTTTTTTTTAACACAAATTGTCAATAACTTGCATTATAGGTATAAATCGTATGGAGACAGAACTGTGAGCTCAATGCGATCCATGCCTATATATAATCGGAATTTCTCGTAAGTAACCGTACTGTTCTGGACAGTAAGACCTGGACAAAAACTGGATTGAAAAGGATCAAGGAGAGAAGTTTTTGCGAGAAAGTGACAAAGTTCAGTCACGTCATGGACTTTAGACAGGAAAGGTAGAACATGTTAGGGAAATGGTGTATACGACCGAAAGTTAAGGGTTGGTTAGATAAGGGTTGGTTTGCAGATGTTCGCAAAAATATTCTGAAGTCGGAAAATATTTAGGTTTCCCAACAATCAGCAAGTTTCCTTTTGTATCTAAAACGATAGAGCGACAGCCCTAAAACAGTTGATTTCATTCATAATTACTATAACCGGGTGACCCCAAAATACCAGGCGAAAGAATAAAAATACAGATAGATAGTTATAATCAGTTTATTTCTACCAAAAATAAATACGATAAAATAAAATAAGACTTTGCAGGATTGAGTTCTCGGTTCGCCAGATGAACTATAATTCTGGCGAACTAGAAACTAGAAAGAGAGTTTGTTATTTCTTTTAAAATGGGTTCGATATTTGATAAGATGTTCGTCACATGGGGCGACCTACTTTTAAAACATACTAACTACACTACAAAGCCACGGTAACAACATTCAGATATTGTTTCGGCGCAGATTTACCTTGTGTTATCGTATCGGTAAACGGGCCGCCCCGCCATACAAATTCCCGATTTGCAAGCGTACTTACCAAAATGTGCGCAACTCACCAGATTGATTATAATGAAAAAGGATCAAAAACTTTTGGTTTTTATGGTTATATTTTGTTGACTAGAAGTCTTTTTACAAATAGTGTTTATTTTTAAAGTTGTTAATAGTTTTAGTATTATGGCTGGATAGTAAAAAAAAATGGTTAAATTTAGGTTCCTAAAATATTTTTCTGAGAAGTTGTATGAATTAATTTAAATTTTATATTCTATACAAATACTTCAGCAGAACTTCTTCCGTTTCCCAATTTTTTTTTCAGATTTCTGTAATTCACTGATAATTCAAAATTTCAGTTAAAAAAATCCAAAATAAGTTTTTTCTTATACATAATAAATTAACTGTTTGAAGAATGGCTTTCATTTTGGTCTCAGCCAAAACATTTCGCCTGTATCCGTGATGAAAGAGACACGTGTTAAAAATTTAATATAAGAAATTGGCCAAGAGCGAGTCGGATTCGCGAGCGAAGGGTTCCGTATCCATAAAAACGGCAAAAATCACGTTTATTGTATGGGAGCTCTCCTTGAATATTTGATTTATTTTAATTTAATTATTTATTTTTAAAGTGACTATACATATAATTAAATATTCTGTGAATATTTCAAGCGTCTACCTGTTCCCGTTAACAATATCGAGCAAAAACGAGCAAATTAATGACGTTTGTTGTTTGTTATCCCCCTTAAATATTTTTTCTATTCTGTAATAGGGTCACGTTTTTTACCCTTTGGGTACGCAACCCTAAAAGGGAAGATTGGGGCCTCCGAGCTGGGAGATTCTAGGTTGTTTTACCTAAAACAAAAAAGTACATCACAACATATAAAACAAACAAACAAGAGTGAGAGAGGATTATACTAAGTGGTACATATTAATGCATGCAAAAGAGTAATAGTTTAATATTAAAGGTTTTAATGAATTTTCTTAAACATTTAATAAAGGGGTATTAACCAAGGATAGAAGACACTGCATGTTGACAGGGCTAGGAATTTTTGGGTGGAGTCATTTTATTGTCAGAAAGCTTTTTTTTCTTAATAAAGATGGCTTAATGAATCCAATTTTCGTTATTTTCATCAGTAGACGTAGTAAACCAGTGAACCAATGTCTTTGCAATTTGGCAAGGTTATAGCTTGCACCAATGGGAAAGTCAAGTGCGAGCCAGATTATGCACTGAGGGTTTTATACTGAATGGGAATTTTAAAGATTATTTACCGAATTTAAAAATGGAGGAGGTTTCTTTACATAAAAATGTAAAGTGTGAGTGGACTCACTCAACTCACACTTTTATACTAAATTAAATTTTTTAAGGTTATTTCAGCCGATAAGTTCAACAATCTATTTAATATTTCTTAAACTGTCGGTTAGGATACGATACAAAAAATCATTTACAAAGGCAGAAAACATGAGCGAACACGATACGTGTGCTTTTCAAATGAATCAATTGAAAAATTTCTGGTTCAAAAATTTATTTCTCTATATATTTAACAATCACTTTACAGAAAAAACTTAAAACTGAACAATGTTCAGTGCAACAAACCTCCAAAGTCGCTAGTGTAGTGTAAGTTCACACCATTTTAATATGGCGACTGTATTTCTGTATTTAACAACCGGGTTAGAAAAGTTTGTTACGCTGTGCAATCTGTTTGCAACGCACAAGCAAAGCCTAAACATTATTTCTTTCATACAGTCAGTCAACGCCATTGATAAATCTGATAACGTCGAGACAGTCATGGCGCTGCGACAAAATAAACTCAATAAAATAACAAATAAACTGGCTAAACATCGACTACTCGCTCGCCATCCTTCTCGCCTCGCACCTTACCTTACGATTGCTCTGTCTAGACGCCATCGATAGCAGACTTAATGACATGATTGTTTAGGCTGTGGTACAAAATGTAATGTTAGTACAAGTAACAAAAGATAACACCAAAATTGGAGAAGAGTTAAAAGCGTGGTGTTGTGATATATCGGACATTCTAATAATTTACCGTCGAGCGACACGACACGATTTTGCCGTGGACACTGTGCACCGATCGTGCGCGACTCGCCTGGGCTTGCCTTGACATCTACGATAAATCGTGTCGTGTCACTCGACGGTAAATTATACAAGCGTCCGAAAAGCTCAATGAATCTAAGTAGTTGATAATTCTTATTAAGTATTAGAACAGAATAAATTATTAGCAACGGTATAGTATTGACATTTCAGTCCATTAGGACATGTTCACATGGCATTTCTACAATATGACATACAACCTATTTAAGATAAAACGCGCTTGAACAAAATCCGATCACAATTTTTTTTGGTTTTTCATCGTTGAGTACTATTCAACTCTTGTAATAACTAATATTAATTATACAAACATTTAAAGATTAGTCTTTATTCTAGACTTAAAGCCGAACACATTTTAAAAAAAACTGGTTAAAAATATTGAGAATAATACTATTTAGTTATTGCTTACCGCATTCAAACCAAAAAAACAGATTGATCAAAAAACTTGTGTTCGCTAAAATTCGCCCCTCGAATTTGCTCGCATATATTTTCTTATTTTCCTTTATACCTATATTATAAATAAATAAATTCCCTACACCCGACTACCGACCGTACGTTATATATAACTGACATAATTCTACGGGACCCAATGTACAAGACTACGTGACCATACCGACACCGACACCTACGATGGAAAGGTACCCAAGGCCGCCAGCGCCTTGCAAGCCGCCCGCTGCATCGACAGACAGTTGTACCAAGCTAGCCGTCACGAACGCACCTCACGCTCATTGAAGCGCCCCCCGCCCCGCTCGCCGAAGACGCACCGCGACAACGCGCGTGTTATAATATAGACAATATAAAATTGTAATCCGAAGATTAAATACCGCTGCGTAATTTGCTGTTTTCATTTACTTGTGTGTTAGCATCCACCATTTGGACCTATTTACCGAAGTCACCGCCGACGAGCCATCATCCCGACATATCCCGAGGACCGCTACAGAAACCGCCAACATCTCTCTCTCCGCATCCTATCTGCGCGCATTTGATTTGAATTGACGCCCGATTCCGCGAACATTTTTGGAGGTCCCACCGAGATCGTGGGATCGTCCTGGAAGAGAAGCCAAGAGGGCCACCATCACTGGACCATCCGCATCCGCATCCGCATCTGCTATCCGACTACGTGCGCATCAGCAGCACCCGCTCCCTAAAGGCCACGCCGTTGCCGCCAAACTACGCCGCCGCCGAGACCACACGGCCCCGCAAAACCACGCCGTTGCCGCCGAAATCACGCGGTCCGCAAAACCACGCCGCTGATACCACGCGGCCCCGCCAAACCACGCCGCTGCCGCCGAACCCACGTGGTCCCACTAAACCACGCCATTGCCGCCGAAACCACGCGGCCCCCCAAACCGTTGCCACGTTGCCGCCGATAAAACCACGAGGCGTCCCGCTAAGGTCACGCCGACACCGCACGTCGCTTTCAAGCGCGACAGCCGCTGAGCCGCTGAGTCGCTGAACGCTGTGAGGCATAGCGACAGAAACCCGACCGCTGATTACGCTGAATCGACTAACTGGACGCTACGACCGTAACGGTAACATTGACGTACTTAACTACCCCCCGTTTTATTTTATTCCGCTCAATTAACTTTTATCCGAGTTATCTATATTTATGCATTCAAATTCTTTGTTTTTTCCATTTTTTTCCATTCCATAATTTGACTTTTTGAAATGTTGAAGTGCGTAGCCACGTTTAACATAAGGCACGAGCTTCTAAGTGAAGTCCGTGACGAGATCCGAGCTGCCAAAACCGCAACCGCGATAGCCTTTGCAGAAAGGATTTTCTTTAGGCATTTTACCAAATTAGAGGCCGCCTACACGGACCTGATTTGTAATCTCGGGGATACCGACCTCGGCATCTACCGTACCCAGTTTTCAAACATGCATAGTTTCATGTTAGATATGGAGATAAGGAATGCGATGCATTCAAATGAAGTTGTCCTGAAACCCAGCAACCAAATTACGGTTTCCGTCGAATCTGTCCGTCCTACCGATCCATCTCCGCTATCGCCGACCGAGACTCGTCCTCCGCGAGACCACGAGCATATCGCGCATATAGCACCACCGTTGTCCGACGATAAACCGAAGACAACCGATCCCGTCAGTCTTACTGAACCCGTATCCGATCGTCCGTCTGTCACGCGATCCGCCCGTCAGTCCGATCGTCCGTCCGTCACGCCGATCCGTCACCCGTCAGATTTGTACCGCCCGTCAGCAGCACGAATGCAACCAAGACACGGTTGCAACTTTTGCAACTCAACGTTGCACACATTACGTGGGTGCAACCAGTACTCCGATTTAAATCCCGCTCGACACCCCGATCTAGTCCGACAAGCCGCACCGAGCTGTACTTACACAGCATACCAAACCGTTCCGTCCGCAGTACGCTCGCAACACACGAGCTGTTGCAACCATTGCGACTCCGCGTTGCACATGTCCCCCGGCTCCAAGCAATTAGCTATGACTATGAGTACCACGCAACGCCCCTCATGGGCTCCGATAGCCGAAATTTATAGATGGTGTTCTTCAAAACACCCTATTCGCCAAACTCACCGCAGTTTAATTATATCGCAGTACCCGTCTGCGTGGAGGTCCCACACCAAAAATAGGTCCGATCCGCGAGCTAGCACTCATCACCACATACATCACCGCGTACATCACAGCGTACGTCACCGCGCACGTTACCGCGTGAAGGACGTGTCACATTCGCGCCTCAGCCCATCGACCGTGAGAGGGAGAGGACCCGTCACCGCAAACGGAACCGCTTACGTACTCAGATTTATTCACAACGTTGAACCAAAACATGAACACCGTGTTCGTTTAAAATACCTAACCGTGAATGAAACACGCGCCACTAAACAATTTTTTGTTAAATTTGTACAATCTACCGCCTTTGTTTCCGAGATACCACTTACACAAAAGGGTAAAGCCGTCCGCACATCGTTACAAAAACTCGATTTATTTATCGATACCGATAACATTATCCGCGTAGGTGGTCGCCTCAAACAATCACTGTTGTCTTATGATACCCGACACCCGATGCTTTTACCTAAGGAGCACCGGTTTACATACGTACTCATCGAACACTATCACAGACAACACTGTCATGCCGCACCTAATGCTTTAATTGCTGTCCTAAGACAGGAATTTTGGATCACTTCTATACGACGTCAAGTGTCTAGAGTATTGCATCGTTGTGTTACATGCCACCGCTTTAGTGCTATTTCACAGCCACCGTTAATGAGCGATTTGCCTATGGATCGCGTGCAAGTATCACGTGTCTTTGCTGGTACCGCGACCGACTTTGCAGGTCCCTACCTTGTAAAGTCAAGCTTACTCCGCTCCGCTCGCTCCGTTACGGCATATTTATGTGTTTTTTGTTTGTCTTGCCATTAAGGCAGTGCATTTGGAGGCCGTCGCAAGCCCATCCGTAGACGCTTTTTTTGCCGCTTTCACCCGCTTTGTAAGTCGCCGTGGACTACCCGCTTTAATGCGTTCCGATCGAGGAACTAAATAACGCTAATAAATATTTAACCGAAGTTAATAAGTTCTTACTGGACAATGAAGCCGTGCTTTATGACGAGTTCCGTAAACGTAACGTCCAGTGGAAGTTTAATCCGCCTGAGCCGATACGAAAACCTCTGCTTGTCCCGTTATCAAAGCCTTCAGCAAATAACTCAAGCCTGCTGGCACCGATGGCTAATCCCGAACAGCAACCTAAACTAAACCGCTTCACCCCGCGCCGCTCAATCACCGCTCCATTTACATTTTTTGTTTTATTTACTTTAGGTATAAGTCACAATTTAGTTTTGATTAAGTTTTTGATTTTCATTATCTTTTATCAAGTTATGTAGTTGTAAGCCGCGTTTTTTAACCGCTCGCATGCATTGCTCATGTCTCTCCGTCTTTACAGATAATATTTAAAATCTTTTATTATTTTTTACTGTCTAATAAGTTTTTATTATTTTTTTTGTTTAATATTTGATGCATATAAACATCAAACTATCTAGTTATACTCCGCGATCTCAACCGCCCGCATAAACCGTTAATTAACATGTAAAACCCCCGACTTTGCCGCTTTGATATAAAATCTTATTTAATTAAATTAAAACCTTCCGATTAAGTTATTTTTTGATTTGATTTATGACATCAATCAACCGTACCGATTAGTACTTAAATCAGTAAACAAAATTGTGAACTAATTTACATACATATTACTTTACCGACATAAAAACAAACACCCGTCTAACTAACAACTATATGTAGTTATACCGTAACCGTTTCTCACACATTCCAAGATGTAGGAATGCGTTGAAGCAGACATATATTTTAGTCATATCTATTGTAGTGTACATACTTATAACTTCGCACCGCGTAACTTATATGTTTGTTTAGGTACACATCACACCGAAACGGATAACTTATTTTTAAACTCTGTCCGTATTTGCAACTGTTTTTTTGCGTACACCGATAAGTACCTACAATATATTACATAGATAAGTACTTACTTACACTAACTAGGTATTAGCGTGACCGCACTTACTCCGTCGATTATTTTATTTGTAAAACTAAAACTTTGTTATTACAACCGTCCGTCCTAATGCTCCGTGTACGAAAGACAAGGACCAGTTTACTTGGTTGTTTTATTTGTGTTCGAAATTAGTTTCCGAAACGTCTTGACATTAGAACGTAAAATTAATACGTATAAGTTCATATCCGTCTTCGAACATTTTTATTTTCCTACCTGTAAGTTACCTACTTACAATTTGCTTCCGTACGCACCGCGCGCCGTCGAAGTTACCCGTAGCACACGAAGTTGGTATCCCGTGTTCAAGCTACAGAATTAGCTTAGGTTATTTTAATAAACCTTTTTCTATTTTATTTATTATTCGTTACGTATAGTAGGTAATCCGCCGATAGTTCATATTTAATTTAAGCCGCTGTCGAGTCCGTACTTACAATAAGTTTTATTTAAGTAAACATTGCACTTGACAATGTATGTACCAGCCGTAGGGTTCCGTAAACATATAGTGCAATTTAAAGCACATACCGCTCCTTCGATAAAAGTTTCTTATCACCGCGACCTTTGTTGAGATGCTAGCCGCCTCTTCAACTCCATATCCGGGTTGTGCCGATGTCTGTTCCTGGAGATCAGACATGTCTTACCCTGTTTTGAAAAACCTTTGTGTTTGGTTTATCAACGTTTATATAAAATTAAGGCGTCTAAACAAGGCTACCGCTTCAACATTTGTAAACAAATTTTTTGTGTGTATTTAATTGACCCTCCGAAGGATCCACTGTTTATTCCCGATCAAACCATAGTTTTGATCCCTTTCCGGCCGCCGCGAGTTATGTTCGCTAAAATTCGCCCCTCGAATTTGCTCGCATATATTTTCTTATTTTCCTTTATACCTATATTATAAATAAATAAATTCCCTACACCCGACTACCGACCGTACGTTATATATAACTGACATAATTCTACGGGACCCAATGTACAAGACTACGTGACCATACCGACACCGACACCTACGATGGAAAGGTACCCAAGGCCGCCAGCGCCTTGCAAGCCGCCCGCTGCATCGACAGACAGTTGTACCAAGCTAGCCGTCACGAACGCACCTCACGCTCATTGAAGCGCCCCCCGCCCCGCTCGCCGAAGACGCACCGCGACAACGCGCGTGTTATAATATAGACAATATAAAATTGTAATCCGAAGATTAAATACCGCTGCGTAATTTGCTGTTTTCATTTACTTGTGTGTTAGCATCCACCATTTGGACCTATTTACCGAAGTCACCGCCGACGAGCCATCATCCCGACATATCCCGAGGACCGCTACAGAAACCGCCAACATCTCTCTCTCCGCATCCTATCTGCGCGCATTTGATTTGAATTGACGCCCGATTCCGCGAACAACTTGGTTTTTAATATATAGGAAGTTTAATAATAAAAAAAAAAAATCTACATAAATAACTATAGACGGTTACTATAACAGATTTTTATATTTGTAACTAAATTTAAATACATAAGTAAATTGATTATCATTGCAATAATAAATATTTATTGGACATTACACTCAGCGCCATCTGGTCCCAAACTAAGCAACGCTTGTACTACGGATAGCAGACACCGGATATAAATGCGTATATCGTTACCCTGCAGTAAGAAACTCTAAAAGCACAAGGACGTCCTTATACAAGTACGAAGTTTTCACTGCAGGCTGCTTATATCCATTTTACTTTGTAAATGAATATATACATAGGAAACATCCAGTCTTAAGACAAACACAAATTTTCAATCACCTAAAGGTTTGTCTGGTGTGGGAATCAAACCCACGCTCCTCATTTCGGCAGTCGAGTTATTATCGTAAAACATACGGTCTTTGAAATCTTAAGTCTATTCCATTTAACGAATACATATCTTTTCACATCAAAATCATAAAACAATTAAAGTCATAGACCGTACATGCGCATTTTACAATTACATTGTACGAATTATATAAAAATAATACAAATAATTTAACAATAACAAAGAATAAACACAAAGCTAAATTCAAAAATAAATTATTGTAGAATTAGGCTTTGACTATGATGGTTTTTTTTAAATAATTGTTTCTGGATTAGTTTTATTGCTAAAAACACGTTCCGATCGATATAATCGGCCAAGTGCGAGTTGGACTCACGCACGAGGGGTTCCGTACCATTATCTATAAGAACGGCAAAAAAAAATCACGTTTGTTGTGTCTATATAACTAAATATTCTGTGAATATTTTAAGCGTCTTCCTGATGCCGTTATCAATATCGAGCGAAATCGAGCAAAAAATTCACGTTTGTTTAAGAAGAAGAGAAATCTTAGAAAATAGGTACTCTTTGAATAGATGTGAATTTACATAATACTACTAAATTACTAAATTAAAACTTTTACATATAATTCTACTATACAAGTGTATGTCACTGTACTCCTCCTAAACGACTGGACCGATTTGGATGTTTTTTTTGGTTTTGTTTCAAATGTTTTTTAATACTTATATTATTTTAAAATTAAAAAGATAATACTAGTAAAATTATACACGTTACTAAACAATTTTTTTTCATAAATGTGTATAATTTGTGTGTTTTCGACTAAAAATCTAATGTTTTTAGATCTAGTTTTTTCTTGAAAAAAAAACACACACATCAAAAAAATAATATTTTAATGTACCAAATTATAATAAAAATGCCAAATCAAAAAAAAAGGTACTTTTTGATAAGATGTGAATTTACATAATACTACTAAAATTTTATAGCTTTTAAAACTTTTACAATTCTTACTCTCTACTAATTCTACTCTACGTGTGTATGTCACTGTACTCCTTCTAAACGGCTGGACCGATTTGAATGAATTTTTTTGTATGCGTTTGGGTGGCGCCCTGGATGGTTTAGATTCACAAATCAGCCCGGCAGATGGCGCTACAGTCGGAATCATGCAGGACAACGTCTGCCCGGTCAGCTAGTATAAAATAATAATTCAAAATTAAATTTTATTAAATGTTATATTAATGTTTTTTTTGTTTACTATCAAATACATAATATATACAATGTGTACCTACTAAGATTTGTCTTTACTGTGGCGCAATATTTAATTTTGTCAACTACAGTAACTGATAACTAAATTGCGGCGCACGATGTTCGCGAGAGTGCCCCGCGTATCGCACGATCTTACTTCCCCTACTTCAGCTCCGCAAAAACCTAATGTGGCTAAACGTACCTCACCGTAAGCGTACATAATTTCGCTTTTCACCTTCTGCTTTATAAATATCAAACTTATTACATATCACAAAATGTATGTGCAAATCATACACCTACGACATAATTAGAGTCCAAAATAAAGGAATATCCTTTAAGTGTTAAGTAAGTACCACAGAAAAAAACGCTCAAGTTAAATCCTTTTCCGACTTCACTCTCAACAGCACATTGTGCAGCACAGACGGGTGTAGCGTATTCCGAAGTTTAGGTATGAATGCGGTCGGTGGCACATAAGAATGGTGGGGGCGCCTCCCGCGTAATGGCATTGAGCCGAGCGGTTCAGTGTATTTAAGCAGATATATTCTATGCGTATAAGGGTGGGAGGATTGCTTTGGAACGTGACCATTGTCGTAACCTTCGTAACCTTACTGTTCTGAGCAATCTCGATTGTATGAGCGTACCTAGCCACCGTAACCATTGCATAGGAGACGCTCGTCACACAGTAACCATTGTAACGTTAGGTACAGGCAGTGGACGCAATAGTGTACGGACCCAAAGGAAAATTGCTGACTCCGCGACGTTTTCATTGGGAAAACGATCACGGATCGCGCCCGCTAACCGCGGAGGGGAAAGCTTAGCGCTTTTTGCACTCGGGCAGCCGGAGCTGTCCGTGGGGTCGCACATTTCCAACGCCCACCTCGAGCCGACGCCGATACAATGACGCGGTGACGTCACGACTTAGACGCCGACGCTGTTAACGCTCGTCGAAATGAGTGACAACAGTACACCCCACCGACCCCAACCAGTGCTTCCGACGCAGCGGTCGCGCCTCGAGGGAAAATCGCCGAGGACAGTCTATGAGAATGATTTGATCATTACTCGTAGACTTCAAAGTGCCGGCCTGCTCTCCGAGGGAATGCTGCGATGGATGCAGGAATACCTCACCCGGCAACGGGATGAAATAGGCACTACCAATCCACCAGAAACGGTAGAATCGAAAGACCCCGTCGCCATTGAGTTCGCCGCCAATGCGCCGATTTTACTACCGCGCGTCGACCACCCCGGACGCCGGCCCAGACCCTCTGAAGACGAGGACACCCCCGCGAAGCGCCGCTGCAAGATAGTGGACACCGTGGACCACTCTGACTCTGCCCCTATCACCTCCGCCTCAGACAAGAGCGAGAGCGAACGTGCGAGCGAGACAGAAACACAGCCCCCCCCGCCCCGCCTCAGCTGCCGCCCCGCCTCCAAAGCCACGCCCAGTCGATGCCAAGAAGGCCGACAAATCGATCCGTGACCCCCGCCTGACTCGCTCACGCTCCGATGCCGTTCCACAACATTCTTGCAGCGGTTCAGAGTTGGACCAAACCAAACCAAACACGAAGCAATGGTTGAAGAATACACCTATCCCGCTCCCGCAAAGGGACCCAAAAAAGAGTCGCTCAAAAGCCATCGCCGCGACGCAAAATCCAACAACGACGCCGACGCCGACGCCGACGTCATACGCGGCGACCACAAAGATGCCGCCGCCCGCCCAACCCGCGCGGTCAAAATCATCCGCCCAACCGGCCAAGCCAGTACAGTCGACGGCAACCGTCCATACGGCCCAGTCGGCTAATGCTATGGCCCAGTCACAGCGAACAGAAGCCGCCTCTGCAAGCTCGACTCAACAGGACGCAGTCACAGCACAAGAGCCAAAGAAGCCACGCTACCCGCCACTTATTGTGGAACGTCTACCACAGTGGGCGGCCCACTTTAAGAAGATAGCGAAGGAACTGGGCCATAGACCGAACGCCCGATCCTTTGGTGCAGGAGTAAAGTTTAGCCCAGCCAGCGCAGAGGAGTACCGCTACATACAGCACTACCTAACGAAGCTCGAACAAGAGGAGAAAATCAGCTGGTTTTCCTACTCGCCCGCCGAACAGAGCGTCAAGGTTGCGATACGCGGCCTCCCGGCAGACACAGACCCGGAGGAAATTGTCGCCGAGCTTAACAACCGCGGATTCGAAGCTGAATACGCCAAACGCATCCAAGCGCGACAAGGAAAGCCAGGCTGCATTTTCTTCGCGCAGCTAAAGCGTACCCCAAACCTACTGCCGGCGTTGTTTGAAGTTGACGAGCTTCTTCTGATGCCGGGAGTCATCATCGAAGCATGGAGGGGGAAAAAAGGACCTGCGCAGTGCCATAGATGTCAACAGTTTAGGCACTCCTCGCATAACTGCCATCGTCCGCTGGCCTGCGTAAGATGCGGTGATCCCCACCAAGCCCACGAATGTCCCCGACCCCGGGACGCTCCGCCGACTTGCGTCAACTGCGGAGGCCCACATGCAGCCAACAACACCATCTGTCCTGTGTTTCGCCGAGAGATGCGGAACAAGAAAGCAGGCACCGTCCCGCTCACTAAAATGGGCAAAACAACGATGGTGCAGACAACTGTGGAAGAGTCAGCGCCAGCTTCACTGATGGCCCCGGCAAATAACCCACAGCCCAAGACTACCACAGCACAGCCTAAGAAAAGGAGGGGAAAAAAGGGCACAAAGCCGACTGCAGCCGAAGACACAACCGGGACAAACAAAACTCCAGCCCCTACAGCAGCCATGAAGGATCAAAGCTACCTGACCACGTCCATCAGCGTTATCCAAGAATTGCTGCAAGCAATTAAGACAGGCGGAAACGCAGAAGCCATCGCTCTCAAAGGTGTACTCCAACTCGTGGGAACCCATGGGAAGTGAGCCTCTGAGAATAATACACTGGAACGCCTGCTCCCTACAGGGTAAAAGACGCCTGCTGCAGCTTTTTCGTTCGACGGCTGGCCACATCAATGTTTGCGCGAGCGGACGAGTCGCGTCACGAACACCTCCGTGGCATAGCTCCGCTGCATGTGCGACCGCCAGACCGTCGAAGCAATAAGCAACCCAAACACAAAAAGACGCCCCGGGACTTATTAGAAGAGTCTACGGTCCAACGGACAGCCAGGCAAGGTGCCACTCAATCAACCTCTGCCACGTGAAAACGAAACCAACATCCTGTTCGCTGTAGCGGACAGCGGAAGAAACCACTGCAAAAGAGCCACAATTCTGACACAGTTTCCCCACTCTATTTAGTAGAGCGAGAAGAAAACCGCGTATAAGGGCCAAAGTAGCTTGCACTGCATGACTTTTCCGATTTTAAATACATTTCTGTGGATATTTACACGTTTTGTATGGGAGCTAACTGAAGTGAGACTTCTGTACGTTAGTACCCTATTATTTATTTTGTGATTTAGCCTTCGGAGCGACTAGTACAGTAAACTAAATAGGTATAATAGTATAAAGGAATACTAATACGTAAGTACGTAGTAAATTTTATTTTCTGTTTCTTTAAAATAGGTCAAAACATAAATAATCGTTACAAATACTGAAATTTAAAATACTATTGTGCTTACACATTACTAAAAGATACAGCTAAACAAGAAAGGACAACTAGTTCACTCGCGAATATCAATAGTAGATGTCCCAAAGAACTTGCACGCTGCTCACTAGGGTGACAAATCCCATAGAGATTTACTCGCGTGATTTAGAACTCTTCCAATCGAACATCAGGTCGTCGTGAATTTTACATGGAGTGAGCCAGCTGTTACCTTTCCTAACAGCCTGTACTAAAAGTTTAACACGAGTATGGCTCGCATCTCGCATATATCGTTTACGTCTCTTCATGAGAAGAGCTTAAGCAACTTCACACATCTTCATGTCAACATATAGAGTTCAAAAACTGTATGGAGTTGTTGGGGATATCCATTAATTATTTAACGAAGGGCCGATAGTCATAAATTTCCAAAATAGGTTAAACACAAAGAGTATTATTAGAAATCACAGTTTGATAGGTGTAATATGTGTACTAATACAATACTAACAATTATGCGCCATATAACTTTGTGTTTAAACTTAGCACTTTTGCCCTCCCGCACAGACTAAAAACCTATCTCTCCCCTAAATTGATGAAAGCCGCGCGTGGTGTAACTAACTTCAGAGAAACAAAGATCCGTGGAGCGAATTGTGCTATCGATAGTATCTGTAACACGCCGGCGAGTATCACGTATAGTTGGCACCACTGGCACTCTCTAGTTACGGAACCCAAAAATATAACCATAACAAAGTTACAATAAAATGCCTTTGTACAGCGTGACGTATTTTGGGGCGGTCCACATTAAACATTACTTTGTCTCACATCAAATACATTAAAGTTCATGCATTCATATAAGCTGCTTACTTTATAAAATAAATAGTGATTGACATACATAAAAAAATTACTAATAAACGTAAGTAATTAATTGAGATTCAATTAGAAACAATAATAAATTATAATCATTAAAATTAATGTACTAGGAGTGCATGAGGTGCTTAGAGTCTGTATTCATATCTAATAAATTTTCAGAGCAGAGATATAGTCAAAGTTTGCACCAGCCAGTATCTGCACCCCAATAGCTTGATTGTTATGGGCTTAGACGGATTCCAAGGGGTTGTTGGCTTATAACTATGTCATTGCTCTGAAAAGAAAAATATTTATTTATATAATATATAAGTACAATTAATGTATTCTTGCTAAATTGCTTGCTATATTTCAGTAACATTCTCTTGAATAACTTCATTTATGTCCAATTTCTTTTGTCCTGAGCGTCGCCGCTTCTATGGCACTAATTAATGTTGCCCTGTGAAACACCACAAAGTTTGTTGTACATAAGGTCATTATGTCTGTATCATTACAAATGTATCTCACATTTTGTAGATCAAAATTGTGTTACGACTTTTCTTTTGTAACGGCTTACTTTTGAGAACCCAGAGCACTCTATACTTATGTAAAAAAATAGCTTTGTTATTAGATAGAATAGGCCAGTTCGTGATGACAGTGATGTTAATATGTGGTCTGATATTGATACCGTAAAAAGTTACAGTCGAAACTTTAAATGCAAATGTTCACTTAATATCGCCTAACAGTGGTTGGCCGAAAGAGGAGAAAATATCGTATCGTCCGTATCTCACATTTATACCAAAATCAAGTTACGCTTTTTTTTCTTAACTTCAGTAAAAAAAAAAATACAAATCTTTAGACGAACTAAATAATGATTTCTTATGCAATATTTTGACATAAGTATGTTTAAATCTGAAGCGCATATTTATACCATTAAATTGAAATTAAATGTTAACCCAATACCTCAATCTTCCATTCTCCAGCGCTGTAACTCCACAAATAGTGGATCCTCCAGGGGAACACACTTCGTCCTTCAATAAAGCCGGGTGCTTCCCAGACTGCAGGACCATCTGTCCACTGCCCACGACCGTCTGCGCTGCGAGCCTAAGAGCGACTGCTCGAGGCACGCCTTGCTTCACCGCGCCGTCTGCTAATGCTTCTATTACAATGTACATCTGGAATCAAGTTAATTATCAAAAAAAAAATGGTCAAGTGCTAAACGGATACGCGTACCTAGCCAAAACTTCGAAAAAAGGTATCTTTCTCCAATTACCAAGTAATTTTAGTAATTGTTCACTTAAAATGCACCTAGGAACAGTGCAGAAATTTTGTATCAAAATCCATTGCAACCAATTTCAAAGTGGAATTTTAGTGCAGAAATGTTGTAAAAAAATCTTTTTCAACATGGTTTCTACTGTGCGTGCGCTTAATAGTCAAGCGTGATTCATGCCCATGCCCTCATGGCCAATCGTGATTGGCTAGCGGAATTGGCGCAAAATCAGAAATTATAACTGAAAATTGCATTTAGTTTTTGTTATCAATACTTTCCTTCTAATGCAAGGTAAGTGTATTAATTCCAACTTATTATTGTTAATAAACTGAGTCATTCCTACTTAATTTTGATTCTAATTGGGTATAATAATTATGATTTGCAATCTATACTTAAGTCACAATAGATACATATCTATCTATTAACATTATTATTAGGGTTTCGTATTTTAATATCTATAGCACGATATTGGCCGATAATATCCTTATCTTAGCCTTATTTTAAGCTTTTTTACGATATTTCTGTACCTATAAGCTTATTAATTTAATTTTTATTTGTTTTTCTTCTTGATAAGATTGTAACAGTACATACTTAAATTACTTAAGCGGCTATGTTCCCACCTGTTTTAATTTTATGTTTCTTTATTTGTTCTCTATTTACCTAAACATTTGATTCGATTACTGTAAATCTTTGGTCCACACTGTGATGGCGGCGCCACGGCGGCGATTCAAAAGTGCTGTTTACAAGTGTATTTAATTAAAAAAGATTGAGTTTAAAGTTCGAATTTGAGCACAAACATTTGAAAATAGGTAGCGCGTGTGTCAGTTTTAGCAAATGAATGTATTTGAACGTAAAACCGGCGAAAAGTGGTGAGCGAACCGAAGCCACCCTTTTTCACGCTTGCACTAGTACCACTTGTCACATGTTACATGGTCAGTGTGACTGGCGGGCGTGTAAGAACTTAGAGGCATGCTTTATTCATAATTTTAAATCTTTTATTAAAAGTAACAGGCAACTGAGTAAAAACAGATCAAAACTTAATAGAAAATATTTAGCAGCATCACATTTGTGATTAATAAATCATGTACGACAAAATATTATTTGATTACCTACAAGTTCAGTGTGACAACCCTAGCGTTAATAATTCGTATCGCTCAAGTTACCTACACCTACTAAACACGACGGCGGTGAGCATCGAAATCTTAGGAAGATTTACTACTGTATATTATTATGCTGTGGTAATAATAAGTTTTCTCTAAAACCTGACGAAATAAAAAACAAGTGAAGTTCGTAAACAGATAACCTCTTGCCAGTATACTTGTACGTATTTGAAGTCATACACAAATTTCAAGTCCTACGGCTTTAAGTAGATTGTCCGTCCACCTGGTAGGAGGCCGTCCGACGCTGCGTCTTCCGATCCGTGATTGCCACTCAAGAACCTTTCTTTCCCATCGAATATCTGTATATAGTTTTACTAGCGATGTGGCATTGACATTTTTATTAGCTTTGTCGTTAACTTTGGTTCTTTATACATTTCATATTATAACTTTTATTATTTAATATAAAAATTGCTGAATACAATAGTTTAACTAGACTTTGCCAGCGGCTCCGACCGCTCTAAATTCGGTTATTGGCGTGGGACTCCTTTATTTAATCACAGTATTAATACTGTGATTTACTCCTTAATTAGCCTGACCTAAATTCGGTTATCGGCGACTGTGATTTACTCCTTAATTACACTAATGAAGTTTGCTAAGCTTGTTTAAGCTTGAATATAGTTAGATATTCCCGCAGGAATTTCGGGATAAGCCTATATGCTATTCCAGGACCTAACCTATATGTATGCCAAGTTTCATCCCGATCCGTCCAGTGGTTGAAGCATGATTGAGTAACAAACATCCATCCAGACAAACAAACTTTCACATTTATAATATTAGTAGGATTTAATTTATATTCTCGCAAAATGCAGGAAGAGGCAGTTACAATAATACTCACAAAGGCAGGACCACAAGCGGTAACAACGCCTAAGGAATCCATTAAACTCTCCGGCACTTTTTCGCAAACACCGCAACCCGATAAAAGTTTCTCTAACAAAACACACTGCTCCTCAGTTGCACTGGCGTCAGGGGTGTACAGGCAGGCGCCTGCGCCTACCGCCATTGGAGTATTAGGCATTATCCGAAAAACTGTCAGTTCCATCGATAATGAATTCAATACCTGTAATTGTTAAATACAAAATTTATAATTCAAACACATTTGAAACACACTTCCTAAATTTCTGACCTCCATCACGGAATACTAAAGGTATCAGAATGCTCACTCCACACTAAGCGCTGTAAACCCTTTCCCAGATCAAGAAAATTACAAAAGCGGATGCCTATATTATATATACAACCATATAGGTAAACTTAAAACCGACCAAGCGCGGGTCAGTTCACATGCAGCGTAGGGTTCCGTAGTAACTAAAATTTAAATAATAAAAGGGTCAGTACCTATATTGAATTTAAAGTTTTTCAAACAATACTTAACTGAAATCAATCGAAAACTAAATCTTTAAAGTGCAAATCACAAACTAATCACAAACATGTAGATAGTTTGATAGACACATCCGAACAGCATGCGCTTATGAGCGTAGCTGCCGCTCTTACTTATATTACACAAGTATACCAACATAATCTAAGAACTTTTAAAGGAATTTGTGCGTAATATTTATTTTTCCGACTTCGTTTTTGAAGTTGGTCGACTACATCTAAGCCTACTTAGCTATGATAGTCTTCCTTTTAGTTTCTTTATATATGCTACTCCCATGATTTTTTTCACAGACCCAAAAACAGCCATTTACACTGGGCTCTAACTAAAGAAGCTGCACTTTAAAGCAAATGCATCTCTATATCGAGCTATCCAATGACACCTATATATTTTGTTTTACCACTTTGTCGGCCTAATGCCAAAGTACAGCTTTCTAGTACTTATGGTCTCTGAACTAAGCCGCAGACAGACAGACAGACAAACGGACGGCGAACCTACCTTGTTGTTCACTACGGAACCCTAAAAGGCAAAGACCCTATCTAAATACAAAATTTCATCGAAATCGTTAGAGCCGTTTCCGAGATAGGTATGCAAATACATTTGCTTGTTTAGATGTATATAAAGAACAAGTGCAAAACTTAACACTCTTAGAAACACGTAAAACCAAGCGATAGTAAAAAGTACGGTCAGTGCACTGCAAATTGTGCTTTGCTGACCTTACCGCAAACATGATTATTTTTATTTACACTGATATGTGTTCAATACGATATGACGAGCCAGAAAAATATTTTAATGATAAATCAACAATAACAATTTACTCTTTTAAACTCATATATTTGTGGTTATGAACATTATTTTAATAGTAAAACGCGTCCTACGGACGTCAGAATAAAAAAAAAATCGTGGTAAGACCCGTAATATAGTTATTAATAAACAATAAGAATGTATAAGACTAGCTGAGAGTAAGATATTTCTACAGTTTTACTCTGAACATTGTGACGTTAATAGTTTTGCAATAAACATTTATAATTTTTTAAGTTTTTCATGGGACGCAATTTGTACACATTTTGGTAAATCGCAATGAAGTTTCAGTCGATAGCTCGACACTCCAACGGGCGCCTCCTGAGGCTCGTGAGCTGGGTTCGATAAAATTACGCGGCGCGAAATGTCTCTAGCGGTGATGCTGTTTGTTGCCTTCCGTGCGTCGTCATCAAAAATAGGTACCAGTTATATGAACTCGCGTAGCTGAATGTGTCACACTCCAGATCAATAAAAAAATCAGAACATATAAGACGGTGCTACAAACCTAACTGTCTCAGATTCACGAATTGTATGTTGCATTATTAAAAGTGCCTTGTAGAGCAGTTAGTAGTGACACTGCCGCTAAGCCGGGGGCTTGGGTGATGAAATTCATTTATGTGATGATTTTGTCTTGAGCCCATCATACGCTCTACTGCAGAGGCACAGGCTTGAACATCATCCTTTGCTGTTTTCATTCTAAGAACAACCAATGCGGTCGCTAGTCTAACACTAATGTATACAATCACGCGAATTGAAGCTGCGTAGGGTGATGTTGGAGAACATAGAACTAGTAGAGTAGTAGAGTAAATTAATTCATATTTTTTTGTGTCTTTTAATTTTTAGATGCTAATGTGCACCCGGTGATCAAAAAGGGCGATAGTTCAGATCCATGGAATTACAGGCTAATCGCTATTACCTCTTTCCTCTCCAAGGTGATAGAGCGGACGGTAAAATCAGATTACTTAAAAAAAAGACAAATTGCTTTGTATCAAAGCAAATTCATTAACTCCAAGAAAATAATCCTATCCCTATAGACGTAACAGAATATTTTTAGTTTGTTAAAGTAAAAAAAAATCTTGAAGATATTTATTTGAACCAAGACAAAAATATTCAATGCAAGTAAACAAATGAATAGAGTTAGGAATAATAATTATTTTTGTAGCAAAGATAAGTTAATCTTCAAGTGAGAGGGGTTACGATTTCCAGTAAGGAAAATTTTAGTTAGAATAAGAAATATTATTCTGTTGTCTAGCAATTATATTTGATTCTTCAGAGTAGGTAATAAATATTTCTGCTTGAGAATATGCAATGACAAATAAAGGTACCTTATACAGTACCGACGACACAAAAACACCATACTTAGCACAGACCTATCAGCATTCTAGATAAGTATCTGTGACTATTGTATTCTGTTCGAATTGATGTCACAACGATTTATATAGTATGAAAGTAGTCATTAAATCATAATACTTCTAAATAGCGCATTCTAGCTTAGTGTCAATAACTTTACAACACCATCTGTTGATATTATTTAGATTTATCTTTAAAGAATTAAATTCTTTATTCAAAAGAAGTCCAGTTTTTTTACTGGAATAAAACTAAATCTCAAAATAAGCATATTTATCTTAAAATGACAAAAAATCCAAGAATAGTATAGTATATAGTATAATAAATATATTTTTAATCTGAGAAAGTATATCTTTGGAATAACTTAATATTGTGAGAAAGTACCCTATCTTGTAAAGAGAATCCGTGCGCGGTTGCTCGACTGGTGACCTTCTAGTGTATCTCACACACCGATGGGCACTAACCAATGGTTTATGCAAATGGGTGGCTAGATTTTTTCCGCAGACGCATATGAACCGTAGTTCACGGTAGTTGCTCCAATAGCATGGACAGATATGCTGGTGTCCCGCAATGCTCTTTCCTACGCTGTTTCTTCTGCATATCAATGACATGTTGGACATTAACAACATACATTGCTAGCAGATGACAGTACCGGAAACGCTTATTACACGGGCCGTGCAAACATCCCTCATTCCGATGTGGAGGTAAAGCGCGGAGAACTTGTGTCTCAAATCAAGACCACTCTGTCTGATTCAGCCCTACGAAGACACAAGTCTGCGCGTTCACCGCTTAGAAAACCCCATTTACTGAGGTCCCTCAATTCCTCAACACTCCTCTTACTATCTCCAAGAGCATTGGGATTCTTGGTGCTGACATATCCAGCGATGTTCAGAGATCATTTGCAAGACAAGGTAAAGCTGGCGTCTAAAAAACTTGGAGTACTTAACAGAGCGAAGCAGTATTTCACCTCGGGGCAACGGTTCAATCGAAGTTTCGGGGCAATCGAAGTTTTATTGGAGTTGCTTGAGTGTGTCATGCTCTCTCAAAGTGTCTCTCCGGTGGTGGCGTGTGTGTCGGGTCGTTACGTTCCCTAAAACATGGTTGAGCGAAGCGATGGCTGATTCATGTGTCATACTCGTGAACGGGTGCCACCTGTGAAGGCTGGTCTGCTCTTGCAAACTTCTTTGTATTCTTAGTATTTAGTCTTACTTTTTTTGTTTTGTTTATCAATACTGTAAGACATTGATTATTTCTTAGTGATGAATACATAAACTGTCTTTTTTTATATATTGCAATTAGATACTTTTTTATATTTTTTATGTTTGTAATGGAAAGTGTCCTTTTATGATAGGGAGGGCATTTTCCAATATTTTAATTGGACGCTGTAAGAAAAAGGGAGAAAAGAAATGCCCTTGCTAAGTTTCTTGCCGGTTCTTCTCAGTACAAGGTGACTTACGAACCTTTTATAAGTGCTCAATTATTGTAGCCTAAACTGAATAAATTATATTGAATTTGAATTTATTGCTGTTGTACAAGTCGCAAGTCCAGCCCCATATGAAGTATTGCTGCCATCTCAGGGCAGGTGCACCCGGATACCAGCTTGGCCCTTTTGACTCGATTCAAGGACGGGCTGTGAGAATCGTCGGCTATCCCAAACTCACATGCCGTATCGAACCCTTAGTCTGAGGAGAGACTTTTCCTTCCTGTATATGTTCTACCGTTTTGTATAATGGGATGTGTTCTGAGGAATTGTTAGAAATTATGCTTATTTTCTAGCATCGCATCGCTGGCCATCGCCAGGGAATTCATCCTCACACCTGAGAACCCAAATGGTCACGTACAGTGCGGTTTCAGAGAAACTTCCTCCCGCGAACGTTAAGGTTGTGGAATTACCTCCGTGCTAAGGACTACATGTATGGGGTTCTTTAATAAAAGAAGTTATGAGATATTTGAAAGGTTGGCACCGCGCGAGTGATGCCCCAAGAGTTGCAAGCGTACACAGGCTGCGGTGACCACTTACCATCAGGCACACCGCAAGCTTAGTATTATTAAAAAAATGTATTTAGATTGAATGTATTTAGCGACCAGCACTGACTCACGATTATGTTAATTTATTTTGAGTTGGTTAAAAGGCCTATGTTTTCGAAGCCATGGGAGTTAAAGCCGGTATTTACGAGTAGATAAGGAAGAAGAATGGGACTGAGAACAGGAAAGATAATTTTATACATCGACTCTGACGCGGATGGGTGTATATGTTTTTTTATGTAGCCAAAATTTATACCTACTTTGACATAATGCGTACAAAAATAAAGCTTTTCGTACATTGTATTCTCATATACTAAGCATTTTTTTTATTAATTTGACTGCTATTAATTTTTTACGCCATAAAGGAATATGTTAAAAAATAAACCAATTTTATAGAAATCAAGCAAAAATTCAAAAAATAGGAAAATAAAGCGAAAACTCCTCAAGCTTAAATTTACCGTTCGGAATTTAACAACAAAATTAATTATTAATAATTCAATTCATTTTAACATTCCACTTTTCAAATCTGTTATTTGTTGTTTATTTACCGATGATAAGTCACATCATCTTCCTAAAACAATTTTAATGTATTATTTTGAAAAACATTTAATGTACACTTTGGCATCCTTACGGTAGGTATGTTATCAACAAGCGACTGCGAGAAAAGTGTGCTTACGATCGGAGTTAAGCACAATTTTGCGGTTCCATCTTATGTATAGTCTAGTCTAACTATCTACTTAGAAGATCGTTTCTGTCCCTACAGCTATTTCTGTACTAAAAAGAAATTCAATTGTTTATACCACTACGACGTGAAGCATATTGAAGAATGTATCCCCTTGGGAACTCTTCTTTAGGATAAACTTTATCTTTTTCGGTCCCCCTAGTTAGTTCTGCATAAAAATCAGGTCACTGTGTCGTTTTGTTACAACGTAAAGAAACAGTTCTTTTGTCTTTATCTTTTGACTTGATTTACAAATATTAATATTTTAACGTTTTCTTTTTATCTTCACAAAATATATCCTATGTTAGTCAGGGATAGTGTAGTTTACCATTAATAAATGAATTTTAGAATCAGTTTAGTAGTTGCTGAGATTTTCTTTGACACACAATCAAAGATCTGTTATAATATTAGTATAGTTTTTAATATCATAATCATTAAAACGAAAATCTTCGATAAAAAACATTTAATGTACACTTTGGCATCCTTACGGTAGGTATGTTATCAACAAGCGACTGCGAGAAAAGTGTGCTTACGATCGGAGTTAAGCACAATTTTGCGGTTCCATCTTATGTATAGTCTAGTCTAACTATCTACTTAGAAGATCGTTTCTGTCCCTACAGCTATTTCTGTACTAAAAAGAAATTCAATTGTTTATACCACTACGACGTGAAGCATATTGAAGAATGTATCCCCTTGGGAACTCTTCTTTAGGATAAACTTTATCTTTTTCGGTCCCCCTAGTTAGTTCTGCATAAAAATCAGGTCACTGTGTCGTTTTGTTACAACGTAAAGAAACAGTTCTTTTGTCTTTATCTTTTGACTTGATTTACAAATATTAATATTTTAACGTTTTCTTTTTATCTTCACAAAATATATCCTATGTTAGTCAGGGATAGTGTAGTTTACCATTAATAAATGAATTTTAGAATCAGTTTAGTAGTTGCTGAGATTTTCTTTGACACACAATCAAAGATCTGTTATAATATTAGTATAGTTTTTAATATCATAATCATTAAAACGAAAATCTTCGATATATATAGTTTTTTTTTTATTTATTTATTATATATATTTTTTTTATTATTTTTTATATAGCTAGGAATTTCTTTACGTTTTGTTCATTTCTAAAAAAAATTATTTGTAATAAGTGACAGTGTAAAAATTTTAAATTAGCATTGTTACCATTTTTTGTCAGGGTCAAATAATTTGAATGACCTACACCCAAACTTTGTTGTTTTAGATAGATGCAAATTGACCTTCGATGCTTGTTAACACATTTTGCGTACTGTGGGCACAGAAATCAATTCAGTTACCTTGTGCAATTCTATGATATTTATTCCAGCCAGCATAGAAACAAACATGACTTTTTTGTCTCGGCCGTTTATAGGTAAAGTGACGAGACAGTCTTTGACAGCCTTTTCTAATACTGTTGGTTTAACTCCAAGAAATATAACATTGCAGTTTAAACACACTTCTCCATTTTCCGTTGTCACATTTGTACCTAGATCTGCCCAAGGTTTCAGATTTTCCAAGTGAGGTCCAGACACCCAAATTTTTGATGCTGGATGACTATCTGTTAATCAAAATAAAATCAAATATTAGTAAATGCCATAGATTTCAATATGTGAAATTTATGATGGTGAAGAAACTTAACATTTTAAACTGGTTTTTTCTTCTTCTTCTAACAAATGAAATAGCACAGCCTTGTGGTGTCAGCAGAGCTGAGCAGAATAACAGTACCTCTTAGCTAGCGGATTAGGATTGGGTGCCGACAGTAGCCACTAAGGGACATACCATATGGTACATTGCCATTCCGAAAACAGCAAACTACGATCGTAAACGCACATACCAATTGTGGAAATTATAGGCAAAAACCCCTTTATGATCACCAAATAACCAAATACAAAGGGCCCCAAGCCCCCGGCAGCCCCGCTAGTCCTGACAATGGAAGCAATCATGGTAGGGGCAGAGCAGGAGGTGCGAAGAATCCCCGTCAGATATCCGACTACCACCTCCAACGACGACTAGCCCTGGCAACATACAACACTCTTTTTGTTTCAGTTTTTGGCAAATACACATACCTTGGACAAGTAGTGTAGTTAGGTAGGTCCAACATTGAGAATAAAGGCAGGTAAATACGCAACATATTTTCGTCCAGAATACCTCAGTGGCTAAAGACGAATGTCTGTAACAAATGTGTAGTAGAGACTTACGGTACTTAAAAGTAGTCTCTAACTATTGGCCTGCTTAATAAGGACAGGGTCGCTATAGAGATAGATATGCTTAACGCGCGATAAAATTCGGAACGAGGAAATTCGCCAAAGTCACCAACATAGCTCTAACAGTAAGCAAACTGAACCAGTAGCCAATGAGGAAGAAAGGTTCTCAAATTTTAACTACAGATCAAAAATGCAACCGGGGATGGCCTTCTACCAAACCAACACACAACTTAGTTAGAGCCACAGAAAGCTAGTGGAAACAGGTTGTTGTTGTAAAAACAGCTATTGTGCATATGGGAAAGACCTGTAGCCAAAAGTGGATGTCTCCTAGCTGAAACAACAAAATTAAATATTTAATTTAAGATCACATTACAATATGGATCGGAGCAGAAGCAAAACTTATAAAAAAAACTCTTTACACCCATCATAGTCCATTTTTTTACTTCTATTAATTCTTATTACAAATTTTGAACTATTACTTAATATCCCATTTGAGTACATACACAAATAAATAAATGTAAATGTAGAAAAACTAAACAGTTTTGTGTTGCGCAGAACAAAAATGCAAATGATATTCACTTTAAACAAGTTTAATTGCATATACACTTTAGTATAATACTCACAATAAAAAAAAATAAACTCACTAAATAAACCTAAATCTCACAAAGTTAATTTGACTTCAAAAATCCCCTTGAAGTATAATACCCTCTGAAGCAGACACAATAACAGAACACTGAGATGTGTTTTCTTCAATTTACTTGAAACTTGATATAATTATGTATTGTTGCTTTTGAAACAAATAATAAACAATGATTTTTGGGGTATTTGAAAAGTCAAGCACTAAGGGGAAAACAAGGTTAGCAGATTGTGTCGATACCATTGATCCAACTCAAAACATGGTTACGCAACAGAACCTTACAACTACACAGCAAACAGTGAGCAAAACAAATGGAATGCAAATTGCTCTTGCATCCCTGGACGAAAACCTAGCTAATAAAACTCAGTAGAAATATAAATTGGTAATTAAATAAATAGGAAAACCCAACTGCACACATTATAAATTAAAAAGAACACCTATAACATACTAAATATAGAACTATAAGCATACGGAACTCATTTTAACCCTTTCAGACCTGGCATCCACATTTGAGGACATAATGAAAATTAATTTACTAAACTATTAATTTTGTATTATTTGCACTTCAAAACTATTGTATTTATTTGTTCACATAATAAACAAACTAAAACAGTACTAATAATGCTATCTCTTAGCGCATTCTTACATCAATTGACGAGTTTCGTCAATCATTCATCAATTGACCAGTACTTGAACGTGATTTGAACTGTACAGGTCACTGGTTTATTTCATTTTTAAAAAATATGTATTAACGTAAGATACCGGTTCTAACAAATATAAGTCGATATATTTTACCACTAAGGTCACATGTAAAATATATTTTGTTGTTCGTTTTATCTATAAACAACATAACTCAATTTTCAGATTTGTCCTCAAATGTTCCCATCAGGGGTCAACTGAGTATTAAAAAAAATTATATATAATTACTTTCTAAACATGTTGATTTGATGAAATAAAGTATATTTATATTAAGTGTATATATAAATTATAAGTATGGATGATTAGATGTTAAATTTTATTATTAGTTATAGTAACCAGAAATGTGTCCTCACCAGTGGCCTTAGAAACACTACATGGTGGAAATCTTTCTGATCTTAAATTATCTTCTGATGACAAATAAATGAGTGACAAAGTCATAATCCAAAACCAAAGAAAGGTATTTCCCCTGACTTTGATAATGATGAAGGGCCTAGCGATCCATATGGTGGAGTGCCTAATCTACAATACAACTCCATGGCAGTTGCAGACAAACAGTGGAGAGTCAACCAGAAGTATCTTCCTCAAATAAAGCCAAAGCAAAGGATCAAGAGGAGACACAGAATAACAGTATCCCATCAGATTGACAGACCAGGCGAGAACTGAAATAGCTCAGGATGGTGTTGGGCATTTTTCTGCACATGACAATGAACCTGGAACATGGTGTAAAATGGTAGGCTGTAAGGGAAAATCCCATAACAAATGTGTTAAGTGCAGGATTCACTTATGCCTAACGAAAAAACAAGAATTGCTTCTTTGTGTTCCATAAATAGTATTTGGAATTCTAAGAAACTTATTTTTTAGTTTTTGAAATTAATATAATATATTGTTCTTACTGTGATTTCTTGTGCCAAATGCCAATAATTCAATTTGCCAAAAGAAAAGATATTTAATTTTGTTAATTTAATATATAATATTTTGATTTTGTTGATTTTATAGTTACCTAAATATAAGGATTTCCAATAAAAATGTCGCTAACTTAAAAGTTCTATTATTTTAGAAAACATCCCAGTCTTGTTTTTATGTAGGACGGGTGGCTGCATTTGTGTACATAAAGAAAAACATTTTTTTTAAAAAAAGTTAATACTCAGATTTTTTATTTATTTTTTTCATAGTTCCCTGACTTTTGTTCAGTTTGAGAAAATTTATGAGATTTAATGGATGAAAAAAAAATTCTGGTCCTTTCAGACAGGTAAGGTAACCTCATTCATCAAAATCAATGATGCCATTTAGGCTGTAGGTCAAATGGAACAGATATACCCACATACAAACATACACTCAAAAACATAACCCTCTTTCTAGGTCATTCTGGTAAATAGCCTACGCTATGTAATTGACATAATAACATGCCACTGTCCACTAAACAATCATTTTTTCAATTTCAGCATTAGCACAGTCCCCTGTGATGGGGCCATATGGAGGCATATAAGACACCTCTCATGTGATCCTTCACTGCAAAAATTCAATTCTCATTAAGAATTCCCAAACCATGAGAAAAGTACTAATTAATAGGTTGAGGGGTACAAAAGGGGGCGCTGAGGAAAAAAGTTCTTTCTTTCCTTTAGTTACTCTGACCCGTTTTTAACTCCACAAGCATCCAGTTACTTAGTTAATGAGGTGCTTTATACGCCTAAACCCCGTTAAGGAACCTTGCGCGTATGAAATGTCTTTCCCTGGGACTCAACTATCTCCATGCCAAATTTCATCATAATTGGTACAGCAGTTTAAGCATGAAGTGGTAACAGACAGACAGAGTTATTAACACATTTAGAATATTGGAAGGACTTTAGAAGAATAAGGGTTGAGAGGGGGGAATGAGAGTGGGGAGGGGGAGGGGTATTCCCCCTACCAGTCCCCCCTCACGGAAATTCATAGTTTCGGAGATATGGACCTTTAAAGGTACCTACCTAACTACTCCATTTTTTATATCTGTTCCCTTAGTGGTTTGTTAAAATGTCAAAAAGGGGGTTTGGGGAGTCCCCCTCTTACTGCCCCTTTTTTTTTTTTTTAAAAACCTCTCAGGTGGCAAACAAGTACAAGCAATACGGTTCGCCAGATGGTATGCGGTCACTGTAGCCTATGGACGCTTGTAACACCAGGGTCATCACTCACGGGTCGCTTTGCCCGCGTTCGACCCTTATCCCCTCCCCCACCTTAAGGGGGAACCATTCATTTTTAGAATAAGATTTTTTTTGCAAAACTTTACTTCCGCCTTATCTCCGGCGCTGCGTCCATAAACGTAGTAAACAGTGTTCACTGATGCAAGTACAAGCAATTAATGATGTTACAAATGGCCTCAGTGAAACTAGAGATGAAAATTGTTGCCAAAAAGATCGAAGTAAATCTATTCGAATCAAAATCTGAACAATTGATTAGTAAAAAACTGAGTCTAAAAATATTTAATTATTACTATAGACATACGGCACTATCATTAAAAAAAAAAGAGTTGTCGAAATTGATGTAATAATAAAATTGTACAATATTACTAACAAATATTTTTCTTTTATTACTGGGTAGAAATAAAAAATAACCCCGAAGGCTACTCCTGCCTCAACCTTCTAACCTAACCCGGCTGTGTTGGGGTGCCCTGACAAGATGACTGGGTAGAAATAAAAAAAATAACCACGAAGGCTAAGGCAGGAGCTAGCTTCGCTTCGCTTCTGCCTTAACCTTCTAACCTAACCCACCTATGTTGGGGTGCCTTGACAAGATTACTGGGTAATCATTCGAAACATCGACAGGTTAGTTGCTAGTTGATGAGTTATGAATTAAAAATAGAAAAACGAGAGGTTCGTTATTTTTTTAAAGCGATGATTTAGCACATATCTAAAAACAAATACAGTAATTTGCTAGTAAAAGAAATGTAGAAAGCCATGTTATTTTTTTCCAGTCTGAACTTGAAATAGGACGGTGGAATTGATTTAAAAAACGAACAGAAAACTGCACATTCAAGTAGGGCGCAGCCTTAAGTAAATAATTTATAACTTACCTTTTCTGAAAATGCCTTTTACAATTGAGGTGGACATATTCCCGCCACCAATAAACCCTAAGTTAAATGCCATCTCCAGGTTATTTTGTTCTCAAAAAAACCAAAATAAATAACCTAAAAATTCAGCAACCACAGAATAGTGTATTATATACTTTCTTTTCTTAACAAATGACAGTCATACTATTTCTTAGTATATTTTGCCAGTGATATGTCTGGAAAACTATTAAGAGCGTTCCATCTCGCTTATTTTTCGCAGAAATTGTTAGCGGTTTACGTTTCATGCTTTTGGTAGCAAAATCATAGAAAAATCTAATATCGACTATTAGCATTTCGTCTGAGCGGTTTTCCTACGAAATGGTGCTATCAAAACTCATATAGGGAGGTGGGTATTTTGCGCTTCTTTTTGACAGCTGTCAAATGTGAAAGTGAATCCTTCGAGAAAAATACTTATAACATTGTTTTTTAGACAAAAAATTATTTTTGCATTATGTACTTATATAGTTCTTTGTTATTATCTACAAATAAATCAAAATAAAATACTCAAACATATACATACATACACGGAACTGTCAAATTATGACGCGAAACGCGTCAGCGTCGCTGAAATTATCAGATGCGCTCAGATGGAACGGGAAGTTGGTGTTAAAATAAGGACTATTTAATTTCAATGCGACTCAAAAGGAACGCCGTACATATCAGTTCGCTTTTCAACCACAGACTTATATATTAGCGTGTATTCCAAATCGTAACGAGGAAGTTAAAAAAGTAACTTTGGAACGCCTGGGGTAAAGTAATTTTCCAACTGTCAATTTGAATTCTTTACACTGCCCTAGAAAAGTTTGAAATTTACACCTGTCAGTGTCAAAATTAAATATTAGGTTCCGTTCCAAAACGGGTAAATAATTACTGGGCGGAAATAGTAGAAGCAAGCTACAGATGAGACAATTTATTTCTTCGAGTTAGTTCGGTGGTGGCCGAGTTGTTTAAATTTCACTTCACGTCCCAAGTGGCGGAGGTTCGAACCCCGGGGTCGGCGTGTACCAATGAATCTTTTCTTAATTTCTCAAGTACACTGATTCACACCACTGGCTTTTCGGTGAAGGAAAACATCGTGAGGAAACCTGCAAACGACAAAAAAAAAAAGACGTATGTGAAGTCCACAATCCGCACTGGGCCCGCTTGTGGACTATGGCCCAAATCACCCTCGCTTATGAGGGTAGGCCGTGCCTCAACAGTGGGGACGTATGAAGGCTGGCTAGGAGGTACCTAGATAGTCAGTGTTACACAAATAAAACTAGATAATCCCATGTTTCAATATTTATTCAAAGCATGCAACTTTGTATAATTTTTTTATTTAAACAAAATGCAATATTACAATTTTTTTAGGAACTCATTATGTTATGAATTATTTAGGTAGTAAAAAAAAATCAAACATTAGATAACGTTTTAATACATACATCAAAAATTGGTGCCAATAAAGTTGTACCAATTTGTAATGTAAACAGACATTTTATGTTGTGGTGTATAAACATTATTGGATATTTACATTATTACAGTTTGTTACTAGCAGTAACCAAGCTGTGTATGCTGAACACTGCATATTTTTAATGTTCAATAAGTTAATTGTTATTAAGGTTTGGATATCTTCTTAGACAATCGAAAAGTTAAAAGAGCAATTTTTCTTCGTTCCTATTGGGTTGCTTTCGATATTATCTTCCACACGTTTTAAATACAAAACTTAAGGTTCAATAAACTATATTAGTTAACATTAAAGACTTAAAAAAAGTTAACAAATTATAACAATAAGGATTTACATTAACAAAGAGCACTAATGTTATGTATACAAAGAGCAATAATCTATATGTTAACCGTGGTTAGGTTAACTAGAGTTTGTATGCAATATCAAGAGAAGCATCCCCTTTCCCACCACAGCATCTCACTACACTTTAGTCACCTGTTTTTTGCAAAGATTTTCTACTTATAGTATTCTAAGTATTTTTACCGAAAGTAGACAGAGGGTAACTCATAATTATTAAATAAAATATTAAAAAATTAACTATATAACAATAACTTATCAATGTAAACTTTGTCAAGCAGTTTTAGACCCATTACTGGTCTCAACAACAATAAATGTAATATTTTCTAATACTTTTATCAATGCTATCCAGAATTCATAGTGTCTAGAAGTTATTTATTTATTTTCCTCTTGTGCGTCTTCCTATTGACACACTATTGAAGAGTGCATTGAAAAACTCAACAGCCTCAGCAGTTGTTGTCATCGTGGAACTGGAAAACACATTTCTGCTTGCATCTGAAACATAAAACAGTATCATTAACCTTTGTTGGATTTCTTTCTTGATGATAATTCTTCTAGACAATCCTATTCAGTACTATAGTTCTCCCTTAAATCATTGTAACATTTTGTGTTTTTTATATATGTAGTACTACTAAATGTATAACATTTAAGACAGAGCGCTCTCACTCAACCATTAGACTATGGTTATGGTTTTTGATACTACCCTTTCGTCTGAGCCATAGGTATACACCGAATGCTCTAACACAACAGCACAAATCTTTACAAAAATTTTTATTAAAGTTTTTTTTTTTTTTGGTGAATAACTATTATTGATTTATAACAATTGCATTATCCAAATTAACTTCAGAACCAGTTTCTATATTGAAATGAATTTCCTATAAAATTTTGAATTACAACCAAACGAAATAAGGTAGCGAAGTTAATACACTAATTTTACTGGAGACATATAGAACTTTATGAAAACAATGGTTAACGTTTTTTTCGTAAAGATCAGCTTTGTCTTGATTAAAATGTTTAACACACACATTCTTATTTAGAAACATTGTCGGCAGTGGATGAATAGTCAATACCCCTACAAAAGCAAGAATCTTCAATACGTAGGAGCATATTCGTTTAATGAGGTGATTCTTCGCCTTTTTAAGGGTTCCGTACCTCAAAAAAAAACACAATCCTTTCGTTGTCCGTCCTTCAAGACCCTTTTCTCAGGGATGTGTGGAGGTATCAAGCTGTAATTAATATAAAATACTCAAGTCTGCAATCCCTTGGAGCAAAAAAAAAATCAAACTTCTAAGTCAACCCAATGAAAAAATAAAACCGTTTATACTCAGTTTATGAACTCTATATCTTTGTTACTATCTATTAAATAATCAAAATAAAATACTCAAACATATATACACACGGAACTATCAACAAATGACGCGAAACGCGTTTCGTTTGATCAATTACAGCGCCGCTGAGATTATCAGATGCGCTTAGACGGAACTGGTAGATGGTGCTAAAATGAGTTTTTAAAATTGAATTGCAACGCGGCTCAGAAGGAACGCCATCATTAGATTTTAATATAATTTTGTTAACAAAAGCACAATCCGCTAACAATTTCTGCTAAAAAGTAGTCAGATGGAACGCTTTAAATATCGAAGATCGTTACATGCAATTTGTCTTGAGAGTCTAAATTAATGTTATAATAGTGTAAAACAGCCTAAATTGAAAATATGTTACAGACAACTCATCCATACCAGTCCATACAGACTAACTGCCAAAATATTACTGGAATATAATTTTCAACTAATATAAGGACTATACTTAGATTGGATCATTTTATTGGATGGCAAAAGTAGGAAGTTTTTTTATAAAAGCTTGTGTAAACTTATGGGAAAAAGTAATACCACAAACAGTTAAAATATTATGGCAACACTTCGTTGGATTTTAGATTCGAGGGAAGTGCGTGATGACGACTCGCAGTATTTTGATAACGATATCAAAATAAAATGTCGAAATAGTGTTTAATCGAAAAGTGCTCAAAAATGTGTTGTGGTAGTGCATTGTCCATATTTAATTTGTTTGAAGTGTAGTGTCCAACATGTTTCGATGTATACCTTTGTTCAAATGTAATCGCCAAGTGGAATGTGTAGACAAGCGGCATTGTTCATTGCCAACAGTACCTGAAGACATTTTGCGGTACTCCAGAAGTTTAGAGGAACTTTTTTTGGATGCCAATCATATACGAGATTTACCTAAAGTAAGTTTAGTCTAAATTCTTAAAATTTCTGTTTGGTATGTCATGAATGGGCGTTGACCTTATCAGGATTTTATACACTTTGGTATTGAAAACGAATTGCAGCTTGTAAAATTTTAAATGTTAAATAGATAGCTAATATTATTAATGTTGGCTACTATAGACAGTTCACATTTTTTTTTTATTATTACTCAAGATGGTAAGATAGTTTCAGAAAGTATAAGAGAGATCATTTTTAGATAAAACTTGTTAAATTTGTGGCCTGGTATGTATAAGGCCAGTGATAGTGCTGACCTGACAGTACACAGCTACTACCACCAGTTATTCAAATGACAGTAGCTGGACTGGCCTCAATCGGCCATAAATTACAGGAGCTGCCATTAAAGAGGCTGGTAAGGGATTCGGGCCATACAAATCAGGGTGTCCACTTTCTAGAAAGTCAGGGAAGCTTATGGTAAAGTCAGGAAAAAAAAATTTATTGACAAAAAATTTTAGGTGGAACAAAAATGCTACATTTGTTGCACCAATTGGTGGTTTGCCAAACTTTGAGGGGTCGGTTAATGTTAAAATTAGGTGATTATGGAATTTCCATACAATTTCTCATTTTTGGCTTCTGGTTACCGTCAAAGTCAGTAGGTGCAACCCAGCCTTAAGTTTTCTAAAACTGAGTTCCAGTAGGTACCAACTTTTAAACTTACTACTTAGTTTTTTCTTGCTTAAGCTAGGACTTATATTCATTAAAGAAGAGTATATTCCTTTATGTCAAAGATTTGACATAAAATGCTTCAATACGACATAAATAATTGTGACATCTGACATTTACAACTTCAGTTGATTCATAGGGCCCAGTATCTACGTTATATTGAGAATTTTACTCAGCTGATCTATTTGGCAAAATTAATAATAATTATATAGTGATTAAAGCATAGCTGTCTGTAATAATTTTAAGTTACTGATTAGTAATTTGATTATTGCAAAAGACAATTTGAGTTGATTTTCTCCTTTTAAACATAATTGAAGTACACTGGTAACTAATAATTATTTAGACTACTATAGTCTGCTATAATAATAATAAAGCTATAAGAGATATGAATATATTTTTTTCTATGTTTCTTGGTTAATGAATCAATAAAATATCACATTAATATAACTAGTATTATTTTAAACTCCCCGGCATATTTCGTCATTTCTATTTAAAATTATGTTCTACTTATATACAGCCATTTTAATTATGTGGTTTCAATAAAATCTCTTATAAAAACGCTACATTCGTATCATCTATATACATAATTACTCCAGAAGAGAAACATATATATATTTAAACTATCTCCTAATAAAACAACTCTAAATAATGTAATTTGCGATACAATTAAATAAACTGATTCAAAAAAAAAACTTTGTTTTATTGTTTAGTTTTTTTTTGTGTACATTAATATGGATTTATCATTGAATTCACTAAGACCAAAAACAAGTAGAAACAGTAAAACAAAGAACCTCTCTTTAAGGGTTGGTTTGAAAGTATAATAGTATAAATATACTGGACTTGAAAGATTTCATAAAGATTATAATTTTTGGTCAGGGAATTTTGAAGAAATGGTCAATTTTAAAGTGATTGGTTACAAGATTTGGATACTACAAAATATTGCCTGCAAGTGAACCACTAATAATTTAGGCCAAGTGTGAAACTGAGTGAAATCCTATTTTTGCTTTGCTTATATAGTGTTTGCAAATACCAATTTACAGTTACATTGTGTTACTCTATTTTTTACTTATAAGATCTTAATAATGTATATGAAGTGTTATGCCAAAATAAATGTTTTTTCTTTTTTCAATAAAAAATCTGTGTGAAAAATTGAGGCTAATAGTTTCCTACTACTCTTTATAATAATGTAAGCGTTCACCGCTAAGAAAACTCCATTCACTGTGGTCCCACAATTCCAGAACACTCCCCTCTCCATCTCCAAGAGCATTGGGATCCTTGGTGTCGACATCTCCAGCGATGTTCAGTTCCGAGATCATTTACAAGATAAGGTAAAGCTGGCGTCCAAAAAACTTGGTGTACTCAACAGAGCGAAGCAGTACTTCACGTCGGGGCAAAGGTTGTTACTTTACAAGTCGCAAGTTCGGCCCCATATGGAGTACTGCTGCCATCTCTGGGCAGGTGCACCCGGATACCAGCTTGACCCTTTTGACTCGGTTCAACGACGGGCTGTGAGAATTGTCGACGATCCCAAACTCACTTGCGGTATCGAGCCCTTAAGTCTGAGGAGAGACTTTGCCTCACTGTGTGTGTTCTACCGCTTGTACAATGGGTTGTGTTCTGAGGAATTGTTCGAAATGATGCCCACGGCTACTTTCTACCATCGCACCGCTCGCCATCGGCAGGGAATTCATTCTCACACTTTAGAACCTAAATGGTCGCGTACAGTGCGGTTTCAGAGAAACTTCCTCCCGCGAACGCTTAAGTTGTGGAATGAGCTCCCTGCCAAGGTTTTCTGCAAGGACTACAGTATGGAGTTCTTCAAGAAAGAAGTTATTAGATTTCTAAAGGGTCGGCAACGCGCAAGTGATACCCCTGGTGTTGCAAGCGTCCATAGGCTACGGTGACCGCTTACCATCAGGCGGGCCGTAAGCTTGTTTGCCACCTTAGTGGTATAAAAAAAAAAAAAAAAAAAACAAGTCTCATATTTGTTGCAACCTTGGTAGTATTTTAAAAACTTGCTGTTGCTTTAGGTAAATCAAATTAGGTGACCAAGTACAGTATTTATTTCTTCCCTTAACAAAAATTGCACTTTGATTTACGATGCATATTTTTGTATAAATAAATTTTATATCATGGTGGAGCATCCTTATAAGTAAAATTGTAAACAAAAAATTGGTAGCTAACCATAGTTCGTTAAAAAAATTAATAGGTGCAAATCAACTCTTGTGGTAGCCAGAGTGTAGCAACTAGCTGTTAGGTTGTATTTTATGTAAGGCACACAAAGCGTGCCAGAGCCAGAATCAAATTGCTGGTAAACTTAAAGAGTAAAAAATTTTTTTTATAGAAGTTTTGATTGGGTCGTATATTCTAATTTGTTTTAAAAATATATGTATAGTATTCAAAGTGCAAATTTACTACAAAAAGTCTTTATTATTGACTGACTACCAGGGCTGTTCCGAGTCTTCACAGGACAAAATCTATAAAACTCCTATTTTCTAATATCTCAAACACTTTTGTTGTACTAAAAATTAGATGGAAGAAAGGAAATTTGATTCTGTTTGGCAATTATTGACAGGCCAAGAACCACAAATTTCAGACTAATTATTCAGACTAATTATTAAATATAAATCTAAATATAAATTAAATTAACACAAGCTAATAATTCTCATACAAGATTTTGATTCAGTGTGGAGGTGGAATAGTATGACCAATTATTGACAGGCCAAGAACCACAAATTTCAGACTAATTATTCAGACTAATTATCAAATATAAATCTAAATATAAATTAAATTAACACAAGCTAATAATTCTCATACAAGATTTTGATTCAGTGCGGAGGTGGAATAGTACGACCATCCCGTTTCTTTGCTATTTATAAAATATAATAGTGTCCATGATGTTGCAAAAATGCCATCACAACTTTTTTAGGAGTTTGTGATAACAGATGTTTTTAAATTTATGCATTTCTCAAGTGAACTGTTACAATAAATCAAAAAAGATTTTTTTGGTGAGTAAACTGATAAGTGTTACTATTTAAGATGATGGCACTCTTGGATTGTGCAATTGTTAGAGTAATATTATCTTCTTAGACAGTGAATATTGCTTGCGACTAGCTTTTTATTGCTGAAGTTAATTTACAAAAATTATTAAAATTCAAATCTATTTACCTAATTAAATAATATCTTGAGAGTTGTTATTAATGAATATTATCTGGAGCCATTACAGAAATAGGGGCTGTATACTGTAAAAACGATATAAGATTTCCTTTTTATGATATTTAGGTACATTAAAAGTAGTAATAGGCTATTTATATGTCTCACAAAGGTCCAATAAAAGTGATAAAATCTCTGTGACTTCACTTTGAGATGTGATGTGTTACAATTAAACTTTTTTGATGTTGTTTTAGTGTTAATAGAGTATATTCATTGCAAGTATAGAATTTGCACTATAGCAGCTATTTGGAATCTTTTATTACTCAAGTGTGATACTTAATGGTGATGTAAAAATCAACAACACAACACAATAAGTTGGATAGTTGAGTTTTTACCACTATTTAAACTATTGTACTAAAATACTTATTAAGAAGCTACAATAACATACATTTGCTGTAAAAAAGTATCCCATAAATCTCTAATGGCTATAGTTGATGTAGCATAGGCAGTTACAGTACAGTGTTAAAGGCGTAGTATATGGGGTTCATGTAAATGTTTATAACACTTAATATCGTTACCAAAATGCTGTTTAATTTTATACAGCTAAAATATGCTATAAGGCACTAATATAGAACACAGACATAAGAGATATGTTTATAAATAACTCTTTATTACCACTTTTTAGTGATAGATGCATTTTTTAAAGGACTACTGTATTAATAAAATTATAAAAAATCAGGTTTGTAACAAAATATTTATAGGAAAATTTAAGAAAGGCATGACAGTTTTTGATGTCAAGATTGAATTTTGATTATTCTGATATGTGCAGGCTTTTATGGTTAATACTAGAAAAGTACTTACACAATCAGCAGATTTTACCTAGTCATTCTTTGCTTTTTTTTCAATTCAATTTCAATTCAATTCACTGTAGTAGTAGAAAGGCTTTCGATTGGGTCTGGCACCGAGGTCTTCTATCGAAGTTGCCATCTTACGGAGTGCCCGAGGGTTTGTGCAAATGGGTAGCTAGCTTTTGAGAGCTTTTGAGAGGCAGTACTTCACGTCGAGGCAGAGGTTGCTGCTTTACAAGTAGCAAGTTCGGTCCCATATGGAGTACTGCTGCCATTTCTGGGCGGGTGCACCCCGATACCAGCTTGGCCCTTTTAACAACGGGCTGTGAGAATTGTCGACGATTCCAAACTCACTTGCGGTATCGAGCCCTTAATTCTGAGGAGAGACTTTGCCTCCTTGTGTGTGTTCTACCACTTGTACGAAATGATGCCCACGGCTACTTTCTACCATCGCACCGCTCGCCATCGGCAGGGAATTCATACTGACACTCTAGAACCGAAACGGTCGCGTACAGTGCGGTTTCAGAGAAACTTTCTCCCGCGAACGCTTGGGTTGTTGAATGAGCTCCCTGCCAAGGTTTTATCTAAGGACTATTATAGGGTTCTTCAAGAAAAAAGATGGACATCTTCTTTTACCCCTGTCGGGTAAAGGAGGTACGGGTGTCGGGGTAAGGACTGACGTTTTACCCCATGACCCGGGCAAGTCTCGAGGGTGAGCGCACCCTCGGTGATTGTTTAAAGAGGGCCTACTTTTCAGGCCCTCTGTCGGCATTATAGTGGCCACTTTGTGAAAGTGGCGAGGAGGAAACGAAATAAAAATAAGCGAAAAAATAAAACAAAAAAAAAAAAAAACGAAAAAACGAAAAAACACAAGTGGAGAATGAAAAACAAAGGTGATTGGAAAGAAAAAACTAACTAAAATATGACATATACATGTAACATATAAGCCCGGCTAGTTTTTGGGCGGGATTAGCTCCCTAGGGAGAGGTCGGCCTTCGGGTGGACGGGCGTGCAAAGGCGCTATGCCCCTTAGGTGGAGGTGGGTGCTATTGTCCGCCGCGTCAAACAACCGGGCGGCCAGTCTGGCGATAAACTCACCTATTGGCTCTGCCTTTGTGTCCCTAGCAATTGTGTCATTGCGAACGTAGCGCGGAGTACCCGTTAATATCCTCAGCGATTTGTTTTGTACTACTTGAATCTTTTTCTTTTTAGTGGCGGATAGCAAGGCGTACCAAGCCGGCGCGGCGTACGTTAAACGAGACCTAACGTAGAGCTTGTATAGCCGGATTTTGGTCTTAAGTGGCAGGTCAGACGAAAATAATGGCCGTAGGGCCGCCCTGGCGCCAACCGCCCTGGCCGCTGCATGTTCAACCATTTTGGACATGCGCAGTCTGCGGTCGATAAAGCAGCCGAGGTATTTTACGCCGCTCTGCCACTCAATTACCTGCCCGCGGAATACAAGCGCTTTAGGTAATAGCCTCTGTTGGCCGGTTAAGATGGCTGCCGTTTTTGAGGCGTTTACTGCTATCCTCCACTTGTCAAGCCAGCACGGGAGAATGTCCAATAATCGCTGCATTTTAGCGGCAGCTAAGTGGGACTTACGCGACGAGCTCATGTACGCGCTGTCGTCGGCATACAATGCTAAGGTGACGTCCTGTATGCCTGGCGATAGACCGCTATCGCTAAGCGTGGGAATGTCATTAGTGAAAATCGCATACAACAGTGGGGAGAGGCAGCTACCTTGAGGGACCCCCGCTGAAATGGTCTTGATAGGGGAGTTTTTATTGTCAACCGAAACAAAGAAACTCCGCCCCTCCAGAAAAGAGGCTATTATCCGCCCGTACATAGGGGGTAAATCGGTCTCAGAAAGCTTAAACAAAAGGCCGGCGTGCCAAACACGATCAAAGGCCTTCTCGATGTCGAGAAAGACCCCGACCTGCCTTTGTTCATCTCAAAGGCCATATGGTGTAAAACACGAGTAAGCTGAAGAGTGGTGCTATGATTACTTCTAAAGCCAAACTGTTCTGGCCTAAGATTGATAAAGGGTGATACCCTTTTCAATAAAAGACGTTCGAACAGTTTGGCTATGTTAGAAAGTAACGTGATCGGCCGATAATGCTCTGGTTTCTGGCGGCTCTTACCAGGCTTCGGTATGACAATAATTTTGCCTGTCTTCCAGTTCGTGGGATAGAAACCTGTGCGGAGGATCCCATTAAAAATACGGGTTAAGGCCACAAGACCTTTTCTAGGTAGCATCAAAAGGGCCGTGTTAGGAATGCCGTCAGGGCCGGGAGATTTCTTTTTGTTTAAAAAAGATATAAATTTTTTAACCTCCTTAGGGGAGATAAAATCGTCACCTCTGAGTGGGACGGTGGGGGTAGAGAGGAGCTGTTGTATGCGCTCCTCAACCAATGATGTGTGGGCGTGATCGACAATGGGATTGGGCCTAAATTGGTCCTCGAAGTGGTCCGCCAGTAAGCCCGCGCGTTCCTCAGCTGAGTACAAACGGTTACCTAGCGTGTCTACGAGGGGGTGTATGGGTGCAGGGGTGTTGGTCATACAGCGAGCTAAACGATAAAGAGCGGTATCATTGTCGCTGGCCTTTGAAATTGTACTATCCCAAGACCATTTCCGATAAAGCGAAATTTGGTGCGATAGGTCACTACCTAATTTATTTAGCTCTTTTTTAATTGACGGGCAACGAGTTCGGCACCACAGTTTACGAAGTTCTCGTTTTTGGCTAAGTTTATTACGGAGATGTACCGGTAATAAACTTTTCCCCGAGGCTGTCTTGGCAGCTGTGGTGCACTGAGCAAGTGCGGAAGAGATAGCCGCGGTAAGCGCCTGGGTGGCTGTTTCCACTTCCTGTGGAGTGGACAGGCCACCGGGGGGGAGTTTAAATGAGCTTAGTAGTTTTTGGTATTTAGTCCAGTCCGTAATGTTTTTCATTGGTGGCAAAGGTTTGTCCCTAATAGAAACTCCGAGGACCAGTAAGATGGGGAGGTGTTGCGAATCAATGTCATGGAGGGTTTCTAATGAGATAGGCCAACTAATATTACGAGCTAGTGCTATGTCTAGTACGTCCGGTTGAAATAAGTCCTGAGATGGATAGTGAGTGGGAGAGCCGGGACCAATTACGACGTAATTGTGCGCCTTGGCATCATTTTTTAAATCTCTACCGTCTTTGGATGAAATTCTTGAACCCCATTGTCGGTGTTTGGCGTTAAAATCGCCGAGTATGAGTGTGGGCGTGTCGTCGGACATAATGTTTGTAATATCGCCGGAAATAAAAGGCACCTTAGGTGGCTTGTAGGCAGCGTAAACCTTGAGTTCGGTATTGCCGACTTTTAGTTTAATACCTATCGCTCGAGTTGAAACAAAGCTTGACAGGGGTAAACTTTCGTGGACAAGGTCTCTACGAATCAGCACTGCTGTGCCCCTGTAAGCGATGTTATTCGTGGCGTTTATTTCGTCCCGCCTATAGACGAAATAATTGGGCAAACAAAGAGAATGCTCAGGGCGCAATTTGGTTTCGCCCAACAACACAATATGAATATCGTGCTGTTGGACTAATAACCTGAGGTCTGCGGTCTTATCTCTTACACCCCCCGGATTCCAGTATATCACTCTTAGATTGAGGAGAATTCCTGGACCAGGAGGTAAGTAAGTTGCTGCAGGCCGTGCAGTAGAGCGGGCAGCGGGTTTTGCCCGGCCGCGATGGCCTCAATAGCTGCATTAAGCGCAGCGATGGATGCTCTGGCTATGTTGATCGACAACGGCGGGCAAATAGCACCCCTGACGGGAGGTGCACGCCCCCGGGGGGTGGAGCGGGGGTGGCGGCAAGATTTGTAGAGTTTGTTAAATTATAAAAATTTACCTTACGGTGTGATGCGGTGGGCGGAACAAGCGGTCGTGCGGGGATGGGGGGTTGGGGGGGTTTAAAAAGAGTAGGAAGCGGGGCTTGAGGTTGGGCGCGGGGGGCGGCCACAACGGTGGGCGGGGCGACAGCGGCGGGCGGGGGGAGCGGGGCGACGGCGGCGAGCGGGGCGACGAGCGACGACGACGACGACGACGGTGGTGCCATCTGTGCTACGACCGAGTTAAGCTCACCTGCGCTTTCTTTCTGCTTCCTGCCATTTCCTCTGCGACCTCTCTTTCTACCTTTATTTAAGGGCTGCGTTCTGTCTGACGGCAGATTGGCAGGGGGCATTAGTGTTGGTCCCTGCGTGAGGTCATATTCTTGAGCCTCCATTACCGGTAAGGGTACCGGGGACTCTCTTCGGGGCGGCGGTGGCTTCGGGGCGGGGGGGGCACTTTTCACCCCCATCTTACGCGCTTCCCTCCTGTATAACGGACATGACCTGTCGTTAGCCGCGTGCTCTCGTTTGCAGTTAGCGCACGTTGGGGTCGCTCCTCTGTCGCGCTTGCAATCCGCGGTTGTGTGGCCCTCTCCGCAGCGTACACAACGTATTGGCCTATGACAGTTGGCCGATGAGTGGCCGAACGCTTGACATCGGTGACACTGCGCCGGCCCGGGCTTTGCCTTCCACGCAGTGATATTCACGCCGGACATGTTTAGGAGCTCCGTAATTTTGTAGACATTTTGGAGCTCACTGTGTTCGTGTCTGTTCTGTAGCTGTCCAAAGTAAATACAGTAGGGGCGACCTCTTGCCCCCGGGATCTGTCGAATATGCGATAGGGGGAAGCCCAATGCGTCCATTTCATTGGCTATTTCATCCAACGGCGCGTCGAGAGGGAGTCCTTTTATCGCCAGTTTTTGACGTCTCTCGTTGTCCAGGCTGTAGCAATACCAGGACACGGTGTTGTCCGCTTTCGAGACCTCGTCAATATAGGCCGCCACCACCCTATATTCTTCCGGCGATTGCAGCAGGAAACGCACGCGTTTGCCAAAAAGGCGCGCGTGTGGGGCGTGTTTCAGGAGGGAACGCAGCTTCTTTAGATGCACCGACCATTGTGGCAGATTTTCGACAATGATTGGTGGGTACCTGGCTTTCTCCTTAGGCTTTTCGGGCTGGACAGGTGTAGGCTGGACAGGTGTAGGCTGGGCCGGGATGGCCGACACTTGCGCGTAGGACTGGCCGGTAGTTTGCGGTGAATTGGTATCCGTATCCATTTGTACGTCAACATCGGTCGCTGCTACCTGCGGCGGGGTCGTTGTTGTGGCGGGTACGTAGGTCGTAGTTTCCCTTGCTGCTGCGCGGGCTTGCTCAGCTGGGTCTTTAAATGGGCTTAGCGAGAAAGGACGTACCTCACGGCCCATTGTCCTTCGTGGGTCGCTCGTTTTAATGGCGATCGACGGCGGGTTGGCACGCGGTGGTGGGTTGAGCGGCGTCGATGGTGACACTATAGAGGCGTCGCGGCGGGCCGACGCCGGTGGGGCGTGGATGACAATATCTGAATTAGCCGCAGAGCTGGCTATTACCTTTTGCGGCGACACACCGTCCGTTGGAGAGGCCTGGATGGGAGACAGCATGGCGGGGAGCTCTTCGTCTTGGAAGTACTCATACTCGTCACCTGTCTCAAAGGTGGCATAACTTGTTGTGCCCGAACGGGCAGAGGCCATCGACGCAGCCGACGGCGGGAATGCTGCGGCGAAAGTGCCGTCCGCGGCAGTAACCTGTCCCGTAAAAAGGTTACGGGCCACTATTGCCGGTGGCTGAGAACGCGACCATACCTGTCGCTTCCTTACTCCCCGGCCCCTATTTGGGGGTTGGCGGAACGGAGGGGGTGGCATCTATAGGGATGACGACGGCGACGCTAACATTCCTCAGATAGGCACGCACGGAGGCGGCCGGACCCAGAGCAAGTAAGAAAAAACACTTACTCAATCCAAATTGCCTACCGAGGGAGAGCGAGACAGCAGTCTGTAGCCTTCTTGCTCGCACACGCTGAGCGATGACGCTTCGGCTCGAACGAGCACCCGCAACACACAAAACGCACACAAACGCAAACCGTCTACAAACAAAAGGCAGAATGAACTGTTCTTAGGAGCAAATACAGAAAGAAACGGAAAGAAACAAGAAACTCCAAAGCGAACGGTCAATCTGTATGTGTCGTATGTGATGGAAAGAAGAAGAAGGTTATTGGATTTCTTTGAAGGGTCGGCAATACGCTAGTGAAACCCATAGTGTTACAAGCGTCCATAGGCCACATTAGCCGCTTATCATCAGGCGGACCGTGTGCTTGTTTGCCACTTGTTTGTGTGGTAAAAAAAAAAACAAAATATATTGCCATCTATCTTCAATTTATTCATCAATCATTGCCACTTTCATTTTTTACGAGAAGTTTGTTAGATTGTCAGTTTTTTAACAGTTTGCATAGGTATTGTGCATATTAAGCCGTGTCTCCTGCTAGTTGTTTTTGTTAAATTCTAACAAAACATCTAACTTAACATGTTAACATTAACACTTTTCTTTAACAAACTGTCTCCTCGTCATTTTTTCGTATCGTTTTGTTTTGTTAGTTTCTCAGTGTGCAAGATGAGCTCTGACGAGGAAGATGTGTTAGCAGTTGTAGCTATCTTGGTTTAGTAGAGATTATTTATAATCACGTTTTACAAAATGAAATTGATGGCTTTTGTCTAAATAAATTTAGCCACTAAGTGTTAGACAAAAATGTAGAATCTACAAATGTAAAATTTTACAAAATCCAAAGCACAGCAAAGAGAATATACCTAATTAACTTAAATAAAGAAGCACAGCTTTGCATTAGTAGCAAGCTAATGCAAAGCCCCTGCAGGCGAACGCGGGTGATGTTTTCCATCCGCCTCGGATAACGTGTTAACATGTTTTTTTAAATTTAAATGTCAAAATCATAAACATTTCTGTTAGATGTTAGGTGTTAAATGTAAAATTTAACAAAAACAACTAGCAGGAGACACGGCTTTAGAATACTATTCTATTTATCAGATAGTATATATAGTAACAATTACCGGCGATAGTAACATTTTTGTTACCATAACCCCACTTTGAACGGCTATATCTACCGAACGCACCAACACCATGCGAGCAGACCGCCTCGATCCCCATCACAGGAATGGTATACACGCTATGAATACTAAATCAGCCTTCCCGGCGATGGTTACCAAAATGCTCTTATCTCTTAGACTATTTGTTTACTTTCATGCACATTAATATGGAAGTGAGCTTCATCAGAAAATAACACGTTATTGAACACAAAAAAAGGGGTTAAAAATTTAATTTGCGTAATTTAGTCTATGGATAACGTCAGCATCTTTTTACGCACTAAATATTTCTTTAAAATCTGCTGTAACAATGTTCTGGACATATTTTATGTTTTTCGAACGCTTACAAGTAGACTGGGTATGATTTTTACGAAAATACTAACAATATGTCCATGTTTTCTCCCGTCCTTAATCTCCTTTGTCGACCTAGATTAGGCTGTTTATTTAGCGCCTAACCAGTCTCTTCAAACTATGTAAATTATTTCTTGATCGTTTGAACAGTTGGAATGTCATTCATTAATGTAACCGAACATACAGTTTTTGTTCCGCCCGCGCGTCATATACATTTCATAAGAAATTTACATTTTAAATGACTTGCGAGTATGTGCCACCCTGTATTAGTTAGAATGAAGGCTTGCACACTCTTCTGTCGTTACTACTATAGCACGGACGCTAAGCAGGAAGAATTTCGTTCAATGACCGGTCACTATTTGTCTCTGTTGCACGCGCATAATTATTTGCCGTTGCGCTCCTCTATGACAGCGGTCAACGTATCTGTGCGAGTGCGACGGCAAATAATTATGCGCGTGCAACAGAGACAAATAGTGACCGATCATTGAACATAATTTTTCCTGCTTAGCGTCCTTGCTATAGTGATGCCCCCTGACGTCGCGTCAGTAGGATTACTGCTTTTCAGGATCCTCGACCATCGCTCTGACGCGATACGCCACGACACTTATATATAGGTTCGGTAGTTTCACAATATTTTATTATTATTTATTAATTTTTACATTATTTTGTTATTTCTTCACATTCTGCTTTATAAATACAAAGATATAAAACGAATTTTTTGTTATTATACTCCAGTTCATTCTCAAGACGGTGCAATTTTCATTTTTTTGCCCTAGTTTGCTTACTCTTTATTTTTATTTTTTTTAATATTATAATGGGCTCGCACGGTCTTAGCAGACCATTTATGCATTTGCCAGAGACAAAGTCAATTATATTTTATCGTATCGTGGCGCGGGCGTTACCGCGCGTCCTCGTTTTCAAGTCCCAAGATTGGGCGGGAGATTTGGTGTGGATCCTCAGACATTGCGCGTCATGTCCTGCTTATTTCTTCATAATTCACTATTCCTGAGCCTTCGCTGCACAATTCTTAACACGCTTTCGTAAAACTTAGCTAAAATATATACATCGAAAGTCACTAAATGAATTTAGAAAAATTAAACAGAAAAAAACACCACTCCTTCTTAAGATTCGCGCCAAAACTGTACTTTTTATTTAAAAACTATGGTGTCAAAATGAATTTAAGATAGCTTCATTTATTTTTCTTCTTTGATGCTCTGAAAGTTGCTAGTATATAACTAGAAATGCGAGATAAAACGTAGTGATTGACTTTGATGCGGGATGTAAATTCGATTTACATCCTATGGGATGTATGTAAATAAAATTAAAAGTCGAACGAGGCTTTCACCAAATCATTTCTATTATCAAACAATCTCAATGGCCGCCATAACCAACGCGCGAAATAAAAAGTCGACAGAAAAAAATGCGCTAGGTTTTTTTTCCTTTTTTCGAAAAATTGGCGGCAAGCAGATTTATCTGAATATAAAAATGATAAGTTCAATTGGAGATGATTTGAATTTGACGCCGAAATCAATAAAAGTTAAAGCAAAGCAATCGTAGAAAATCTGTTACCCCTATATCAAAAGAATTAGTAACCTATATGAAAGCGTATGACGATTTTACTAAGTAGCGGACTGAAAATGAGTTTTTCTTTCCGCTGGTTTCCTTTTAGACGTAATGAAAAGTAGAGTGTTTAACTCAGGTGTAAATGATCAATTCCACCCTCGAACTATTTATTACCACCGCTTTGCTCTTTCGTGTGCAAACATCTCGTGGTGTAATTAATGACTTAAAAAATATTAAAAGGTAAAAGAGTTGTTGTTAATATTATCTTATTCATTAATATGTATATTTCTTTGTTACAGAATTTCTTCAGATTACATCGGCTTAGAAGATTAGGGCTTAGTGATAATGAAATTCACAAACTTCCTCCAGATATACAAAACTTTGAAAATTTAGTTGAATTAGACGTATCGCGAAATGGTGAGTATTTCTATGAATCTCGTAAGTGTTTATAGTGTGAGAGCCGGCTGCTAAATACCTGCCTCATCCCAATACGTAATGTGTACAGTTTAGGAAGTAGTGTAATTTCTGGACGAAGTAAGGATTTACACACCTGTAAGGTGTCTTTAGGAATGATATGTATTTTGGAATTTAAGGTCCTGTTGTTTTATCTAGCCGTAGGGTTATAATTTACTTTATTATATGTATTTTCGTCACTGAGCAGTAGTCGAATTTTCTTGTCGTATTCAGAGACATCCATTACAACTGTTGCATTTTTGATCAATAGTGAGCTAAACTACCTGCATAATGTACTGTAGGCAAACGGTTACCACATAAAATCTCTGAAACCTCCATGAAAAAAGAATCGTCGATTGTATATAAGCACTCTGCCTTTTACTAAAACCGTGAAAAATTGTACAGTATTTGTGTTCTCCATAATATGACTTTCCTTGTGAGAAGCCCGGTGTTCATAAAATTAACTGCAGTGGTGGTTTATGTATATATGACAAATGAAACGAACCATTTTGTGTCGGGTAAATGATTGATTGATTGAGTGTGACTGATGTGTGACTAAATGCAAAAGGCGCTCATTATTATTTCCGTTATAATTCAGTATAAAAGATAGGGTCTGATATTAGGAGGTATACCTTTGGCACATGCTGATCTGAAACTCGCTTCAAAGTAGCTGGGCTGCGAATGCGGTTAGTCGTTGATGGGCGATTGCTGATGACTTGGTAATAAACATAATACTTTCTTGACCGTATCTAGTATATATTAAGTACAGTTGTTAACTACAGTAATTAGAGTTAAAAATTCAAATCGATATAACAGTTTCGATGCCGGATGTAAAAACATTTATCGCCGTATCATGGTATTGTATAAGGATTGTTGGACTTAAAGTGTCGCTTGTGATTGTTTGTATTTAATGCACGCACGTTGTGTGCCTTCTGAATGCTTGCATAGCGTCACGTACTTAACAGGTGCGAAAACACGCATAGAACCATTCCTGCCTGATGTGCAATGCCAAAGTAAAACATAGTTGTTTATTGTTTGTAGCCTGTCTAGCTAGGCTGCGTTCGTTTAGCTTACAATTTTAGCAAATCGCTTTGCACTAGTTTTTTAGTTCCTAAAAGAATGCTAAATTGTATTCCTAGACTTTTGAGAACAAACAAATTTCAAAATTGGTCTACAAAAAACAATGCTATGCGAGAACATTCTATAAATAAGTTTGACGCCTTTAAACCGACGTGTTTCTTCTAATGATTGATATACAGTTCGTAACTGTCCATATATTAAAAACTAGTGAACCGATTTTGTTAAATCACTGCTTTTTTAGTTAAACTATACTTAATCTAACAATAAAACAAGTATTACTATCAGTTTTTTGGTTTTTAAGAAATAAGTGGACAAATATGCATACATATTTACAAACCTACTGACATATACTTAATGCATATAAATATACATAAAAATACACTCATTAAATTTAGCTTACCTGTTTAGAAACCCAATCAACCTTTCTACATACGGGTCTAATTGATAACCTCCTTTTTTTTGAAATCTGTTTAAAATTAACAAATACTAGCTTTTTTCTGCGGCTCTGCTCTTTCTAAATTTGGTAATCGTCGAGGGATTTAAACGTCATGTCTTTAATTATAGCAGTCTACTTTGATTATAGCAAGGAAGTTTGTTACAGCAAGCTGTTGCGTAGCTATAACTCGTTCACGTAAGATTAGGTTATAGATATTCCTGCGGGCATTTTGGGGTTAAAAAGTAGCCTATATCCTTCAACTATCCCTGTACCTTCTTATTTCAGCTCAATTGGATTTCGATGCGACGTGAAGACAGGATAAATAAACAAACCGTATTTTTAATATACATACATATTTCTAAAGGCGCGTTTCTTCTGAGCGGCGTTCCACTTTAGCAACTGATTATTTCAGGATTTGACAGCGGTCAAAAAGAAGCGTTAAATACCCATCTCCCAACATGGGTTTTTGTTAGCAATATTTCGTAGCAAAACCGCTTAGACGAAACGCTAAAAGTCAACATAAGGTTTTGCTATGATTTTGCCACTAAAATCTAATGAAACGGTAACTGCTAACAATTTTACAACGAAGTACACACATGAGAAAAGTTTAAGCAATATGTACTAAATTGAATTTTACGCTTGCAACATCCCAACAGCTCGTTACATTTCACCTACGGTCAAATGACGTCACTCCATCCCGTAAATAATGTCTCACATTTCAATTTTGTCAAAAATTCTAATTAAAACTTTTAATACCACATTTAAATTCGAACAAACACATTCGCTTTGAATTGTATGAAAAAAACAAAACATAATAAAATTTTTTTAACCACCCAATAGGTAATCTGCAACCAAAAAGGTTGCATACGTACCTAACTTTGGTAAGAAAATATAGAATAATTGGCCAATATAATTTGTAGAATTAGTAACATGATGCATGTTGCTTAGACTTTTTTATGTGTGTAGTTAGATGGAACGCTAAAGGCAGTGTTAAATATACGCGTAAGTTTTTGTGTTCAGACACCAACTAACGTAGAATAATATACCAAAAATGTCCTGTTCATAATTAAAAATCTATTTAAGCATTATTTAATTAAGTAAATATAGACGTAACTAGTTGATTATTTAAGAAATTAATTTAATTAGTTTCTATATATGATGATTCTCATAATTTGGAATCTAATTACAGTTTCAGACGCCTTTTTAAATTGCCTTGTGTAATTAGTAAAAAAAACAATTAATACTGGCTATGAAGGAAATATTTTTACTAACGAAGTTATGAACATGTCTGGTTTGCCTCCTGGTTTGACTCATGCATTAAATAAAAGCCATTCATAGGTACTAATATTATAATTTGAAAGTGAGTTTATAGGTAGGTTCGTCCTTCCTTATGTATTTAAAGAGTTACAAACAGAACATAAGGTCGCATACGGTAACAAATGGCCAGACAGATAAATAAAGGTAGCCACTGACGAAGCGTCCATAATTTAAAATAGACGTCGTGCACTCCAAAATCAGCCCGTGAATGGAAAAACGTACTATATTTTTTGGTAAGCGGCCGCACCGTGGAGTTCAAATACCTACAAAGGCAGGCACGCCAAATGGAAGTACCGGGGCGTGTGGAACGTTTGTAATGGTTGTGAATCCTTAAAGTGATGGCATACCCAAACGAGTTAAGTTTGCAAGAATTTGATTAATTTTGTTACAGTCCTGTGAACACTTTTTGACGTGAAAAAAATATGTGCTATATTTAAAACCTTAATTAAGTGGTTTTGCTTAATATTTTGGCATTGGCATTTTGCTTAATTTTTAATAATATGGCAATTTAAACAGTGGGATTTTTTTTTATTCTGACACTCTATTTTTGGGCTTTGATTCTAATTGTTATATTTTCTTGATTCTATTTTATAAAATATATATTATTTTGACTAAATAAATATTTGAATTTAATACCGACAAAAAACCGAGAAAATCGAGATTTTCAACGTGCGGTCACGTGCTAGCGCCTATCGTACGTAGACCTTTGTCTCTTTGTATGCTTCAATGGTGTAATATGTCTTTGTACACTACTGGTCAATTTCTGTTTTTAAATAAGTATAATAAAAAAGCATAGTATAATAAGTATGCCAGGATCGTAGCAAGTGGCAGTCTTTGGTCTCTGCCTACCCCTCTGGTAAACATGCGTGATGTTATGTATGAATGTATAATAAAAAAAAACAAAAGAAATAAAGTTACACGAACGAACACGAAGCTTTCCCCAACAGGGGGGTTGCACTTGATATAAGCTGAATTATATTAAGCCCTTAACACAAAGATTTTATTTAGAATGACAGACAACGAGACATCGAAATGATGCCCTCGGCTACTTCCTACCATCGCACCGGTCGCCATCGGGAGGGAATTCATTCTCACACAACCGAAATGGATGCGTACATTGCGGTTTCAGAGAAACTTCCTCCCGCGAACGCTTGGGTTGTGGAATGAGTTCCCTGCTAAGGTTTTCTCCAAGGAGTACAGTATGGGGTTCTTTAAGGACGAAGTTATTAGATTGCTGAAGGGTCGGCAACGCGTGAGTGATACCCCTGGTATTGCAAGCCGCTTACCATCAGATGGACCGTAAGCTTGTTTGCCACCTTAGTGGTATAAAAAAAAAAAAAAAAAAAAAAGTTATGTTAAAACTTTTAAAATTGAAAGTAAATATGATGCATTTAAACTGCTTAATTTAGTATCGTATTTTTACTTTTTTGTAAAGATTGAGAGGGTCTACTGTGTCTAAAATGCCCGGGACGGATTTTGGTCCTAGTCCGGCACTGTTCAATAGTGTAATATGTCTTTGTGCACTGGTCGAAATGGCACAATTTTGCTAGGGTATGACATAGCCTTAAAATGCAACGCAATTTGGACCTATTCAAAACACGCTAAGTCCGTTTTTATTTCATTCAGCGCTGAGCCGTAGCGGCTTATGTCCGGCCGAAAGTTGGTTTTAGCTGTGATAAAATAATTAAGGAATAGTCTATATTCATAGGAAGTGACATATAAGGAAAACAAAATTAAAAAAATCCAAGCTGAAAAACATACTCTATGAAACCTACATAATACTAATGTACTGTTTGTATTGGTTGTGCGGTATCCATATTACAAGCCTTGCCATGGTTAGAAATAATTACACGCCAGGCTTGAACCTCTACCCCTCAGGACGCGAGGTGAAATCGAAATCCCTAGGCCACTACTGACTAACATAACGTAAGTATATATAGGCAAAATGCGACTTCGTTTATACATAGATTCCTCTTTTCAAGGTAAGCTTGTAAATTTTATTCTTCCTTTAGAAACTCTGTAAATTTAATTTTCAAGAAATTTCATTAGCGAGGAAGAAGCCTTAGCAATTTTATTCATAGATTTCAGCAGTTAGTGAAATAAAAAAGTTGACGTTCCAAAATGCTTTCCCTCACTGCCAAGTACTTAACCAAAAGTAAAGTTGAAGTTTAGATTGTTTTGGAATGGTAATAAATATTTTTTATCTACCTATCAAATAAATTTATTACCCATACAAAACATAAATCGGCTGAAATAATCGGAAAATCGCTACGCAACTAAAACAAGCATTTAGCTCTAACTTTGTCGTTAGTACGTAAAATTCCCTTTCTATCTTGGAATGTAGTAAAACTCTGCAAATATATTTCAACGCTACAAATGTCTACAAAGTCTTATCTAAGCCTTTCCTGATTTGTTACGAAACAGATAGGGGGAGCTGCGATAAAATCCACTTGTGCCTTGAAATGCGACCGTAATAATTTGGATGCATTTCAAGATAACGAGGATTAGCTATAAACATATGTGATTATGCGATAATGTATGGGCTTGGTTAGAGTAATGAATAAATGAAAAGAGGATGGATGAGAAACTATACTTTCTTCTTTTTTTTTCTTCTATAGTAACTTTTAAGTAGGTATGTCATTCTACACAAAATTAGTGTTGTGTTCTTTCATTTTGATTAAAATAATTTTTTGTATAGTATATTGTATAGTATAGGGTTTTTGATTATGCGATAATGTCTGGGCTTGATAAGATTAATGAATGAATAGATGAAAAGGGGATGCAAAACAATACTTATATTTCTGGCGACTACATACTTGTAGTATAGGATTGTTTAAGTTGTGATGGATTACATTTTTAAAGAGTCGCCAACGCGCGAGTAATGCCCCTGGCGTTATTCAAACGAGTAGGCTACTCCTCACATCCGGTAGGCCGTAAGCTTGTTTGTCACCGTGGTGAAAATAAAATTGAAATTATTTTCTTTTCAGCAATTTTTTTTTAAACATGAATTTTTGTTTTTAGCCTGTAGGCATCTAGCTTCATATTTTTGTCAATCGACGTGCGTAAACCATACGTAAACCAAGTGAGCTATTTTCTATAGGCGACGCGTACTGTAAACGTCTAACATTCGTTAGGCTATAAGCTTGTTTGTCACCTTGGTGAAAAATTTTATTGAAATTATTTTCTTTTATTTGATCATGAAGTTTTTGATTTTATTTTTAGCTGGTAGGCACCTAGCTTCTTATTTGTTTCAGTCGACGTACGTTATCCATACGTATACCAAGTGAGCTATTTTATATTAACTATAAAATTATAAACGTTTGAAGAACTGTATAAACCTTTGACGCGACCTTAGATATATATATTTAAATTATAATGTCGCGGGGAACAATTAACTAAGATTAAAACAATTATTGGTATAATAGAATGGAAGTAAAGGAGTACTTTACCTGTTTCAGGACGTAGAAAATATTTAACAATAAAAATCTTACAAATGCATAATCGAAAAGGATTTTTGGTTGATATGTTTACATAATGAACGTATCGAGCCTTATACTTGTGCTAAACCTATATCATCAATTGCGAAAAAATCATTTCTTTCATGAATTATATGATTTAATTTATATCCACCCCGGCTTGCTCATTTTTTAAGTAACCAAATCTAAATCAATTTAAATCTGGTTTGCTTCATTGAACTCATCATGTAACTGTAAGGATAATCCGGGTGTCGACCCAGACAGCGGCGCCGTCTGTTCTTGTCATGAACGACTTCATTCCCACGCCACTCTGAATCCATTCATTCCTTTATAATTTGCGTGTGATAATTTCTGTGCATCGTACAGATAACTGCACCAAAGTTTTTCAAGGTATTAATTTAAACTGTTTTATTTAAAAATAGGTATGTTAGAAAAAGTAGTAAAGAAAATAAAGCTAATCTTGGTCCTTCTGAATTTGTTAATTGCGTTAATTATCAGAATAACGTTTGAAATTCAACTTTGACAGATATTTTATTGTAGTTTGCTGTGGTTACCTTTTTTAGCTTTCTCCCTTAGAACTGTTTCATCTATATCTATACTAATATTATAGTGCTAACGAGTTTGTATGTTTTTTTGTTTGAACGCGCTAATCTCTGGAACTGCCAGTCGGATTCTTTTTGCATATGATAGCCCTATTCTAAATGTGTTCTGAGGAATTGTTCGAAATGATGCCTACGGCTACTTTCTACCATCGCACCGATCGCCATCAGTTGAGAATTAAGCCTCACACCTTAGAACCTAAATAGTCACGTACAGTGCGGTTTCACAGAAAAAGCGAACGCTAAGGTTGTGGAATGAGCTCCCTGCCAAGGTTTTCTCTAAGGACTGTACAGTATGGGGTTTTTCAAGAAAGAAGTTATTAGATATTTAAAGGGTTGGTAACGCGCGAGTGATGCCCAAGGTGCTGCAAGCGTCCATAGGGTACAGTGACCGTTTTCCATCAGGCGGATCCATTCCATTAGTGGTATAAAAAAGGAGAAATTTTAGGCTATTTAACATCATGCTACGACCCTTAGCAGTCGATAAAAAGTAAAAAAAAGCCAAAAAGAATCGTAAACGAAGTAATAGCGCGGGCGAGTGATTCAAGGGGGGATAGAACGTGTTCAGTAATATAAAAAAAGCTGAATAATTTGTTTTTTGTTGGAACGCGCTAATCTCTGGAACTACCAGGAGAATTTGAAAAATTCGTTTTGCCTATGATAGTCAAATACATAAGAAAGCTTGTAGGGTTTTTAAAATGACGTTACGATCTTTAGATGCCCTGCAAAAAGAAAATAAGTCAGCATGAACCATAAGCGAAAACGAAGTACGAGTAATATCGTGGGCCAGTGATGCTACGGGGACAGAGGGGGGAAAGGGCAGAACAACGTCTGCCGGGTGATCTAGTGGTTTATATAATCATCAGAAACAGACAAATGGGATGTGTGCCTAGGAAATTATTAAATTTTCAAGACGTGCCAGTGTACAACTAGCACGGTCAGAATAATCCACTAAGGGCGCGTTCGTTTTGAGATAAAAAGTTCCCGTTTTATATTTTTTTGATACCGCCAGTTTTCCACAGACACCTATCGTTCGTGTAGCTTTAGAACGTCATTCACCAAGTGCCACAAGTACTAGAACGTAGGATTGCCATGTCGAAGGGTCCCGGGTTAGATTTCTAGTAGTTACCTACCAGAATATTGTTTCAATTTGTATAAATAAAGTCTCAACTCTGCGCTCTGTTTGTGCCCGGTACGTCGATAGATGCACCATCATTTCACTCACTTTAGTGGAACAAAATACTTTTAACGAAAGGTGGATGTTGTCTCCACTGGCGACGTTTTTTATACCTTTGACCAATCCTTTCATTCGTAGGTTCGGTTGTCAATTTCCTACACATAAATTAATGTATTATTGTTTTATTTAAAAATCTTCCATAGTTTAGTTAACTTCGTACAGGGTAGGTCAACTATGCTAAATAACTTTACTTAAACAATTTCTTTTTTTTTTGCATCGAACCATTTAAAAAAACGTTTCGAGAAGTAATAGACCAAGAACAAGCTAAAGCCACTGTCTGTTCCGCGCAGGACATTTAATTTCAGACAGAATCAGGACGGCAACGCTGCGCTGATGAGTACTTTTTAACCTTTTATAAAATGGAAAGACGCCGCATCGCACAATAGAGCGCAGTAACGGTAGTGCCTCACATCATGAGGTCACTTTCGGAACAGGTTTTTGTTTTAGTATTACGTCATGTACAAAGAATTTAGAATGCTATTTTAGTCTGCCGTAAACAATGGCTATTTTTAAACGATTAAAATTAAGGAAAACGTAATGTTACAATGGTTAGAAAACAGTTTTGATTTAGTTGTTAAGTCGAGCAGAAATTTTAAACCGCATATAAAGCCACCATAGCCCAGATACACAGCATCTGTAGCGACGATAGGCTCACCCCTTGTGGTTGGTGAAAAGATTATGTCCCTCACATTATAATGTGGGTGTGTATATAGCCACACTGGCGCTACCTTCTGAGAATTAAAACCGTAAAGATAAACGCACATACTTATATATTTATGTAGATATTTTACTTATAATCTAACTAAACCCTAATTAAAGGATTTTTAATTTCTTCTGGTCTAGTGCCTTATAGTTTCCCAAAGTTAGTTATAGGATTCCCAAACTATTTAGGGGCAAAAGACTCCTTTTCCAAAATGAACTAATACCTCAGCCCCCATAGAAATGTATTATACATATATAATTGTATAAAAATCCTAATAATTATTAATACAATAGTACGAAAAATAATTAAATAGGTAATAATTTAAAATATTAGTCATTTAGTTGGTACACGTAACACAACATAATATACACTGTCTTGAAATTTTCAAATTAGAAATTGTGCTAATTAAAAATCAGTTTTCGTTTATGTCGACCCCTGTGAAACCAATATCGACCACTTTGGGAATCCCTGGGCCAGATACACTGCTATCAGAAGCAGTATTGCAGTGATGGGCTCTCACCTGCGTCTCTTATGATGTGGGTATGTTTCCAGCCACTGATTATTCATACACAGTACACACAGACATTCCCGCTATTTACAATTTTAAATACAAAATAAATTTGAAGTGTACCTAAGTAAGTAACAAAATTTTTTAACATTTTGCATTGTGTTCGATCACTGTTAATATAGTCTTACAATATATATAAGTACGTCAGCTCCGTGGCTCAGTGGGTACTGATAATGAATGACCCGACTGCCGAATCACGGGGGCGTGGGTTAGATTCGCGCACAAGACGAACATTTATGTGATGAACATCTGTGTATGTCTTGAGACTGTATGTTTTTCCGTTGTCTAGTATCCATAGTACAAGATTTGCTTTGGACCAGATATAATGTCCAGACACATTTATTTATTTATCTATCTTAGTTGCACAGAAAAACTTATAAATAATTGTTTTTTTTTACTCAAGTCACTCAACTCAAGGCATAAAGGGTGTATAAAGGTATAGAAACTGCACTGAGTGTGATTATATTCGTGATATATTGTAGGTCGGCTTTTAGTTTCCATTACCCCTCGGTTGGTTGGCTTACAACACGCATTGCGAGCAATCAATCACTAACATCCAGTTTGTTTACGTTAACTGCGCTTTATTTTAGTTTCGGTGTCCGCCTTCGACTAGTTTCGGTTGATTATTTTATTTTTTGGTGCTTTTATTCTCATATTCAATCTTGACTTCTTTCTTAAAGTTGCTCAGGATCTATATTATTCTGGCTCTGCTCTTTCATTGTATCTCTTTTACCTTTTGTGGGTGGCCTGCCACCATTCACACAGGACTAAAGTAGTTGGTAAGTATGTAAAATTTCATCGAAGGGTGATTACAGGACGTATGTTTATTTAAGCTTGCAAGATTCCACCACAAGATGGTAAGAAAAAAAAAGGAGACATTGTGAGTTAAATAAAAGCAAGTAAAAAGGGTCAAGTAACATTAAGATATGGGTGTATATCCAGTCACTAGTTACTACTACCTGTGGTTTAAGACCGCAAAGAAAGATCTAAATAAATATTTTATTTTATTTATTGAAAGGTAACCTTACAGCTTAAAAAACAAATATAAAGCATTAACAATAAGCATATTATTAATTACGTCAATAACAATAACAAATTGATTAGTAACAAGTGGGATGTTAAAAAAAAATTAAAAATTAAACACACAACTTCTTAAAAGGTAAAAAATATCGGTAAGTGTTCGGTTCAATTCTGTGTATATAGTTATATAGAATAGATATACCTAGATTAGAAAGGTTTATAAAGTCTTTTAGTTTATACACATATTGTATAATTGTGATTAGGTAGTCTGTTGGTGCATTTTGTGCTAAAAACTTGGTCAGTCGTTTTTGTTGATAGCTTCGGAAAATATTTGAAATATATTGTTACGAAACTTGGATATAGACATAACAAAAGCGACGATGTTGGAAAATTTTTGTTATAAATATCAGGAATTCTAAAGAGTAACATATTAAAAACTTATATAATTTTATCTATCTGTCAATATATTTATATATTTAACTCTTACAGTACATTTAATAAAACTATATGACGTAAGTCCAAATTTATAATTTTTATGCACTAAGGCGGTCTTATCGCATGATGCGATTTCTTCCAGCTAACCTTAGGGTGTTTCTGAAAGCTGATAAATTTCATGTAGGTAGATTACAAACAAAACATGATCATATTTACGCAATCCGAAAATAAATCGGATGTTTAGATTTTTTGGAGACGGTCAAGTTTGTCGAGTAGCTCCTCGTTGAGGTCAAGATACCTTACGTCTGCCTTATCAAGGTGAGGAAGCAGTAGTGACTGGCCTAGATATATTATTTGTATCTTCTGTTCTAATTAATGTTTCATTTTCTACATTTTATACCTAACAAGAGTCAATAACATGGCTAAAACCCTTGTAAGTTTTAATAAAGAATGTAAATTATGAGGCTTGCGGAAAGGTTTTGCATAACTTGCGCATTACTGTTCACTTCTTACCATATCTTGGCATACCTAGGCCGCGTGCTGATGCTCAGAGCAGGCAAGCTTTTTGCTATGCCAATATGTGGAAGTTGAAATTGTAGGCTGAAACGTAGGAAGTAGAAGTAGAATTGGCCGCTAGCTTAAAAAAACGTTCGGACTGGGCCAGCGCGGTGGACTATGATAGCTTAAGCCTTCTTCTCCAAGGAGACGCCTGTGCCCCTGCAGTGGCTGGCACTGGCTTAAAATGGCTTAGGCAAGCAAGCGAATACACATAAAATTAATGGCGCGTTCGTTCTGGGATGCTGAATCATTATTTTCATTACTTTTAGCACCTGTCATCCGTTCGTTTAGCATTGGTATCAAAAATATCAAAATTTTAGTATTATCTGTAACAAACTGTCATGCGTTCGTTTACGATATATTTCTTATTTTTGTCACTTTTGCCACCGAAAAATGAAACTTTAGACCCAAGTCTGGAGGTGGGGTTTTTGTGTTAATCTGTCAAACTGCCTATACATATTCATTGTTTATGGTACCTAGTGTGTGTGTGTTTTATCGTAGTGTGTGTACGTCAACCGTTCATTCGTTTTGCAAGTTTTGTAACCAAAAATTTTGTTAGTAGGTAACGTTTAAAAGCTACACGAACGGTAGCAAAACTGGCGTTATTAAAAGTGTGAAAAGTATCATTCGTGGGAACTCTTAATCCCAGAACGAACGCGCCCTAATTAGTGCATTTGTTTTTACTAAGTAGGTATTTATTATGATTTGCAAATATTTCTTTTTCAGTCCAATTTTTTAAATGCTATTGTAATTATTTTGACGTTTCATTTAAAGTGCATCACTTAAGTTATTACACCAGAACAAGCTTTGGAGCTTATTCTATAATTAAATGAACGAAGTCAATTTATCCATTAAGTAGAGCGACATGGCAAATCGGATTTTTGCCCACAGGGCGTCCATTGTTTCAGCAACGTTCGTCCATTAATGCGAGCGTGTTCTCTCTGGCGTTGGACCGACACAGTCCACTCAGCGATGGCTTTGTTGTAGGATATATAACTCAATAATGTTTTAATGGGATTCCAGCCGGTGGTGGATGGTGGTAAGCCACCCGAGACCAACACTCGTCCGGCTAACTTTTATACACTTTATTTTTATATTATTTTAGATTTTACTATTCCCTTTGCGTATTCGCGCTGTTGTTAAGGCTGACCTAAATAACTGATACATGTACGGTATCCGTTCACCGTGTTCGCCATTGTGGGTACGTTGGATTAAAATTAAAGAATTAATTTATTTACTAGCTTTATAAGAAATATTGAAAGGTGAAAATTTATCTTTGATTTCAGGGTAAAGTTGCTTTACGATGTTTAGACTTTAAGGATTACTCCCAGGATGTAGGTTTTATTTTTTTTACGTAACGTTTCTGATACTGAAGTAATAGATGCAGGATTTTCTTTTTCAAGAACATCAGGGGTTTTGATTTTTTTTTTTTCAATTTAATAAGGTTTTTTTTGTTTCGGGAAACAATTCGGTGTCTTTCATTTACCCAAAAATAATACCAGACTTGCTGCAGTACGCATAAATAAATATATATATATTCATCCCCCTCCCCGCCCCCATAGGCATTTCAACCCGATTAATTGTTATCAGAGCAGTGTAAATTTTTATTGCAAGTAAATGTCTTTTATTAGTGTCTCAATTTTTCTAGGATGTCATCCACTAGATTCCATAAGTAGGTAAAAAAAAAATATTTTAATTTTAAAACTGTTAATTATAAGAGTTTTGTCTTTCGATAAAAAATAATCACTTAGTTGCTGTGCTTATATAAATATAACAATATTGCTGCAATAATTTCATTTTACAAAAAATATAAAGTTCGTGTTTTCCTTAAATTGTCGAGCATGAGCCTTTAACTAAATATGTATAGTTTCAAGTACTTTGACAACAATTTGTAATGTGTACATTTAAATTACGAGTCAATATGTCCCGTTACCTACTTCGTTGTTTTAGTAACCTATATTGTAATTAAATTATTTGAAAGTCAATTAGTCAATAGGACTTAGAAATTTATGATGGTTGAAAATTTCTAATGGATTGATTGATAAATTAATGAGATTAGAAGTGCATTTCGTTTCTAATATTCAAATGGTATCTCCATCCGACAAATTGGTGAATTGAATATTATTAGCATATGAAGAATATGCTACTTTCATACGCTAAAGTGAAATTATTTAGAATTTTGTTATGTGTTATATAATATTTCAATTTCTTTAATATCTAACAATTTTACGTATGTCTATTCATACAGGAATCGTAAAATAAGTAAAAATTTGCCGCAGGCGAGAGATTAAGGGTCAGCTCAGACCGAGACGCGACGCGACATTTTTGAGAAAGCAACAAATTATGGACCTTATTTACTAAACAAAAGGATACAAATGCAAAATAGTAAGACCACAAGTGAGATGATACGTGTCGTTTTCATAAATACAACTTGCAGAGGTATTCACTTTACGTAATCTTTGTATATCATAAAACGCGAGTGCGGTAATGTAAAGTAAAAAACACGCGTGTTTAATATCTTAGAGTATCTAAAAGCGTGTAATTAAGACCCATGTTACGAGCAAGTGTGATTAAAATAATATTATATCAATTGTTTATATTTATTAAAATAAGCCCCCTTTGTCACTTTATAGTATCGGTTCAGTTAAGGCGCTTGTTACCCCTGCCAACTTGCGTCGCCAATGAATATCTTTTACTTCTACTCCATACAAAGTGAATTTCAAAAATTACTACAGAATTATAAACCTAGTAATTAGTTATTTTTAGAATGTTCTTTACTGTATCTAGAATAAATCTGTGAGTTGTAGATAGCATATCTGCTCAAAACTGCCACTATGATCATAAGTGCTATTTACAATTCACGTATTTATCCTAGAAACAATACAAAATGTTTTAAAATAGCTTGTAATTAGTTTTTATTAGTAGTTGACTCTCTCGCAGCCTAGTTGGTAGTGTGGCCAACTGCTGTGCAGAGGGTGTGGGCTCGATTCATTTGTGCTTGTCTTGAGTCTAGGTGTGTTTATGTATGATATGTATGTATGTATATTTGTGTCTCTTGTATGGTACCCATAACACAAGCTTTGCTTACTTTGGGGCTAGACGGCGCTGTGTGTTATGTCCAAAAAAAAAATTAGCTTAGTACAAAGAGGAAATTACTAATGTCCATTGGCAGCGCTAGGGGACATCAGGACCCTCTTAACGTGTAAAACTGTTTGACTTGTAAAACAAATTCTTTTAATAAGTAAAACAGGCAAGTACCTAACGTCTTACAGTTTCTTTGTTTCAAATTGAATTTGCTATGTTCCTTGCTGGTAAAAATGAGGTATACCCCTCTCGTGTCTAGGTCTAATTTTACTCATTCAACAATCTCTGCGGCTATTATCAGATAATTTATCAGACTGCACGGTTGGTAGACAGCGTGGGAGAAGATATGGAATTTGTGTACAATTTAATAATTATTACGTTGGTCGGCTCCGCGGCTCGACTGCTAAATGTTCCCGCACATTATTATTTTTATTGGTCTTGAGACTGGGTGTTATCCATGTATAATATGTATTGACAAAAAATATGAATATGTAGTACCTGGGGACCGAATTTTGCACGTTTTTTTTAACAATGCCATCTATTGTCAAGTAGCTTTAGTATTGCTGTGTCGGTAAATATTATATATCTCGGAAACGGCTCCAACGATGTTCATGAAATTTAGTGTGTGGGGGTTCGGGGGCGATAAATCGATCTAGCAAGGTTTCATTTTTAGAAGTCATTCGTTCGTTCATTTGGATTCGGTTATAATTATTCCCAACTTTAAAATTATCCGGGGTAAAAAGTAACATGTCTTCGTCTCTTTAACTATCTCTGGGCCAAATTTCAGCTCAATTTGATGCTCCGTTGCGGCGTGAAGGAAGGAAACACAAACTTCCATTCGCATTTATATATAAGTTTGTCTTATAAAAAGGCAGTAGACATATTTTTTTTATACCACTAAAGTGGCAGACAAGCTTACGGTCCGCCTGATTGTGATACTCGCGCGTTGCCGACTAATGCCGAAAAATCTAATAACTTCCTTCTTGAAGAAGTCCATACTGTAGTCCTTAGAGAAATACTTGTTTGTAATACGTTTGAAACAAATTACACTGTTGGTTATAGCTATATTATTTCAAGTTATGTTTTATTCTAGTAAGTTTAAGTTTGGTTTGGGACGAAGACGCGGCAGAATTCTAGTTTAATATATTTTAAACTTAGTACGGAATAACACAAAATATGGCTGAGTGATTTTGACGCATATGTTCTTTTTTTAGATATTTAAGAATTTAATTAATTCACTTGGTTTAAATTTTTAGAATAATCTGTAGAGGTTTGTTTAACTGATGCTCTTTTTTTTCGCATCGCGTAAAAAGATCGCGTAAAAAGTTTACCCCTAAAGGCCTGCGCAGACTAAGGAATTGTCCGCTTTAAGGTTTTGTATAAAAATTTCAGTCCTCCGCGAACAAAAGTCCCTCGCTTTATTATTGTTACTAGGTCAGAGTCATTGGTGAAAGTTGGTGTTATTTGTAAATCCAAAAGATTGATGGCGTAATGAGATTTTAAATGTTACTATCTATAATAGACAGCAAAATTTGTTCGTAAAGTTAATTTTCTGCCAGCGCCCGACAATCCCCCGGTATGGCTGGTCCGCCGACTCGACATATTGCAGCGGATATTACCTGCTACCGTTCATATGATGAACTATCTCCATGTCAGCCATTCTTATAAGACTCACTGTCAGATCTGTACATTAGAAAAAAATTAAAAGCTTTTGATTTATTTTTTTAAGTACATCAATACTTTACTCAGTAACAGTTTATTTTTTAAGATACGTTTTGTTTTTATTTAGGTCTTTTAATTGATATTATACTACGATATTTTTATGATTATGGTACGGTCTTATACTATTCCCGTTGAATCTCTCAATCGAAATTAAAAAATAACCCAGTCACCAATATAATCGAGTAACATAACTAAAAATACAATTTGGTATACCTATCAAACAATCAATAGTATGCTAAGGTTTTTAAAATTTATGAAATTTATATTAAAAAAAATTAAACTTTTTTATTACTAAGTTAAATTAAGTTTTTTTTTTATTTTTTAATACCACTAAGGTGGCAAACAAGCCTACGGTCCGCCTGATGGTAAGCGGTAAGTAAAATTCGTTTGTATGAAGCACGCTGCGAGACGTCGCGAATCGTATTCTCTTAATGAGTTCATTCTCATTTTAACGACTTATACCGACTCGTTGAACTTTCTCTTTTAAACAGTTTTGATTTGTCCTCTTCATTTTTCCGCTGAAAAAATTGGACCTTCTAATCTGATTTGTTAATAATGCACAAATAGTCGAATAATACTAATATGTATATTTATCTATTAAAAAAACAAAAGTAAATAAATACCTATGTCGGTATTTTGGTCTTTTATCACTAATCTATCTATCTAATTCCTTTAAACGAGCAATTCTTGTATATACATTCATATATATTTATAATCTGAATCTCGGGAACGGCTCCAACGATTGATCTAGCTAATTTCATTTTCAGAAAACGTCGTTTTGTCCGTGTTTTTAGGCAATGATAAACTGAAAAATATGACTCTTTCTGACGTCTATTGGCGAGTAGTAATATTATTATTTCTAACGAAACAGCCACGATAAAGCTACTTGACAATAGATGGCGGTTGTTCAGCTACTTGATAATAGATGGCGTTGCTAAAAAAACGAGCGAAGCTCGGTCCTCCAGGTACTGTAATAAATGCTTTGCAACATGGTAAGTACTTTATAATAAATAAATAAATGAATACTTGATTTATTACTTTAACTGTATTTTTGTTGGATACAATCAACATGCATCAATACAAACATAATAATTGACCAAGTGCTTTACAATTTCTTCCTTTTTGTACTGCATAATAATATCTAATCGTTAATCTATGAAAATACTTATTATTCAAGACGATTGTAGTATTTTTTTACTTGACATTAATTTAGGGAAGATCATTTGACGAGAATATTTTTCCTCGTGGTCAAACCAGTTGGATTTAATAGTGTTTGATTACAAAGAAGAATGTCATTATTCTAGTAGAAATAAAGAAGAGAAAATGTAAAATGTATTATAATATAATGTAAACTATAGTACCTATCAGGTGTACAATAACCATCATGCATTAGTATTGTATTTAACAATATGGACAATATTTTAAGTTAAACGAAAAGCAATTTGTCTTTGTCTCGCAATATGAAAAGGAACGAAACACATAATACCGTATTATATAGGCTAGTAAACTGACATGGTAATTTGTTATATTTTGTGAACATGATATTTTGTGAACATGATCGTCTATTACGTCTTAGTCTATTTGCGTTTAATCTTCTTTAGATATTTGTTATATCATCTAATTTTCTAAATTTTACAGTACATGTACATACCAATTAATATTTAAATTTGTTTCATTTTTAGCTTAGTTATCTACTGGTCTAAGAATAGATACCGTTTTTTTTTCCAATTCTAGAGCTGTCACAACATTTGCATGATTTTGTCACTCTTCCACTGTTGCTTACGAAAGGAATAGCGCAACATTCTTCTCTACTATTGACAAATTTTCTCTCACGCTTTAGATTTTCTTGCAGACTGAATAAATAGTGTTGTGTTATTTGAAATATTTATTGTCGTCTACCGCATTTTGATTAGCGAAGACGGATTTAGTAACTCAAAACGTATGACCTACTTCTAAATCAGTTCTATTCTTAGATATAGGTCAGTCAGGTGTATGTGAGCCATAATTTGGTCGTTAAAACGTTAACAGAATTATGGACGGTAAAATTTTACGTCTTTCTTTCGTCGCTAGTACATTGGTTACGCTCCTTATCTTGCTTAAATCATTAACATATGCAGGTTTAACGGCACCCAAAGCTATACTGTCTGGTTAAGAAGGTTATCTTATGTCTAGATAAGTTCAGTTATAACTTCAAATGACTCTAGCTAACTGTTCTTTAACTTGCCGTTTTGCGATAATCGCTCTTGGTATTCAAAGTCAGCTGCATTAATAACAGTATAGTGCTTACAGCTTTTCCAGGTTCAATCAACTCTGGTCCAAGTTGAACGTTATACGGCGCTTTTACGCAAATTCACTAACTAAATTGTTGCGAGTTCCGCTTGATCTGCTACGTGTTACAAAATGACTGTGTCATCATAATACTTGGTAATTGTGCTGTGTAATTTGACTTTCTCAATAAGATGTACTGTTTGTTTTCCCATTGTAATAGTTTCATTTTACTGTCTATTCAATTGAGCTAGAATTCGGCACGAAGGTAGTTGAAGATGTAGGTATGTGTTAGTTGATATTCTTTTTTATCATGCCGAGATCAGCGATATCGACTAAGATTCCTAAGAACAGATTAGTTCGAGTAAATTCTGTACTACCTACTCGATTGTATAAGGTGCGTTCTAATCACTGCTTCAATGCGTTAAATGTCATAATCCAGCCAAGTTAAAAAGACATAAATGTTGTGTGACACGCTGTACAAATCTTGGCTCATTCCCTTTGGTTGGATTATTGACATTCAACGCATAATGTCGGTCAACAAAACTTCACTATAATATCAATTAAATAACAGAACAAATTCTACGCGGTGCATATTGATGTTTGTATGCTAAACTTGTATTAATGTGTATATCTTGTACTTAGTTAGTGAAATAATTTAATTTTTTATAATATTTAAGTACCTACTTACCTAAATATTTTTTTTGAGAGGAAATTATTTGTGCTCATACAAGTAAAGTGTGTCAAATGTTAGAATACCTATCTCCATCTAGTCCTTTTTTGTATGTATTTTCATAAATATTTATAAATATTTATATTCATAGATATCATTATAGAAGATAGTTATAAGACATACTTAGTATTTACCTTATTTTTAGTGTATTAAATCAAATCAAACTTTATTCAAATAGTTTTCTAAGAACACTTTTGAATCGTAAACACAATGTATACAATGTTAATTTCTGCCAAAAAGAGCTGGCAAGAAGTTCTATTTAAAGTAATAATACGATACTTTGATAATTAGCTAAAGAGTATACAATATGTACCGAAACACTGATTAGGTAATAAAAATAAGTTAGTAAGCTACTAAAAACAAAGTCAAACATGTCAATTATTAATTGTTTGTTATTATGTAGCACAGGGGGCGCACCATGTGAAGCGTCAAATATCGTCAATGTCTAATTTGTCATTTGCACGGTCTTTACGTGATAATGTGATAAGCGAGAATGGCTGCCGACAAACTGCCCAGCAGTTTCGCAGAACACCATGTTTAGTATAGTAATTAAGCTTTTTAGTATGAATTAATAAAATAAAAAAAAGGAGTGGCAGAATTCTACGCCGCGCCGAAAACCGAATTTAGCGTGGGCGGAAGTTAGAGGCTAATAAAAACAAGTCAATCCTAGAACGTACAAGGACATTTTGGAAATAGAATACTGATTATGCTCAGAAGGCAAGTGCCTGCATTTCTAATTTATTAGTCTTAAATTAAAATATAGTTTCTTTTAAAAATATTTTTATTAATATCTGTTCTTACCTATTATGTTCTGAAGGGTCAAATGTTCAAGGTAAATTTTGACCTTCTTCACATTATATGTTCGTGCTAAAGTTAACATAGTTTTTTGGGTTTACGTGATAATGAAATATAAAAATCGTTTTCTTTCTAATCCTTCAGAGGGCGATATATGCCAGAAAGCTAAGTTCTGTAATACTAACGATGTGCATGAAAATGTACTGAAAATCATTATATCATGTTATATACATTACTATGAGATATATTCGTTATATACTTCTTAAGTAATTTATGCCATAATAAAGCGTTGAAACTTAAATTTTTTGTGTGGAATTTAAAGTTTTTACCGCTTTGTAGTCACATTTTTTGACTTGTTGATACAACTTAGAATCAATGCACTAGATAACAAGCTATTATAATTATTTAACCATTTTTCAGTACAAACAAATGCAATACACGCTTTAAAAATTTGCACAAGTGTTAAAACAATGGTCACTTCCAGAATTTTTATTGCATTAAATATAATATATGAAAATCATTCAGAAAGGTAATGCACTAGACAAATACAAGTTTTATAACATATATTTTGTTCAATTCTTTAAATGATATTGTTTAGCCACAAAATTTGCCCAACAACGCGTATTTACGCGCTCTAGCCTATATCGCAGTCTTAAGTCAATTTTACCCAAAAACGAAAGCTTTTGTTTAAATATCTTTTTTTTATGTTATACTAGACGATCACGTGGTTTCACTCGCGGAAATACTTATTCCTGTGGTAACTCTCGATCGATATAATAGTATTCTATGTTCTTCTTGTTCCCTACAGCTATCACTGTGCCAAACATGAAGTTAACTCGACACCCTCGCAGCCTAGTTGGTAGTGTGGTCGACTGCTGTGCAGAGGGTGTGGGTTCGATTCCCGCACAGGACAAACATTTATGTAATAAACATTTGTGTTTGTCTTGAGTCTGGGAGTAATTATGTATGATATTGTTTATTGTGTATTGTTGTTTGGTATCCATAACACAAGCTTTGCTTACTTTGGGGCCAGACGGCGCTGTGTGTAATGTCCAAATATATTATTATTATATTATAATTATTATTATATTATTATTATTATTATATTATTATTATTATTATATTATAATTATTATTATATTATTATTATTATTATATTATTATAACTGTAAGCACTGTGACGACTTCAGGAATAGTGCCCCCAGAAAGATTTATTCCTGTGTTCATTTCAAATATTAGTGAAAGAATTTTTGAAATCGTATAAGTAGTTTCGAAGATTACCTCCTGCATCCATTCAAAGTAACAAACATACAAACTTTACCTTTACATAATATTGCATCCATATTTTTTTTGGTAAAATAAACCGAGAAATGAAACATTTTTGACTAAGAGTTCACGGCTAATGTCAAAACAATTGCTTTAATTTGGCAAAATTGTTAAGAAATTGACACGGTTAGGTTCAAACTCTGTCGTGATAACCCTTTTATACAAACCGACTAAGTTACTAAATTATTGCTAAATCATAATATAAATTCAATGTTTTAAAATCTAATATTAGCGGCGTTTTGTTGACAAGCTTAATGCGTATAATATGCATTTAATGCGCTCTATGCGATTCTACGGCATTCGATCGTTCCGTTGTTGACCAAAATAAATGCTCATATGACGTCACTTCCAGTTTGCATTGTTTGCAACAAAACGAAGCTATTTTATTCACTGAAATGTAAAAAAAAAAACACTTATATAGTAGACGGAAAACGCTAATCTCGGGCTCCATTTACCTGTGGTTTATTACTGCAATCGGTTTCTTGTTATCTGCCACAATTTTTTTTAGCGACTAGCTTTTTCCCGCATCTTCGTCTGGCAGCTGACAAATTAACGAGCCATTGACCGCGGCAGTCACAACATTTTTTTTTTGCGTTCCTATAATGCTTTATGCGGGCCAAGCTTAAAAAATGAACTACACAGTCTGAAAAATATAATTGCGCCTTCGGATCATTAGCTTTATCGCACACATAACATATTCTCTCTACCATTGAATAACTGATAGATCAAAGAATGAGAAAGAGGTGCTCTACAAACGGAAGTGGTGTTACCATTCTGTTTGAATAGCTGTACACCGCGATCAGATAAACAAATGTGAAGCTATGCACTCGAGACAAGATTCTTCGTAGCCGCATAGTTCTCCAAAAATAGACACCCTAAAGAGGAACTCATCTGTTAAAGTGGGGTTTTAATATTAGTAGCTATTAACAAACAGTTCGTGCCGTACATCATTCATCAGAATTAGAATACTTGTAACTATAAAATAAGGTAGGTAAAGAAAAAGGGTAATGTATTATACTGTTGATATCAAATAATAATTAGTGATATTACCAATATATGTTAAGCTATTATCCATCACTGATTTATTTGGAACCATAGGTATACGGCCCGTTTAGTTTATCATACATACCCATATTTATGCCTTTGATCCCATATCTATCTATCTAGTTCTTTAAAACAAGCAATTCTTGTATATATATATATAGACATATGATCTGAATCTCGGAAATGGCTCCAACGATTTTCATGAAATTTAGTATGAGGGGGGTTTCGGGGGCAATAAACCGATCTAGCTAGGTTTCATTTTTAGAAAACGTCGCTTTATCCGTGTTTTCAGGTCAATGATAAACTGAAAAATATGACTTCCTGACATCTATTGGCGATTAGTAATACTTTCATTTTTACCGTCACAGCAACACTAAAGCTTAAATTTTCTTTATTTCGTTTTAACCCCACTCCACACCCCAAGGAACTTATAAATGTTTTTTGTCACGTTGATATATGCAAGATATTAAATCTTATAACTGACTGACTTACTGGTATATCAACGCACAGCCTGAACTACTGGGTCTAGTGAGTAAGGATTTTTTACCGGTTACCTCGTGTGTTATTTGTAGGAAATGTAACTCTGCTTCGATTCCTGTAGTCAGTAGTTTGAGCTGTATTTCTGTTTTATTCGAGAGAACCTGAAGAGAATAAGATGTGTTGATTTTAATTATAATTACACTGGCGCTTGCCCGGTGTTTTAAAATAGTAAATTAGAAAACCGCCCAAGTTGCAGTCGGAGTCTAGATTCTCTTTCGATTTCGATATCAGTCATGCTCATGCATGACAAATTGGTTTGCAAATTACCATAAAACTTAACGGGTGGGTTAATGAGCTGTATTAGTTAGAACTGGTTTCGTTAGGTTCTTTTTTTAAGGCACAGCGGATCTATTTATATTTTACGTATTATTAGAATACTTTCAAATTTCTGTAACATTAAAAGATAACTGATACCTCACAAAGGTAAGTTTAAAAGTGACTTTGGTCAAGTTTAATAGTGAAATGTGATACCTACTTCAACTCCTTTTTTATTTGACCCATAAAAGTATATTGATGAAGACCTCTATCCGGCCCCTAATCGTGGCTTGACACATAATTGATGACGACACGCTTGCTGGAATGCCTGCCCGCAAACCGGAAAGCAGAGCGTACTACCGTTAATATGCGACGTGAAATTAGAAAACGAGTCTGGGTTCGCCTTTTTTGATGGATGTGCGTTATTTGAATATGGGTACTATGCATTGTTTCATTCATGGTAAGAGACTACATATAACAGTTATTATAAGAGAAATGTTACAATTTACTAAGTATTATAAAGAGTTACTATTACTGTGAAATACTTGGTCAGAGTATAGTAAGTTTACGTAAATCATTTAACTACTTCCTTCCACGAACACATTAGATTGTGGGATAAGCGCCCTGCCGAGCTTTTCTCTAGAGACCACAGTATAGGCTTCTTCAAGATGAAAGTAAATTAATATCTCACTAGATCCATGATAGATCTAGACAATGGATCTACTAAGATTGAACGATAATGTCGAAAGGCTCAAGTATTTCTCCTTTCCACCGACCTCAAAGCGCTCATGTATCTGAACAAGATTCTTGTAATTAGTGAATTTGCTAAACATTCGTACATTTGTTATTGGACCAGCGTTTTCCCACTGACTGAGAAACGCGGCGGTCGAAAACATTGGAAGAAACTAGTAATATATTTAATACTAAAGTTTTCAGGAATAAACGTCCTGCACGGTGTTAAAAGCCATGTACTGTGAACTTATATTAGTAGTTATATTGGTGCTGCAGTGATAGGCCATCGCCATTGTATGCGTGCTAAAATAAAAATAGAATCACTTCTTAAAAGAACCTGATACTGTAATCCTTAGGGAGAACCTCGACATGGAGCTCATTCTACAACCTATAAGAGATCGTGGATGGAAGTTTTTTTTAAACAAGTAGACGGTCTGCCCGATAGTAGGTAGTCACCGTCGCCTATGGAAGCTTGCAACACTAGGGGCATTACTCGCGCGTTACTGACTCTTAACAATCTAATCACTTCATTTTAGTCTGAAACTGTATTGTGCGTAACCATTTAGGTTTTAAGGTGTTCAGATCTGATCAGATTTGGCTCGAAGGACCAGAACATAAATGTTACAATATATTTTAGAAAAATGGAAATACCTTTTGTTTCTTGTAGTTTGTTTTCATATATGACTTTGTCGATGGTGAGGGGTGCGATGATTTACATATATCACATTACGATTTGATGTGCTTTATAGTATCATATTAGTTTTTTCATTGGTCAGGAAGGTCCAAAGACCTGAATCTGACAATAAAGTAACATATTAGCCAGCAGCTAATTTGCATTACACCTTTCAACTATACTATAAATTGTAAATAGTATTCATATCGTTGAGTGCATATTGGAATGTGTCCGTTACACAGTTCATAGCGGAAGTAGACATAACATGAGTGAGTTCGTTTATTAGGTATTGTACCTACGGATTGTTTATGATGATGAGTTACTTGTTATAGAATAGACCGTGAAAGTGTGATTCATTCTGGATAAAAAACAAATTTCCATCGCCGTCAGTTTTTTTTAGCGTAAACCACAGAGTACTTAAAATATAGAAACGTCAAATTTCTGGCCCAATTGTGACCGTCTCTACTTTTATAGTCTTTGGTAGGTATGTTACTGTAACTATTAAATTTTCAATACTTCGGATCTTAGCAGAAGGTTTTTAGCCTGTAGATGGTTTTATTTGGCTTTGAAATAAAAAGAACAATGACCTCCTGGACTAGTAAAAATGATTATCGCATCTAGAAATGACATTAGCATAACAGAACAAAGTTATTGCGATTATTAAGCACTGTACATGGAGCGCGAGATTCCAGAGTTTTACAAAAAACTGGTGACCGAAGTTAAGGTAATAGGTATGTGGTTTTGAAGATCCAAGTTATATCTTCACTATATATATTATACAAATATATTCTAGTATCAAAAAAAAAATAATCACTAAATGCACTTAACATTTAAACTTAAAAGAACTACCTCCTACCTATAACCTCAAGTTTTGTACCCTGTATGCTATTTTTTTTTTAGTGGTTTTAAAGATCCAAGTTATATCTTCACTATATATATTATACAAATATATTCTAGTATCAAAAAAAAAAAATTACTAAATGCACTTAACATTTAAACTTAAAAGAACTACCTCCTACCTATAACCTCAAGTTTTGTACCCTGTATGCTATTTTTTTTTTAAAGTGTCAAGTTTTATTCCCAGAGGCGACCAAAAATGTGATACGTGCAATTAAAAGACCTAAATCTAGTCCAATTATGTATTGAGAATGGCAATTGTTCTTTACGTCATCAATGAAAACTGATGCTTAATATTCAATTTATCGGTGGACATCATTTGTAGGTCAAGATGATCAAATATAGAGTGACGCAATGTTCTGATGAAGCTGCTCTGAGAATTATTTTTAATGTTTTGTTTGTACGTTTCAGCTTCAGTTGGCGCCAGTTAATTAATTGATTGAATGTGCTCTGATTGTGTTAATAAAAACTACGTGCGCAAAAATATTGTAAACTAGCTTTTGCGTCAAAAATACGGTTATCTATCGGTGTATGATTTCAACGATCCTTAAGCATGGAAAAAAACCGACTCACACTTGACGTTTTCAAGTAGCCTTTGTATTTTCTCGGGACTCAAACTATCTTCATATCAAATTTCATCTTTATCGGTACAGCGGTTTAAGCGTCAAGAGGTAACAGACAGACAGATAGAGTTACTTTCGCATTTATAATATTGGTAATTAGTATTGATTCGTGCTTCCGATTTTAAATTAGAAATTATGATATTTTAACTAAATAATTATGTATTATAGATTTATATCATAGTATAACGTTTTATAACAGCAATACTTATGAAACCAAATCTTTCACGGGCGAAGCCACGGGAAAAAGCTAGTGGTGCATAAACTGTAATCAAATTTAAATATCGAACTTTGTATGCATAGGAAACACCTGTTACACGGCGCGCTCGTAAAGATTGCAAAACAACGTAATGTTCAAATATTCATTGAATCGTTTTCGTTTTTCATGTCAATTTGTACAGTAAAATCTCAATGTAAGTGGTAAATACATTTACTAAATGAATATATGCGAACCCGTATATATATATATATCACTATGGTATTAGAGGCAAAGCTCTCGACCTTTTGACATCCTATATGAGTAGGAGAGTACAGAAAATAGATGTCAACGGTGAAAGATCTCCGGGATCAGCAGTCACTATCCCTCAGGGCTCAATTTTAGGTCCTTTTCTATTTCTTATTTACATTAATGATCTCCCATATAATGTAAAAAATCATGACATTGTCTTATTTGCTGATGACACCTCTTTGCTTTTTAAAATAAGAGACGACAGACATATTATAATGAATTAAATAATGCCCTTTCTAAAATTGTAAATTGGTTTAACGCTAATAATTTGTTACTTAGAGAAAAAAAAACCAAATGTGTTAAATTAACATTACTAAATGTTAGTCAAAGACAAACATGTATTAATATTAATGGCGAGCAATTAGAACTTGTTAATTCAACAGTCTTTCTTGGCATAACGCTGGACTCCAAACTTCAATGCGGTCCTCATATTCATAACCTAGCCAAAAAACTTAGCTCTGCTGTGTATGCGATCAAGAAAATAAGACAATTGACCGATGTCGACACTGCAAAAATAGTATATTTTAGCTATTTCCATAGTTTTATCACATATGGTATCCTATTGTGGGGTAGCGCTGCTGATGTAAATACAATATTTTTGTTACAAAAAAGGGCAATTCGTGCTATTTATAAATTAGGATCTAGGATATCTCTGAGGCATAGGTTTAGGGAAGTAAAAATTTTAACTTTAGTGTCGCAGTACATATATGAAAATCTTTTATATGTACATAAAAATATCAATAGTTTCAGCAAGAAAAGTGACGTTCACAAAGTAAATACTAGAAGTAAAAATAAGCTGCTGGTGCATGATACACGTCTACACAAAATAAGTAACTCTTTTATGGGGCAATGTATACACTTTTACAACAAAGTTCCCAATAAAATTCAAAATCTATCAATAAGTAAATTTAAATCTTTTATCAAGCAGGTACTTTGTAACAAGGCATACTACAATATTTCAGACTATGTAAATGATAAAAATCCTTGGGACTGATGATGCTCAATTACAGGATGCATAGGTAAACCAAATTAAAATGGAAATAACATAAAATTGTACAACTAAAATTTTTTTATTTAAAACATTAATTGTATTTTAGTTTATTTGTATTATTGATAGTGTTTTTAAAAGAGTAACTATCGAGTTTCCTGCCGGATTCTTCTCGGTAGAAATCAACAACATTGTGAACCGGCGGGAAGGTGGGAGGGTTCAAAAAATAATATTTTATAACTTTGACGATTCAAAAGTGATTGTAAAATCCTTATTTGAATAAACCATTTTGACTTTGACTTTGACTATATATACCTGTGTCGATACCTACCAAATTTATATCATCAAGACATAAAAATTTTACTAGCTGACCCGGCGAAAGTTGTTACGCTATAGCCGCCCTCCCTAATACACATAATAGTTTGAGAACGATGTTTCGCTAGAGTACCTCTTTCTTGTGTACCTACATAATAGTGGAACCTGCAAACATTGTTTCGCTTAAGTTCCTCTTCCTTATAAACACAATAGTTATATCCGCGAACGTTGTTTCGCTATAGTCCCTCTCTCTAATATACATTATAGTTGAACCCGCAAACGATTTTACGCTATAGTCCCTCTCCCTTATGTACGTAATAGCTGAACCCGCATTTTAATTTATATACAGTGAAAGCTTCACCACAGCGCCACGTTAGTACAGTGTCCACGTTTTTACACGGAGAAAAAACTTTAGTAGCCACAAGTAAATAATACTAATAATCACTTATATATTAGTAAATCCGAGGACAAGTAAATTACACTGACGGTTACCAATGAGTTTAACTTATTGTGTTTACTAACAGGAATAAAACTAGTCTTGTTGGAATAATAGTGTCGTTTACTAAAAACAAGTAAAAAATATTGGAATAAAATAACATAACACGCTTACGGTAAGCGTTTACACCGACAGGTCCTGATGAACATCTGTGATGCAAAGCGTACGGTTAAACAATTGGTTCGTGTACCTGGTAGATGAAGGGCTGCGGCGGAATGTGCATCTTTGTTCAACTCATGGCCACCATTTGGGAAACGACAGTAAACGGGAATTCCCCGCCAGGTGAGGAGTTATCCCTGGAGAACGCCTGAGTCTACTTCAGTTGCGATTCGGTTTGTATATATGCGAACTATCGAAGAAACTTCAATAGCGCGATGTAGGACGCGTGACGTCAACCTTGATTCGTTGCGATACGATATGATGTTTGTTATTAGTAAACTTCACTAATTCTTAAGGTGTTTGTAAACGTTAATTGGCCTTCACTGTAATGACAAGTAGTTTTTCATTTTCCCACATTAATAAAACTTTTTGTAATCTTTAGTAAGCTTTATATATTTATATTTATATTATATGAGGAAAGTTAAATAGGATTTGTAAAATTCTGTAATCCGAAGTACAATTTTTTAGTTTCGGAAAGTAATAAAATGTACTTAAAATTATATTGTTTTGTAACAATGTACTTAAAATTATATTGTTTTGTAACTGCCAGAAAAAAAATGTTGAAATTAATAAAATTTAGTATTAACGCATTTTAATAAACAGGTTTTTAATTCGAACAATATTTTTTCTCTCAGTGTACAAAAGGTTATAATATACTAATTAGGACACCTTCCCCGGTATGTGTACAACAAATTACCAAAATTTCATTACAATCGGATGGTTAACCCTTATTTCGCGACTCCGACTCGCACTTAACCGGTCTTTTTCACTTATACTAAGTACTAAGTATTTAGAAACAACTTATTAACATTTCATAACAATTGCTCTTAGGGCGCAAGTCCGACTCGCACTTGACCGAGCTTTCTTTATTTTTGAAGTGAAAACTTCTTTAGCGGCGTTGTGCACTATTTTGTGATGGGTAAAAATGTTAAACTCGCGTCAGGATCGCGTGACCTGATCGAATCGTAAGATGGAACTCGCGTCAGGACACGTGACCTTTATTTACATTAGGTTAGTTTTTATTTTTAATATATGGCAATTATGAGTAGTACAGGGAGGTTGGATATGGGATTTTAATTCTATGACAGATTGAGATGATAAATATACTACGTCAAAAAAGTAAATAAACAAACATTATTATTTACAATAAATAATTATGTATACGAAGTGATGGTAAGTACATAGCTAGTATAGGAAAAAAAATCGTTAATATTCAAGTTTCCACTTCTGCCAGCTCTCCCGTACTGTAACCCCCTTTTTTAAAAAAAAACCTTGTCCTTACAATGACGAACACAACAAAAAAATAATTTTTAATTATATTCATATAAATTGCGTAATGAATGATGTAACTGAGCCAAAGCTATGAACATAGGTAATTATTTTATTAGAATTAGGTACCTACGTAAATTACATTATATATTTATTAATGGGCATGTAAGGACAAAAAGCTAAATTTTGGTAATGATGTGTTCTTAAAGATGCACGGAAAAACTAGTCATTTACGGTAGGTTCATTTTAATTACGTGTCACTAAAAGAGTATTTTTTAACCGACTCCAAAAAAGGAGGAGGTTCTCAATTTGGATGTTTATATATTTTTTTATGTATGTTCGGGCGTAACTCCGTCATATATTAACGGATTTGCAAAATTCTTTTTTATTTAAAAGGGTGTACTTCTGAGGTGGTCCTCATATTAACGTAGTGAATTTATAACTTAAACTTTTGGTTAAAAAAAAATTTATGGTAATTTGGAACTGGTGAAACGCCGTTTATGTTGATGATTGTATACATTTTTGTTACCAGTATAGATGTTTTTAGTGAACGAAAAAAGCAAATCGTCACTCAAAAATAAAAAAATTACCAAAAAAAAACAACCATCTTCAAAAAGATGGTGTTTATGTTGCTAACAGTTTATAACACACTTCACTTGCATGAAACCAACTTCAAACTGTAATTCAGATTAAGTTTTTGGTAATAAGTATTTATTTTTACCTTTTTAGTGCATCTTTTTGAAACCGGTTGTTTTTTTGTTCAAAAGTTCTAATTAAAGGAAATAAATGGTTTTCCATTTTACCATTTCAAAGTATTTTTTTTTATTTTTCGCTATAATATTTTAGCGGATGCCCAAAACTTAAAACAATACCAATGTTTTAATTATTCCTAATGAATATATTAATAAAAACTAATATAGTAAGTATTAATAAAATTCCTAGTATTTTTCAAAGAGTTATGTGTAGATTTTTCATCCTTACAAATATTATAAATGCGAAAGTAACTTTGTCTGTCTGTCTGCTGTACCGATTAAGGTGAAATTTGGCATGGAGATAGTTTAAGTCCTAGGGAAAGGACATAAGCTACTTAAAAACTTCCAGTGTGAATCGGTTTTTTTTGTTATAATTGAGAAATTGCCGTTGAAATCCTGCACCGGTAACCGGACTTGGGCGGGTGAAACCGCGGGCAAAAAGTAAGTTCTCTATAATGAATGATGTCAGACAGTATGCATATTTCGTCGGTAGCCACCATTAAATTAGATAACAAATGTGTTGTCTAGAACATTTAAGTCCAGTAACAATATCAAGTAAATCGTGATAAAGAATAACACAGCGAAATATGAAGGATTTCGCTTAAAATATTGTTGGTTTATTTTAAAACCGCAACGTTTTCTCGCATGCGCTGAACTAAACCATCTCTTACAATGTTTTTGTTTACATTTGGAATCGTGGAATTGGAACGTTACCTACAAATTATTTCGAGGACTGCCTAGTTTGCATACGGCTGGCCGAGGCCTTAAGAGGATCGTTACCGCTGATGGGTTGCATTTTTTTTTATTAATTTGCAAAATGAGTGGTAAATAATTATTATTAAATCTATAGTTTCGATGACGGAAAACGTTTCTTCGATACTGAACTGTTCACATTATGTTTGGTTTCATATCCTTTACACCACAGTAAACTGGTTAGAAGTATAGTTATAAATTTTAAATGTTTTTAATTAACATATAAACACGCAAATTTAACGTTTAAAAATAATAATTATTTTTGGACATTACACTCAGCGCCGTCTGGCCCCAATGTATTATGGATATCAGACAAATACAAATACATTATTATACTTTTTTTTTTGTAAATACATAATAATCATACATTAATAATAATTAAATGGAATTATTCTGATGGAAGATGTAGATCTTGACTTTCCGCCAAAAATACCATTCTGCCGGTAATAATGCTCTTAAGTCCACGTCTGTGCGGTACTTACATGGATGACCTTCTGCTCTTATATGAATACTCAGCGGTCGGCCCATGGGCCTCGAGTTAATGGTACAAGTTAAAACATATTGTCATCATTACTACCTTATTTGGATCTTGAACACCTTCTGCAGGCCCAATTATGAAAGCCTAAATAAGGTTGACGAATACAATGTTTTTTCATAATATTTTGTAAGGTTTCGAATACGGAAAATTTGCTGATTTTTTGTCCTGTGAAGCTTAACCTTAAAAACTTAAATTTCTGTATACATTACCGAATAATAATAGCAGTAATGTTAATAACAATTTTGAAATTCTCTTAAATGGTTATTTAGTTAAATGTTTGGCTAGGAGGTTATGCTGTAATAACCAAGTGCTCATGGATCTTTATTAAAATTACGATCCTCAGAATGTTAATCTAAGGGTACACATTGAATACGTTTTTAATGAAGTCCCCTGTGTTTTATCCATATTTTTCAATCTTTAATTTCTACACCGTTCAATCGATCGCCATTAAAATTGGTATTTGTTGAACACGGCAAATATTTTTGCGCTATCTATTTTACCTATAACTCACCCATATTATTTACTTCTACATCTTTCAACATAAAACAACAACTGCCGTTCAGTTTGATTAATATAAGTACTGTCTATTTATCTACAGCTGAAAATAACTGTCTCTTCAATTTTAATATCGAGCATTTTTGACTAATACTAAAATTATCATTTATCTTGAAGTTTCGACGTATTTTTATGGCTAGACAAACGTTATTTTCATTTTAAATTTCGACTTTATTATGAGTCATCGTGACATTTGGTGTGTTTGAAAAGAAAAGAAAAACGGAAAGCGGAGACAAAGATCGTCACGCTGTAGGATTGAAATTAGATGAGCTTTTTGGTTGTCTATATTATCTTCGGCACTGATTTTTTTAGTATCCTGTATCTGCGTCATAGAATTAAATAGCGAGTAAGTTCTGGTTTAAATTTCTTTATCCATTGAACTATTAACAATGTTGATTTTTTTTTATCTTTAATTTTAATAAAACAAGTGAGTATCGTTCGTAACTAGGGCATTAAGCTCGAAATCTTGTAATCTCGGAATTTCTAATGATATTTCCGAGATTATAATACTGGTATATCAAGAGCTCAATACTGAATATTCGGTATTACACAAAAAAAAAATTCCTGGGTGTTGTTATTAATGATTATAGGTACTTGGAAATCAGGATGTTTTTGGACAGTTCTCATTATTGTAACTTATTCACTGATTTTTATAATGTGATGTAATGTCATGACGTATATAATGTTGTCTAATAAGACCTAGTTATTAGAGAACATTAAGAAAGTTAATCGATTATATGAAATTGTGTGGCAGCTTATTAATCATGGCATGACGAAGTCATAATGGAACACTGATTGTTCTGTACCATTATCTATAAAAACGGCAAAAAATCACGTTTGTTTTATGGAAGCCCTCCTTAAATATTTGTTTTATTTTTATTTAATTATTTATTTTTAAAGGGAATATATACTTAACTAAATATTCTGTGCATATTTCAACCGTGTACCTGTTGCCGTTATCAATATCTGGTGACGGACGGACGGACGGTCAGCGGAGTCTTAGTAATAGGGTCCCGTTTTTACTCTTTGGGTAGGGAACCCTAAAAACTAGGCTTTCTATAAACAACTGGGCCGATTTTTTTTTTATGTAAAAGTAATACCTAAGTAATGTATTTAGAAAATAATGGGGTTCCCTAACTAAATAATGAGATCTGCGACAAGTAAACTCAATTTTAAGCATTATTTTGTGATTTTTAAGTTTGTGTTTTAAGTTTTTTCTTTTGAGATTTGTATACTAAAACAAGTAAGAAAGACAGTTATGGGATATTAGGGTACATGGTATATGGAAGTCTGACAAGCAACTCTAATGTTGTAAAACTGTAAAATACCTATTGTGTGATTTTATTTGTTGAAGTTACAAAATATCTTAATTGTGTAAATCATTACTGCATTTTAACGGCCACAGTCTCATTCGTAGTTATCAATATTAAGGAAGCTCTGATCTCCTTATATTTTTTGATAAGTTTTGGTGGAGTTATTAAGAGGAAACTCTTAAAATTAAAAAATGGCGACACACATGAATTTTTTTTTAATTTGTTTTAGACATTCCTGACATCCCAGAGGATATCAAAAAGCTCCGCGCGCTGCAGATCGCGGATTTTAGTAGCAATCCCATTCCGCGGCTGCCGGCCGGCTTCAGCCAGCTTCGGTCGCTTACGGTGCTCGGCCTTAACGACATGTCGCTCACCAGCCTTCCTAGCGACTTCGGCAGGTAAGACCACTTTACTACGTTAAGGGTTAGAATCGTTTGCAACCTTCGCACGTGGGTGGTAACACAGTCTTAACATTAATTTTATTCATACAGTCGTCATCGCGTTTGATGTTGAACAAAAAATCCGTCAACGTCTAGGCTACTCTGTACATTCATGACGAAACGTATGACTGGCTGTACAGCCACCGAATAGCCATATGTGCAGACACAGGGGATCGTTTCAGCTTCCTGTCACTCCGCGCGCCTCAGCACATTATTGTCTTCGATGGCTGACTGTTAGAAATTATTGTTTAGGCTGTGGTTGCGGAGTTTCACATAATATTTCTCTTGAACTGTACGACTGTACATCAGTTTGTCTAGTTTTTGTGAGTCGTTCGAACTTTGCTTTAGCGTTTGCGTATTCATTGAAAGTCCTATATGAAAAAAGCGTCTCGGGACGCGTCCGCTAGGGGCGCTCCTTTATTTCCATACATTTATTTCTTTGACGCCAACGTTATATTCAAGATGGAAGCTCACACTTGACTGGTCGCATTTGTACCGGGATCTTTCAACCATTTCCATGCCGTTCTATGTCTGATACTGTCTCAATATTCTTTGTAATTCTGATTGTCTGTCTCAATACCCTAACATAGAGTCTATGCGTCTTCGGTCACTGCCTATGTATTCTGTTAGTCCAAACATATTGGAATTGGAGTAAGAGCATTTGCTCTAAAAATATCAAATTGCGCATTGATAAATTTTAATTCTGATCGAGTTCTGAACCCTATTTTTTTAGGTCAAAAATCCTGTGTATCTGAAGCTTATCAATTTGGTTATACTTTTTAGGATCTATTTTAGAAAACATTGTTGCGATAAGATGACTATATCTTGTGTCTACATTACGTTCTATTGATTATAGTGATTAACTTTTGCCCGCGGTTCCACCCGCCTTAAAATCGATTATCGTTGTAGGAATTAACTTCTCAATTACAGGAAAAAAAAGCTACTCACACTTGACGCTTTCGAGTAGCCTTTGTTCCTAGGGAATCAAACTACCTTCATGCTAAATTTGCCTGCGGTTCCACCCGCCCTATATTCAATTATCGGTGTAAGAATTCAGCAGCAAACTCATCGATTATAGAAATAAAACCGACTCACAATTGACGTTTTCAAGTAGCCTATGTCCTTTCTCGAAACTATCTCTATACCAAATTTCATCCTAATCGAAACAGCGGTTCAAGCGAGAAGAGGTAACAGACAGACAGACAGACATTTTTAATATTAATATGGATTTGCACAGAATTATCGGAATTCTGAATAACATTCCCAGGTGCTTCTTGTCATTACTTTACCGCTTTACCGTATCACAGTTACCGTGAAATTATTTCGCAACTGGTTTCACATCATTCAAATGCTTCTTTCCCAGTAGAAACGAATGAATGAAAACAATAGGGACATTATTTTAACATTCTTATGTTAGTCATCAGATTTTACATACAATTGTCAAGCTGTCTGAATCACAAAAGCCGTGTTCTCGATACGCAATCCATACTAATATTATAAATGCGAAAGAACCTAACTAAGTAAGTGTCTGTCTGTTACCTCTTCACGTCAAAACAGCTAAACCGTTTTAGATGTAATTATGTGGAGATAGTTTTGATTTTCGATTTCACTTTGTGTCCTGAGTGGCAGAGGTTCGTGACGAGTCTTTTTCTTATTTTCTCAAGTGCATTAATTATTCACACCACTGGCTTTTCGGTAAAGGAAAACGTCGTGTGGAAATCTGCATACTTCACAAAAAAAAGACGTATGTGACGTCCACAATCTGCACTGGGCCCGCGAGTGCACTATGGCTCAAAACACCCTCGTTAAAGTTAGGCCATGCCCCAGCAGTGGGGACGTATGAGGCTGATCTGATATGGAGATAATTTGAGTCCCGGGGAAGAACATAGGATAGTTTTTAACCTAAAAACTTCAAATGTTCTTAACTATATAGCTTATGTCCACCCTAAAAGTCCATTTTAAATGCTGCTAGTAAGATGTTTGAAATAGGATGAGTACCTAGTTTCGGAGATTATATCCTACATATAAACTTAACCTCTTTTTTTTACCGATATAATGTACATTATCCGCTTAATGTAAATAATCCAACCAAAGAGAATGAGCCAAAATTTCAGTGTGTCGTACAGAAGTTATGTCTTTTAAATTTGACTGGATTATGCCACAAAACGCATTGAAGCAGTAAACAGAACGTACCTAATGTAAGTGTAGATTTGAACATTATTCCCTTTGATGCATCACAAAAACAAAGCGACATCCGCGCCTACCACCTACCGGTGGGTAATGTAACTGTTTTACAATATGATCACTAATGTAAGTTTTTAAATTTTCGCGTCCCATCGGTAAACGCTAAGTAGTCATTGATTTGGCTAGACCATATCATGATATGGCCAGCGGGTACTGAAATATCATAAAATATGACCATTTCATGAAATGATCGGACACATCATGAAGTGATCTATTCTAAGATCAGGCCACGATATAGGATATATGAGAAGAATTTTATTTGTTGCAAGAAAATCAAATTGAGGGGCAGGTTGTTTTTTTTTTTGCGCAAATTTTACTGTGCTTATTAATAATAATAATAATATTAATTATAAATATTTTTTGGACAATACACTCAGCGCCGTCTAACCCCAAAGGAAGAAAAGCTTGTGTTATGGATACCAGACAACGGATACAAATACATATAATTTAGTTTTTTTTTTGTAAATGCATACATAATATACATAAATACACCAAGACTCAAGAAAAACACAAATGTTTGTCCAGTGTGGGAATCGAACCCACACCCTCTGCACAGCGGCTACGGAGCGGCGCGCAGCGGAGCAAAAACCGCTGAGAATCTGAAAGGATGCAGACATTATTTTTAACTTCAATTATATTTAATATGGGCCCCTTTTTAATCTTATCTGTGTTATTAAATGGTCAAGGGCTTGTAAAAACCTCTCTTGTTAACAAGCACGTTTTATGGTTTTGTCATGATTACAAGTTTTACAATGTACTGCATTCCTATATTTAGTAATTTAATTTTCTATTTCTCGCTTTATTACATACACGATTTAGACCGTTATGCTATTGACGTGTTAACATAAAATTAATGCTAGTATATACGTCCATTGTTATTTACGACTTAGCATGCAATGTAAGTACAGTCACAACGAGTATCAGATCCCGGGAAATAGATCCAGACTGTGTATTAAGACATTATATCACAGCCCAGTTGTTGCTTTGCATTGGTTTTGTTAAGGGGCTAACATCGGCTAACTGGCGCCGCCACTTGATATTTTTAGTTACTCTTCATACAAAGCATATTACAAGAATGTGCTTCATAAAAATTGTTAAAATAGTCGTAAGGTATTTTTCAAACGTTTCGTACTGTTTATAGAATACGTCAGTAAGTTAACAATACCGTTACTTAACACTATAAAATAACAAAAGCGGCTACTATTAGCAAAAATGATATTGTAAACTCACTGAGATACTTTAGACACAGTGCGAAACTTTCTATAAATAGCTTATGACTAGTTTAACAATTTCTATGAAGCACATTTTTTGATTCATGCTTTGTATGAAGATAGTTAAAAATTCAAGGGGCGGCGCTAGTTAGCCGCTGTTAGCCCCTTTACCGTAATTTGTCACTTACTATAGGCCAGTCATAGGATATTGGCATCTGCATTAATTGTGGCGAGGTTACTTTTTTAAAATGTTGTTAGGGCCATGAAGGTAGTAGAAATTAAGAGGTCTTTGAAGTTAGCACACCATGTTTAGCAAACCGCAAAATAAAGTATACCCAAATTTGCCGTTTTTTATCCCATATTTATCCGTTACATTAAAAACTTTGCCGCTGCTTCCTTTTTAGAAAAAAAAAGGGTGGTCAAAGTTAGCCGGCCACCTATGCAAAATGTTACTTGCAGGGGTGATACGGGCCTGCAATATGGCTTAGAAAGTTAGCCCGAAGTTAGCCGACCACCCTTTTTTTTAAAACGGGAGCAGCGGCAAATTTTTGTTATGGCAGCTTAACAACGAATAGAAAACGGCAAATTCTGAGCCATATTGCAGGTCCGTATCACCGTATATTAGCCGTCCACCCTTTTTTTCTTAAATAGTTCGACGGAAAAATTTTTAATATAACGGATAAAAAACGGCAAATTTGGGTATACTTTATTTTACGTTTGGCTAAAAATGGTGTGCTAACTTCAAAAACCTGTTAGATTTGCAATCCTCAAAAAAGTTGAACAGTACCTACAGTGTACGCCAGTCATATTAGACACAAAAACTGACCCCAATCTAGATGAATTGTTGCAAGCTTGCACACTTTCGACAATCCTATGGATATTAGGGCCATTTTTTTTTGTCTAATATGACTGGCCTATACTGTTCTTGCATCTACAATACAAAGTTTTGTACGGGAAATATTCAGCCAAAGGTGAAAGCGAAAGTTGGACTGGAAAGTTTTGGTTAGTTGAAACGAGCATTTGATAGACATCTCGGTAAACACAAATTCCGCTGAACTCGAATTATGTGGTTTGGCGATCATGTTACGTACAAAAATAATATTGTACCTACTCGTTTCTGTTCATTGCTACGTAGTTCGCTTTAGCCTAATCGGATATTAGATATTTGATTTCTGAAGCGGCGATTTGCACATTTTTGTGATGGATAAAAATTGTCAGTATCACGTAACCTGATCGAAAATTCGTAAGATGGAACTCGCGTCAGGACATGTAACCTCTTTTTACATTAGGTTAGTTTTTATTTCTGGTATATAGCGATTAGGAGTAGTACAGGGAGGTTGGATATGGGATTTTAATTATATGACAGATTGAGATGTCATATATATTACGTCAAAAAATTAAATAAACAAACATTATTATTATATATTATATATACTATACTAATAATATAAAGAGGAAAGATTTGATTGTTTGTTTGTATTGAATAGGCGCCGAAACTACTGGACCGATTTGAAAAAATCTTTTATCATTAGAAGCCGACTTTATCCCTGATGAACATAGGCTACTTTTTACCGCGGGAAAATGCTTCATTCCTACGGGAAAACGGCTAAAAGGTCAACGGGTAGTAAGAATTATCCTTCCGAACTTATCTTTTTCACATAACTTCTAAACGGCTGAAACGATTGGGTCGAAATTTTATATGGGTATTTCGACGGTTTCTTGGGTGATTTAAAAATACAATTGAACCCGGTAGGTGGCGCTGCTGTCGGTATGTCAACTACTAAACGGCTTGACCGATTGGGTTGAAATTTTGTATGTGTATTTCCATGGTTTCACAGGCACGAATGTATTATGCCATTAAACAGAAAAGATTTGATGGTTTGTTTTTTTTTCTATAATTGAGGAGTTGCCGTAACGAAATTTAGGGCGGGCTGAGCCGCTGTCAGAAGCTAGTAATTTATAAAAGAATGACAGAGTAACTATATCCAAAGAAGATGTTATCTATGTATAATATTTTAAATAAAAATTTCTACAGACTTTCAACAAAAAAAAATGCACTGTCTATAATACTAACATTACGTTCCCATTCAAAATGATTATTTTAAATACAATGCTTATATTACGGAACCCTTAGTTGATGCATGTACGACACGCACTTTGCCGGAGATTTTTACTATCTATTATATTGTCATGTGACTACGAGCCGAGTAATATTATATTCCGAGAATCTTGTAACGTAACGTATACCACGTTGATAATGTTGATATTCAATCCAATCTACGCTCAAGGTTTAAGTAGTTCTCCAAGTTCGTCATCCTCGATTGACTTCGAGTGACTAAAAACAACTAACATGTCTGGTTTGTCTGCTTTATGTTTGTTTGAAAACAAGTCGGAGGGGAAGGAAGTCCACTCCAGTTACATGACTTTACCTTTAACTTGTTTTTTATGCGTTTCAAGTTGTATTTGTTTGACGATTTTTTTTTTACGTGAGCGTAATGAATTCTTTGTGTTTATCACACGGGTGGGGTTCTGAATTTACAGACAGTAGTTAATTGTTTTGTCGTGAACCTCTGTTAATTACAGATCTAATCTGTTAATCAACTATTTTTTGCTGTGCAACTTTTACATTAAAGTTAGTACATCCATACTACTGTTTGTCTGCCCATCTCTCTGCCTGTCTGTCTGTCTATCTCGTCACGCTTAAATCGCTAAACCGATTTGGATGAACTTTGGTATGGAGACAGTTTGAGTCCCGGGGAAGGACATAAGATAGTTTTTATCCCGAAAAATTTAAATATTTCTGCTGGAATAACTATACCCGAGCTTAAACGAACTAAAACTTTCTAAAGCAAACCTCATTAGAATAATGAAGAAGTTGACGTAAGAATCCCACGCCGATAACCAAATTTAGGGTGGTTGAAGCTGCTGGCAAAACTCATTAATTACCAGCTATCCTAATATTAACCTATATATCTATATATTATATCGAAAGTTTGGATGTTTGGTTGTTTGTTTCTTTATCACGCTTTAACAACTGGGTGGATCGGGAACCGCTAAACCGATTTAAAAGAAATTTAGTATCGAGGAAGGACAGATTTCCCGCGGAAATAACTATTACGTTTGTTACCTACTCAATTCTGCCGCAACGGAATGTTAAATTAAACTGAAATTTTGCACAGAGATAGTTGAAGATACAGAGAAGGACAAAAGTTACTTTTATCCTGAAAAATTCAAAAGTTTCCGCGGTAGTAACTATAACCGAATTCCACCAACGTTCTGTAGCTGCAGCTATAGCTTGCTATAACTAACTCTTTTAGTATAGCCAAGGAATTGCCGTAAGAATCCCACGCCGATAACCAAATTTAGGACGGGCGGAGCCGCGGGCAAAAGATAGTATGGGAATATAGGACATTTGCAAGATACACTGCATCAGAAGCAGTTTTCGGCGATGTGCTTAGTAATTAGATTTTTGATGGGTCGGCAACGCGCGAGTGATGGCCCCAGGTGATGCAAGCGTCCATAGGCTGCGGTGATCGCTTACCATCAGGCAGACCGCAAGCTTGTTTGCCACTATAAAAAAAAACACCTGCCCTGTAGGACTAAGGAAGTTGGTAAATAGATTGTACCCCCCACATTATGATGGGTTTGTTTCTACATTCTGGGGATCAAAACAACTAATATATATAATATGTACGTACGTACATAAATTATTTTTGGAAAAAGTAATAGGTTGACTGTTAATTAATTGGCTAGCAAAAAAAACTTCTAGATCCAATAAAGTCCGGATACAAATAACTTGACAAAGACATATTAGGTGCGTTCTGTTCACCAAATGTAAACAAACAATATGGTCGTTCTTTATTTGACAGCGCATCCACTACTCTATCACCCGAGCATGTACTCCTTTATTACATTTAGGGGCATTTTGTTGGCATGCACTATACGCATTGAACGCGCTATATGAGCACATTCGATCGTTCTGTTTACCAAATATTAATGAGCTATGACGTCAATTTTGGACCGCATTCAAAGCATTGGCTTCATATGCTCGGGAGGTAGAGTAGTGGATACGCTGTCAAAATAGTGAACAGTAATAATATTATTGTTTGTTTATTTTTGGTGAACAGAACGATTTCAATGCCTATGCGATGTCATAGATCTCACTGCCGTCAAAAGAACGCGCTTGTACTTTTTACTAATGTACAGAACATTCTTTCTTTAACCAACATACAATTTATAAACGTCAATAAAAGAATTTTATTGAAGTGCGGTTTAAATTGGAATGTGTGTAAATGTTAGCGTGTAGGGCGTGGTAATATTAAAAAGTTTATTACTTTTCTTATCGTGTTAGGCCAGACGCAGGCCATACATAATACTGAAGCATCTACAAACAACGCACGTCATTTATTGGACAAACTATGTATTACCAGCTTTAAAAATATTTTAATTCAATAAGCTTTGAGGATTCTAATGATTTTCTGGCTTTTAATAGTCTTTGCGCACGTATTTCTCGTATCGAAGCAGTTCTCGTAGTAGCAGTTTTAATGATACCAGAGATATAACATTTTGTTTACCACTATACAGATATGTTAAGTTTTAAAGTATCTCTCCAAACATTGAGTCGCAAAATAATTTTTTTTTTGCGTACTCTGTCTTGTAGTGTGTAATTAAAATAGGGCTTCAAAAATGCAAAAGGTTTTAAATTTTTTTTTTTTAAATTTATATTTTGGGAGGTTTTATTTAATTCAACCTGTGTGCGCGTGTTATAGACTGCGTAATATTGCAGGAATTTATGAAGTGAGGCTTTTATATACTAAATATAAGTGCCGTTATACATACAGTGCGGACCGCGAATCTTGGGGCTTTAATGTTACATAATGCGCATGTACACTGAGTCACATAAGTGATAACTATATTCTATATTGTTCATATCTATATTAATCAAATGATATATATATATATATATATATATATATATATGAATAGCATGACATTATTATAACTTTTTTTTTACACATTTTGTTACTTGATTATGTATTGAAATTCGACAGTTAGCCAATACCAGTTCAAAGTACCTGGGGACAAGTACCTTTAGTGATGCTTAACAACGCCATCTTTTGTCAAGTAGAATTAGTGCTGCTGTGTCGGTAAAAATTATAGTGTTACTACACGCCAAAAGATGTCAGGAAGAGTCATATTTTTCAGTTTATCAGTGCCTGAAAACACGGATAAAACGACTTTTTATAAAAATGAAACCTAGCTAGATCGATCTATCCAAACCAAAACCCCTGCATTCATGAAAATCGTTGGAGCCGTTTCCGAGATTCAAATTATATATCTATATATAGGTATAGATAGATAGATTTAGAACCAATCTGTGAACACAAGGTAACGTATGTTCGGCGAAGGACCAATAGAGACTAGAGATAATAGAGAGAGGCAGTCTCCACGAATTATCTTGAAACCCTAAGACTGTGGTTCGAACTGTACATCTGTTTATAACACTCGTATTTTCTTTATCATCTAAAACAATTACGACCGTACGTATAATGCGTCAAAAACAATGCATCTTGTTTTGCCAACGCCTGATTGCATATTAATAACAATATCGAAATGCTTTTATAGCGCTAATAAACCTACTTTTAAATGCCGTTAAACTGTTACTATGACGCATTCAATGGTTGCGTATTTACTGCATATTTTGTAATTCTTTTTCAACAAGTAAAAGTTAATAAAAAAAATAAAAGGTGATCTTAGTAACTGAAAAGCAAAAAAGTATTTTACGCCAAAAATCCGCCATTTTGATTTCCAATAATTTTAATATAGGTTATGATGACAGTCTAGTGGTTAAGACGAATCTAACCACGTTTTTATTAAAATCGGTTTAGCGGTTAGCACATTACCCACCTTTTGGGCTTCGCCGCAGTCTGGTAAAAAGGACGTACAATATTGCTTTTTATTTACACAATATTTCAAACAATGCATACTTATATTTGTTTATCGAAAGTTCTAAGTATGTGGGCAATGCCAGAGAAGTGACTCATGGTTTAGTGGCTCGATTTTAATTATTTTTAAGCTCTTACAACTAACAAATAATATTGACTGTTGGTCACATAATTATATTGTTCGTTTGGTCATTTTAATTTTAAACGACTTCAAAGTAGGAGGAGGTCCTCAATTAGACTGTATATATATATATATATATATATATTTTTATATGGATGTTCAGCCATAACTTTTTTGTTAATGAACCGATTTGCGTGATTTTTTTTTATTCGACAGGATATACTTGCTAGTTGGTCCCATAAAATTTTTATCCAAATCGATTCAGTAGTTTAGTTTTTAGACAATTCCAAATAACTTTTCCTTTGATAAATGTCATCCAAATAACTTTCCTTTGAAAAAAGCACTTCGTCACTCAAAAGTAAAAAATAAAAACTTTTTAATAAAAAATAATATTACTTACATTGTCATTATACCTACTTAGTGTAGAACTTAAAATCTGTTATTTATACCTATTTGAAGTTTAAATACATGATGTAAATAACAAAGGTCATCATTGAGGAAACAGCTGCTTGTACATATATAGGTACCTACTATATAAATAGTTGTCTGCTTTGTCTTTAAAATTGAATAAATTAATGGTATCTTTTTTTGACCTTTTGTCTTTCAGTAACAGTAAATTTGTTTCCCTTGAAATTGAAAGACGATCCGCATGTCAAAATGCACAATAATTCCTTAGTGATAATTACAGAAAGCTATTAAAAAACAAAAACACTTGTGTTTGAAGCAACTGAAATTACTACAAGTACCTTATTAGGTATACCTATCGTGGCAACTGTATGCATAAATTCTAATTTTTTATAGATATGACTGGAAGACATGACTAAAAGGTGCTTACCAAAATGTGTTCAAAATTTAATATCTGTTTCAAGATTAAAAGGCAGACACGATTATAGGTTTTTTATTCCCTTTAGGTGGCAAACAAGCTAACGGTCCACCTGATGCTATACAACAGAAATACATCATTTGTGAAAATTTCAACTGTCTTACTATCACGGTTCATGAGATACAGCCTAGTGACAGACGGACAGCGAAGTTTAGTTATAGGGTCCCGGTTTTAACCCTTTGGGTACGGGACCCTAAAAAGAAAATTTGAACAAGTCAAGTACTTATACATGATTAATTTGCCAATTTAATAACCAATTTCTGCATTACCATTTTAAATATTAATGACTTCTAGTTAATATTAAACAACTGCTAGTAACTTATCAATTCCTAGTAGGTACATCAATGTAACAAATACACAAATCCTAATAGAACGAAAAAAATACATTATTAATAGAAACAATCGTTACTCGTTTGAGACTCCCTGAAAGTTAGAGTTGATGAAGAAAATATAAAATATTTATTTACATTGATAATTGATAAAACAGTAATAAAAATCTATGACTAAAGAAAGGGGTTTGGAATTTGATTTATTTATGTTCCATGTTATGTAGTTTTATACTTTAAAAAACCTTTTTGTTTATTGAAAGCACTATCGGGGCTGCCGTTAAACTAATCCTATGATGATTTTATATTTTTTTTAAGAATAACAAACGGTTTTACGAACATCACAATAAAATGCCTACTTTGTTGCCACACACCACGTTTGTTTATTATTTTGAACTTTGTGTAATACGTGGTTTTGCGATTTCTTCAAGTGCACTGCAAGATTTCCCTGGTATTTTTAATGAGCTTATCAGAAAACCAAAACAAAAAAGTGCGAAGGTTCCGTATAGCATTCAAATATAATTTTTAGGGTTCCGTAGCCAAATGGCAAAAACGGAACCCTTATAAATCCGTAATGTTCCTCTGTACGTATGTCACAGCCTTATAATTCCGTCTTTGGGATGAAAAACTAAGGGATGAAAAAAATATATTTGACGTTTAGTTGATGTCATTTTATACGGCTTCAAAGATGCACTTGAAGTTTTTGTTTTTAAGAAACTTTTTCTCTAAATTAATATTTTATTGGCTTTCAAAGTAACAAGTCGTGACGCCCCTCAAACTTTTGAACCGCATGAAAAAAACTGTAAAAAGTCTCGGTTTAGGGCATTGTAAATACTAACAATAAAAATTGAAAAAATAGTATATATATGGAAAAAAATTGTTTAGAAGTTATTTAGATATCCGTATTAATTCTCATTCTACGGAACACTAACTTAATGCATGTAGGTCACGCACTTGGCCGGTTTTTAATCTAACGTAGTCTATCTATCAAAACAATCAGTAACTTATAAACATAACCAATTCTGGCAATCAGTGCTGGTATCCATAGCTTATATCTTAGGCATCATTTCTATCTCTCTCTGGTGGGAATAGCCAGTTGGGGAAGGCTAGGCACTGTAAAAACAGTTAAGTGTTATAGGTATAATAAAATAATTTTATGTCAGATTATGATGTATTTATAATATAATGAGATGTAAATAAAGTCAGGAAATAAGAATTCAGTTATAAATTGAACTCAAGTTCAAGTTATTACAGATATTCTATAATTTTTTTTCATTGAGAAAGAAACGCGAGGACACGCCACTTCAGCTTAAATACCATGATTTACTACTCTGTTTTATTTTAAATACTTGTAAATCACTTACAAAAAAATTAATAAGATTTATTTACATGTATATGTAACAGTTATAACCCTTTTTTCGTTAGAACGCGTTTTCCCTAGTTAGAACTAATTTTTACTAAATGCCTTTGTCATAACTAGAAATACCTAGTCAACACTAGAATCTTCTAACGATATATTTCATTTTCAGATAAAACTAGCTGTCCATACTGTAGTCCTTAGAGAAAACCTTGGCAGCGCTCATTCCAAAACCCAAGCGTTCGCGGGAGGAAGGTTCTCTGAAACCGCACTGTGCGCGACCATTTCGGTTCTAAAGTGTAAGAATTAATTCCCTGCCGATGGCGAGCAGTGTGATTGTAGAAAGTAGCAGTGGCATCATTTCGAACAATTCCTCAGAACACATCCCATTGTACAAGCGGGACAATGGGATGTGTTCTGAGGAATTGGGACACACACAGGGAGGCATAATCTCTCCTCAGACTTAAGGGTTCGATACGGCAAGTGAGTTTGGGATCGTCGACAATTCTCACAGCCCGTCGTTGAATCGACTCAAAAGCGCCAAGCTGGTATCCGGGTGCACCCGCCCAGAGATGGCAGCAGTACTCCATATGGGGTCGAACTTGCGACCTCTGTCCCGACGTGGACTACAGCCTCGCTCTGTTGAGTACGCCTAGTTTTTTGGACGCCAGCTTCACCTTTTCTTGCAAATGATCTCGGACCTGAACATCGCTGAAGATGTCAACTCCAAGGATTCCAATGCTCTTGGAGATGGAGAGGGGAGTGTTCTGAAATTGTGGGACTACAGTGAATGGGATTTTCTTAGCAGTGAACGAGCAGACTTGTGTCTTTCTAGGGTTGAATCGGACCAAGTTTACCCGTCCCCAGTCAGAGACCTTGAATAGTGTGGTCTCGTTTTGAGACACAAGTTCTCCGCGGTTTTCCTCCTTAATGAAACGAGGGATGTTTGCACGACCGAATAAGCGTGTCCAGTACATCTGCATAGCAATGCATGTTGTTGATGTTCAACGTATCATTGATATGCAGTAGAAACAGCGTAGGAGGCAGCAGAGAGCCTTGCGGGACACCAACATTAATGTCCATGCTATCGGAGCAACTACCGTCATCTACGGTTCGTATGCATTTTAAAAAAGGCATTTAGTAAAAACTAGTTCTAACTAGGAAAAACGCGTTCTATATAAAAACTGGTTTTAACTGTAACATATATAAATAATAAACCTAATAATATAAGTACCTTCAGGGAGTCATTAACGAAGAAAGAATATTTCTATTTATATTGTATTTCTTACTTCTATGAAGATTTTGTGTGATTATAAGATTGATGTACTAGGACTTTATAAATCACTAGGAGTTGTATATATAAGTACATAGATATTATATTCATATAGAGTATACATTGTAACGAGATCAGATATAAGTTTTACAACCTTGCAGTGAGTGATGCAGGGGAAGTCTAACAACTGCGACTGCATTGTGTTTCCACATCGTTGCGTCGGTTCGTCTCATCAAATTATTATATCACACCGCGGCACAAGGTTATTTACACCGGTTGATATGCTAGCTCGGCATTCAAGACATGAATATTATTGTGGTCTGGGAAGATTAATGTTCTGAAAGGAAAACATTAGCTCCTATTGTGCTATTGTTTTCCTCTTTTTGTGTCCATTGCTTAACTAGTTGCTTAAGGCGAGCACTGTCGTGGTAGGTAAAATTTAAGCACAATTAATATCCCTTTAAAATTTTAAAATTTTTCGAAGTTTGACGAAAAAATAAATACACGTGATATCTTACTCTACCCCCCAACCCTTGTGATATTTTGTGATTTTTGCCGGATACGTATACATGTTTTCAATACCAAGATTTGATCAAAATTATTATTTTTCAGTTACATAGTTTCCTTTTCCAGAGACCTGTCTTAACTCCATCCATTTAACAAGAAAATAAAAAACCTTAACTTCAAAAATCTCCAAACGATCAGTAAAAACCTCTAGGGACCCGTCATGTATATTCGGACGTGTAGGGTGTGTAGCGCCTTAATAATCTGATTATTTTAAGATATATAATTAGGCAAAAACGTGAAGTTATTCAATGCGTAATTTCGTAAAACACTAATTGAGTTAACAATAGATAGTAGTCATTTCGCGTCATAATCACAGAGTAAAAGTGAAAAGATGAGAATTGCAAAAGCAGACAGTCAAACCTAATGCAATGGAACTTGTCAAATAAAGGATTCGCTTTTCAAGTAAAAGCCAACAAATAGGAATCAATAAAGAATCTTTCGATTTTCCAAATTCAGAATCTGCGTATGTAGGTTTTGTTTTTACTTTAGTTATAGAAATAATGCTGACGAAATCGGAACTTTTAATTTCGATTACAATTACAAATTTATATCCCAGAAATAAAATTTGTGTAAATTTGTGTAAACCTATTTTTTATTTTTCCCGACATAAAGTGCATATTAGTTAAGTTCCTTTAACGGCCATTGCAAACTGGAGGTTCTATGGTGGTAAAAGTGAAATTATCTTTTTTTAATTTAAAAATTATTTAAATTTCAGTTTGGTGTCGCTTCAGTCTCTGGAGCTGAGAGAGAATCTGCTCAAGTCGCTGCCAGAGTCATTAAAAAATCTTACCAAGTTAGAGAGGTTAGACTTAGGAGATAATGAGATTGAGGAACTGGTGAGATAACATTTATTATTACATATATTTTTACAAATTAGTTTTAAATACCACCAAAATAGCTAATAACTTCCATACTAACCGCATGATGTTAAGCCTATGGGCGCTTGCAACACCAGTGACATTACTCGTGCGTTGCCAAATTTTTAAAAATTTAATTACTCTCTTCTTGAAGGACCTCATTCTGTAGTCTCTAGAGAAAACCTTCACTGCTAGGGTTGTTGCCCTGCGAACTGTTGCTCTTTCCACAACCTGAGCGTTTTATGATCAGGTCTACAGTCCGGGTCTCCGCAGCTTCGTCAGTCTTAAGCGACCGCCCAAGCAACAACCAATCAAGCGATTCTCGCCTAAGACTGACGAAGTGGCAAAGACTCTTGGCGACAATCGCATCTCTCGCTACCGAAAGGGTGTTCATACTTACACAGTCAAACCTATTAATATGCGTACATTGCAGTTTTACAGGAGCTTTCTTTGGCAACACTTAAGTTGTTGGAATAAGCTAGCTCCCTTTCCTAGGAACTACACTGCACCGTAGGCTACAAGAAGAATTATTAGATCTTTAAAGGGTCGGTGTTATTTGTTTGTTTGCCACTAAAAAAAACGCCTAAATTTGCAAAAATAGTTTATTGCATACACAGTTAACTTTAGTACTAAGTGAAAGAACAACATAGGTTTAATATTTAATGTACTTTAACTTTTTACAGCCAGGCTTTATTGGAGAACTACCTGCATTAGAAGAGCTATGGTTGGACCACAACAAATTACAGTATTTACCGCCAGAAATTGGTAACTTGAAAGCGTTAATATGTTTGGACGTTAGTGAGAACAAACTAGAGAAGCTACCAGAAGAAATCGGGGGTCTGTCGTCACTCACGGATTTGCATCTCTCGCAAAATATGCTAGAAACGGTACCATATGGTACTGGTGATTTATCAAATTTAGCTATACTTAAATTGGACCAAAATAGGTTACATACGTTAAATGAAAGTGTAGGAAGGTAAGTAAAAACACTATGATTACCTATGTTAATTATAAAATCTTTTTTGTTTAGATATTGCGTACAGTACGCGCCACAAAACTTTGTGTCTTTGAAATAAGCACTCCAATGAAACACATTTTAAACCCGCCCCTTAATGCATTACTACTGTGCTGTAATCATATATCTTATTTTAGAGACACAAAGAGTCGTGACTAGCATTGTAAATATATGTTTATCATAAAAATCGCAGATTACGGTCACTTAAACGATGTACGTATGTGATGACAGTTCTGCCGTAAGTTTTACTGTATGAGTAAAATAAAATAAATTAATAATTTAGATATTGATTCAATAGAACTTTAAAAACGTAATCACAATTAGAGGTTTCTGTTTATTTTTTCCAAAATATATATAAAAATATAGCTTCGTATATAACCATTTTGGTAGTTTATGTAATTTTATGAGGTAACTAATTAATAAATTTACGACTTAACATTTTTACTATTGATTGTTAATAATTGATTTGCTCTGCGACGTATGGTTATATTACGGTAAAATTGCGATAATGCTATAATTAACCGCTATAATCCATAACTACTCATTTCTCTGCAAATATGAAATATTGTACCTACTTATTTGTTTTTTATGATACTTTCTTATTAGTACAAGGTTTTCAAGGAAAAGCATGTAGGACCTGATCGCAGAAAATCACTGATTGTAAGCACCTTGCATCTACGTACAGTGCAGTGGGCATCTCTATTCCAGTTCGAGTTTGAATATAATAGTGATTCCTTGTCCAACTAACCTTGTGTCATCAATTTATCATTATAAAAAAATCCTCGAGGGATGAATCAGTTCGTTCATATTTAAATGAATTTAGTACCTTTTTTATCTGACTCGGCAGCAGTCAGTTATAGCTAAAGTCAGTTGCATTATCATTGCTTCACTTGACTGATAAATTTGTTTTATTTCTCTTTCAGGTGTACAAAACTACAAGAGCTTATATTAACAGAGAATTTTTTAATGGAACTACCTAAGTCTATAGGGAATCTCAAATCATTGACTGTGTTGAATGTAGATAGAAATTCATTAGCTGACATACCACTGGAAATCGGCAATATGACGTTGTTGGGTGTACTTAGTTTGAGAGACAACAAGTTGACTAGGTTGCCAAATGAACTGGGAGATTGCATATCTCTTCATGTTTTGGATGTCAGCGGTAATAGGTAAGAATTTAGTTTTTTTCTTTTCTAAATGATAGTGACAAACTTTTAAACTAACATAATCAATATTCTTCGCCAATCACACATATTTATTCTTTCATCATATCGCGCAGTCGTATGGCAGGATTCAAAGTTTAGCCTATATCTCCGAGACACAGCTTTGACATTTCAATTCCCTGTTCGCTCGGCATAGGATGTTTTATTATTATTATTTCATGCAAAAAAAGGCCTCTTAACTAGTAAAAGTCTCTTCCCAGTGGCGGTACCTTCATATGAGCCCAAAAGCCTAGCTTGCCTTAAGAATCTAGAATATAATATACCCTTTTAAAGAACCTTGTTGTCTATCAAATGTTTTAAAAGTTTGCGGTAATGAAGCGTGTTGTACCAACCTAACTACATACTTATTAATCTCTGGCATTACGTTGCAACGAAGTAGAAATATTGCTCGAGGCAAAGGCGTCAGGCGTAAGATATCGGTATTTAGCTTCCATACACTCACTGGCTTGCAACCTGGCTTTTAATCCTCTGATCTCACTTTCTAATCTATTACCAAATGCCAAATAAAGCGGTAGATTTGTTTCGTTGGTGAACTTTCAATAGTATGAAGTCTTAAGTCCAGATTGCTTACGAATCAGCGACTATTAATAGTGAACTACGCGCATGTAAGTGAAGTGAGCTTAAGTTACTGACCGAAAATCTTTGTTTGATAAATTTTTAATTTTAACCTTTATAAGTAATTGTATTACTACTAATTGAAAGCGAAAGTAAAAGCGAAGATTTTAAAGTGGATTTAGTATGTTGGTCAGATCTAATCAAAGGTCAGATCTACAGATCTCCTTTTCATCAAGTTTCAATAATGACAATATATTTTTGGGCTATGAATTTTCGTATATTGGTTTATTTACTGGAATATCGTTAAAAATTGCATTTAATTATTTTTTTTATACCACTTACGTGGTATATATAACAAGCATACGGCCCGCCTGATAGCGATCACCGTAGCCTATGGACGCTTGTAACACCAGGGGTATCACTCGCGCGATACCGACCCTTCAGAAATCCAATAACTTCTTCCTTGAAGAACCCCATACTGTAGTCGTTAGAGAAAACCTTGTAAGGGAGCTCATACCACAACTCAAGAGTTCGCAGGAGGAAGTTTCTCTGAAACCGCACTGTACGCGACACATCCCGTTCTAAAGTGTGAGAATGAATTCCCTGCCGATGGTGAGCGGTGCGATGGTATATGTGCGATAATTATAATAGATACAAGTCTACAACCAGTGTATGTTTCTAGTGATGACTAGAAGAAGATAGCTAAGTGTTGTCTCTGCTTGATAAAATACGTAATGAGGAAATTTGCCAAAGCATCTAAGGTCATCGTCACAGCTCAAATACTTGAGGTGGCAATGGGCAAGCCACATCTCTAGTTGACGCAATACGGATTATGAAGAAGGATTACCGATTGGTGATCAGGGACTGGAAGACAGAGCAGGCTGATAATATGATGATAATGGTTTCTAGTCAATACTTAGAAGTGCTATGAGAAAAACGACAACGAATACGCTTAATTTTTGTTTTATTGAGCCAGTGGTAACCTCACGGTTTTAGGAGTCTGCCTCGCATTTCGAATGGCGGGCATTCGAACCCTGTTTGTACAGTCGAGATTTCCATACATCATTAGGTGTTGAAAAATCGTAGTTTTGCGTGTCGGCCGTTTTCCTTGGACTGTTCAGGCGCAAGGTCGCAATAATTTTTTCGCTAAGCCTGATAAATAACACAGTCCAACACAAGTCTTTCTCTTAATTCCTAAGTACCTACATTGTTTATTGACACTAATAAATTTGGCAAAGGAAGACATCCTATGGAAACCTGCATATATCTGAAAAAAGATTTAAAAGACTTACGAGGGGTCCACTTATTTGCATTAGACCTGCGTGGGGGACTCTGCGTTTGATATGTTTGACTTGGTTTAGTCTCCTTTGATTCCCAATTTGTTTTCAAGAAAAAAACTAGACAATAGGTCTTTAACGTCGCATGAGTTGTTTAAAAATTAAATAAAGTATATTATAGCTCTTAAGTTGTCTAAAATAATCAAGATCATACCGCGTACTTGTAGGCGAGTATAGAAGGTCACGTAAACAGGCAACTTAGCCGATAGTCAGTTTGGTTTATATTAACCCTAGCTCGTAACAATAGTATTTCGAGAATATCAATATTATAGGTAATATACAAATAAAAATCCCCTGTATATTATTTATTATTATATTATTTTAAACTGTCCATTTTTATGTCAATGATGTCAGTAAAGATAACTCATTAACTTTTTATTTGTATACAGATTTAGTCGTAAATGGTTGCGTCTTGTCCCGGTTAACGGTTGTGTCAATGAAAATGCAATAAAACTGCTTAAATCTTTACGATTCAAATAAACGGAGTAATAATAAACATATTACTTTAATATTTTTAAGCATACCTACATAAATTTTCTAAGTAGTTTCCGAGTCAAGATATTTATATATTATGAGTGTGAAAACTCTCCTTAAATATTGCCATAAATATTCTGCCGAAGTTAAGGTAGCCGCGCATCGACAAAGTTAATATCGGCCTATCAAAGTATCTGTGAAATACGACTCGATCAAAAATGGAACGATGCGCAGCTAGTTTTTCTGTTGTTTTGAGCTATAATCCCTAAATATCTTTATTTTTTTTTTGCGATTTTCAGTTTTAAAATGATCGCGAAGCGTTTTAAAAAAAATCGGTTAGATCATTATGCAAGCAATAACTTATTGTTAGTTGTGATCCTTGTCTTCTAGTACAAATACATTCAAATTCTAGACAAGTTATGCACTCCTAGTACATACATGTACATTGAATCAAGACAGATCTTATAAATATTTATACTTAGAAAGACTAGGTACTTGATTTGGACGTAAGGCATTTTGAAGAAAAACATAGAAGCCATATCTTATCCAAATTATAACTACATAATATGTATATTCAGTATTTTAATATTATAGCAAAAACTGTGCTTTTTATCTTTATTATCATTTAGTTCTACATCTGTTACAGGTTACAATATTTACCATATACATTAGTCAATTTGGAATTAAAAGCAGTTTGGCTCTCGGAGAATCAGGCGCAACCTCTGCTTACCTTCCAAACGGATAGAGATGAGACGACTGGAGAAAATGTCCTTACCTGTTTCTTACTTCCTCAGCTTAGTTATACTCAGCAGCCAGGTAAGTCGCATATGTTTTATACGTTGCTTTTGGTGTATTTTTCTGATGTGTTGACGTTAAACAAAATGTTGTGATTGGTTTATCAGTTAATCATTTTCAAAAAAAATAAAATCACAAACAATAGCGGTTACAATCGATACAAATCCTTTTTTCGAATTTTACAGTTGCGTGTCGCTTCTTTTAATTATCTTTTTAACTATTTTAAAATATAGTTGTATAAGTTTTGCCTTTTTTGAGTTCTATAGGAGGGCTGACAATGGGAATTCCCGAGATCCCTTGTTTGAGTTATGTTTTTTCCAACAATTTTTAATTCTAGAAACAATACGGATATGACACCCGTTACATACTTCAGAACAAATCAACACATCAAAAAAAGCTTTATTAGTCAATATTTCTTTTGATTATGCACTAGTGCACCATAGATTCTTTACATGCATCAAATAATATATGTATTCAGTTCTTTGTTGTTCTTACAAATCATCTTTATGAAAAAAAAAAAATGCGTTTAAATTACTATGACCGATACAATAGTTAAACTGATTTTAATTGAAATTATCATATTGTATTGTTCATTTGGTTTAATGAAATACCTGAGTGTATACACTCGTCTGTAGGTATGCATATGCTTTTTGTGCTTTCTTATAATTCAGCATAAATCAGTGACAATTTTTTTGTAGGATAAACCTTTCTATTGGTAGCTATGTAATAATTGGCATTTATTCATCAATTTTTTAGTCATTTCAGGGAACTTCCCCATACAATGTTTTCTATTACCTACTTATCAGCTATAGTTCTAATTCAATGCTAAGTAAAACAATATTTGCCAATTATTATAGTTGCAAGCCATAAATAGTGTTGTTTATCTTACAACTCAATAGTTTAACAGACTTAACATTTTTCATAACTTCTTGTCATGTTAAATCAGAGTGTTTTTTTTATAAATGGATTATAAGTTGATATTAAAAGCGTATTGAATTGCGTATAAATTGTCACTGAACTGTTTTTATTGTTTTGTCTTTGCTGTGTACATACTAAACGCAACTTTTGACACTTGTCACACACAATAGAACTGGATCACACCTCAGAGGTCGGAAGTGGACACTGGTTTAATCACAGATTTAATTCACAATCGCAAGAACTTGATAGGATAAGAGGTAAGGACATACAAATGTTCCTTTGCATTTCTATCTATTAAATTTATGTATTCATTCAAAATGAGTTGGCCAACGCTTAGACGCCATATTGTGAGCTTCAGTTAGCAAATTCATAACAAATGCTGCTATCGGTACCAGTGACCAATATGGCGCCTGAGAATCGGCCATCACAGTTTTGTGTATGGTACATGTAAGAGATTACAAAATTGTTGTAAGTAGTTGGTCAAAACGAAAGAACGATAAGAACTTATTTTGTTTAATGTTTGATTTGATGAATTGTTTAATGACTTTTGTGAAATAATCTCTGAGAACAATAAGTAAAAAAAAAATTGTAATTTTCAATGGGGACTAATATTTTTTTTCTTTTCTTTTGACTTGGAAGCTTCAACAATTCTATAAATTTACACGAATATTTTGTTACTGCACTAGGTTATATGCTACTATTTTTCCTAAAATTTCTTATGTGCACTATTTTGAGAATAATAGCCTTAAGATAGATAGCTAAGGGCTAATATTTAATTCATTAGTTTCATCTACCATGGCTTTTATGGTGTTTGTGTGTGTTTTGTATGTTTTGTGCCTGGCGGGAGCAGTTATTGTTTTGTTGTATAACTACTGCACGCTAAATAGCCACAATCGTCTAAAATACGTTGTTTTTACCCTTTGATAGCAGTTATATTTCATAACAAAATGTACAATATTTATGTATTTACAAAAAAAGTATAGGTTTCAGTATTTTTAGTCGTCTGGTATTTTGATTAGTTTGGGACCAGACAGAGCTGTGTGTGTGTAATGTCCATTAATATTAAGTCGCCGAGTTCCAAAGTGCATCTTGTCCATTTTCCGCACCTAACACTTTTGTTCCTAATTCCATCTTCCCCAAAAATCTCACTAAAAAGTTAAAAAGCCTTTGGAAGTAAAACCTCTCATCTCATTTATATTTTACGCTGTATTATGCTACTCATATATGTTTTATTGTCAAGTTAGACTTTGAGGGGGAGAGTGGCATGTAGCCTGGACATAGCATCTTACGGAGTGCCCGAGGGTTTGTGCTAATGGGTGGCTAGCTTTTTGTCTGGCAGACGCATACGAGCCGCAGTTGACAGTAGTTGCTATGATAGCAAGGACATTAATTGCAAGGCTTTGTGCTGTCTCCTACGCTGTTTCTACTGCATATCAATGACATCTTGGACATAAACAACATACATTTCTATGCAGATGACAGTACTGGAGACCCTAGTTACACGGGTCGTGCATGCATCCCCCGTTTCGTTGTGGAGGAAAAGCGCGAAGAACTTTTGTCACAAATCGAGACCACTCTGTCCAAGGTCTCCGACTAGGGGCGGAAAAACTAGTTCCGATTCAACCCCACAAAGACACAAGTCTGCGCGTTCACCGCAAAGAAAACCCCATTCACTGTGGTCCCACAGTTTCAGAACACTCCCCTCTCCATTACCTACAGCATCGGGATTCTTGATGTTGACATCTCCAGCGATGTTTAGTTCTGAGGTTTTTTGCAAGACAAGGTAACGCTGGCGTCCAAAAAACTTGGTGTGCTCAACAGAGCGAAGCAGTACTTCACGTGGAGGCAAAGGTTGCTGCTTTACAAGAAGGAAGTTCAGCCTCATATGGAGTACTGCTGCCATCTCTGGGCAGGTGCAGCTGGATACCAGCTAGGCCCTTTTGACTTGTTTCAACGACGGGCTGTGAGAATTGTCGACGACCCCAAACTCACTTGCCGTATTAAGCCCTTACGTCTGAGTAGAAACTTTGCCTTACTGTGTGTGTTCTACCACTTGTAAATTGGAATGTTTTCTGAGAAGTTGTTTGAAATGATGCCCACGGCTACTTTATACCATCGCACTGCTCGCCATCGGCAGGGAATTCATTCTTACACTTTAGAACCGAAATAGTCTTACCATCAGGCGGACCGTGAACTTGTTTGCCACATCAGTGTATAAAAAAAAAAAAAAAGAATTATTATGACTAATTTAATGCATATTATGATTACAAATTTATCCATAAGTCATTAGTCGATTGTAGACTTAGTCTTACACTTGTGATTACTAAGGTAGTATAGAAACAGGTTTTTTGTCTATAAGTTGTTTTTGGGGTCGTATGAAACAGTTGCATTTGAACACGGCAACCTATTTATTATTCTGTATGTCTCAGCTCCTTCCTAGTATCTCATTCATTTTTATTATATAATAAATAATAATATATAATTGAAATATAATTTTCAGAGCCAATCAGTAGACAAAATAAATCATTTTTTATACGACATTTTTAGGCTAAGAATCTTTGGTCCTTAGAGAAAATAGTTGACAAAAAATTTTCAGACCCCCTTTATTATTATTATTATTATTTATTAATATTACTTAATAATTTTAGACATGGATAGGACTGAGTATTTTTTCACTTTCCATACTTACACAATATACGTGTTTAAAATAAAGTGCTTCCTACAGAATCCAGTGTATCAAGAGATCGAGACTCGGACAATGAGGACTGGGAAGAAAAAGATGCTTCAAGAACTCATTCAGTCAAATTCACCGACGACGTTTCCGAAGCTAAAGAGGTGAGCTGTTGTTGTCACTTGCATAGTTTAACTGTGGGTCGGTTTAACACTCGGCTGTTATGTAGTCGTACAAGAAACGCTTATGGGTTGCTAAGAAATGGTAAACCGTTGTGCTTTCACAATGTAGGTGTTAATATTAGTAAGAGGTTTGGGATTTTGAGGAATTGGTTTAGTAGAGGTATTTGCCAAAGAATCACTAGGCACCGAGCTTATTTAGCAGTCAGTACGGTACTTGTAGCTTTAGAATAAGTTTTGTATAGAAGTATTGTATAATTGAATGGTTGATAAACAATATGGATTATTTATTATGATTTTGTAACTAATGTGCATGCTTTATTATTATTATGTATTATTTATATGTATAGAATATTTAATTTTTCGTTATAAAGTTAACGGAGTCTAGCTATACTCTATAGCTATATTTTCAATCAGTATTTGTAGTTTTAAGTTAAATTATTTTGTTATTTTAAATAAAATATATCTTTAAGTATATTATTTTTGTTTTTTTTTTGTTGCATGGTACTTGCTTTTTTTTATTTATGTCCAGTGTCAAAAAAGGTTCTTTTGTGTTTTTATTAGTTTGTTAACTACTGATCCAGTATATTTTTTTTTTTATTTTCGGATTATTGATAAACAAAAAAAGTGGCATCAATATGCTTAGTGTACATATAATACTAAAAATGGAGTACTGTTATGATCGACATACTCTTAGCACAGTTACATCTCTGCAAATTCGTATACTCTATGATAATTTTAAAAACACAATGAGATTTCAAATTCTTTAGTCTCCTTCCAACCTATAACCTCGACGAATTCTTATTGAAAGGCTAACACTAAAAAATATAGATAATTTAGTCAGACTAGATATTCGAAACAGGTATAAAAATAAAAAAAAATGCAGGAAAACAAAACTGTAGAATTTTTTTAATTGAAAGTGTGCAGCTCACGCATAATGCCAATTCCTGAAGAATAGTTTAATAGATTGAAATTGACCATGTATATAATCATTGATGCAATTGGAGGTAGTAAAAAAAGGTGTTTTAGTTGTAGTCTCTGCTTACCTCTATAGAAAATAGGTGTGATGTTATAATAACTCACTGGTAGCAAACAGGAAAAAGGTGTTATTGATGACTTTACTAAGAGATATTTGAGAAGATATAGAAAGCAAAAGGAAATTTCGTTTATTACTGATATAAACATTAGTGATATTTTAAGGAATAATTTATAATCCTACCAATACCACTAATGTAAATATATTTAGTGAAAAAAATATTTGGTCTTGTTCCTATTGGAACAACTAAATCGTTTGGGATGAAAACTGTTGGGTACCTTCTTATTTGTTTTTTTTTTGTCATAACTTAATCGGTGTATGAAATGACATGTAAATATGTACAGAAGTTTCGTCGCGCATGTTATTAACAGGTAAAAAACTAACTAGTATTAAGAATAGAGGATATATAGTTATTTGGATATTTATCGGTTTTAATATTCTCTTACCTTTAGGTACTATCTATTGACAATATTTAATTTTTTTAGCCCAAACTCAATATTGTCAATATAGTTTTTCCAACCAGCTTTATTAACTGTGCTCATACCAGTGAAGACTTAAACGCAAAGCTGTGAACTGGTGATTGGGATCAGCTGATAGTAAGGCTAATTAGTTGAATAGCAAATCCGTAGGAGACAAAGAGTGTCCGTCTTTACGGAGAAAGAAGGGCTCATGATTAAACATAAGGACTTCTTACTAAACTTGCAAAGACTATCGCTCTCTTATCACGGCGTTTGATAGGCAAATAATCAATGATGAGAATCGAATCACCTTAGAGCTTTTGCAAGCAAGTGGAAATCTTATATATCTAGTCATAGAAAGATCCCTTTATATTTATTCGAAAGGACGACGCCAGAGGCATGAATCAAAAGCGCGGTGATATCTTAAAAAAGGAGGAGTCATTTTATTGAAGAACTGTAGACCTATCTCACTTCCGAGCCATATCTATAAGTTGTTTCCAAGGGTCATTCATTACAAATTGTCTTAGTTTGGATGACTTCCAGCCTCCTGAACAAGCCTATTTCCGAAAAGGAGCTTCATTCAATAACAGACCTCATAGCTTTCGCGGACTATGAAAAGCCTTTAATCCTACCAAGACCTGATTGGAGCTAAAATTTCTCCAGCGGTGCCATATTAATCGATACATTGATGTTTTAAGTTTTTTGTATAAAAGTGCCGCTATGTGTATTTGACTAGAGCACGGAACTTATCCAACTGAAGAAAGGTGAGAGACTCTGAGACGTTATTTTTCCAAAACTGTTTACTTTTTGTGTTGGAAGATGCTTTTAGAGTGGAAAGTATGTGGCATTAACATCAATAGCAAGTCTATAATCACATGTAACACATAAAAACTTACCTATTTGCCGACGTCAGGTTACAGCAGAATTGCTGAAAGACATCAATTGGCATAATGCTCGGAGACCTTAGCAGATGCTACAAATTAACATCAGTAAAATAAAATCTGGCCACATATGTAGTACAGCTGCCGTCTCTGAGCAGGTGCACCCAGCAGCTTAGTCGTTTTTGCTTTGGTTCAACGATGAGCTAAGAAAATAGTTGACGCTCCTAAACTCACAAGCCGAATCGAACCTTTACGTCTGACGACGAGTGAGTTGAGAGAAGAGTTACGAGTGAGTTTGACTCCCTGTGTTTGTTTTCTATTTTAAGGAATTTTTAATGATGATGCCAGCGGCTACTTTCTATTCTACCGTTTCGCCATTCGCAGGGAATTCATCCTCAAACCTTACAATCTAAATGATCACGAACAGTGCGGTGACAGAGAAACATCCTTCCGCAAACGCTTAGAGTGGAATGAACTCTCTAAGGACTTAAGTATGACTTAATTATATCTCTAAGGATTTAATAAGTTCGTCAAGAAAGAAGTAATACCCCTGGTGTTGCAAGTGTCCATAGGCTGCTCGGTGACCGCTTACTATCAGGTAGATCGTTAGCTTGTTACCTCTTATTGGTATAGTTACTCGCAAAATAACGAATAAACTTATACATAATATAGTAGGTATTATTATCATCGCAAGGTGCAATTTAACTTTGAAAATGAGGCTAATTAAAGAATCCAATTACGATCGGTAGTGTTTGGGAAAATGCTTGAAATGTTTTGAATTGACGTATTCTCTTAGGTATATATTTTGCGGTTTATTTTATCTTCTCGTATAGGTGACCGCCGAGTGGCTAATTTTTCTGGACTCCTAAGTGTTTTGAAAATTATTGTAACTGACGGTCCTGGGTGTGATGCCATATGACAGCTATCATTAAGCCAAGTCAGAGACCTTGGGTAGCTTGAAAACTCTTACAATCCAGAGGCCATTAGCCCGAAAAAAGCTGGGCCAGCGCAAAAGGCTAATAATAAGTCTTCTTCTCCTAGGAGAGGCTTGTGTCCCTGTAGTGAGGCTTGTAAAAGATTGCAATCTAAGAAAAAAGTTGGACAACCTTCACACTTAACTTAAAAGTCTTACCGAAACTGAAAGGTTTTCATTTGGGGCGACACAAAATTCTGTATACAATTTTACCAAGTAAGTAACTAATATACGGGAATGTTTGTAGACTAGGTTTGAGGCTAAGAATGAATAACTCAACAAAAATGATTGTTTTTATTAATTATTTCGTAACCACATTTATTATTCAAAATATTACAAGTGTCTATACAAACAATTATATTTATCTATATAAACATCATAACAATGCTTTAGTTCCGTGTCCAGGCTGCCAATTAACAATCTGAAACAGAAATACATTGTCAGTGTCGAAGGCTGTCTATGTTTGGAGGCAAAAAAAATAAGTGTTTGATTTTAAGGTCCCGACGATTCAGGAGGACAGTGAAGAGGTGACACCGTCCTCCGAGTCCTTCTTCGGGCCACAGACAATACTAGGGCTGAAGAAACCGTTAAACGTAGTCCGAAGGCTTGTCACCACACAGCGAAGGAGCTCCCTTCAACGGCATTCCTCCTCAATATCTAACCTAGCGGAGGTACGCGGCAGTGCGTGTGACGGAGTGCAATCACACATGATTAGTTTTCCTTAATGCCTACGTGTTTGTTAATTTGCGTCTTTTATCTTGTGCTACTGGTTGAAAATAGTTAAACATTTCATATTGCTTTTTGTGAATCGATTGATCGAGCTTGGTTTGTGGATAAGAATGTTTTTTTCAATAACCAACCCTTGATACTACTCATAGACTTCGAGTTCTGTAATCTGTCCTATAGATTGTACAAACCCCTCTTAAAATTGACCACATTTTAGAAAGATACAAAGCGAACCTGTCGTCTTTTTTCTTTTTGTATAGAGACCTCAGTTTCGCTTCGTCTCTGTTACACTTTTGCGACCATTTGTTCCCATACGGCTAGGAAATTCGCTGTCCAGTTCTCTATGTCGATACTGTAGCAGCTTGTTTTTTGTTTAAATTGTGTATAAAAATAATTTAGGTCCCCAAAATAAGACCGATTACTAGACTTAACGAAATACCACTATGTACTATACCTATGTACTGTATTGAATTTTTTGGTAAATTTATAACATTTTGCGTTTAAAACTAACGTGTTATACTAGTGTTTGTGGTGACATTTTATTTTTAGAGTGCATTGCCTTGTACATAATTATAGCATTCTACTGTATTTATGTAATTTCTTTTTCTACTCTAATTTATGTAAATAAATAATTCTCTCTGTGAAAGAGATTGCAAGGATAAAATCAATTGTAGAATTTAAAGCTTGAGTTACAGATAAATGAGACCATTTAACGTTTGACCACATTCAGTATATGCTTTGGAAAACTTGGTTGTAAAATAAACACAATAAAAACACTTGTTAATCAAAATAACAAGTTTGATAGTAATTCGAATAGTGAAACAAGTTTACACTTTTTTAGTAGCTGAAAGTTCATGATTCAACTTTGTTTTGGATGCTATAAACCAGTTACCACATCTGCCCATAGCCTATATAAGGACAATAGGTGTTATGTTATGAAGATCTTAATTTCATTTAAAAATATGTCATAATAGTTTCATGCGGTTGATTCGCGTAGAATTAAATTTTTTATTCAAACTGCGGGTGTCTATGTCCGTCCCACAAGATGCAAGCTTTCCCATGAAGATCTTTAACGCGGTTTTGCCGTGAATAGGTAACAGACAAGCAAGCAGACATAGTGACTTTCGTATTTATGATATAAAAACTTTGAATAATACCTAAACAATTCAAAGAAATAAACTATTCTTTGAAAAGTTATAACACACCTATGTTGTAAAACAGACATAGTTACTTAAGCATTTATAATATAAATAACATCAATTATACTTTTTTTTTTAAATGTACACATACGGTGTAAAACTTTAAATTCTGTAAAAAAAATATCTGTATAGTAGCTATAGGTACATAGATATTTATAAATATTGTGAATGCACTCCCTAACTTGTTTCTCTACGCTGCTCGTCACAGCCTCTTAGCTCCTCAATGTTATCAATTTGACTTGTGTATATAGAGATTAGTATTGTTCGCTAAAAGTAGACTAATAACGTCACACATAGTTGATTGTTGTGTTTACTTTTTCTGCGCAATCTTATATTCATATTTTGTTTCATGCAATTAAAAAAAAAAAACCTTTACTTGTGGCAATATTATATATTTTTGCATCTAGAAGTTGTTCATTAGTACAATGTCACTGAATGGTAGTTTTTTTTTTTACTCATTTGGTCAATTTTATTTTTTTACAAATTATTTATATACTTAAATTGAAGATGCTTATTGGCAAATATGAATTTTTTTGTACATACCCAAAAATATATTCAGAGGAAATCACTGTTAAATTTAGAGCACAATTATTTTATTAAATTTTTTGTGTAGATCAGTTTAATATCACTATACACGTCGTACTGTTGCTGAGTAGAGTAAGCGTGTGATATCACTTCCTATGAATCATTTAGATCTTCTCACCTAATTACATCACTTGTCAGATAGGTTAAATGACAATTAGCATTTTTGTGTAGTCTAGTTGGATAAGGTATGTGCTACGCTTTGAAAATTGCGAATTATGTAGCTCCTTTTGGCCAGGTGTTATTTTAATATACAAAAAACTTTAGCACGGTTGGATTTAGTTATTTAAATTATTTTATTTTAGATTTTTCACTTATCGTTTATAATGCTGCATACGATTCGATTTGTCTTTGAAGTGTTATTATTTAAAATTTGGCACGTCAAATGACATAATTTCGACACCTATAAAACATTATCAATCTTTATTTGAAGTAAAATTTGCCATAAATAAGTCACCGTCATATTTATTTATGTAAGCATGTGCATGAATATTTCAAATTATTATTTTAATTTATTTTTACTGCTTTAATAACCTGTCTTTTAATATGTTAACGGAAAATAATTTTTATGAATGTTTGCAGACTCCATTCGTGCGGCAAAACACACCCCACCCAAGAGACTTGAAGGCGAAAGCACACAAGCTGCTGACGGGTCGGTCACCAGAGATAGCAAATGCTCAAAATACGAAAGAGAATCCGGTTGCTAACGGTCTACCACTGTCGCCACCAGAACCAGTTCCTGTACCAATGGATATTGTTGTTCAGGTACATTTTATTTAGTTCAAAGGAAAGTTGACAATCTGTTTAAGGCTATTTGTTCACACGTCTTATAACTGGAACGTAGGCTTAAATGCCGACAGATCGATTCCGCCCCAGCCCCTATTATTTTTTGCTTAGTTAATAGTTGGCTATGTGGTTGAGGGTGATTTGTTTGGGTCATAGTCCATCTCGCGGACCCATTGAGGAGTGTGGGTTTCATATACGTCTTTTTTTCTGTCGTATGCAGGTTTCCTTACGATGTTAACATTCACCGTAAAGCTAGCGGTGTAATGGATCAATGTCTTTGAGAATTTTAGAAACAGGCTTTTTGGTGCACGTTGGTTTCAAAACCTTACAGCACGATAGGCAGACGTCAAGACTACTAGGCCGTCACCGACTTTATTAACTCCTTAACTTTTTATAATAAAGATACTGGTATAAGTATACCCTTACTAATATTTTAAATGCAACTTGTGCTAGTTGTTACTTTTAATTGTAGCAACTTTCGCGCACTCCGAACATTCAGCTGTCCTAAAACTGACTAGCCAATAGCTTTAATCCCGGAAGTACTAAAATACGCAAAGTCACAAGTCTCTTAATCAGCTATCGTGTACTTTACAAGCACTATTTCAGTATATTTCTTCACCGTGAGTTTATGACAACCACACCATTTCATTATCTTAAGGTAGCTTATGCTGGTAAGTTTATGTTTCAAATACTTGAATATGTGCTTATATTATGACAGACTAAACAAATTTTGCAAGTGACTCCCGAAGTCACCAAAGAAGAAGAAGCAGAGAGTGACAACGAAACTGCTCCAGACAGGGAGTCGTCAGAAGAAGAGAATGATGACGAGTCTGAGGAATTAGAGGTATGTAACTAAACTAAAAAACACGAAGTATAAAAGCATAAAAATTTCGAGTGTGAGAATACGATTCTTAGGTCTTTTATGGGCGCGATTTACAATCCAACTTCTTTAGAGCTGTAGTATTGTGTAGAAACACTGAGTACACATTTTCATTCAAGCGAAAGATCAGCCATCTCTATTGCACAAGAACAAAAGATGGTCTTTATATTACAGCTTTTGACTTAGGATGTTGTGCTAAAGAGATTGTAGATGCGCATACACTTTTTATTGGAAATTAGTTCTTGTTCTACACCATCCGGTAGCTTGCAAGGTTGAGCTGTAATGGATTTTGTGGGTGTAATATGAAGTATAATTTGGTGGCTTTAAAACATAGAAAATTCTTAATCGTTTTGTTAAGGCGGGGTTATCTTGAGTGAGAAAATTAGCAATGTTACCTCCTAATTACGTGTTATAACCTGCAATTGCATACGAGAGTGATATAACTTCCGTGACCCCGAGAAAAATTGGCCGAGCGCCACAGATTTTATATAGTTTTTTGGATCGCTATGTAAAATATAGCAATAAAATTATATTAATCTTTGTTAATTTCTTGTAAATTGAGAATCATTTTCATAAGTATACTTGTTTTATCGTTATGGTGTATAAACATTTTCAACATCATCTTTGGCATATTTTTGTATAGAACAAAATTATTCTAATCATGTTTTGGTCTTTGTCAGTTCCTAGGTAGTATAATTTATTAATATTTTATATTTATGCCTAAAAAGGATTTTCGAAAACACCCAAATTCAGTATAACCTCGCCTTAAAATTATTGCATTAAATTGTCTATCTCGTTATACTCACACATTTGAAATATATAATTAATACATGGTTATATTCATTTGGGTATAATGATTTATTTATTTACATTTTTACACAGAAACTTCTGTAAATAGATTCATTATAAAAATGCGTGAATCATTTAATAATGTAAATAAGTATGGTGGTATTCTTGCTTGGGATTGTCCTGTCTGCCTTAACATAAATCTAAGTTACATGCATTTTAAGTATTCCTAACAATTGTCGTAAAAGAGTCGTTAAAACTTATAACATATATGTATGTACAGTCCTATATTAAGCTCATGACCATAGCACATAATGAAGCAAGAGATATAGATGTACGTATTCTATATAAATATATATCAAAACTGTAATGAAAGAGTTATTGTTGTATTCTTTAACCATGGTCTTTTTTAGCTAGCTAATACATATCAAATTATTGTTGTTCTGAAATACTTCTGAAGTTTGAATGGACTTCAAAATTTGATCTTTCTCAGAGCCTAGCTTTGTTTGTTGATAGTTTGACAAGGTTTTGAACACGAGGCATCAAAACAATTAACTCTAATTAAGGTCAGTAAGAGGTCACCAACATTTAGATGATAACCACCTTGAAACGATTAAAAACGGCTAAGAAGGGTGTTGTCTAGTAACAGATAACTTATGGGTATAGATTTATTAATGGGGTGTGTGGGGTAGCATGGACGAAGGCGCGTGGCGTGGCGTGGCGTGGAAGAACGTGGGACAGGCGGAGGCCGTCTACACCGTCGCGACACGCCACATCATCTCAAGAATAAACGCATCAATCACATGGACGCCGGCCGCGCCAAACACCTTATTGCGCAGGTGCACACACAAATATAACCTACGTGTCACCCCATATCCCTTCAGTCTCCACTTGCGTCTCTACGTTGAATATGTACGTGGCTTGCACACACATATATTATTTAAGATATCAATACAAGTAACGTATACCTAGAGGCACACATCTCGTGAATGTGATCTTAGTGTTTCTTTGGCGTAAAATCGGATAATTCATGTGTGTGCGAGCCGTACGATTACGTACATTTTATTTTTGCACGGATTTTGATATTAGTGTGAGAGCATGTGGATGGATGTGTTAGCCAATTATTAAATTTGCACCCCTTTTCAGATAAAGAGTCGTACTAATTGGCAAGGGCTAATTATTTTGTATTTTAATCGTTGCTTTCTATTTAAATATTACAAATACTTTTATAAATTACTTGATTTTGCCCAAGTCGCCAAAAATTCCGTTATCGGCTTGAAACTTCATAATTAACTCCTTAATTATACTAATGAAGTTTGTTATAGCAAGCTGGGCTGTAGCTATAGTTAGTTTAAGATTATTTATAGTTAATCTCGCGGGAAATTCTAAAATTTTCTATATAAAATATAGCCTATAGGTAAATCTAGGAAGTAACAAAGATGTGTGCCAATTTTTATAATGATCCGTTCAGTCGTTGGCGAGTTGTAGAGTAACAAACATACATCCATTCATCCAGACATACTTTCTCATTTATAATATTAGTAGGATATATACTTTAAAAGGTTACTTTTAATTCTAGGCGGCGACCAAAAAAGATTTATAAATTTTTTTAAAAAAACCTTTAAATAATAAATTTGAATTTAAACAAAAAACAGAAAAGTGTGCACGGCACGCGCTATGCTGGTCGCTCTACCTTTCAGCTAACGAGCGGTTTTGATCGTCGAGAAAAGCTATACATGTATTGCTCAAAAATGTCTAAGCGCTCTGAAGCCGTCATGTATTCACTGTATCTGTATTATAAAGAGCCGCAAGGATACAAAAGGTATCAAAGCGTCTCGCTCCCACTCAATCGCATCTCGCCCCAAAAAGCCTGGTGAAGCAGTAATGGTTGCAACAGCCCACTGCATTGACAGTTCAGAAAAAAAAATAAAAAAATATAAAGATTTTCAAGATTTTCTAAAGCTCCCGGAGAGAAACAAATCTGTAACAAAATCATATAAGTATTCAGTATGCAATTGAAATTCTCTCGGTAGGAACACTAGTTTTTAGGATAACGATGTCGAACTAGGAGGAACCCTTATAGTATTGTTGTTGGCGAATAAAAAATCAGGAGGAATTCAGTTTTGGCACATAGATAAAAAAAAACCCGAGTTCGAGTCGGACTCGTGTACCGTGGGTTCCGTTCCACCGTTTACGTTATTTACAAACAAAAACAAAATTGTGCCGCTAAGCGGTCACCTGTCCTGATATCGTCATATCCGTCCGTATGTCAAAGCGTCATTATCGTTAAGATGGCGACATCTTTGCATTGATTTTGATCATTTTTTTATATACCGTTACCGTTAAAGCGCAATAAATAAAAGAGAATATTGCAAACGAAATTCGAAATTATTTAAAGATCGCAATAGTTCTCATTGTGCGGAAACCTAACTAAATGCATGTACGTAGTTTGCTGGTTGTTTTTTTTTTATATAAAATAGCTAGAAATAAATATCGGTATTATTTTCCTTGATATATGAATTTAATAATAAGTACGTATCTACTTTAATATCTTGCCAATTAGGACGAGGCTACTGTTTTGTATTACTCGCTTTATTGTTATGATTTGTAGAAAGAATTGTTTTGAAATTCAAAAAATATTTATTGTGATGTATGTAACTAGTGTAACTGACCTTCCTTGTTAGTCAAACTGCTTTGTCATTAAAATTGTTATTAACGTGCTTCCCTTTGCGTTTCTGTCCAAGTTTTAAATCTTTTGAGCGTAAAATTTTTCATCTGCTAATATATAATGTCGATGATAAGCGAATAAATTTTTCCTATACAATCCTTAGAGGTCTAAACATCCATAACTTTAAACATCTTGTGGCTTTAAATGCGTATAATCATATATTGATATCTACCATTGCAGCAAAATGCATATTCATTCTTAAAATGCCAATGAATTATAAAATGACTTAGGTTTTTAAATAAAAATGCATTTTTCGACGTTGGCGAATAGCAATATATGATAAAAACACGTTTAGAATAGCGATTTTTTTATTGTTAAGGTTATTAAATGTAAAACAGTTTGTATGAAAAAAACTTGTTCTGATATACATTAACAATAGATCCTTTGAGTAATACGATTTATACAGTATGCTCTGTAAAGTCTAGAGTTACATTCCTCTGTGACTGTCCTGCTTGCTGCATAGATCACGTACACATTTGCACCTGTAGGTACACAGACACACACGTAATTTGTTTTTGTAGTGTTAGTAGCCAAGAATTCCACGGTTTTAGTATCAAAAACAGGAGTGGCAAGATTTAACCTTTAAATAAGATGAATGTTTAACTTCATGTACACGCTCATCTTAGGTTTGCCAACGACATCCGTAATTGGCTAACCTATAGCTTATTGACTTCAAAAAAGTGATATGATATTTTTGATAAATAAAGCATTTGTATTTGAACATCGTCACCATGGCAGAATCTTTGGAAGAACTCAGCGGAATGATGCATACCTAGATGAATCCTCACGACGAGTGGGCCTTTGCATGAATTTGGACAAGACAAAAGTCATGTTCAATTAACACGTCGTACCAAAGCTAGTATACGTCGCTGATACCTTACTCGAGATGGTCCAGGATTATGTCTACCTTGGATAGACAATCCAACTTGGCCGGAACAACTTCGAGAAGAAAGCCGGGCTAGGGTGGGCAGTGTTTGGCAAGCTTCGTCAAGTCTTCTCGTCGTCTATACCGCAGAGTCTGAAGACAAAGGTCTTTAATCAGTGTGTCCTATTTGCCTATCGGTCCTACGCTGACTACCGTGGACACTCACAGCGGGGCTAGTCCACAGGCTTAAAGTTGTCCAGCGCGCGATAGAACAAGTTTTATGTTTTATGATAACACCATATCAGTTGTGGGCAGCCTATATACATTCCAGAACCAAAGCCTAATATTTTTTTTTTATAATCATGCTCATTAAGGGATCCTTATCTTGTACTGTATATGTGTGTTGTATTTGTGGTTAATTTGTAAATATGCTTTTTGTTTTGACTGTGTTTGATATAATTTGTGTATATTTTGTGCTTTTGTTTTGTTGTACATGTTGTGTTGTAAATGTTAATCTATTTTAAGAATTAACTTTATTTTCTGACATCTTGTTAGATTCATTTTATTATTGAAAATAAAAAGCATGAGAGATGAAGTCGTTTTCATTTTCCCATACTTCATCCGATAGTTGACTAATTGTTTATGTCGGAAACACACAGTTACAAACAATTAATGTAACAAATAAAGCATGTTTAGATTTCTTTTTTTTTATGACATGCTTCTTAACATTATATAATATGCGCTATTTGAGTTGCTGCTTCGATAAAACTACCATCTTAGTTATTATAGATAACTGTTTTGAGGAGATATAAAAATCAATGTGCATGTGCTGATATCGGTATGTGGACAAAACATTTAAAGTATTAGGTATCATGCTTTTTCTTGCTCAGTGGCTATTGTACAGTCAGTTCGTCCATCGCTGTGTAGAAAATTATAAATACTTGCTTTTATATATTATTCAGCCTGACCCTTGCACAAGACGCTATTTGTTTCGAGCCCTAGCCTGGATGCGCACTAATGTCTGTTAGGCTCTTCTGCTGCTGTTAGGTGTTGTTGTGTTTTCTGAAGATACCACCTATTAGTACGTCTGTTCTACCTAGTTTAACGGGACAATTAACCTGCGTTTGTTCCCCGGTTCATAAACAACTAGCTTTAGTTAATATGTGACTGTAAAAACTGTAGTTGACGGTAGTTGCTCTGATAGCATGGACATTAATGCTGGTGTCCCGCAAGGCTCTGTGCTGTCTCCTACGCTGTTTCTACTGCATATCAATGACATGTTGGACATCAACAACATACATTGCTATGCAGATGACAGTACTGGAGACACTTTTTACACGGGTCGTGCAAACATCCCTCGTTCCGTTGTGGAGGAAAACCGCGGAGAACTTGTGTCTCAAATCGAGACCACACTGTCCCAGGTCTCTGACTGGGGACGGGTAAACTTGGTCCGATTCAACCCTACAAAGACACAAGTGTGCGCGTTCACCGCTAAGAAAACTCCATTCACTGTGGTCCCACAATTCCAGAACACTCCCCTCTCCATCTCCAAGAGCATTGGGATCCTTGGTGTCGACATCTCCAGCGATGTTCAGTTCCGAGATCATTTACAAGATAAGGTAAAGCTGGCGTCCAAAAAACTTGGTGTACTCAACAGAGCGAAGCAGTACTTCACGTCGGGGCAAAGGTTGTTACTTTACAAGTCGCAAGTTCGGCCCCATATGGAGTACTGCTGCCATCTCTGGGCAGGTGCACCCGGATACCAGCTTGACCCTTTTGACTCGGTTCAACGACGGGCTGTGAGAATTGTCGACGATCCCAAACTCACTTGCGGTATCGAGCCCTTAAGTCTGAGGAGAGACTTTGCCTCACTGTGTGTGTTCTACCGCTTGTACAATGGGTTGTGTTCTGAGGAATTGTTCGAAATGATGCCCACGGCTACTTTCTACCATCGCACCGCTCGCCATCGACAGGGAATTCATTCTCACACTTTGGAACCGAAATGGTCGCGTACAGTGCGGTTTCAGAGAAACTTCCTCCCGCGAACGCTTAAGTTGTGGAATGAGCTCCCTGCCAAGGTTTTCTGCAAGGACTACAGTATGGAGTTCTTCAAGAAAGAAGTTATTAGATTTCTGAAGGGTCGGCAACGCGCAAGTGATACCCCTGGTGTTGCAAGCGTCCATAGGCTACGGTGACCGCTTACCATCAGGCGGGCCGTAAGCTTGTTTGCCACCTTAGTGGTATAAAAAAAAAAAAAAAAAAAAAAATGTGATTTACACAAAAGTAAAGAGTTATTTTAAGCTTCTGAAATCAATTCCGTTTCTATGCTCGTTGTCGGTTGCAGCCAATTTTGGAGATAATTATTGCAAACTTTAGTTTAAATAAACAAATTAACTTTTGTTTAACTTTACCAATTAACTTTAGTTTAACTAAACCAATTAATTATAAGTATTAACTACTAAATATATGTCATCGATATGACACTGCTTCCTAAATTACGGGCCTAAATATTATGATAGGTATACCTAGAACAGTATTGTGTTTCGCTTATAGGGCGTTCCTTCTGAGCCGCGTTAAAATTTAATAGTAAAACCCCATTTTAGCACCAAATATCCGTTCCGTCTGAGCGCATTTGATAATTTCAGCGGCGCTATTATTGTCCAAACGAAACGCGTTTTGCGTCATTTTTTTACAGTTCCGTGTGTGTACATGTTTAAGTATTTTATTTCGATTTTTTTTGTAGATAATAAAGATATATAGTTCATAATGCAAAAATAAACTTCTCTTCAAAAAACAACGTCAAATGTATTTTTCTCAAAGGATTCACTTTCACATTTGACAGCTGTCAAAAAGTAGCGTAAAATACCCACCTCCCACATGGGTTTTTGGTAGCAACATTTCGTAGCAAAACCGCTCAAAAGAAACGCTAAAAGTCAACATTAGATTTTGCTATGATTTTGCTATCAAAAGCTAATGAAACGCGAACCGCTAAAAATTCTGCTACTTAGTGTTGAAAATTTGCCAGATGGAAAGCCCTATTTAAATCATAAGTATTTCATGATTTTTATGATTACAATCATGAATTTAAAAATGTATGGCTAGTTAAAAGTTAGTTTAATGTAAGAAATTATTGGATCAAAGTACTTATTAATTAAGTATATTTTGTGAAAGTATGAGTCATATACGGAATACTATTTACGCTAGGTCCGCACCTCGCTTGACGGTTTTTATTTTAATAATGGCATACACCTACATGCATTTTAATTTTGCAATTATACGTAAAAATGATGAAACGGACGAGAGAGACAGTAGATGTTTTTTGCTTGTAGAATGATAAAATACCGGAAATCCTGTTTACTCAGGGTTATCTTTAAAAAGTGAATAAGAATTTCAATACATGCATGATTAGCAAAATTATAACCAATTAGTGATATTAGGTAGTTTATGATAAACATATAATGAGAAGCCGTATCGGAAATAAGTCATATTGTTACTAAATTATATGAAAGTGATTTAAATCTATGAACAAGACAACACGAAGCAGAGATCAATGAAATAAATAATAATAGGTAATTAGCGGAACCCTATTTACTAAGACCACGCTATCCGTCCGTCCGTGCGTCTGTCACCAGGCTGTATCTCATGAACAGTGATACACAGTTGAAATTTTTACAGAAGATGTATTTCTGCGGCCGCTATAACAATAAATACTAAAAAACAGAAAAAAAATAGTATTTAAGGGGGCTCCCATACAACAAACCTTTTTTTTTTTTTGCTAGATATTGATAAAGGCAACAAGTAGACGCTAAAAATATACACATAAAATTTAGTAATATAATCACTTTAAAAATAAATAATTAAATTAAAACAAATATTTAAGGGGGCTCCCATACATCAAACGTGATTTTTTTTGCCGTTTTTATAGATAATGGTACGGAACCCTTCGTGCGCGAGTCCGACTCGCACCTGGCCGATTTATTTTCGTTCGATTTACACTGAGATTTCATCAATCTAATATATTTTGCTATTTAAAAGTAATTTATTAATATGTACATAAAAACCTAACATAACAATGCGACTAGAAACTAATATTCCGTGAGAGAATGATGTCTTGCATTGCTTTGTTGTTGTGACCATCGGTGTGACGATTTGCATCACAAATAGCTGTATAGAACCACGAACGGTAGACTTCCTAGTTTTTCTTTGTTTAATATTGTTTCATTCAAATTTTAAACAGGTTAAAGTGAGCGGTAACTTTAAATAAGTTTTGTTAAAAAACTGATACAAATATAAAAAAAAATATTTAGATTATTCCCTTATTTGTAGCAGTTATAAATTTAATTGTTGATAGTAATAGTAGAATATATACATAAGCATTTTTAATTTAAATAAAACAAACAATATCCGTCATAAAAACTAAAAGTAAGAAACTACCTACAGTGTTCTTTTTGAATAATAGTTCAACGAGAGGGTTTAAATTAACTTTTTTTTTAATATAAGACTATAAAATATTGAAGATTTAAATATTAAAAGTAAATAAGATTAGCTATCGAAATGCAATACTCAAATTGAGGTGTTCGATTGTTGTAGTAATTGTGTAAGAATATTATAAAAACGTTGAATACGACCATGATACACAATGAAGGGTAAAAGTCGATGCACGGTCGTGTCTGAATTTCTTATTAGTTAGAAAATAAGAAAGAGAAACAATAGCTTCGTGTGATCCACTTCGCATCGCACTAATAAACCCGCGAACAGCGTACCAGACGATAGCGGAGCGGATTTTACATTTAAACAAAGTCTTAGAAATTAAAATTTACTTAGAAAATTCTCTTGCTGATAAAAATGCAATGCAAATGCTGAATGAGAAATATACTACAATATAATTAGCGCCAAAAGAAAAACCAAAATGTAGATGAGAAATTCGTAAAGGCACACAATTGTCGCTCGGTTTCTGTAAGCTGTACCAGACTGTGGGTAATTGCTGGAGCAGCGTGTCACGGGCTGATGCTCATGGGCCCTCGGCCGCGGCATTCGCAGTAGACCCTCCGCGTTGCTCGCAGAAAATACTGCTTCGCGCCGAACTGTGCTTGTAACGATGCCCCAACCGCGATTAATCGATAAGTCGAATGCCGCTTGCTCGACACCGGTGAACTAATATACACTATAATTATTTTACAACGATCTAAGCGTGCAAGACCTTTATTAGAATGAGGTGTTTGAAATCAGCAGGAGGATGGCTGGCTCGGGTGAGATACGTGTGCTAGACACAAATGTTCCTCATGAGATTTCGATTTAGATTTAGCTGCATTTGGTTTGGCTTAGCTCGCTTGTGTTATCCATGTTCATTTTAATTTAGCTGGCATGTAGCAATGTCGCGATATTTAAGGCATCTCCATAATGGCTGTCTTTGATGTAGCTCGATGTCGTAAATGCATGTATCGTTTTCGCTTGGTATTTTGGTCGGAAGGATGTTGAAATGTTCTTTTTTTTGCAGGCGATAAAGAAGCGGGAACTACAGCATGATGAGCAGAAGACTGATGACGATCAAGCCTCCGAAGACTTGCCCGATGGTAAGTTTTATTTATATATACATATTTATAATGATACTTAGTGGCTCTGTTGGCAGTAGTATTTGCCTGCCGGAATTAGGGGTGTGGGGCTCGCGCAGGTCAAATATTTGTATGATGAACAATTGTGTTTGTCTTCAGTCTAGGTGTTTTCTATGTTGGTATCTATAAAATATGCATTTACAAAAATAGGATATAAATTTATATACGTTGTGTGTTACCAATCCATAGTGTTTTTTTTTTGACCCAAAAAAAGGTGACAAATTCAATTACTTTTTGTAAAATAATTCAAAGTTTTGTTGAACAAGAAAAACACTGTGACATTGTGCAAATAAGCTTTGCATGGTTAAGGTCCTGATTACGCTGTGTATAATGTCCAAGAATATTTATTTATGTCTCTCGTTTTCACTAACAGCAAAGAAAGTTCTTCACATGTATTAGTTCGTCTTTTACAATGTGATTTTAGTCTACTTTTTACTTACTTTATGTTTCTACAGTCAATATCCCATGATATTGGTGGTTGATATGGTTAACAAAATCATTGAAGAACAATGCTTTTATGTGACCGGAATACTTAAACTGACATTTTGTGTTGATTATAATACAAATGACCAATTATCTATCTGAGTTTATTTCTAATTCGGTGCTAATGTTATAAATTATTTAAAATGCAGAAACGTAGCGTTGTTTTTGCTGTTTTTAGTGTGTACTTGTCAGACATGCTCTCATTCTGTTAGTAATTTATTAGATTACAGTTGGAACTACAAGAATTGCTCCAGTTCATTAATTTGTTTGTCTCGTATACTGATTTCTAAATTAAAAGTAGATAACTTATCTGTAGATTTACTGTTTCTCAAAATAGAAATGGATAACATTCTAAAAGACATTTCTAACCGAATGATATACATATATGTCTCAGCTATCTGGTTAAATTAGCCAGTTAATTGGGCGCCTAGGCAGATCGTCAAGTATGGAAAAAAAAGGAACAGAAACAAACTGCACTGCATAAGTCATGTATGTTGGGTTAGGTTCGGTGTCACTTTAGTAAACGTCGATGCGGAGCAAAGTGAACGGAGCGTTCCAGCCATGTTTAATTTAATAATCTGTTCAGTTATATGATAATTTCTGTTCCATACTTAACGATTTACCAAAGCGCCCATTTAACTGGCTAATTTAACCAGATGGCTGCGACATATACCTAATAATGTAACAGTGTCGTGATCTCCGTCGAGTTTTCAAATAATCATTTGGTGTCATATTTACAATTTAGAAGTACGTATGTAGAGCGATGACATCGGTATAGCACGCTCTGTCTGTGACGAAGATGTCTATTGCGACAATATTTTCCACGGTCGTGACCACATTCGCTCGTCTCTCGAACACGAGCATGAAACCAACGGAGCCAACAATAAAGAGCAAGCCCCTTTATTTTTATGTGAGAACCTCAACTTTCTAAATCCTCTTTGCTTTAAAGAAACTCTAGTACTTTTGTCATTAGTACTCGTATATCACCTTAATGCCCCTTTTAGTTAGAGTTCCGTATCCAAATGGCAAAAACGGATGCCTTACAGTTTCGTCACGTCCGTCCATCAGTTCATGATTTTATAGAAAAGTGTCCCATGAGAACCGCTGTTCACATTTGTAATGAAGTTCTTAATGAAGGGAAAAATCTTTCCCTCTATATATGTTCACTGAGGAATGATTATTTTTTTATTTTGTCTTGAAATTGTTATTTTGGTTTCCAAAATAGAAAAAAAATGTGTCCCCCTATAATTTCTAAACCGCGTGTTCTAAAAATCTGAAAAAATTTTTACTACAGTTTTATACACATACTTTCAACGAAAATTGTTTGAAATAACTCAGTTTACAACTTTTTTAGAAACCTATCCGCAATAATTCTCATTCTACGGAACCGAAACGCACTTGGCCGGCCTTATGATGATATTATTTTTTAACTCTTGCAACATTTTCGTTTCCTTTCATGAAGTTATTATGTATGAGTCATACAAAAATATTCGCGCTGGCTGTTGATGTAAACTACGTATCGCCAACCTTATCAGCTTATCTCCCTCTGTGCTATTTCGCTTCGTCGGACGAAGCCCCGCAGTGCCTACTCCACCTGTATACAATGCGTTAGAATTCATCCTATTCAGTGAACTTACCTAATAAAATAACACGCAAGTTAAATATTTAAAGGTTATTTTATTGTTTTGCCACCACAGACCGATATCGTAGGCAGTGAGTGAGTCAGAATCTTCGGATGACATTCGTTCGGTTCTTTTGCGAAAATATCTTTGTCCCGATTTACTGAGTTGGACAAACAGTATTTTTGTTGAATCGGCGAGTGTACAAGTGCAGTGTTGAGAATTTAAGTGCTGGAATTTGATTGTGTCTTGTTATTTGACTGGTTGTGGTTTTACGTCTAACGTCATATCTTTGATTAAATTATCTAAGGAAGTAATGTAGTTTGCGATATGCACCTTTGCTGCAAACAACCGATACGCTCCGGTGACATTTGAAGGTCGAGATTCAACTTATTTTTCGTCGAAGCTAGAGCATTATGTTCTAAAGAGGCATTTATCGTTATATTTCGTAGGAATATATACAATTAGATAAATTATGTCACGTTTTTTCTAGAAAGGGGGACTAAGCATTCCTCATTCTACACCCCAGCCCTTACCTAGCCACGCTAATGAGCTCATTGTGTAATTTTTCCTTTATATTAGGCCACAAGTAAGTATTATAACTAAAAACAAGTATCTCCATATTATTTTGTCAGATATGTTCTTTAGTAGGAAGTTGTCATTGACTTTAATTTTCTCAGAGCTGATTTTAGGAAGCAACATTCTAAACTTTCGAGGTCCTATGCTAACAAGGCATTTGTTGAAATAAGCACAGCTTCGTACCGCTAACTATTCCGTATATGATAGATAACATCGCTCTGTTTATTTTTCGAACGGTAACAAGTTGCTTAACTCTTTGGCTCGTCTTGTATCGTGTCGAAATGTTACCATCTTTCGTTCGTTTATCTGAGACTCATAGATAAGTCCTATATGTATTTTTTTTACCTATTTGAGAATTGATAATTCAACCAGGATTTTTTATTTTTTAATGCATAAGTCTCACGTTACGAAAAACATGTCGTCTCTTAAATTATACCATTGCGTACTGTTAACTTTTCAGATTAAATAATGAATCTGTCTGTCCTATTTTCTATTACATAAACTATTCTGTTTTTTTATTTTTATTATTTATCTATACGAGTTCATGTATAAAGGCTTGTCCTGACTGATTGACTAATTCACTGATGCTCAGCCTGACTGACATCCTGGTCTTACGGAATTCGGCTCCTAAAGGGTAAAATAGGGTTGGAAATTTGTATGAAGTTCTGAAAAAAAAATGGTTTATATGTTTTATGATAGATATCCTTAATAATTTTTAATATACAATCGTTCGATTCGATAAAAAGATCGATAACGGCCATTAAAGTTATGCCAATAAATTATTAGTTCATCGGGATGATTATATCTGGGGGTTTAATAAAAAAAAATCGTAAAGCAGAAGAACACTGAGTTAAGCATGTAGGTTCTATTGATGACAAACTAAAATTTTTAATATGTTTTTTTATTATCTAACATTAGAATCTCCGTAATCTAAATATTACCTAATGATATATGATAAAGTTATCTATGTGATGTCAAAACCACAATTTATAAAATCCATTTTTTTATCTTATAAATGAATATATTGTTAAAGGGGGTTCGTCAAATTGTGTGTATGTAGGTAATTATTTATGAATGAAATGCAGTCTTTGTTATTTGTTTATAAAGATATAGAAGGGTAAAGTTCATTAATAATCAATTAGTGGTACGGGTATGTAATAATACATTCAGGGTTCACCAAGAGCTGAATATTTAAGACATTTTACACCGCAAATTAGTTTTATAGAAATTGGACTTCAAGAAATACTGATCATATATGCCAAGTGACAACGACCCAAAAAAGCTGACGTCCTTAAGGTCACAAATTTACCTTAGCTTATTGGAAAATAATAAAATAGTTAAACGTCCTGTCGCATAATTTAATATAGGTAATACGTTTACTTCTCTGCGAATGAGGCATAGTTACTACTTAGTTGGAGACACATCTCTCGATATCTCACCGAAGGGGGAGGGGGGTCTAAAACTCGCCAAAATCACCTCACGTAATTTATGTACGCCTCTAGACTTCTATTAATGGTAAAGTTCTAGTAAAGATCATATAAATAAACCAACTAACTATGGAATATTACTCGAGAAATTTCACACAATGTCAATAAATGATTCTAATGAATTGAGCTCGCAACACAATGTCGGATTGCCCTATATAACTACAACATGTATCTAATGTTAACATCAGTGTTAAACGTCTGTTAACCTTGACCTAGTAATATTCCTCTAATAAAAGCTACTGTTATTCTCGGTGATACGATCAGCAATGAAATGTGTATATGAAGTTTTAAACCTGTATCTGTCTACATAGGTATGATTGAATTTAACGGTTGTTTAAGATGATAGCTGGTGGGCCCGGTGTTACCCGCGCAATTATACTTCCCGATCCATAGAAACTTACACCTCCTTTTACTTTTATCATCTAAGTAACTTCAGTTTCAAGATTACAATCTTGCTTGCTTCAGATTTATTAATTAGTGAGTCAATCAATTACCGATTTTCTAATGTATATATATTTATTTTAATATTGTATATATTTGAATGATCATAAATAAGAAATAAAGTTCTATATGTATATCAAAACATAACATAGGTAGACTTAACATAATTTAATGTTTATCATATAATATGGTTGAATGTATACATATATTTTCTATAGGTTTACTTATTTTTTTTTGTTTTAAAAATTTGTTTTTGACAGACTAACCTTTACGCAAAGATGTATTCAAAAGTCTCAACTATCAATACTTTTCCCTCAAAACAACAAACATTAACCTATTTGTATTAAAAATTGGTTGCTATGTTACTAACCTGTCTTGTCTTGAAGTGCATTCGAAATTCGTGATTATCAATACTAAAGCGTCAGTAAATTGTGGAGGTGTTTAAAACTAGTGCTTAATTATAATTATTACAACTCTCCGGGTCCATCGCAAAACAATTATTGTGCTGACTTTACTAAGTATATAGTTTGTATGTCTCTTGGAGCACCTGTTTAACGTACAAAAATCAATACTTTTAACATTTGCAAACAATATACTGCACATTTTGTACCTGCACGGAATTTAACACATCCCTAGATATACACTTGTTCACGATACGAGTTATTGAACTGACTTTATCTTATCGTTCCAATAATAAAGTTTTGTGACGTGGCCCTGTGTTACAGTTAATATTGTCCACGAGTGCTTTAAGACGTCTAAACAATCCTCCTTAATTAAAATTCAAAGTAGATTGTATAAATTGTGATCTTATTAAGTATCTACTAACAGTTGTGTTATCATTGTTTAGCATAGTCGATTTAATATTCACTAATCTGGTTTCGTAATCCGGATATCGCGTGCAAGATGTTTGTGGAATGATATAATGTTTGTCTAATTCGAACATTATTTATCTGTTTTAAAGTACCATGTTTATTGGTCATCAATTGTGATAATTATAATACTTTAGCGGTACCGCAGCATTACTGTTGTCTTGTAATGTTTTTCTCATCGCAGTTTTTAATTTCAAACCATTGCGCTGAGTAATGCTATGAACAGAACTATCATTATTCTATTATTATTCCAAACGGCCCCTGACTGATTCGATCAGAGTTCTATCTGGGTATTAGATGCTATTTACCAATGCTTGTGCCGCCAATTATTTAGTATAGACTTAACATCTACTGACTTTATTACTTGTGTAAGTTTCTCGCACGGGAAAATAAAATGGTAATGTTCCCACAAATTACCAATAAATTTTCTCCTCAATTTATTGTTGTACCTGTCAGGTCGCCCCATCGGTGCCTGTCTCGCGAATTGACAAGTACCTTTGTCTGATTCTTGTATCGACGTTCCGGCCAAACTGTTTTAACCTTTACAACGTTTACAGTGTCAAGTTTGTCTCGGCTCGGACCTGTAGTCGTTTATTAATATATTAAAAATCAATATTCATCAACCAAGATGAGCGTTGTAAACGCCATTTAATTACTTTCTTTGGAATACTTTCCGGTGCAACAAGCGCTATAACTTATCAATTAATTTGTTACAGTGTTGACAGACTTTCGAATTCCAGCACTTAAACTATCAAAGTTGATTCTAATTAGTTTGTGGTAGATTAGTAAATTACAAGCGAGCCTATTGGAATTCTTTGGAGTGTAGTTGGTTTTAAAAAAAAATCGATGAATTATGAAAGACAAAAGACTGCAAGTAAAAGTGAGCGTCCGTGGCGACGGTTCACTGAGTCGTAACAGTACCAGAAGTAGTACTCGAAGCAACCGTAGTAATGCAAGTAACAGTAGCGCCGGCCTACCTGTCAACGAAATTTTTGCGATTGACCGATTTTCCTCACCACAACATAGACCCTTTGATATCTTGGACAAATATCGAAGACAACCTATACAAAACTCCTATCCAGCACAAAGCCTGCCAGTCTTAGACCAGTATGAGCAACCGAGACAGGTAATAAGATTACCGAATAGAAGTAATCCTTATATAGAAAATGGAGAATTTCCAAGGTATTACAACAATCCTCAGCCACAGTATGCTTATCCTGCCAACGTAAGTCGTCCGCAGTATCAAAAAGTATACGAAGAACCGACGACACAGATATACGGCACATTGCCAAGAGCAATACCGCACCAATTTGGGAATGTCCCAACTTCAGGTCATTATACATTGCCAGTGAGATCTGCTCCAAGACGCGTCCGCATCAGCGAGTTGCAGCCTATAGTACACGGATATGGTATGTCATGTTGTAACATTGTTACTGGTATATTTTCTATTCTTGTTTATAACTCGCCTATCATTGGGATGCCTTTTCAGTTAGATTGATTGTTGCATATGATCCAGTTATTTACTGTTAGTATAAAATGTCTATATCTATTTCCACGATGCATCTTGCTTTGTATTGAACTGGCTTATCCACTTTCTGATGGAAATCCCACTTATATGTACTTTAGTAATTTTAATTTATTTTAGGATTTGAAAATTCATATATTTTAAAGTTAAGAAGATTTAGGGTAGGATCCAAAAGTTGGATTATTGTAGATTAAGTTTTTGAACCCTTGGTTATGAAGTCTCGAGTGTCAATTGCTGTTGAGAATTGTAGTTTGTTTATTTTAAATTTTTTAATTGACCCTCTCTCTTTTGTCTCTTATCACTTGTGCTTTCGTTTAAATGTGTAGATAACGTAATAAGTGTATACTTTCTCAGTAAGCATAATAATAAGCTTAAACTAGCGATTATCAACGTTGCCTTTAGAATTACTCGGGGAAGAAATTTCCTTTAGAAAGCTGTTTAGAATATAAACTAATCAAGTTGTCAGCCTGCAATATATCACGTTTCCTATAAATTTCACTTTCAGCTCTTACTGCCGCCGTCTTATCACAACTATTTTGTATTGAAATTTCATAGTTTTTAAAATACTTGGATACTGTTTGAATGAACTTGTAGTCAATGTTTTTTAAATTTTCAGAATCGTTTTAGATTTTTTATTTATTGTTGGTAATACTACAATGATAAATAGCAATAAAGTACATTAGCAATTAAAATTTATTAACAGCTGATTTGGATTGCCTAATGAATAAATGTTTAAGTGATTGTATTTTCAACTAAGACCATGATCCAAAACTGAAAATCCTTATTCAATAGAAAATTTAAAACGAAATCACTGCTTCAAGACTTAAAATCTTTATTCAATAGGTAATTTAAAACTTAATCTGCAAGGTTAGTTTGTCTTAAACTTCCTATTGAATAAAGATTTTAAGTTTTGGACCATAGTCTTAGTTGACAATATCATAATCAACAAAGTTAAAACAAGGGATTTTATATCTTCGACCCGTAATTGGGTTCCCACCCAAAAGCTGCCAACTACCGTATTACCAACACTATTCCAGTAGTCTCTCACAATGCTGTTAAAGTATCTTCTAACCGTAGTAGATGGTCTGCTAAAAAAATCACAAAATCGTGTTACTATACTACTTTTCTTTCTTCTTTTCGTCAGTGTTAAAAACAACTTTCATAGTTAACCGTTAAAAAATGAAAAAAAAAAAACAAAAGTTTCAAAACCATGTGTAAGTCAACTGTACTGGGCGATTATTATCATTGTATACATAAAAATAATATATAATTTGTTGGTTATTTGACGTTTCAGGCTACATTCTAGACTAAACGTCAAATTAGGAAAATGTTAAAAGTTGTGGGTACGTAAGTAAAATACTACTATACATGTAATCAAAATTTAATTTACCTTTTAGGCATGCAATGTATTGTATTTTATATTTTTATATCATTTATAGATTTACGTGGCTGTGAGCAAGTGGGACGAGAGTTGGGTCAGCCCTCCCGAGGGACGACAATAGCTGCACCAGACCACTCTCTCCCCTAAGTCGTGCGCTCTATTGAACCACACATAACTAACCTTCGTCGCAGTTCCAATCTGAGCACCTATACGACACATACTTCGTATTATCGATTAATAAAAATAAGGACCTTAATTTTATTTAATATTCTCTGTGCGTGCGGTAAAATGTTCACGAAAACAGCTGTTCGAGGTATCATGTGTTCCATTATGGAATTCACCTTTAAAGCAAGTAAGGTTTCGCTTTTAAAGAAATACAACATTTGAACTTCAAAATCCATCTAAGCCGAAAATTTCACCTGCCCTATTTATTTGATCCAGCTGTACTGTGCTTTTTACTTCTTCATTTTTGTTGATTTGGTTATTAACTATGCATAACGTGTTAATTGTGAAATTTACATTTTTAATAATTTTAATTTAATAGAGAAATGTTCCACGCCACATTAAAAGCTTTAGAAGGCATTTAAAAAAAATAATTATAATTTTAGAGAGAAAGTTAGTTTATTTTAATTGTCAATACAGTGTAATTTAAAACAATTAATGTTGTATTCACACTTAGGTATGTTAAGACTGTTTCCTACAGTTATACAAGTAAAGTTGTGATGCTGGACATTTCCGAAGTTAGTTAAAACATTAGTTGCACGTGTTAGACATAAGTGCTTACTGTGTAGGGTCCGTCTAAGTTTGTAGGTATCTGCGACAAAAGCATTTTTTCTAGTAGTTAGTTATACAAGTGTTTAACTAGAAATAACATCACCACTAAGGTGGCAAAGCGGTTGATTTAGCCCATGGACATTTTAAATCATAGAAATCTCGTCTATATAGCATACACTATATTCGGGCGTATTCGCGGCGTACACGTGGCCACGGTCTAAGTGTTTGCGTAGTTCCTCTGAAACCGCACTCTGCGTGTTATTTTAGTTTCTAGGGTGTGTGTGAGGATTAATTCCTTGTCGTTGGCGAGCGGTGAAATCTATTTAGATACAGTTGCAATTTAATTTTCCTACACCTATTTAATTTAAATTAGATTTAGCACGTCAAAACTATTTCACTCATTGTACCTGCTATTACTTTCCATTCGTGCATATTTGTAGTTAAAAGCCTACACCACGTTTATGTAATAAAGCTGTAGTTATTACTCGCATTCAAAAGCTCATTACGTCGGCATTTCCGAGACAAATTCTACTCAGTTGTATAATAATAACATTATTGTTATCAGATAGAAAGTTCAATAAGAGCAGTGCGAGCGTTGTGCTCGGTGGATAACATAATATAGTGGATGAGCTTTCTTAGGCGAGTATTGCGCTGAGCGTGCTGAGCGAGTCGTGAGCTGATGGTCGATATAAAAGGAGACAAGCACGATTGACACCCTGAACTTAACAGTTTTGCTTAAAATAACGACAAAGTACCGTTTTGTTGTAATATATTTCGTGTTTATATCAGTTTAGTGTTTTGTCACTAGGAAGGAAGTGAGAAGCAAGGATGTCGGTGGATGCGTCAATAGTTCTTTCTTGTTTTGGTAAATTCGACTGTTCTCTTGTTAAGAGAATTATAATGCTTATTTAAGGTTATTGGGCGATTTAGATTGTTAGTACACAAATACGCTATGAGTTCGATACTTGGAAACATAAAATGCTTAATTTTTTTTTATTTTTGAAAAAGATGTTTTGAATCTTTTTCCGATCACGTTTTTTGTTAAAGCTTTAAAACGAAGGGTTTTTCACAATGTTTTTAAAAAATAATTTATAGTTAATAACAATATCTTAATTTACTCAAAACTGTTTTTTGATTACTGTCGTAGTTTTTGTATAAACGACGTTCTACTGATTTTCCGCAAGATTTAGGCGTTGGTTGTCGCCTTCACACTAAGCAGCAATTGTGCCGTTTCTTTGCTTACGTTATTACATACATGTACTCTTAATTAAACCGCTTAGTTGTGGTTTATCATTGAAACCACAAGCGGTACTAACTTATTGATTAAGACTCCAAAAACTTCAAGGTTTTAGTCCAAATTTGCTTAATTTTTACTTTAATGTGACATTCGTGATGTGGTCTTATACAATTATTAATATTTTTCTATAATAGCTCTATGTTGATAAATAATCTTTCCAAAACTGTGTAATTACAAGTTAAAACCTGCCATTTAGAATGTTATTTGTAGTCGAGCTTGCAAATGTACTCTCTTTGTTTGTATGGTATTTAACAATAAACAAAAATTGTTCCTATTATATTAGCGATCCGTCAGTCACGACGGCGAACGACGCTAAATTACTAAGGCTCACTTTCGAAACTATAAATTAATGTCATAGAATGTAATATATATGATGCTATTATAATGTATACAAAAACACCTTTCGCTTTACTGTAATTACTGCACCATTTTGTTTTGTGTTTATCTATCTTCAGTTATCCGCCTGTTATTCAACCTCGTGAAAGTCCTTGTTATTGTATACTGTACTAGCTTTTGCCTGCAGTTTTGCTTGCATTAAATTAATTGCTCGTTGATTATAGTTAAAAAAGTGTACTATACCATACTATAGCAATAGTTATAGTTTGTTGAAGTGGAATTTGTTATTAGTTATTCCTAAGGAAAATTTGGAACTGTCCAGGATAGAAGTACCCTATATCCTTTTAAAAATCTCTATGCAAAGCGATAACATTAAGCAATAACAAACAAGTAGACTTTCACAAATAAATATTAGTTAGGATTTACTATGTTATTCATTAGAATATTACCGATAAGGTTAGTCTATCTGCCTCTCGCTACGTTCCTTATCGTTTTCTCCAAGGCGCACTTTATCTTGCTTACAGTTAACAATACTTGTTCGTATATCATTTTGCATTGGTATTTTATCTCGTGCAAGTGATCTAAATAACTGATAACCTATTATCTCGCCTCTCGTGCCTGCCTCGGTTCAGCCTTTCTCCTCTAATCATTTCATCTGTCTAAATCAATTTCGACGTAATGATCCTAGGCCCTAGCCCGAGTTTCTCATATTTTGCTTTCCTAAGAGACGCCAGACTGACGGCAGCGAATGCTATACAGGTTGTGAATTTTAATGCGTCAACGGTAAACGGTGAAGTAATTTGGACTTTTTTTACGCTGGTAAAACTATTGGACAACTTGTGTTAGTAAAATAGTAGAAGGATGTTCTCTACATCATGAGGATTTTGCGGTTGTGTAAAAATAATAATTTTTTTTTTTTTTTGAAGAAATTAATAATGTTAACAGATTATAATATATTTTTATCAACAAGGAATTTCTCAAATACCTGTATATATATTTTTACATGATTAATATTATGTAAAAGAAATAAACCAAATGTTTCTAAAAATTCGCTAAGATATATTATAAAAATAAATGGGTGGCCGTCTAGAGCCCTTAACAACCTTTTTAAAAAAAGGAATGATATGATTTTTTTAAAGGGTCGACAAAGTAGCAGGAGTAACAGTTTATCATGCTCCGACACGATTTCTCGAGGAAGACGATGTTGTCATCGGCAAAATTTAAATCCTGGTAACTAAAACGATTTACAATAAAATATTCAAATATTTGTTGTTGTTGCCTCAGATGTTGTACGTCCCCACTGCAGTCCAGTGCGAATAAGCGGCGTTTTCAAGGTAGTGGCTATTAGTGTGTCAAAAATTTTAATCCGCCCATGACACTTCTTGCTTGACTTTTTATATTTAAGTACTACTTATTTATTTGTATGATAATCCTGTAAAATAGATTGGGATATTTTAAGTGTTTTACAGGTATTTCATCTCGAAGCAATGTAGCTATGTTTTTATTTCTGTAAGGATATATGCAATAATAAAAGCTTGAGGACTCGTAAAATAAAATGGTGGCGTATTCTAAATTTGCAAGCAATGAAGCAAACGGTTGGGATTCACCCTGTATATATAATAATAAAAGCATTCGTGCGAAGTGCAGGGGCAATGGGAGAGGCGCGTTGCGGTTTTACATCCGTGCCTCGAACTACGCCGCTGGTCTCGAAAGTGAACCTGCACATGAGTTATTGAGCCGTGACCACAATGGCGATACCTTGTGAAAACGATAGCAGATTAATTATTTATATTTATTAATACCTTTGTCGGGACTGAGATATCGTTGTAAATCGTTTCCTTGCTTACCACGAGCTCACCGTTACAGTTGTCAATCGATTAATAGATTAATGTAATGCCATTGAATTACTACTAACTATCGGTGGCTTAATATCTCATGTTAATTTATTTAGATGTATGCCAAGTGTTTTAATGATTCGTTATATCGTTAGATTATCTTCTTATATACAAAAATGAACCCCTCTTTCTCTTGGTCACGCCATAACATCCGAACGACTACTCCAAATTTGATAATGCTTTTTTGTGTATTCAAAGGATTAATTGCGAGTCGGACGAAGGGTAATCCGATTGTTATGAAATTTTGGTAAGTTGTTGTGCACACGTCAGAAAAGGTTTCAGAATGAATGCAACCCTTTTACATTAGGTGGCGGGCCAGTTGTTTTAAAAAAGAGTAACAACGTTCGCTGGGTCAGTTAGTATCAAATAAAAATCCTTGTTAAGTAATTCTGCTCGTGTTTTGCTGAAACATTACACAAAAACATTTACACGTTTCGCTACAAATTTTTGAGGTAAAAATTTTGTTTTTATAATTATATTATGTAAAATCTAGCGCTTTTTTAAACCACGCTTGTTTTTCTAGCGGAATCTAGCGCTTTTTATAAACTGATCTAGCGCCCAGCACTGAAACAGACCTGGCAATCCTAATCATCACTGCTGATTAACTATCTCACCGCTCGTCATCGGCAGGGAATTGATGCCCTTGATTAAATTTATGCACTCATTCAAAGTTATTCACTAATATGAAAAAAATATTCATTTAATAGCTCAAAAGCCGATTCCCCAACACTAAAATTGTCTCTTGGTTTCCAATACGCTGTATTTGTTTACATAATAAAACTAGTAAGAAAAAATAAAGTTTAGTTGTTTTTGTGTAATGTCTCGGTGAAACACGAGGTCGAGATCCTGGCATAACGCTTACAAAATTTTGTATATTTTTGTGGTTTCTGGACCATCTAATTAAAATTAAGGTTAACATTTAGTTAGATTCCCTATCAGATACAGAGTTTTTTTTGCTGTCAACTCAAAAGCTGCCTATGAATGCTTGTTGGGTTCGGTAACCGGAGCATTTGAATGTCTTGCTTTTTTACTCTATAGGTATGTTTCAGAGCAAAAGTCCCAGTAATAGATTTAAAATTGAATCAGTACCATTTGTTACACTATATTTCGAATTTCCACCGTAAACATTCACACAAGCAATCGAAATTTCTAGTTATCGAAACGGCATTTAAAATTGGACCTGACGCAGCGCAGAATCGTATGTAGATCAGTTGCCCCGACCGCTATTCGATCGAAAGCTACAATAAATTCAAATCCTGTTCAAAAGCTACTTTTAAATTGAAAGCTCTATCCTGACAGGCTACATGGTTTCTAATTTTCTCTGGTAAAAGCAAATCACTGGGTAGCCTCGTTATCTGTTGGTTAAAGCATTTTCTGGAATACTGTGCAATTATCATTAGCAAACGTTTGCAATTTCTTGTTAAACTCATAATAAGCTGTAATAGTGTGACACTAACTGTAGTTTACAAGGTTTTCTCTAAGCAATACAGTATGGGGTTCTTCAAAAAAGAAGTTATTAGATTTCTGAAGGGTCGGCAACGCGCGAGTGATGCCCCTGGTGTTGCAAGCGCCCATAGGCTACGGTGACCGCTTACCATCAGGCGGACCGTAGGCTTATTTGCCACCTTAGTGGTATAAAAAAAAAAAAAAAAAAAGTTATGAGCGTTCATAAAATTGTATGTTTTTATTAGATAACTAAAGCTAAGTAGCTAAGTGGAGTAGGTGCTTGAATTTTTTTTTATCATACTTGTAAACAGTGTCATTACGTGTAGGCAAAACGGAGACCTTAATTACTCCCACGGGCGTTTTCTTTGTAAATTTTATCGAATCAAAGCGTGCGTTCATAGAACTCACGGGCGTTAATGACGCGCCTATTACAAGTTTACAAGCGAGCAATAACAAGTTTTAACTTCAGCCAAAACTTTTAATTCATATAATCTTTAGATACCTACATAGCCATCTGGCGGTTGCGTGGTTTTCTCTACTATTCCCGCAGATTAAATTGTGTTTTGCTAAGTGAATTAATTAATTTACCTTGTATTTGCATTTATTTACTTGCAAATGTGATGAAAATATTGTGTGTAACGCGGGCGGTATGAAAATTACAAACTGGAGTCATCAAAGCCTTCGGCCTTAGGCTTCTAAATAGCATCTCGTTAGTAATTTTCTCCTTACCACCCACTATACACATTTGGGATGAGCTCGTGAAAGATTTTTCGCTCTATCTATCAAATATTATCCATTAATCTTTTACTTTATTTTACGTATCGCTTTTTTCTCATTATAACGACATTGACATCGTTAGCGTATATTTACAAAGTATGTAAACTATTCGCTCATTTCCTTCATTGAGGTTGAAATCCATTTATTAGGCAATTGCCTTTTCTGCCTCTTTAAATGTTAATTATTAACGTTATGACTTTTTTTGATAAATTTAAAACAAAATACTATCATCTACTGCTGATTAGATTATTATTAATATTAACACCGCCTGTATGTTATTTATGATATTAAAAAAAACATGATTATGAAACCTGTTTGTACGCTATCATGGTTTTTGTGTAAAAGACAATTTGGTGGAAATAAATTTAAACATGATTAAGGATGAAAACGAAAACTTAGTGCGTCCTGACCTATACGGCAAATTGATTGTGTGTGTGAAATAAAAACAATGTAATTACTATATCGTAGCTACAAACATAAACTTAGGCAAATTACAAAACCCCATGTAAAATCTAGTAAATAGATATGCAATTGAAAACCTACCATATGAAAATGGGTCTGGTAGAACCCCAAGCTCTTCGTAGAAAAAAAAACTAATATCGATCGAAAAAAAAATAGGCGTAGATAAATGGGCAGCTAATGCAAGGATGAAAATTAAAGGATAAAAGTATACTTCAAGCAAATCATAATACCCGATTTTCATAAAAATAAAACGCCCGTTTGCCGATCAAACCTAAAACGCCGACAAAACCTAATACCTAAAGTAAAAAGTGCCGGATCCACGGGGTTCAAGAATTACGAAAATCGGTTATTTTACATATTGATAATCAAATTTAATACAGTCAATAAATTATAATAGCACAAAATTATCCCAAAGGCCCACCCTTTAAAAAATCCTAGATCCTTTGCAATAAATAATGTTATTTCCATCATAAAAATAATAAAAACACCTGAAAACCCAAATCTTACATACAAATTGAACAAGTTACTCTAGATTATTTCAATCAAACCTCTTCATAGAGCATATCCGGCATCTGTAAATGGGCAGCTTAATGCAAGGATAAAAATAAAAAGGATTCATTGTGCATCAGGTTAAGACTTTCTATTTGTGATTGAGAGAGGTCGCCCGGGCACAGGGCACTGGCTGTACTGCCACAGCCTCCCATCTCGGTGGTGGTCGGGCATTCCGCAGTTGTAAGCGCCGCTGCTCGCGCGCATTCACGCGTCACACCTTCCATTTATAGTTTGTTTTGATTACATACCTGCCTTAATAGCCCATGAACCCTGTGCGTAATCTAAATTATTGTTATTATCGTGTCTATTAATGGATAATGACCGGTCCGGAATGCATTAGGGCGAATCACCGACTCGGACTGCAGTTGGGTTACGCACGATAACTTGAAGATTAGTCTTTTTTTCCGTGTTGCGAATATTCCTGGGTGGATCAGGAAATTAAAACGGACTGGTTTGACTAGATATGGGTGTTATAAGGAAGAAAAAGCGTAAGTTTATTTTGTTTAAGATTCGATATATTTTTTTACTAACTTAGTTTATTTTATGTGAGTTTAGTTTTAGGCGTTTTTTTTTATCATTTTTATTTCTTATTTTTTTTTTTGAATAACATTCCTAATTGTAATAAGGTGAATGTTTATAGGTACATTTTTATAATAAACTTGACTTTAAAAGTATTATAGTTAAAATCTTGTGTTACTGGTTCAATTTTATATTAATAATTTCTATGTGATTTTTATATTTTCGGGGTTGCTATTAAAAAAAAAAACAATAAAAAAGTTAAAACGTATTTAGAAAAAAAAACAATTAAATATAAACTATAATATTGAAAACCGACATAAATTAACTAATTATATAATTATGTGTATTTAATTTTAAGGGTTTTTTTTAATTTGCTATGTTGTTGTTTCCTTTTAAATTTTAATTTTGTCTGCGTACAAAAACTGCAAGACGTAAATCCTACTGGCTGTACCGGTTTTTTTTCTATATCAGAAAAATCATGACGAAATTAACAACATATTATACTATATAAATAAAAATTAAGCAATCTTGACTGGTTTTTTTCTTATTTAAAAAGCTGTTATGGACTTTTGTCGCTAGAACACAAATATTTTTTTAGACTATTCGACTTTTGTCTTTGAATGAATTATAACGTTTATAAATCTTGTTAGTACTAATCTACTTTACATTATAATTCTTCAGTAAGTGTGTATGTCATGAACTCCCCCTAAGCGGCTGCGCTGATTTTGATGATTTTTTTTGTGTGTATTGAGTGTATCTCTGGATGGTTTAGTTTTAAAAATTTGTATTTATGGAAAACTACTAATATTTTCATATGTTGGTTGGTTGGTTGGTTTAGTACTGTAAACATCGCAAAATTTGGATTTGATAGGTGGCACTGCGGTGAAGTTATTAAAAATAGAGTGTATACATTTATATGGGATGGGATTTTTTTTATATCACTAAGGTTGCAAACAAGCTATCGGCCTGCCTGATAGTAAGCGGTCACCGTTGCCTATGGACGCTTGCAACACCAGCAGCATCACTCGCGCGTTGCCGTTTTTAAAAAATCTAATAACTTTCTTCTTGAACTTTCTTTATTCCTATTCCTTAGAGAAAACATTGGTTTGGCTCATTCCAAAACATAAACATTCGCGGAAGGAAGTTCCTCTGGAACCGCATTGTATGTCGACATTTTGGTTCTAAGATGTAAGGATATATTCCTTGCCGATGGTGAGTGATGCGATGGTAGAAAGTAGCCGTGGGCATCATTGCGTACAATTCCTCTGAACACATCCCAATACAAGCGATAGAACACACACAGGGAGGCAAACTATCTCCACAGACTTAACGGTTCAATACTGCTTTTGAGTTTGGGATCGTCGACGCTTCTCTCAGCCCGTCGTTGAACCGAGTCAAATGGGCCAGGCTGGTTTCCGGGTGCACCCGCCCAGAGATGGCAGAAGTGCTCCATATGGAGACACTCAAGTAACCCAGTTCTCTTGGAGATGGTAAGGTTTGTATTCTAGAATTATGGGACTTCAGGGAATAGGTTCTTTTCCTCATATACGAGTAATGCTGATTGTTACCGTTTGAAAAACTAAAAATCTGTGACAGGCACCCTTATTCTTAAAATAGGTAGGTATTAGAGTATTATGTATTAACCAACCAACCGACCAAATTTGATCAGAATCGGCCCATGTGGTGAAGTGCTAGTAAATGTATCACGGACACAGTATTAGTATAGACGTTGTTTAGTTTAGAGTTTTTCTACTGTCAATCTCGATTTTTGGACGTCTACAACACTTCCTTTATACCTAAATGTATTTTTTCTATTAAAAATAAAAATGTTGAATATTTTAAATGAAATGAATTGTAATGTTTTGAATAGCAAGAACCAATGTATATGCTTTTTATGTGTGCATTTACTGACTACTCGCACCCTTTGTTTTCATAGTAATGCGTTTATGTATCTTTTGTCGCTTCTATTTTAAGTCTTCAAAAATTTCCTTTCAAAAGAAACTCGTAAAACTGTCGCCCTGGACTTTACACTTTACTGCTGGCCCTAATTTTATTACCTACTGATGCGAACCCATCAATCTTTGTTTGCCATAAACGGTAATACGTAGCGACTATCGCTTCCTATGATTGTCAGACTGTAACTTAATTATGATTTATAACGGGCCTAAGAAAGTATTAATAGAAATGTATCAACCGTTACAAATTAGTTTTAATTTTCTTGTGTAACTTTTGAACCTAATATAGTTATTTTCATCACACTGACTTGGAAAGGCTCACTGCGTGGAAAAGCATACTTTATTCACTTGCGCGCAAAAGGTTTTTTTAAATTTTACAAAAACAAACATAATGAAACCGTCCGAAATGCGGTTCGTCCTTTACACATAAGTGATCCGTTAATAACGCTTAAGTTTAATTTTTGATACTGTTGCATTAAAGGTAATGTTTTGTTCAATGTTATTTAAAAAGTAATGTATTGTAGCTTGTTAAATTATTAAATACAACTAGAATAAATAAGTTATATTTGGTAATTAAATATAATTTTTAAACTAAGAATTTTAAAATTGGCATGGTGCAAATTCGGAACGCACCTTTAAAAAAAGAAACATTTATTTGGTATAACGTAGTAGGTATATCATTTTGGTTGTTTTTACTATAAACATATTTCACTAAATAGACTTCAGGTTTATAATTAAAAAAAACATGAGTAACTTCACCAGTGTCGTAAATAATGAAACTCTTTATAAACCTATTATAAATTTATTGTCTCAGGTTGAACTGTCTAAAGATGAGAAAAGACCTTAGACTCTAAGATTTATATGTAAATACCTACATAATGATTTATACCACTAACTAAATTTTCATTGTAAACAAAATCGTTCACTGCAATGTGAAAGTTAGGCTTGGAATACATAAACAAAGATATCTGCTTTGGTATGCCCAACACAAAAAAAAGCAAAACATATTTGGAGCGAGCAGCATTCATGGAACTTTGTGGCCGTAATGGTGTCATTCAGCATAAAACATATCCATCACGCCTTTGACAAAACCTTCCATCATCAGCACAAATAATGAAACAATACTTTGTATTACAACATATAACTGCTCAATAGCATTAACGACAACTGCTCAATAGCATTAACGACATACGCTCTTAAACATTTCAATAAAGCAATACGTCACGTATTTACATAGTTCGAGAATGTCTAAGTATTTGAAGGTAACGAGTTGCTACATTTGCGTATGCGATCATCGCTGGCTTGGGCGTGTTCTACAGTTTCGTCCTTTGCCTTGTGTTTTGAAACTACGCAATACTTACCTACATGCTTTATTGATAGGGTTGCCATCATTATTAGGAACTGATACTGACGTGTCAGGTAATAATTCTCGAAAAAAGCAATTATTAAAAAAACTATTTTTTACATAAGATAATTATGAAGTCCTGCATCCTTAACTAATAAAAAAATCACTAAATTGACGATTTGCGACATTCGTATTGCTGCACTCGTGTATATTAACAAAAAACGGGACGCAATAGCAATACGGGACAAGGTTCTCAAATATGGTGACAGTCCCGTATATACCTACGGGACGTATGGCAACCCTATTTATTGATGTAGTTGTCTTACACCCATTTAACGGTTGACTGGTCAAACTAGTAGTTCTTTACGTGTTTGTATAAACATAAGTTATGTCATTATCATTTTCATCAAGAGCTCTTCCGAGATTTGAGCAAGGTCATGTGCAAGCGGCGTGGAGGACGATTTTATTTGCAAAACTTGATACAAATTCCTTTAAGCAACCATCTGACCAATGTGTGTATAGGTTATGTATACATTTTTTGTATGATTTGATGTATTATATGAAGTCATGCCGCTTTATGGAGTTACGGCATTTGATCACGAGGCCATAGTTACAGTTTAGTAGTACAGTATTCTTTGTGGCATAATTACCTACATAATGCTTACTATATAACATTCCAATACGCATTGAATTAAATTGTAGCTCCTAAATTACTTTAATAGCCATATCTTTATTATTGCCATCATTAGCAGTAAAATTGCTTCTTCAATTTTCCATTTCTCTTACAGATATTATTAAAACACCGATTCTTTTAATATTAAAGAAGCGAACTTTCGAAGCAAGAAATTGGAGCGTTCTATTAATGTATCTATGTGTTTAAATATTTACTTTCACTTGTAAGTTAACCATCGTTTCCAGAAAAGAGCGTTTCCCAATAAAAAAAGATTAAAACCAAACGTTGGTCACGAATGCCTCTGTAAAGGAATCACGACTTTTATTGGGATACAATAGTTGCCTTGTTCTATTAAGGTTGTCCGGGGTGAAAGTAAAACGAGCGATTGGTCTATTGTCGGACAGATGCAATGCCATTGCACCGGGAACTGTGCTATTTACGATCTTCATACTGAAGTAACAGGGAATTAAGATTGACATTATTGTTTTACCATGTTATCCATTTCAGATTTTTTTTATCCTAAGAATTGTATACCTATTTAACAAGCGACAGTAATCAACTGTTCACTTCTTTTTAGAGTGACCTTTTAGTGGCGTTTGACATGTTTTGAAACTATTTATCTATTATGTTTTAACATAAGAATAAATTTTTAATAAAATCATAACTATTACATTTATAAATTATTATATACATATTAAAATATATTTTGTACACACTCATTTGACAGTTATGTGTAACGCAGTTGTAGTTCATAAATAAATTTGAAACTATTTACCACAAAATTATGCGGTGAGTTATTCTATCATGGTGAAGATTCGAGAAAAAGTCTATTATTTAGTTCACGGATGACAAAAAATTGAAAGCGAGACAAACGCGTTTAGTTGTGAAAATTTTTTAAAACAAAATGGACACTATGTTTTTCTATTGTAAGATGTTGCGATATTCGTAAATGTCTATAATAAGGCCATAAGGCACTTGATTTTTTTCTCTGGCGTTTTGAAAGTCAAATTCTTTTCTTTGTGCGATACCTTAATGTTAGTCGTGACAATGCCATTTTATGCTTGTGATCACCGGTAACAACCGGTCACCGGTAACATTCAAAGTGACCTTGCACAGTTGATGTGCAATACATTGCACTGTATCCTATTTATTGTTCACATGTGCATATGGGCTAAGGTCAATTAATTGTCCAGCGTCGCGTCGGCACTTTTAAGACGCCCACACAACTGTTGATGGACTTAAATTTTCTCGTTAATGCTATTTAAACAGTTATTCCTTGCATTATTTAGAGAAGATTAATAGGCAGGCCCCGCGGTTTCAATACAGCTATCGAAAATCCAGTCAACGTGAATGAATAGTGTTTTTTTTTTGTTTCGCTCTAATTCTTAAATATTGCTATTTCTAAGATTTCCTTACAGGTGTCAATATAAATATTATTAATATATCTTGTAGTCATATTTTATTAAATTGTAAATTAAACTGAACTTACATAGATATGCCGTCGCAGACATTTTTGCAGGTATTTTTTTTCTTTAAAAATCAATAATTCTATAGAAATCATTTAAATATTTCGGTAAAACAAAGCATTTTATCGACTTTAGTTGCCAAATTGGTCCCCACAAATAGCTCTTTTATTTTATCGGAATAATATAGCATATGCTGTGCGACCCTGAAAGTTCACCCTAAATATTGGTTTAAGAATTTTGAAATCGGATCGGATTACCGCCAACATACAAACTTACAAACTTTACCTCTTTTTATTTCAGTTGACATGTATCTATGACACATGTTTTGCTGGCCTAATAAATTATTACTTATCACAGGGCAATGCAATCAAAAATAAACTTTGTTTCCGTTTCAAACAAAAACAGCGTTATCGAATATGTAGATAAAAAAATGACAAGCAGAAATTAATTTAAAGAGCTATTAGGTTAGCAGCAGGTGTAACAATTTAATTACTATATAAATTAATCTAGAAGTTTGGTTCCGGAAAACATGTGTTATAATTTTTTATACTACGCAACTCTCACTGTGGTTGTTTTGATGATTGGACGATATTGGAATTTTGGGCGTTAACGGACTTGATAAGATAAAAAAAATATTTAAATATCAATGTCTGCTTTTCTGAGATAAAAAAACGTACCTGGAAGACCGAGTTTTGCCCGTTTTTTTTAACAACGCCATCTATTCTATCTATTGTGTTGCTGTGTCGGTAAAAATGATAATATTACTACTCGCCAACAGATGTCGGGAAGACTCATACTTTTCAGTTTATGATTGCCTGAAAACACGGACAAAATGCCTAAAATAAAACCTAGCTAGTCCAATTGTTTCGGCGAGAAATCGAACCCAAGACTCGACATGGCAGTCTAACTCGGTAAATAAACAACTACACTACACAAATAGTCCATAAGTTCTCACGATTTTTCACTTCAAATATTAATTTATAGTTCCTGTTAAAGCAACACTATTTCCGAAGGGAAATAATAAATTTAATATACGTAATTAAAGTGTCTGGTCTCGTGATATTTTTCTCATAATCTGATTTGATAGATACCCTTTTTAATTTCTCTTTTTAGCGATTTTTCCTTTCCGTAGTGTGGACTATTTACTAGGGCCTAAAGCCCTTACCTAGGGTGTAAATCATCTCCGGTATGATTATATGTATGGCCCACACATTGCTGCTTTACATCGTTATCGAATTCCTATATAAAGGCTAGTTTTTTAGGGTTCCGTACCTGAAAGGTAATTAGGAACCCTATTACTGTTTGCTGCTTCGCTGTCCGTCCGTCTATCACCAGGCTGTATCTCATTAACCGTTATAGTTAGACAGTTGAAATTTTCACAGATGTATTTTTGTTGCCGCTATAACAACAAATACTAAAAAACAGAAAAAAATTAATATTTAAGGGGGCTCATAAACATACGTGGTTTTTTTGCTCAATTTTGTAGATAATGGTACGGAACCCTTCGTGCGCGAGTCCGACTCGCACTTGGCCGATTTTTTTTAATAATTCAAAACATGAAAATCAGCTAAAAATGTAAGCTCGTGACGTGCAAAGTTCAACGTTATGAGAGGACGCTTGAGATGGTTTTACCTTTTTTCATACTTGACTTGCTCAACTGGCGTCTATCGTCCCTTAATTAGGTACCTACTTATGACTTAAATGAAAGACGTTTTGGAAGTATATTATTGCATTGTTACTTTTAAGAAAGTGCTTACTGGCTCTTTATAAATCTAGCAAAAACGCTTCATATGAAAGGTCGCGAAGCAGTGACTTTTTCGACTTGTGTTTATAAATAAAATGACGTGGCTAGTTAAAGAATTTTGAGGTTATCTTCCTACATCAATATTTAATTTTGTATGTAGCAAATAACAAATGTCTTCATAAATTTGTATTAGTTGAGTATCTGCACATAATTTATAATGAGACTCGGGAGCTGCAAGTGTTTAAATTTTAATGCCAGCCATTTGAAGAGGATTGCAAAATCCTATGCAGTTAGTATGTTATTCTCTGTAATGACTCTCAAAAATATATGGATACCTGCAAGGAACAACTCAGTTTTTGAACATTAACATTCGCAGTGGATTTACTGGTTGACAACCTCTGGGTACGGAACCCTAAAAAAGAATAGTAAGTGATCTTCACATAAGCCGTCACAAGCAAGCGCTCCGTACGTACACTCTCACACATAGAGTTACCTTACTGCACTCACAAGCAGTGTGCTTGTCCCTTGTACAGTGGCTCGCGGTAGAGACACAAAATACAGCGGGTGCGTAAATGCGAGACAGATGGCGAATATGTAGTGCTGGCTATGTCGTACGTTTTAGCCTTAAAGAGACTCATTCGAGAGTTCCTTTACACTCCTTCTAAAGTAGCTATACAGAACGCAGCAAGATTATGTTATTTATTAATTATTTTCGTTACAGGTGAATCTGTGTCGGATCGCGCGGACAGCGAGGCGAGAGTTATAAGCGAACACCGATGTATCGAGGTGCGCATAGCGCGGGCGGCGGGCGGGCTCGGTTTGAGCATTGCGGGTGGACGCGGATCTACACCCTACGTAGGGGATGACGATGGGATATTTATATCACGGGTCACCCCTAACGGACCCGCGTACTTGGCTGGACTTAGGGTGAGTGTATATTGTAGTTATTTTTATTGCTATTGCTGTTGGTGAGTAAATGAAGTGAGAAGAAAGAAGTAGTTATGCATTTATTATTTATGTTAAGTATGCATCAGCTGTTGTTGTGCGCTACAATGAAGGGACACAGCATTTCTTAAAATATTTTTTATTTTGATAACTACAGGTAGGCGATAAGGTGCTCTCTGTTAATGGCACGTCAGTTGTGGACGTAGATCACTACTACGCAGTGGAAGTTCTAAAAGCCAGTGGACCGGTTCTTACGCTCGTCATTACCAGGGATTCCCCGACATCTACAAGGTAAATTTGTGATAGTTGAAATTGTAGAAAATTAAGGTTTTCTTTTTTTATGTTGGTTTCAAATGATTTATATTACAATTAAGTATTAAGAAGTAAATTATTTCGATTTTTTTTGTAATTATCTGACTTAGTGTTAGGTAAATAATTCATAAATATTTAATACGCACAATATTATAGCTAAGATCTATTAAAATAGACTGCTTAAAATACTTATCGTTAAAGTTATGTCTTGTTAATTTCATGTGGCATTACGGCTAAGTTATACATATCCACTGTAGTGCCAGACCAAGAAAGGAAGCGAAGGCCATAGTCCACCTCGCTGACCTAGTGCGGGTTGGGAGACATTGCCGTTGAGCCACTCGACAGTCAGAACTTTATAAGCTTAACGACTGCTGTTATATGATCTCATAATAACCACACATTTTTAATGCCTTTACTTCCCCTAACCCTTGCGCCATGTACTTAATACTTAACTATAAACGTAATTTTTACGAATAAGTTATAGATTGATAGGAATCTCTTAATTGCACATTTAAAAATAAGAATATGTCTTTGGCAAGTCAGTGCGTCTCAAACACTCAGTTAACATTTGGCGTGTGGACATTGATTGGGTACAATTACAATGAATTTTATAAATACAACTGTGTGTCTGTTGGTTTATCCTTCTTTTACGTGGCAACGGGGCAACGGATCATTTTGATTTTTGCATAGGGATAGCTTATAGGATGGAGAGTGACAAAGTATCATAATATTCCCGTGGGGAAGTAGACATTAAAGCAATTACGTTATAAATGAGCTTTTGTTTTCTTTTCAGGACGCATAGCCGTGCGCCAAGTGGAGCAAGCCACCACTCTATATCGACAGTCGATACAGTTTCTACGCTAGAAAATGGACAAGTTCGTTATGATTTATTAAACTTAAGCTAAGCAAATCAATTTTTACATTAAATACAGCAAAACTGTAGCTGGTAAAAATATGTATTCGCATGTGCTCAACTTCTGGAAATTAACGATTTAAAAAAGGTAGCTTAGCAAAAAGAGATGTAATAAAATAACCCGTAACAAAGGTGATGTTGATATGAGTTATTTGATGGTGGGCGCATTCTTATTTATAAGTAAATAGTGAGGGTGATCGGGTGGGTAATTTTTATAATCGGAAAGGGCCTGTTATTACCACTAGTAAAGATGCAAGATTGATTGGAGCATAATTCATTTTTACACGTGTCACGCACTTCTTCAGAGTGCGTCAATTGACAACTAGCAGCAGAGTGAGTAACTTAGCGCTGCAACGATGGATGATCTAAATTGGTAAATAACTTTGCGGAGCGCTTGTGAAATAAGATAAATGTGGAGGTCATATTAACTTATGTAGTTTTACTAAAAATCTATGTTACTGGAATCTTAAATTACAAAATACAAGTTGTTTCTTACAGATTCCATCTGGACGTGGCATGCCAGCGAAGACCCTTATCATAGGCAATCAATATGCGCAAGAATTCGAACCTGAGCAAAAAGAAAAGTCTTCAGTGAAGAACCAGACAGCCACAGCTGTTTATAGTCCGTCCCCTACTGGCCCTAACAATGAAGCTTATGAGCGACTTGAGGCAACTCCCCCTCCGACTGTCACGCAGCCCTACACACCACCTGGTAAGACAATAATCATAACCATACTTATATTATAAATGCAAAATAATAAATCCTTTCCTTATTAGTATGTTTTCAATTATAACTAAAAAGCTTTAGGATAGAAGTTGCGCCACTACGGTGTGCCATCTTAAAAATATTATGATTTTGCAGTTACCATTTAAATTGAAAAAAAGGGTACACGAAAACAAACCTAAAAAGTCTACTTATACTTCACTAACTCCTAATATCATAAGTTATCTTGTTCCTTTCCTATCAATATAGTTGTATGACTAAATTTACTAAATATTTACTGTTCCTTAAACTATATGCTACTCAAAGCCTTGTCCCTTTACTTCCATGTCTTAGCCCTATATAATTTTTGCTAGCTAACCTTTAGTAAAGAATAAAAATAAAATAGTTAAAGTAAAATAGATTTCTGTATTTATTGATGATGCCTTACATATTTTTTCTCAGCCTTCCAGCAAAAAGTCCTAGTCCACACAACTTTGATCCGCGACGGAGCAGGGCTTGGGTTCAGTATAGCAGGTGGAAAAGGTTCCCCTCCTTACCGGGAAGACAGTGACGCCATCTACATATCGCGCATCTCACCGCAGGGCGCAGCCTCTAAGGACGGAAAGATGATGGTGGGAGACAAAGTACTATCGGTACGTCTCTTTCTTAAAGTACATATATTTGCAATAAATAATAATATTTCTGGTCATAACGCACAGCGCCATCTAGTCCTAACTAAGCATGGCTGTAAATAAATGGAAAATAAACAAATGTTAACAAGACAAAAAAAAAATTCATCACATAAATGTGTGACCGGGATCGAACTTACGCCCCTGGGATCGCCAGGCTGCTACTACTATCTACACAGCCATGGAACCATGATAACATTTAAATTATCTTTGAATAGGTCATTTATATTGTATATGTATTGAAGACAGAACATGTAGAAACCTATATGCTATTCATCTGTTTAACTTCTCTTCTCTGTTTTTTTTAATGACACAGATTAACCTCAAATCAATTTATTATAGTTAGGTTACTGATATCGTAAAACTATAAGGTAGGGCTTAATGCAATTCCATACGGGCAGCATATAAAATTTATTTATAATGGTTACGGTTTTTTATCCTTTGAAGGGAATAACTGGTGACTTTACACTAACCACCTGAGTCATGCATGACAGGTGGTGAGCCCATCGCCGCAAAACTGCCTCTAATGCAGCGTATAGGTTTTTAATATGTCCCATAATCGTAAATCTTCTAATAAGTAAAATCTATTCTTATCTCATATAGATCAATGGCGTAGACATGGAAAACGCACCTCACGATTCAGCCGTCCAACTACTAACCGGTCACGAAAGATTTGTTAGACTCGTCCTTCAACGAACTTTATCTCCCGAACAAGGTACGTAGTTATTATTTTTAATTTGCTGCAATATGATATGCAATATGATAACGCTCGTCTTCTGCACAATATCAGTTTTTTTTTATAGCCACCAAACATCGTCATAGGACGTCATTAAGGTGATCAAAGCGGCCAATTTCACGAGTAATGCAAAAATAGCGTGAGACTAGTATTATTTTTACTATAAAGTATGTTTTTAAAAACCGCGTTGTATGCTTGTTGCCTGTTATTAGAGAAATAGTACAGTAAAATTTTTCTCGCACATGTGAGTTGAATACTTAATAGTATTTTTTCCTTTTTTATGTACTATTATTATTATTTTACAAAAATTAATTAAAACAAAATAAAGGAACATTAAACTGACCAGATCTTAGAAAGCTGTAGTGGCTGACACCAACGCTGGTCCACCAGACACTAACCAGTGTCTTTTTTAGAGTTAACTTTCGCTTGGGGCAGGTTCTCCTAGATTTAACCACTGTGATGAGCGTTTCCGATTATCGTAAAGGATCCATTTTTCATCACAAGTAATAATACGATTCAAAATCCCCTCGTTATTGTGACGGATGAGTAACGTGACGCAGCAGTCGACGCGTGTTTGTTGGTTTGCTTCACTTAGTTGATGTGGTACCCATTTTTCAAGCTTTTTCACTTTTCCAATTTGATTCAAATGATTCAAAATGGTTTTATCACTCACTACGAAGCCTGCAGCTAATTTTGACGTAGTTTGTGATGGATCTGATTCCACAATCACTTTCAATTCGTCATTGACAACTAGGGTCTCCGGCCGTCCACGAGGATTGTTCTGGAGGTCAAAATTTCTAGAATGAAAGCGTTGGAACCAAAACCGTATTGTGTTTTCTTTTACAGTGGCTTCTTCGTACACATCATTAATCCTTCGAGCTGTTTTTGCAGCGCTAGTGCCACGATAGAATTCGTATTCGAAAATAATGCGATATTTTATGTTTTCCATATTGAGCACAGAACGATGTCAAAGCAAAATTGAATTCATTCAAACATTCGAAACACAAATAGACAAGCTTAAAATTGAAATAAATTTGAATTCGGAATTCTTAACCAAACGCTATATAAAACACCAATTTTATATGAAAGGACCTAATATATTTAAGGGGGCTCCCATACAACAAACGTGATTTTTTGCATGTTTTTGCTCGATATTGATAACGGTAACAGGTAGATGCTTGAAATATTCACAGAATATTAAGGTATATACTCACTTTAAAAATAAATTATTAAATTAATATAAAACAAATATTTAAGCGGGGCTTCCATACAACAAACGTGTTTTTTTTGCCGTTTTAACAGATAATGGTACGGAACCCTTCGTGCGTGAGTGCGACTTGCACTTGGCCAATTTTTTAACTCAAAAAAATGCAAAGGAATACTAATAAATTAGCCTACGGTGAACTAATGAATTCGACAATTTCGCTAATAAAAACTAAAACAAAACGGTAAAAAAGCTGTAGAGCACAATAGTAAAGTTACGAATTTGCCAAATTCGCATGTCTATCATTGTCTCCTCACCATTACATTTAATTTTGGTACTATAGTGAATTTGCGAATATGACTAGATTCGCAAGTTTCAAATAGTAAAAATAAATGTATTGTATATAATAGTCAACGTAAAAGTAACGTATCTTACTTTCGTAAGTTTGCTAAAGGGTGATATTTCAAACTTGCAAATTCGCACTATAACGTGGTTACCTATCTTATGAACCTTTAAAGATAAAGATTCGCAAGTTTGTCACAGTGTGTATAAGAATATTTAAAGCACTTTTACACCCAAAACGTGTTTTTGCGAAAATGGCAGATTCGCAAGTTTTCCATGGACCTGACGATATTTTTATGGTAGTAATCCGTTTTACTCCTATTCGCTCTTCGGTGTAATAAAATCAACCGAGTCAACTCGGCTTGCAGAGAGATTAACAATTAGGTGTATGAAGGAGGGTGTCGTTTTTTTTACCTCTTGGGCTTTTAACTTATTGTATCGGCTTCCTTCTGTGTAGTAAAATGTAAAAGTGAGTTAATACGACCGTTAAAGTTTAAGTATAGGATGCAGTGCCTTCTTCTTCTTACCCCCGGGGTTTGTGACTTATCATATCAATTTACTTTACCAAGACTGACTTGAGAGACCACTGACCTAGACGTTTGGCATTCTCACCACCTTTTGTATCGAATATGTGATTTCGTAGGTATTTCGTGCGCCAACATAGCTGATTTTAATATGCATAATGTTATAACTAAGTACCAGTTTGTAATTGTTTTCTCTGTTATTTTGTTTAGCCGAAACGCTGCCACGAAAATCGACATCAGACGAAGTGAGAGAAGTAAAACCGAACGGGCTGAATGATTACATCACATCGACACCCAAACCCACAGTTAATCACGTGACCGTACCGATAGTAAATCACACAACACAGGCAGTTAATACACAAACACGTGTGTCACCCGCACCTGTCATGCAAACAAACACACAAGCAAGCACCCAGCCATCCAAGCAAGCAACCACACCAGTAAACGTGCAAGCACCTAAGCAAGCAATCAAACCCACTGTTAACGCACCACCGCAACCGGCTCCACGGAAGTTGAGTCATCCGTCACAGGTGAGGGTAGATATAATTTATGTAAAGATATTAGATATATTTACGGCGTTCTTAACGTAATTTCTTAATAATTTCAGCTCCCGATATTTCTATGCTGTTACAAGCACCGTAAGCATTTAAATATCTGGAGCTTAAATCACCAAGTTATACACTAAGGCCGTAAAACGAAAAAGAAAGAGGGTAGATATATATATTTGCCCATAATTTTCGTTCAACTCACAAGTACGCCATTCATCTCGCGATCATGGTGTTTGCAAAAGCATTGAATTATTGCGTGCTCAAATCAGATCCCCGTAAATGTGTCTAATAGTGATATAGTTTTGTATATTTAAAACATATTATTTGCTGTGCTGTGCACAAAAATCATTTATTTTAGAATACTTACATAGTTTTATTCTAATATTTTTTAAGTTGTATTTTGAATATAAACCCGACTTAAAAATCAGATAATATATGTTAACATAGCTTGATAATATTCATTATTTTTTTTCATCGTAATCAGCATACCTGCAATATAGAGTATCTACAATAATACACCTGTCTCATTTCCGACGATGAGCGAGAAGAGAGCTAGTAGAAATAGTATTTACTTGCCCAATATACGTACAAAAAACTTTTTGAATCTGAGGAAAGCAGAAATGACACATAATCGGTACTTGATGGCACCTATCTCTGACGTTTGTATAACATATATAACATATTTGTGCATCTCTTTTATAGACATAGTTGGCAGTGGGCTCGACTACTGAATCTAGGGGCGTGGGTTCGATTGTATTTTTATGTGATGATGTATTTCTATCCGTTGTCTGGTATCCGTAGCACAAGCGTTGCTTGGTTTCGGACCAAACGGTACTATGTGCAATGTAAAATATTTATAAAAAAATAGACATAGTGTCATATGACTTTTCAAAAATGTATAACGTTAAATTCGTAAAAAAGGTAAGTGATGTATCTACATAACTATAGTGGCACAAGAGAATGAGAAAGTTTAAAACATGGCATAGACAGAACGTTTCTGATTTGAATCTAGAGTTCAAATCAAACACGACTCATGTTTATGCACATAAGTGCATTTATTAATAAAGTCTTTTGTACGTGTATTGAGTGAGCATCATTCGCTCACTGTCTTTCTCATGGCAGGTACCTAAATAAGCTTATCCCCACATGTATGAACGATAATAACCAATTTATCCAATCAGGCTGGCACCAAACCTTCAACTAACAGTACGAGCACACCCATAACAAACCCTGCCAATAACGTACACGGTTCCAGCGACGACGTTTTCGGTGAAGACATTCAGGTAAATATACACTTATAATACTTTCTATATAATAGCAATTTAGCCGGTGGTGGTGACAATATCCCAGTTTAACACGTTCACATCTGTGCTTTCATTTCGTACTGCCTTAACTATACTGTGAGCATATCTATAAACTCATGCTATTTGTAGTTTAGTTTTTATTATGAAATATTTTTGAACCAATATAACTTTTATAGCATTTCGGAATATAGAGCTCATATTGCGAGATGTGTTTTTGTGGTATTGGTCAGGAATATTTTAATGAGTTTTTTTTTGCATTTGTTATTTTTCAGCCTTTAAACTGTGCCTAGAAATGTTTATAATGTTCAGCTACATTATAAGTTTTATAATGTATTATTTTTGTTTAATCTGCTATTCGCCTGTAAGCAATGCCCCCGATGCTCATAATCACTTTTCATATAGCCTAAAGTAATATGCCATTCCATATTTACTTTTTTTTATTTTTGATATAGTGTTGATATATCTTTTTTATTAAGTTGATACTGTGTGAGAGAACGAAGAAGTGAATGTCTTAATTTGTGGCCGTGGTAAGAAATGTTCTGAAAGAAATGTCTGATGGCTGTATGTATGGTATAAAAATAAATGTTCTTTTGATCGGATGTTATGGAAGTTGATGAGAAGTTTTGTGTACGTTTTGCAAGTGTGGTTTTGGAGAAAAAAATACATGATATATGCACTTTATATTCTGTGATAAAATAACTGTCAAATTTATTATTTTGTTATTGTCAATTCTTTTCTTTAATTTCAGAAGACTATTTTGCAATAAAAAAGGTCTGTATTGTTCGCCTGCGACTTATAAAAAAAAACTTAGATAAATAGAAGTTGATAAATTGGGGCCAATTTTTGATTATTATAAATATTAAATTATAGACGTTTGTTAACATAGAATTCAGGTCTTCCTTAGAGGTAAATTTTACTGCGGTAACAATTCTTCAAATAAAGTTTTTATGTGAGCCACTGTTATAAATTCTTAGCTATGAATCTTCTTTGAACCTTAGTATTAGTCTAATTTGGAATTTTTTCAAGCTGTCAAACAGAACGAAGAAAAATTAGGTATATAGATAAATGACGTCTAGCATGGTTCCATAAAGGGTGAGTAGTGTGTACTATGCTTACTACTGACTGCAACTCGAACTATTTTTTTACTTCACTCTAACATTTACAACAGACGTCAATCTAAAATGTGATAAAAAAAAAATCAAATAAAGCAACTCGAGATGTTTCAGCGGTTTTTTACTTTACTCTAACGTATAGAACAACCGTCATGTAGCGGATCATATCGTCCCGCTACAATCAAGGCTGACGTCACGCATCCTACATCGCGCTATGAAAGTTTCTTCGTTAGATGTGCATATATAGAAACCAAACCAAATGATAAATGGACCTGGCAAAAGATCTCTACTTTTTCGCCGCACGACAATTGGTGACTCCGATATGAACAAACAATAATGCATCTTCCGCAGCAGTAGCAGTCACTACTTTATCTACCAGTGACACTGACCAGTTTTTAACCGTATGCTTCGCATCACAGAGTTTCATCAAGACCCTTATTACAGCACTTCAGAGCCCCTGTAGATTCTGCAGCTTCTCTCCGGCGACGTTTCTGTACAGCATTCCACAACACACTGTCCAGCACTCACACTCCAGCGTGACATTTTCTGTCGCTACTGCTGTTAACTCAGACCAACGTCTTGATTCAAAGGGACACACAGCAGCCAACCATTCATTGCTTTTGACCCACGTAAGCCATACGCAACTTCCATGTCAGCCCTTGCCAGGGAGCCCTGCAGACACACAGCCAGCAACGTACCAGTTCTCGACCTACCGCAGACTGCAAATATTCGTCATGACACGCCCTCCCTGTAGCGGCATATTTAAGATCGTGATGGAAGTGAATCAGCGGATCATATCGTACCACGCTGCAACCAAGGCTGAAAAAAAACCTACATTGCGCTATGTGAGTTTCTTCGGTAGATGAACATAATTTATACAAACTGAACTGAATAATAAGTGTACCACGGCGGTCCCTAGGCATATCTCCTAGCCTGGCACAGAAAAGGGGACATCCCCTTTTCCGCAGTCATAAATCTGAAATTTTAAAAGTAAAACAATCCAACTCGAGTGGTTTGAGTTTTTTTTTCACTTCACACCAAGGCTTAGAACTATCTTCAAGTTAAGCCAGCCTGAAGCCTATTACGAATGATGAATAAGACGTCCTTGCTTTGATTAAGAATTTGTAACACAACTGTCAGTCTTAGTCGCTGTTAAGATAATGATCATATTTTGCATTACAGAGACCAACCCAAGTCAAAATAGCAGTCAAATCGAAGTTATGCTTCATACCATTTTAGTATTACAATCCCTGATAATTTCAAAAATGTCAGACGAAAGTACGTACGGACACATTGACAGACCTCTTACTAGCGAGAATGATAACGTGGAGATATTTAGAAAAACCCCTACACAAACGTCAATCTCAAACTCAGCAAACAAATGATTCAAGCTTGCAACTAAAGTGGTTTTTATTAACGTCAATCTCAAACTCAGCAAACAAATGATTCAAGCTTGCAACTAAAGTGGTTTTTACTAACGTTAATCTCAAACTCAGCAAACAAATGATTCAAGCTTGCAATTAGAGTGGTTTTTACACTGCTCTTCAAGGTTTAGAAAAATCCGTAGACAGTCGTCAGTTTGAAAATAAGGAAATAAACCAAGCCTGAAACTAGAGTAAAACGTTAGAGTTGTTTTGTAATATTACTAACGTACATAAGTCTCGATCCTGTACAAAACACGTAAATATCTTGAGAAATGTATGGAACCACTTGGGTCAATGACATCACATGGCAAGCGCGCTCGCGTGTCGCTAGGGTTAGATATAACAACGATGGCGTGATTGCCATCGACTGGCAGCAAGGTCGCACGTACGTAACTTTGGAGTGCGCCACATTTGTTTAAGGTTTGAAAAAACCCTAAGACAAGCCAATCTGAAATTTAGGAAAATAAATAATCGAAGTCTGCAACTAGAGTTGTTTTTTCACTCAATTATAAATGAAATTAAAAATCAATAACTCAAGGACAATGTAGTGTAACATTTTCGAAAACCAGATTTTAAAAGAAATCCTCCTCCTCCTCCTCATTTTCCTGCTCCCCGTTTATAAGTACACTGGTTTTCACTTGACTGCTATTCAAGGTTAGAAATTTGATACATTTGGTGTTCTTACTATATAACAACAAATTGTTCACATTGTACCAGAGAACAATTTTAGACAGACAATTTGTTAACATTATCTAAGTTTCGCATCGTTTAACTTTGAATTAAAGTGATGTGTCATACGCCAACAACACTATTTCATGATAATCTTTAAAAACTTTCAGCAGATCATATACAAGAAAAAGAAATTGCCCATGAATAAAACCCTGTGGGACACCCATTTTAATGTTTCACCCATGGGCGCGGTCTCCATTTATAATAACTGTCTGCGTCCTATTGTCTTTATAGGAGCTAATGAGTTTTGGTGCAGTATTTCCAATACCATAGTGTTGCAATTTCTTGATTAGGGTTTCATACTTTCGGGTTTCAATAAAATGCCTTAGATAGATAAGATAGAAAACGTTCAAGGCATTCATTGAATCCTCCCATGCCTCAAAAATGTTCTTAATAAGCTCAACACCAATAACCGTTGCAGAATGACCCCTTGTGAATAAAAATGTTTTAGTGCATCCCAAGTACATAAATTTACTGTTTTGCGATTACAGCTCTATACCGATTATGCTTCAATAATAGAGCCCTATAGATGGCATACACAAACACGCTGCCTGTCCTAGGGTTGGCACCCTTTGGGGCACAGAACCCTAACAATAGACCATTTAGTATTACCTCCTTTCTTTTTAAAGTAATTGAGTGCGTGATTAACACACAACTTCTAAGGTACCGAGAAAAACATGATTTAGTCAACTTCCGCGAGGGTTGCTCGTTCGGTGACCTAGTTAATCTCAAGTCTCTAGTGCACATACTAGCCATTAAAAGTCAGGAGAAGGCGTATTGGCCTGTAGCCTAGACAAAGCGAAAGACATCGGGACTTGCCTACATATGGACTGCGTAGGGGATTGTGCAAATGTGTGGCTAGCTTTCTGTCCAACGGATGCATACGAGTCGTAGTTGACAGTAGTTGCTTAGATAGCATTAATGTTGATTTCCTGTAAGGCTCTGTGCTGTCTTCTACGCTTTTTCTACTGCACATCAACTATAAGTTGTTTATCGACGGACGACGTACATTGCTATAGAGAAGACAGGATCGAAGACGCTTATTATACGGGCCGCCCGTGGAACCATCCGTCGTTCCGTTATTATGGAGTAATATGTATGTGTTACATCCGTTTAATATGAAGTTCAAAAATATTAAGTAACATGCAACAAAATAAACCGTAACAAACGCAATACTACTTTAAACAAATACCTAGTTAATACTAACTGGTGGTACTAACCCATTAAGGTGACAGGGACCTAAATTTCGAAGGAGCTTCCATCCACAATAGCTGAAATTGGCCCAGAGCATGGGATTATCAAGAAATGTTTTTTAATGTTCGAATCAACGGAGTAATAAGTTACAAATGTGGTTTGACAAGGTTGATAAGCTACTACACTACCGACAGATAACGGTTGTAGTAAGGAACGTACGCGCGACGCCTGCACCGACTAGTGCGACAGCCCATTCATTTTGAGACACACTAAAGAAAGACCGATAATTCGAAAGAATTCTATAACGCTAGTGAAAGTGCCCTGCTGCGGGATGAATTTGGGTTTTTTTTCAGGTTCCTAAATGTGTGAAGTTCGTTGAAATATAGGTCTTTGAAAATCCATTAAAGCCAATTTTCCTGTAATTTTTTGCAAGTTTTTAGTTTTCATAATCGTCAATTTTGTGTCGCTTCCCGTAACTTATTGAACTGCTTTAATATCTACTATAAATACAATAATATAGCTGCATAAATATCTCCTTTTAACAAACAATATTTTTAACAAAATATATTAATTATTATAAACTATTCTATAATTTCTAAATTTTATAATTCTATAATTTTGTGTTTCAATGTAAAAATCTTAGCAGATTTTTGACAAAAAATTGCGCTGTAGGATTAGAGTTATATTAAAAACAAGTAAGTGCCACGGATGACATTAAATAACTACTACGGTTTTTCACTGCTTTGTGTGATTTTTACTTTCCAACCACGTAAGCGTGAATGAGGTGAGCAATTGTTACACTAGCTATGAATAGGTGGGTAGGAGATACCCGAAACATCAATGTCTAATTTTTGATACTATGATTGCGTAATAAGCATTTTTAACTTGAGATATATTAATAATTGTAGTTATCTTTTTATCAATAACAGTAAAATAAAATACCAGCATTGTACAAAAAGCGTAAAACTTTTATTAAAATAACAAATATCAAAATTTTCTTTGAATTAATACAAGTTTAGGGAGTGTAACTTCCTTTTGCAGGAAAATTTAACAAAATTTCAATTTCTTTGGTAAATCAACATACCAATAGTATATTACTATTACTAAAAAAGGAACTGAAACATCTTATAAGATCATGTAACATAGCACCAAAGTTACATCTATGAATCAGCACAATCTCCGCACGTAAAAATCGTTGATTCTAAACATATTGGCTTCTCACATTTTAAATCCAGCTTTTGCAACGACAAAACTCGCATGGCAACAATAACATTAAATAATCTGCGTTTAAAAACCCGGGTATGAAAAACCCGACCGTACACACGCAGGGTTAAATTCTGTTGGTCTGCGTGTGATTTCTACTGCAACACTTTGATTATAGATAAACAACCAAATCACACTTAACGTTTTTAAGAAAAGTTCTTTTTCAAGTCCTTTGCAAGTTTTAAAAGTTGCCAAATTTCATTAAAATCTGTTGTGCAGTAACAAAAGATAAGAATACAGCTGTTTTAATTTAATTTTTTGGTTTGTATGGATGTGAACGGTAAAGAATTGAGTGAAAAGATATATAAACACATCTCGACTACATCTTATATCCATATTTTATATCTGTTATATATTTGGCATGATAAAACTAGGCACAGTTTAAAGGTTTCATGAACTGTAAACTCTCTTTTACTCTGATGCGATGTGAACGTGTTAAACGTGCAGCCGTCGCGGCCGATCACGAACGAAGAGTTCCAAGCGATGATCCCGGCACACTTCCTTGGCGGGCCTAGACCTCAGTCAGCACAAGCCGTGCCCGATGGGGGAGTGCGAGTGACCGTGGAGAGACCAGGCGCCGGTGTAGTCCTACCCCCACCCCCCGCCACCCTCGGCAGAGTCACCGAAACCATCACCAAGTCTACCTTCACTGAGACCACCGTCACCAGGATAACTGACAATCAGCTGGTCGCGCCGCTCATCATTGAAGTAAGGCCCGTTTATAGAATGTAGCTAGTCGCATTCCAGTTGTAACGCCACCGAGCCACCGCTGTTGCTGCACCAATCATGTCATTTACTTCACAATGAATTCATTTTAAATTAAGCTGGATTTATGGAAAAGGTAAATTTTGGAGCGAAGCACTATCAACAATTTGTTGTCTTACTTTAAATTTTTGAAATAAAACAAAATCACACACTCTTGTACCACATGCCAAATGTTCATGCCTAACTGGAAAAAGAACCCCAGATGGTCAGGAGGAAAAATTGGTTGATAGTATTTCGTGGCGCATTGAAAATCATTGCTATAAGTTATTTAAAGTTCCAAATATCAAATATTATCAACTATATTTTTATAAACTGCAAAATTTGTTTGTTCTTCACAATCCATTAATTATATAAGTGTATCTGTAAAATAGCAGTGGATATGAAAAACGTTTGTAGCTGTTCAAATGTATTAAATTGACCAAATATTTGATATTGGGATTCCATCGTTGGGATGTTGGGTATTTTGCTTGTATAAAAGTGCTGTTAAAATCACAACATGTGTTTCTAGTATAGATTGTCTCCAAAAACTTGGCACCCGTTCACTGTGGTTTATAAGTTTGTTAAATCTAAATAAAAGGACTGTTTTGTATGTATGTGTAATATTGGCATAGTTTGTTCTTTGCTAACACTTACTTAGTGACAAGTTTGCCCTATACTTACTTACACTTACACTTGTATCAATGGATGGTGTTGCCAAGATTTTGTAGACGCACTATAATCGTTCTAAATTATTTAAACGTCACGTTATTATCTTATTCACAAATACATTTTTATTAATTAATATTCAGTCAGTAATGATACTGTAAACTGCTCGCCTGAGCTCCGAGTAACTTACAGTATTTGTTTATATACACATATCATATCAAAGATTCTTTTTTATTTCCTTTTTTAAACTTCTCATGATTTCTAACATTATGGTTTTAATAATAGCTTAGCATTAAAAAAGTTGAATTGATGTTAGAAGTACTGGGTTCGATTCCCGGCATGATTGTTAAACTTTTTGTACCGTATCGTTGCTTCTATCGTGTCGTCATTGTAACCTATAGGGTCTATATCGTATTTAGGGACAAAAATGAGGGGGGTTGAGACGAGGCATTAAGAAAAGGGTACTTTTTCGTGTAAGAATACAGATCAACAATAAAGCTACGGATCAGAAACTAAGCTTCATATAATTTCAGATTGTCAGATCAGAAACATTTCGATAATTTTGGCTCGATAGATTTTTATTCGAAATCACCTCTTCAAAATCATTAAAATTGAGATTAGTATTATTTTTAGTATTATATTATATACTTCAAAATAGCTGAATTGTGCAGGTGACAACAATACCTAAAATTCAACAGCTAGAAATTTTGATTAGTTAATTTTTAATAAATTAAATAAATCAATTTTTCGCTTCCGATTTACGTTTTGTGGCTACTTCGTGCGCAACGAATTTGTAACCTTTCGTTGAAAGCAGTTAAGATTATTTTTGCACTTCACTGTGCAATACTCATCAAGTCCTCGCCTTAAATCAAAGTATAGACTTATAAAGATTACTTTATCCATGCTCTAGACCTTGTGTTCAAGATAAAAATATTGCACATTTAGGAGTATTTTAGTGTTATAAATCTTATGTACTTGTGATTAAGTTAACATGAATCAATCCTGCAAATTTGGCTTTTTGCTTTATTGCTCTTGTAAACGACATCTATCTGTAGCGACTATATGTAAATGAAAAGTGTTTTTTCAGGAAGTCGTGTTGGTGAAAGAAGGCGGTTCTCTAGGATTTAGCATCATCGGCGGAACAGACCATTCGTGTGTACCATTTGGTGGCAAAGAACCAGGGATATTTATATCACATGTAAGTATTGCTCTCGTGTGTCTATATTTAACTTGTAAGAACCATAAAATAAAATAAAAAGAACTTTAAACTGCGATCTCGAAGTAACGTTTATAAAGTGGGTTCAATCTACGACAAAATGTAGTAAGGCTAAGTGACCTTTTCGAAAATGTTCGAGGTAGTTCATATGACTAGATCCTCGATCCTTTTCTTAAATTGGGTGGAACCCCGTTAAAATCAAACAAAAGTATATTTTGACTTCTGCCTTTTTATTTGTTTCCACCCGTTCGACTGACAACACAGGTACAGTTGTGATATTACGTGTATTTTATTGTCAGTGTCCAAGGAACATAGCCAATACAAATTTACTCTAAATGCGGCCATCTCAAGCAAAGTTAAACCAAATCAAACGAAGTTTGCAGTGTAACTAGCTCATTTTGTATATACTGAATTTTCGATTTCGAACAGGTGGTACCGGGTGGTGTGGCAGCGCGATCGGGTAAGCTTCGTATGGGCGATCGCCTAGTCAAAGTCAACGGCAAAGAACTGACGGGCGCAACGCATCGGGACGCCGTGCAACTGTTACTGCAACCGGGACTGACGCTTACGCTCGCCGTGCGACACGATCCAATGCCGTCAGGGTTCCAGGTCAGTACAATGTAACATGTTACAACCATTGTGTGTATGTAAAAGGTGCTTCATTTACATTTAGTGATATTCGTAATTTTTTTTTTTTTGAAGTTTTTTTTTACTAATCACACTTTGTAATCCTAGGCTAAGCTTAAACAAATAAAGCTGCAAAAATTTGTACTTTTAATATTTAAATAAAAAATATTAGCTATGCATGAGTTACCATAAATATGCGATTTATAATTTAAAAAAATATCTGTTCTCGCATCACGAAATAATGTGGCTTTCACAACGGCAGCAGCGTAGATAAATCTGCTAATGTATAGAATTTAAATTTAGATAAGTGACCAAATTAACATCATTATTTAATACATAATAAGTTCACCCCATATGGAGCACTGCTGTAATTCCTGGGCGGGTGCACCCGGATACTAGCATGGCCCATTTGACTCGGTTGAACGACTGACTGTATCAAACCCTGAAGTCTGAGTAGAGACTGCCTCCTTGTGTGTGTTCTACCGCTTGTATAATGGGATGTGTTCTGAGGAATTGTTTAAAATTATGCCCACGCTAGTTCCTACCATCGCCCTGCTCGCCATCGGCAGGGAATTCATCGTCACACCTTAGAACCTAAATGGTCACGTACAGTGCGGTTTTAGAGAAACTTTCTCCCGCGGTTGTGGAATGAGCTCCCTGCCAAGGTTTTCTCTTAAGGACTACAGTATGGGGTTCTTCAACAAAGGTATTTGAAGGGTCGGCAACGCGCGAGTGATGCCCCAGATGTTGCAAGCGTCCATAGGCTGCGGTGACCGCTAGCTTGTTTGCCACCGTAGTTAACTATAATTATAAGTAACTTTGCTAGGCTATATACATATATGAATCGTTATTTAGAAAGGTTATTGTCATTGCATTGACGTTCTTCTAGCACTCATCACATAAACTGTGCAATATTACAGCTTTTTCGGTCCTTCGAGAAACTTTCATCGACGTTTGGTAGAGGATTTTTCCATTGTTATTTGAAAACACACCATCCTACAAAAAGAAACAACAGTTTCATAAGAGCAACTGTCATCCACGTTTCGAAGAAACAGACGTTATCCATCGACACATGTAAACACATAGTCCTATAAGAATTAGCAACAGTTTCGTTAAGGCAATTTTCATCGTCCAAGACTATTGAATCTGCTGAGAATACCTTGGCCAAACGATTTCTGCAACACTATTTATTTATAAGAAATCCAGTTGTTTATTCTGAGGTCCGTGAATCTTCAAACTGTTACCTTATGTATAATTAGTTTGACTAACCATGTGGCCGCCTTTCTCGACGGTGAAGGGTGACTATCGTCAGTAGGGGCCTAGCTTGCACAGAGGAAATTTAATTTAAGGGTATCTAACAGAAGGGAAATAAAAGAAATTAATAATACACTGTTATCAGTCTTAGTCACCGTGACGTTGCCGCCAGCCGCATAAATCCGAATCCAACCGATCATCCAAACTTCCGTTGTTTGGTTGAAAACCCGACGAGCAGTAAGGCGTGCACCTAATGCACTTCCTATCACTTTACACTGATGTCCAATGTATGTACCATGGACAAACCGTGGTAACTAAACTAGTCGAAGTACGAATGTTGCTCCATAATATCTGCGTAAGACCTATTTGGATAAGCCCGAGACACAAGCGAACCCACACCGAGTACGTCTGACGCCGACCGCGCTTCCATAAGAACTGAATATTCGCTCTGCTGACGGGCGTTCCAGCAACCCTAGAACAAGGTTACTGTCACGCAAAATGAGTGACGTAACACGCTTATCTTAACACCCGTATATATATAACCCGTATATATATATATAAAAAATTGACGGAAAAAAGGATTGGTCTATAAATGAACAACGAACTCATTATTGTTATTGATACTTGAAAGCCAGGTATTCAATCCATGCATTTTTCCAGACATAGTCCCTAACTTATATGAAAACAAGCAAGCTAGATACGTGTCAACATAACATAGAAAAGAGCGTACTAAAGATACAACATAAGCCCGGACGACATAAGGAAGTGGTAACAAAGTTAACTTACACAATTAAGAAACTGAAAGCCTGTTTATTTCTATAGAAGTAATAAATTTTAATGAATTTAAATTAAGAAAATAGTGTTAAAAATTTCAATGAATATAAATTAATAATAGTGTGAATAAAAAAAAAATATTTTATTTTAAAAAAGCGTGGGGTGCTTTTTAAGATATTATCGAAATGATAATCACTCTAATCATATCTGTCAATAAAATATTTATAACTATTGACACCATGCACCCCACGCTTTTTTTTAAATAAAATATTTTTTTTTTTATTCACCCTATTATTAATTTATATTCATTGAAATGTTTAACACTATTTTCTTAATTTAAATTCATTAAAATTTATTTTCTATTTTTTAGTTCGGTTTTTTTATAAAAAGCGTGTTTTTTAGTTTTTTTAAACTATTATTTATTTTCTACTTTTTAGTTTGGATTATTTATAATAGCTTGTTTTTTTAATTTTAAACTATTGCACGACTCATGATGCGAAGCATCAGAGAGTGCTTTATTTTCTTACCTTATTGACTATAGATGAAAATTATATAAATTAACAAAAATCATATTTTGCAAATTGAAAAATGGAATAATTTTATCAAATTAGTGTATTGTCATCGGTCCTCAATAAATCTACAAAGTTTGAACAAAATCTGGCCGTTTAAAGTTGATCAAAATCGCGCCCAAAGAAGTCGGTTACAAACAAACATACAAACATACAAACATACAGGTGAAGCTAATAAAAAGCTCGTAAAAAAGATAAATGGGCCAAAAACATGAATGAACTATATGACTCGTGCAAAGCTAATCGCGCTATCGACCATAAAATTTGGCGGAAGTTTTATTTTTAAATTAGTATAAGATTGTTGATAAAGTTTTTATTAGATTATAATTATTTTATATAGTTTTTTAAATTGTTTACGGAAAAAATATTTACTTTTTCTGAACCTGTGTAATCAATAAATGTCCTGTTGTAAAGAAACACAAAACTTAATAATGCTACGAATACATCTAGATATTTTTGCTGTGTATGCGCTTACACATACTTATCCAAAACGCAATGTTTTGCATGATTGCCAGTTGGCCAGGATATTAAACAAAAAATATTAGTAGCGATAGGATTCACTGCTTTAACAGTAGATTTTGCCGTTTTTAAGTTTAATTATAAATATACGTATGAATTCTGTTTGTGCAAGACTACCTTTGAAATTGTGTATAAATCGCATCGAAATGAATCAGCTGTGTGTTAAAAATTGTTTAATAAATTTGTGTTACTTGTATAGTAGTAATCTTAGATGATTTTAAAAGTTTTCAAATATTTTACATAAGTCACAATAATCAATTTTGTGTTGGTGCTAAGGATTCCGTGGCTTAGTAAACTTCAAAACACTTTACAGCTAGGTTATACAAATAGTTGTCCATATTGGTTTTCCACGAGAAGTATCTAAAATGAAATAAATTCCCGTAACAAAAGTACGCTGTCATTGTTTCAGCGTTTAAGGCCCAAAATCTTAATGATCGTGTTGTACGAATTATGTACAAAATGTCGCTTTTGTGCGATTATAAATGATCAAAAAGCAGTTACATTTGTGAATATTACGCGGCGTCTTGGGTCATTTTAATATAATAGGCTTATGAAGTTGGTGCAACTTTGTATTAATTAATGCAAGCAATCATTATGTACATTTTGAGCAAAACAGTTAATTTTCCTCAATTGATACTTAATATCGATAACTATTTGAAAAATTTTAACACGTGACGTTGTTTTGTTCCACTCGTGCGCCCGTCGGCTTCGCTACAGGGCCCCATTCAAGTTGACATTATTAACGCAACTGTAAGTGTGTGAACATCCCAGCGTACCAAACTCTGTGTGTTATTTCTCAACCAATTATGTGTCAAAATTAACCCATCCAATTGATCCGTGTCCCCAGCTATCGTCGTATGGTTTTTTCTTACATTAAGCTTTCTTTAGCATATTCAGTATTAGATCTTATTCCATGGTCTCGTAAAATACCCAGTTTTCTGCACAATTTATGATTAGTTTATCCCCTACATAGTTTATATCAGCTTACGTATTCTTTGAACAGCAATAATTCCCACTACAGTTAGTGCTAGGTTTGCTTTTATGTTATTAGAAATTGCATATATGATTGTAAAATTAGAATGCATGAAAATTTGGCCTGGCATGTATGTTATCTTAATATTGTGGTCCTACTTTAATATCTATTGTAAGTGCGATAGCATATTTCTCCGACTATTATTCAATTACCTTGTCTGGGAAGATACAAAATAATCAGCACATTTCTCCAATTAATGTTCAGTTCATTCTAAAACTCAGACGCAGACAGTTTTTGCTTGCTTATTTTATTTATTCATAAGTTCATAATGAGTAAAATTGTAATTGGCTACAAGATTATAATTTTCTTCACCTAAGTGCATATCTCAAACAAAAGTTATTTGAACACATATTTAGATGATTTTTTGAAATACTCAATTATTACCTACTTTGTTGAATACCAAAAGCTCTACATAGATCGACCAGGGTCCTGTGGTACAGTTAGTTTTGCGCTATATTGAGTTTATGCTTTCGATTATAATAAATTTAACTAATAAGTTAAAATCTCATTAGTAATAATTATAACTCAAGGAAGCGGTTTTGTACAGGACCTAACGATAATTAAGCAAGAGAACGAGAAGCTAGGTATGCACATAAAGGGTGGGCTAAATGGTCAACGAGGCAACCCGAACGACCCAAACGACGAGGGAGTATTTATATCAAAGATCAACAGCGGAGGTGCGGCCAAACGAGACGGAAGACTGAAGGTAAGAGACATATAATTAACTACTCATTTATCGAAAACCTCCATCATAATTTTAAAGGGTATTCTATATTTTATTAATATTATTTTTCTCCTCGTGCCTTAAATTAATTACATAGCCATTGACGCCTAGGTCAGTCATCTATAGAATTACACACCAATTTGTTATATACATATTTCACTAAATGTTCTCACCAGCACTTGTTTTAGTGATTCCAATTTTTTATATTGTAGAGCAAACTTTCTTTCGTTCCTGCCATAAATAATGATTCAGATGCTTTAGATCAGAGTTTGCTAGCACTTAATCACTGTTGAGCTAGTTTGACCTTTTCGGCAGGCGCTGAGCCTGCCTGAAAATTGAAAGACTTGCCTCAAATTCTGTTAGTAAGGAGACTGCTCTTTCAGTAAATCCAATACGCTATGTTTGTCTGGTTTTGGCCATATTTTTTAGTAGTACTACGGCATTTTATACTTTTGCCGCGCACAAACATGGTCTAAGCAGATGGCTGGATTTCCTTTTTTAAGCTTAATCCCGTAGAGTCCAAAGTTATTTTTTACAAACCTTTTTAAAGAGTTATTTAAAGAAAAATTCCATTTGCAGGTGGGCATGCGTCTATTGGAAGTGAACGGAGTATCTTTATTAGGCGCGACGCACAACGAAGCGGTAAACGCGCTACGTTCCGCCACGCACGCTCCGTTGCATCTCGTCGTGTGTCAAGGATATACACGACCTGAGAAATATACCGTGAGTTTTATAAATATCTTCTAAAAAATAAAATAAAGCACAAAAATATTTATTTTCGTACAAGGTTATGTACGTCTGTCTAACAGCAATCAGGCTCGCGATAGAGAATTAATTTTTATTTCTGGGGCAGTTGAGTCTTATTTCTTTCAATTTCTTCCTAAGCAGCTGTCAACAGTTTTAATGTTTTAAAATAAACTACAATAGAGTTTTTGAAGCCCAATATTCGTTTTGGGAAACAGTAGTAACAAAGGGGTTAAAATATTTTACTATGGTGGGTAGGTCCCATTTTATTTTTATTTTCAAAATGGCGGCCACTGAAGCAAACTTCTATTTAACCCTTTTTGTTTATAATGATGTCTGCTATCAAAATATTTAGGTTGCTTCAGAGGTCGCCATTTTGAAAATAAAAATAAAAATGGCGGCTAGTTGGTAGGATATAATATTCAAACCCGTTTAGCGGGTAACTGCATATGATAAGTTATTTAGCTGAGTGTTTTTAGACGCGTTATCCTAACCTAATCTTACGCTGCCGATACCTTTGTACTTAATTTGTTTTAGTAGTATTTTAAACTGTTCTTACTTTTTTATTAGAAATAGAACACTTTCTTAGTAATTATTATGTATGCTCTTAATATTCACTAAGCACTAGTTCTGTGTTCGTCTAATACATTGAACACCCAATATAAATTATTATTATTTTTGAAATTATATCATAATATATATTCGTATATTAGAAGCAATTGAATTCCAGTTTTTTTTTCGTTTATCTTTTTTTTTTTAATTTATATACTGAACCCGATTTCCTTGTTATTTAATGTTAAACACATTTAAGGGCTCATCTTCATTGTTTTGTAAACTGTGTTTTAATCCAAAACTTTAATTCTCTTTGGAAATATTTATTTATTTCGCCTTATTAAAGAAACAATGAGAATGAGCCCTAAATTTGTTAAGTTTTTTAGCAAATTGTTGCAAACAGTAGTTAGCATACGCACTTTGAACAGACCGGTAGCGAGAGCGGGACGGCAGACACTGGCGGCTCTCTATCTCACTCAACATCGAGCCTGGACCGAGATGACTCCCTACATCAAAATCATCAGGTATTGTGCAGTTGATAATAATTCAAAAAGTACAGTTTTGCCCCCAAACATTTATTTGATTCATTTATAAGATTTATATTTATTTATATTTCACTACAGGTAGAAAAACATTTTACATAAAAATAATGTCAAATACAACTATAAAATTCAAAAAATGTCTTTTAAATTTCGTTACTTTCTATTTTGAATGTTCAAAATTTAAATATTCATGTTTAATTTGTTTAATTTTTGTCAGTATCCTAGCATCTGAATATGAAATGAAAAATATTTAAGAAGTATCAAATAATGTTTTTTTGCAAAATCTCTCTTCTTCAAAGTTGTGACGCTGAAAAGAAATAAAGATAAAGAAATTTTGATTTTATACATTATTATTTGAACTTCATTAAAAATGTTAACGTTTCATATATTTTTTTATTTGCAGGAGCAACATTTCCAACAGGACCTAGTTGAATTTGAACAAGAGAAACAAGTCGCAGAAGCAAGAGAGAAGTCTACGCCAGAAAAGGTATGCCGTGTTTTATTTCTTTCTAGGATTTTTATAATTATTTTTAATATCCTGTGAAATGTATTGTAGCATGTAAACGACATGACAAATTATCTCTAAGCTTTGTTAGCGAGAATAAGAAAGGGCAGGCAACTAAACAGCTGTTACATTATGTATGTGCGTTGGTATCGTCAATATATCTAAATCGGCTACTGTGCAGGTGATCTTGAATGGTAAGCCTTTTTCAGTATCAGATATAATATGTAAACGCAATGTAATTGGCGGCGCAAGTAAAGTACATGTAAAAGCTGTGTCTGTCACCTTCAAAAAGTCTCCTTGTGTATGATTTCTATTATTTAATAAATAAGAATAAAAAACAATATTTTTCTTTTTTGTATTTTTTAAATTTATCATAGTTTTTGTTGATTTTGTGATCTCAACTGTATGCGAATAAATCTTTTTCCATCATAAATAGCTTAGTAATTCGCTCTAAAAATAATGTCTTATGATATTATATCAATACAGGTGTTAGACATAGTACACGCAGTAGAAAGCATCGCCTTAGAGCCCGGACCACCGACGTCGCCTGAACCACAGCACAAGACGACCACGGTCGTTATGTCCAAACACACCCTCCAACCTCAGGTAAGATTATTGAACCACTAAGGCTACGGCCACACTGCTGATGGCTTGCTTAGCAACTAACGAGTTGCCAGATAAAAAAAAACTGTAGATACTGAGATCGTATTTCTGCTAAATTACGGCCGTGTAAACTCTTTTGTGGGGAAGTCAAAGTCAAGTATAAAATGTGATCGTTTGTAAATAAATTTTTAACTTACAAGCCCTGTAAATTATATCAGAAAATAAAGATACTTTGATATTGGAATTCTTGACAGTCTATCCATAGAATTTTACATGGTTATTTATTTTTAAGGTAAATGCGACTTAATTTGTATTCATGCAAACTTCACCTAAAATATCTGTAACTATTAACATTTTGCTAATCTAAACGCATTTATAAAATGCCAGAGAATTTGTCGTTAATGCACCGGAGTTTTTATTAAAATCATAAACATTAACTTAATAAAATCCTCGGCCATTTTATGAATGAGTATGCTTTATGCGATTATAGTTAATAGTGATGATAAAATAACGCGTTTTAGCTGCGGTGCTGTGTACGTGTGCTAAATACATTGTGTATTAAGAGTGGTAATGAGAAAATTACTAACGAGAGGTTTAATGACTCGAGTTTGTAATTTCCGTACCGCTCGTGTTACACATAGTTTTTCATCACATTTGCGAGTAAATAAATAAAAATGTAAGTTGAATGAATAGATAAACTCACCAAAATACAATTGAAATGGTGTGAATAGAAGTAGAGAAAACAAGTAGATATTTAGAGAATTTATGACAGACACAAATACTTGAAATTTACTAAGAAAAAGCCTGTAAGAGTAATTAAAGTTTTAGCACCCGCTACCTGCACTTAATAACACAGTTAACGAGTAAGTGTGATGAAAAATACATAACACATCACACTGAATGACCTCAATTTCGCTGTTATTCCACTCTTCTGTCAGAAGTTTTTTTTTATATATTTGGGCTGTCTTTGACTTCCCCGGCGTATTTACATTATTTATTTGTGTTACTAGCCTTTTTACTCACGCAAATTATTTTCAGTTGTATCTTTTTTGTGTAAATAAAAATACCTTTAAACAGTCTAACTCCTCTAGTCTTAGAGGTGTATTAAAAAAAGGCTTGTTACATTAATTCTTCAATATTAAACACATTTTTGCTAGTCCAGAAATTAAGGTTCCAAAACATATTAGTGACTGAAATTGCATATTGTTGTATGAAATAGTATGAAAGCATGAAAAAGTTCAAGATAACGATACGTGTGATATCATAACATTTTCAATTATACCTACAGATTTCCATTTATTATTATACCAAATTAGCTGTGTCTACTGTGATAAAATTATTTAAATAAATGTTTGCACACACAAAAACGCAACGAAACCCTTGCATAGTTAAGAATAATATGTAAAAAAATGTGAAAAACATTAACTCAACCTGCATGTTGATTTCCTTGACAAAGAGTAAAATTAACGCGTAGAATAGACTGTTTTTAATTAATAATTAGCTTTATATTTTAAGCTTCAAATTGTTATTTAAAAATTCTAGCATGTTCAGCAGTATGTAGTATTGTATTTATACCCTATTAACCCAAGATAGAAATTTGAATACAAAGTTTTGTATATTTCCCCTTAAGAAAATTTATTAATAGCATGCATTTTGTTCGTATATTACTCAGAACTTTTTGCTTGCATGAATATTTAAAAAAAAAATATAGTCTTTTATTGCATTATCTTCCAAAATAAATGTTTTATTTTATTTATTTGTTTATAGATATTCCTTTAAAAGGTAGACGTGAAATTAACAGGAAGCATTTTATGTCTACAAAACCTCAAAGATTTGTCAATGCATATAGGCTTAGTTCTTTAAATGTATGTATGATTAAAGCAAACTGTAAAGTTATTTTGCATGTACCTACCCTCTTTGTTAATATACAAGTGACTAAACAAACTATTATTTAAGTTAGCTTTAAAAATACAACTGCAATAAGTTATAAGTATCTTTTATTTATTATAGCTTAAATAGTTTATAAATTGTCGTCTTGTACTGTGAATTAATAAGCTTATTATGCCCTTGAGTTTTAAGAAATGAACCAATAAACATATATTTAAAGAAGTTAAATATATATACATTAATTTTTATAACTTATAAAATATTAGGTTTAAATAGAAGCAAATGCATTCCACATACTGACAAAACATATTACGTATATTGCAGAATTCAAAAGGAGAGGAAAAGGGAGGAATCGCGTAGAACGACAAAAAATTCTGTCCAATCTATTGTAAATAATTAGTTCTTATTAGATTTTTCTACGTGAATGTTAATCATTTCTATCAACATATAATGTTTGCGATAAATACAAAGGTGAGACCTATTTAGACTTTTTTCTATACAAACTATCTTATATTAAATATCTATACTGAACTATAAAAAATTCGCAACTCAAAATGTTTTACTATCATATATCTCACTTACCTTATAGGCGCATAAAACATGTACGTTCATAAAAAGCTAATAAATTATTAATAAATCAGATTTTCTACTAATTCTATATGTTTAAATAATTTATTAAAAGTTCTGGCTATTTAGTAATTCACTGGCTTTTTGAAAATGAATATGTTTTTTGCAACTGTCCCCTTTTAATGATTATAGGGGCGTTCCATCTAACAAATTTTTAAGCTGTTTAAACAATATTAGCGCCGCTAACTTTATTAGCTGCGCTTAGACGGAGCGGCTATTTCGAGCTTAAATGTGGTTTTGCTATTAAATAGTAACGCTGCTTAGAAGGAACGCGCCTAATAACGCATTCGGAGTAGCGAAATTTGAGATTGTATGGAAAAGCTCGCGTCGTCAAACATGTGATTTTATACGAAAAACATGGTGTTCGATTATAAATATCCTATATAATTCTATTATGATAAAATTAAATATTATAAGTTTTTGAAACATAGTGAATAAGCGAGAGAGATGTAGAAATAATATTGTAGAGAGATCCAGTAAATACTGTACATAATAATATTATATGGTATTAGTATATTTAATAATTCATAAATAAAATAAATATATTAAATAAATAAGTATATTTAATATATTTAATTTTAATAATTATTAATTGTAATTGGAAATAGTAAATAGTAGTTAAATATGTATGTATTTGTAAGAACCTCATTTGATTACTGAAAAGGAGTTATTTTAATTTTATTTACGAAACATTATTATTAACAAAACTTATTGACCGACTATAAATCAAACAAGTAATGAACACGCTGTCTACAGGCGCGCCATAGAAACATGATATTGATCATATTTTTCACATTTTAAACCTAAAAAAATAGAATTTAGCTGACATAATTTATGAACTAATATGTAGTATTTTATAGAATTATATTTTCATTTACATGTAGGGTCAGATGAGGCACGATGTTACAAAAAACATGAAATGTTGTGGAAAAAAAATATTTCTTTAGTCAACTTTAAAGCGGAAAAAATATTAGCTTTGAATATTCCTTTTTAATATACACTTATTAAACTTGAGTCAACATAACTATAAATTAATAAAATTGTGTTTATTAAAATTAACCCCGTATCTGGGGCACAATATGTTACAATTCTAAAACGAAAGAGATTTAACTTTAAATTTTTTATAACTTGCAAATTTTCTTCAAAAACATCTGCTTGGCATTTTGTCGTCATTGCACTAAGTTTTACGACATTATTGCCCTTTAATATTCCGGGTTCCAAAAGGAAGTCGAAGGTATTGTCTACTTTAGCATTCCTTCATAATCATCATTTTTGTTATCATTGTTATAAGGCAGAAAACTTGAAATTACTAATCGATGTAATCACATATTACCCGTAATGTGGTGCCCCACATGGTATCAAATCAAAAAATATTTAAAAAAATAAGGATAATTTGTCGAAATTTTACTTAAATGTTTCTCAATGGCGGCTGTTTTAAAATTGCAGTGCGGCACACAGGTGCTTGTCAAAACTATGTCCTAGACACTATATTAAAATAATAGACAGGTATTGTAAGCTTTATTAGTGAATATGTCGTAGAATAATCGGAAAAAAACAGATTATTTCGAAAATTCTAGGACGTTTGTATACGACCGGATGATTGGAAAATAAGAATAATTTTTGTAATATAATAAAAAAATAACTAATATTCCCAACCCTTTTTAGGATTATTGCAAAAATTCGAGTCCATTTTAGGATATTTTAGGAAGTGCTTATTGGCTAATGATCACATTCCTGATTTATGATCGGCTTCTTTATAGTCAAATCGTTCTATCTAGTGTTTATAGCTATTCAACGTTATTTTATTTAGAAACAAAACCTACTATTTATGTAAACTAATGTGTTGTTTGTGTCGTTCTCTGGCCCCACTACAGGAGTACAGACTTTTCTTAAGGAGGCTTAGGCCATAGTCCACCGCACAGGTCCAGTACTAATTTTGCATTGTGCCTCACCTTACTTTTTAGCTTCAAAATTATTAAGGATTTAAAGTTTTTATACAAACCTTAAAAGTTTTGTATTGATTTTGAATTCATATGAGCATTATTGAGTTTTAGTTTTATAGGTATACAATATTTAATGAAGTTTGATCAATAAATATGGAATATACGACCAAAATTCATTGGTCCAGAGCGCGCTTCTGCCGGTTGCGGGATCGTTGGTGGATGTTTTACTTCTACAATATAAATATTGAGACGAAGTAGTATGTACCAATTGGTAGCTTAACTAAAATACCAAAATATATTGTCTTCGCGAGGGTTTTCGATTTTGGAGACTGGAGTTAACAGTTGTATTTTATCTTTATATTTTTTAATAACATCAACTGCATAAAATTATAAAAATATTTTTTATGCCATAGATTTATGAATAACACACCAATTTTTAAATGAAATCTGCTTTGAAACATTATATTATATGTTTTATATTTATTATCCTATACGGTAATCCATAAATGCAAAAAATACCAATGTAAATAGATACTTATTGTAATACTTACCAGTAAAAACAATAAAATGTTTAAAAAGCCCCGGATTTATATTTTAAAGGGGCTAAGTGCCACTTTGCCGCCCTTCAGGCAGATTTTTTGCTGCCCGCCCCTAGTCTTCGCCGCCCGGAGAAAGGGTCCCTTCTCGCACGCCTCTAGATCCGGCGCTAAAAGTTTATAGTTTGGCGATCAACATTTCTTACAACATTTGACAACTGTAATATTTTTGAAATCTTTACAAAATGCAAAAATTGTACAATAAATTTAAGCAATTTCTTAAAAAAAAAATCTATACACTTGTAACCACTGTGCCATTTTACAGCCAATAAAATATTAGCTGCTTTTTTGTAAAAAAACAATTTACACATCTTAATATTTTTCCATTTATCCTCTGGAAGTGAGACTACTAAAATTTCGTCGGTATTAATAGATTTATTACTATTGATACTCTTGCTAGGTTAGCTATTGATACAATACAAAATTATATTTGTCCTAATTACAATTAACAAAACAATGTATAAAAGTCCATTACATTATTCCTCTGAATGTCTATGTAAGTACTTTTTGTCATAAATATTTATTGTAAATATACATTAATTGTATTATTGTCTTGGTGCCTACATATTTGTATATGTCTGTAACTGAATCAAAAAAAAACTAAAATACTCAATAAAATGTCATGTAAAAACATATCAAAAATAATATCTATATTCCCGTCGATATAATTAGATAAAGGGTATCCGTAAAGTATTCCGAATTTAATGAAATTTTAGCATGTCATTTGGGGGGTACTCTAGGGTATACAGTCTGAGTTTTTGTCTAGAGGCCCCTATGCTTATTTAAGGGGGGGCAAAAAAGTCAATATTTTTGGTTTTTTTTAGATTTCCGTTTATTTCTCCTAAAGTAAGTGTTTTATGTGTACTATGTCTTTTAAAAAATTGTAAAATAATCACTTGTTCCAAATATATCTGAGATACAATAGATCAAAGTGTGAAGAAAATTTAAATTTAAAAGGGTCCTCGAGGTCAAAAGCTTAGATTCTACGCCACAGATTATCCCTTAATGACATACCAAAATTTCACTAACTTCGTAATACTTTCCAGATATTATTGAATATCGACTGGGCTATTATTGATTTGTGCCCAACTATATTCAATATACAGGTACTTCTATAATAATTTGTTACTCGTATTTCCTGTAAGTTGTATTTAATTTCATCAAATTATATATGTATCTTCATAAAATAATTTATTGATACTCATATTTTTATTGAAAGGATAATGGCCAATTTCTATCAATAGCGATGTTTTTTGATATCGGAGGACCACAAAATAATATTTTTGGTTTTGCGCGCCTTCGTTGGTGTGTAAACCTTATTTTTTGTTATTTGTCTTATCATGTAAACATATATGGCGTATTGGAGATCAGAGACAATTTTAGTGTTGGGAAATCGGCTTTTGAGCTATTAAACGAATATTTTCTAATATTAGCAAATACCTTTGAATGAATGCATGCGAACGAGCGGTGAGATAGTAAATAATCTTCACGCGATCCTGAGAAAAAGGGTCTTGACAGACAGACAAAAGGACAACAAAGTGATCCTATAAGATTCCCTTTCTTCATTTTCAGGTACGGAACCATACAAACTGTTGTTTTGAAAAAAACTAATATTTATTTTTATTCGTCATAACTATCATCATCACCATCTTCCTATTTCGATACATGGATAATAAAGGTGCGTTCTATTGACGGCATTGAGATCTATGACATTGCATAGGCATTGAAATCGTTCTGTTCACCAAATGTAAACAAACAATATAGCCGTTCACTATTTGACAGCGCATCCACTACTCTACCTCCCGAGCATGTGCAGCCAATGCGTTGAATGCGTTCCAGAGTGACGTCATAGCGCATTCATTTTTGGTTAACAGAACGATCGAAAGTGCGCATAGACAGCATTGAGCGCATTTAATGCGTATAATGCTTGTCAACAAAACGCCCCTTAAATCGTAGGGTCGGTGCATCAGTTTTACGTAAAAAATAAGTATTCTGTTTTCAAATGATTTAAGACTGTTGTCTTAGAACTATTGTGAGACCTTAAAATATTACTCATACGGTAATGAAAGATCTTAAATCATTTTATTTTATTCGTAAGCTACTCCCATCTTTAAGATCCATAGACAACAATGATTTACAAATATTGAATTTGTGGTTATGGGTTTCGCCATTAGTTTGATTTTGTTAAAAAGTAATGTATTTAAAAGGACTATATGAATTATTTATTAATGAGGTATATTTTTTATGTGTTTGTTATTCGCCGCAAACGAATTTTTGGTGGGTAATATTTAGTGATTGTGACAGAATCTTGTAATTTTGAAAAAAAATGGTTTTGTTTACATGATAAGACAAGTAAGAAAAAATAAGGTTTAGAAAGGTTATTTTCGTCTATAAAATAAACGTGATAGTAATTATCATTTGTTGTTTATTGGCTGTTAATTGAATCTTTTTCCCGAGCCTAAGGTCTTAGTGTGGTTGACCATAGATGCCGCTACTGGTACTTTACACTATTATATTTACTAAATAATTATTAGTGATTTTGTGAAAACTCTTTCGTTTCCAGAATATAAAATACCCTAAATTTTGACTAAAGAGCCAGGATAGGCTATCAAGTTTTATCAAAAACCATTTGGTAGATTGAGATTACAAAATTATCATATATCGTCTAGGTTTACATTTTCCTTGTACCTATTTTGTAACACAAAACTAGCATTATTTTAAGTTAGAGGGAAGACTTCATGCAATTTAACATAGGATGATGTTTGTATAAATTTCTACATACTTATATTGAACGTTTAAAATTAGTTGACAATGGTCAATAAATACTAATTTACATACAAATATTTATTTAATATACGAAAGAGAGTTATGATTAGTTGAGACAATAAATATTACAGTAAAATATGAAATTAAACCGATAACTATTTTATGTGTCCAGATTTCAAAACATTGCGTTTGTCTTCTTGAAATTGACCCGAATATGTAGGTACCCTTCTTGTGCATTTACCTATTTTTTATTTTGACAAAATTATCACTGTTCTTAGTAACGTAAGGCCAAAGATGAACATAATTTCGTATTATTGTTGCATATAAATGTTTATTATTATATACTTTTTTAGGTACAAAATGTACTTATCGACGTTGCGTTTAAGAATTGACTTTAATACATGATGTTTCACAAAAATTTTATTATTTTCGTCCAAAGTTTTTTTTTTGTTTAATGCTTCATATTATATGACATTTATTTTGGAAGATTTTTTTCGCAAATAATTTTGTATTATGCTATATTTTTTACGTTTCCATTCCTTTGTTAGTAATTATGAAACAGTTTACTTGAAAATACGATAAGTATGAAAGCTGGCTGTAAATTGCAAGATCATAAAGTAACGTGTTTCTAAAACAATAATTGCCTGGGTATAGCACTTTTAGTACTAAGTTTTTAGCTCGTGTGTTTTTCAAGTAATTTGTATGCTAGTTTGAGCTAGTGCAGTATATTGTATTGGTTTGGATAGACGTCTAGTCCGCAACCGCCCCCTTCGCCGCTCGCAGTGTTCACACAACAGAAAGTGAAGACGCCGCCCCCGGGTCCTGAGCTGAGCGAGGGAACACCCGTAGATGCAACGCCACCTCCTCCAATTAAACAGAAACCTCAAGTCCCTCGCAAACCGCAGATGAAGCGAGTTAGTTTCACACAAGAGTTAAAAGATCAAACTGAACAATATCCAACGATAAGCGATACCGATACGACTCTCCAACACTTGCAATATGAGAAAATGCATGAAGCGGTCGCAGAGGAATATGGACTTTATACTAACGATGCATGCGTGGCGGTTCATAGTTCCTTACTAATAGAAAACCAACCTCTGAAAACTGAGCTGGAGATGTCGAGACCGGTCCTCAGAGTACTTCCTGATGACGTGATCATTCCTCCTCCGCCTTTGTTTAATACGGACGTAAGTGATAGTCTCTATGATAGTAATCAAAAAAATGAACCTGCCCTGGCGCCTATTACTCTGATCCCGAAAAGATTATTGCTACCGGAGCCTGATGAGGCAGAAACAACCATGCAGTCCTCCAATTCCACCAATTCTCCTGAAACGGAAATTCCACCACCCGTAAATTATGGTGCTTTTCCGATGTTAGTAACAAATTTAGACATAGAAGACCTGTCTCGACCAGCTATCATATCAGAAGTGCCTTCCTATCAAGTCTTCCGTAATTTAGAACCTCCTGTTTTTAACTACGACAACTATCATAACGAAGCGTCAGTCAGTCCTGTTAGAGAACCAGATCCACCAGAATTAATACAAGTGCAGTACAAGACTCTCCCGACGGTTTCACACATCCCTAATGCTCCTTGTAGCTTACATCCGGATAAGACTTACGTTGAAGATTATCCCACGTATCATTCATTACATGAAATACGAACTAAAAGTATTTCACCTAATATGGTCCATTCTGCTACATATCCTCCGATTAATCCATATCCATCCTTAACGACGGTCGCAGGAACATATAATCCATATACTTATACTCACCCTGTTTCTTCTAATCATACTAGTTTTTCAAGTCACAAACCACAACTGATTTCTCGCTCGCTGGTCAGTCCAGGGAAGGACATAAACGCCAATATAAACCAAACTAGTCCAAATGATATTGGTGATGTGGCTAAAAGTGTTCAATCAGAAAGGAGAGTCCATTTCGGCGAAGTGACGACACTACCCGAATCCGATAGATTGTCCGACGTTTCGGATCCGCAGAGGGAAGGGAGTTCCTCGCCCCCAACTACCTTGAAACCCGCATGGAGCAGCAAAATCAAAGCCTTCGCCATCGGCGAGGTAATCTTTCTGTACGGCATCTTATCCACACCACATAAACACAGCTTATTTTGATTGTGTTCGTCGACAACCCAAAACCAAAATGACTAAACACACAAATCCACCATACTCCATTATCATATTCCATTTTTTTTTGTTACTTACCCTACTTTGTCGATATTAACTTGCAATTATACTTGTTTTGCATGTAATATTTACTTTTACGTAATGGATATATTGTTTTGTTTATAACTTTGTACATATCGACTGCATGGATGTTTAATAGCATTGGATAAGGGATTGTTATCGCTTGTAAATATCATTATGCTTCTTAACTTTTCGTAACCCATTATTTTTTTAACTTCTCATCTGAGTATTATACATTGTTTTCGACAATTATCGAAACCGGCATGTTTACAGGCTTCCCCACCTCATTCTGGTAATTTTGTGAAAGCATCTGTCAGCGATAAGAAGAAATTCTTTGAGAATGCTATGGAAGAAAGTCACAAGTCATCGCCTAAATCAGGTAAAATTTCTTAAGTAATTAGGACGATTTTAATCAAACCTAATCGGTTTATGTTGTCGCTAGATTTTGCCAGCGGCTTCGCCCGCCCTTAATTCGGTTATCGGCCTGGAATTTTGCTATAAACGTGGCTATTGTTATAGTTCTATTATAGCTCGGTTATAGATATTTCCGCGGATATATATAATTTTTCGGGATAGAAAGTAGCCTATGTCCTATTCCAGGACCTAACCTATATGTGTGCCATGTTTCATCCCGATGCGTCTAGAGGTTGAAGCGTAATTGAGTAACAAACAATCATCTATCCAGACATACTTTCACATTTGTAATATTAGTAGGAGTATATTAAAAGTAGATATTCTCCTCAGAACATTTTACATAGGGAAAATATTGATGTCGTTAAGATTTTTACTCAAAAACGCTTTTAAATATTTTTCTAATAATTCTTGTTGGAAAAGGCGACAGTAAATAATACCATTTTCTTTGCGTGGCCTGTTACGCAAACAGTATTGGCGTGTGTTGGCAAACTTTTCTGACCTTGTGGCAAACAAAAAACTACACTCGCTGTATTGAAATGTGAACTTAGTGAACTTACGCGAAACTACCGACAGACATATACCGAACGTATAAATTAAGAACGATGGGTCGAAAAATTTATACATCTAACTGCTGAGTGACAGAGGCCTGGTGTTAGTTTCAATGAATCATGCCGTTTTTGTAGGCTAAAGCGCTCGCCTTAAACACCAACTCAAAGGGGTTCTCGAGCCCTCAAGGAAAGAGTAGGGTTCGAATACCTGTTTCGGAGTGGTTTTTTTCTGTCTGCCATGTCAATGTTTTTGGTTAAAGATTTCATAATCTCCCAGGACCAGCTTATTACACGAAACTGAATTTACTTTATTTGTTCGTTTTTAAAACAACTTTTTAAATTGAAACAGAGAGAAAAGTCGTGTTTTACTAGAATATTGAAAATATTGGTAGACTAAGTATATTGTAAGTATAATTTTCAGAAAAAGTATTCACATTCCTATCAGCGGATGAGGTGGAGAAATTGAAGCAGGAAGAGGAGAGGAAGATGGCGTCTCTGTCGCGAAGCGAGCTCGGCTCCTGGTCCCCGGGGGACCGGCAGAGCGGAGACAGCTCGCACTCCGACGACGAACCTTACGAGAACGGCCATAGGTACCACTAATACTGATACAAGCTTGATAAGACAAATGTTTCTAAAGTTTTATAATTCAGATTTTGAATAATAAATAATATTAATATTTTTGATTTTTTTTTTGCTTAAGTTTTGTGGGCGTTCCTTTTAAAACCTCATTTATCAAAAATTAATATTTGGTAATTCGTAAATTGTAACTATACGAACTGTTATTATACGAAACGAATAAATACTAAAACACATTATTATAATATCTAATTACAATTCTATTTCTTTGGTTCACAACCTTCACTAGTTACATAGGCTGCCAATTACCTAATGGGTTACTCATTTTGCGAAGTATCTAACGAAAATTTTAAAAAACAGACTGTCTTATCAGTTATCATGTATCATATTGTAAAATGCTATTTTGGCAGTGTGTCATTGGGCGGAGTGAGTCCATCGGCGAAGTCACAGCGGAGACGTGGCGACCCAGGCGAGGATGCGGCGGCACGAGCTGCTCGGCGAGCCGCTTGGCGCGCAGCCAGGTTGCGCTCGCTTGAACAGGTGCATATAACTTTACAGTTTCAATACCTCTTAACCGAAATATGTCCATTTAAACGTAGGTCTTTTAACAAGGCCGGTACTTTACCGCCTGCATCTAGTGGGTTATTGTGGCCCTAAACCAGTGGTCTCTTCCGTCCCACACTATCTTTCTTAGAACCTTTCTTTCCCATTGTTGACTGTGTTAACCTTTCTTATGCCATTACAGATCTTAAGTCTCAAAATCATTAGCTAATGTGCGTCTTGTGGGGGCTTGTGAACACAGTTCTAAATTTATTTTAGAAAGAAAGTTAAAATAACGCAAAAATGTGGAACATTTTAATAAGCATTCTGATAGCTTGCCATATGTTTTAGCTGGGGAAATAGTTTCAGGAGAAGACGCATATTAGCTGATAATGATTTTGAGACTTAAGATCTGAATAGAATAGAAAGTTTTTGCCCTTGTTTATTCCCAAATCAGCACAAAAAATTACTTATTTTAATGATGCGTCTCCACATTACCCTCTCCTCGAAAAAATCGTTTGTACTCACGAGATTCCTATAGGAATACCTTGATTAACCGGCATATGTGGTTATTCTATGCTATTCCCCGTGCCAAAAATGATGTGTTTTTGTTGCACTGCGACCTCAAGAAATTAACCAGTGCTTGATACGTGGACCTACCCTCAATTTTACAAAATAAGATTTTTCCAAAGCACGTGTTAGCATAATTTGTTTTTTAGAAGAATCTACGTAATCATTTTTAAGCTTTAATAATAAAATTTAAAGTTTTCGAGATTTTTTATATTTTTTGCGGACCCCAATTTTGATGCCTTAGAGTGCGAATTTTTTAAATTACATTACAATTCAACTAGTAATTTAAGCTACCTTAAAAATCACACATTTCTACGATTTATTTTTAAATGTTAATTGTATAAAGAGAAATAGCTAAAAATCTAAAGCTAAGAAACCTTATATTAGATATGTACCTATTATATTTCAGGAAGCAATTGAATCAGAAAAAGTTATAAAAAGCATGGTCGGTCCAGCAAATGATATCATAGGCGAGCCGCCTTTAAGGGAAAAGTCTCCGTCCGAGGTAAATATATCCAAATATATCTAAAATATTTAGTACCCTATTGAATGTTGTCCGACTAAAAGATACTAAAGTACCGACAGCTGTAAATGGAAAAGGCGTAATGTGTTTTGCTTATTTAATAAAAAATATGTTTTCGAATCAAATTTTTCAATTAAGCAGAAAATATTTTTATTAATGAGAAATGTCTATAATATTTCGTTGTTTTCCATTTCAGACGTGAATGTTTTAATCCATTAATAAATATATATTTAGATGTTTGTATTGTGAATGTCAAATGTTTATTAACACTAATAAACTTCAAAAGACCATTATTTGCCAGGGTTTCATATCTTCCATTAATTTAATTGAGACAAAAATGTTACCTCATTTTATTCTTCTTAAATCCTTGTTGCAATATTCGTTCTGTGTAACATTATAACTAACAACTTTGTCTATTTGTTTGTTTTGGACGGGGTTATCGCATTTTTGTACGTGTTTCGGGGTTGTGTATGTCAAAATTGGCTTTACAAATTTGTAGAAATGGCCCCTGCCACGTATCGCGTTACGTACAAAACCGGGCCCTATTCTCGCCATCAAGGAGAAAGAAAAACTATTAGACGAACGCATTACACTGCGATCAGAAGAATTCGTGTGCCCGAACACTGGCGAGACTAAAGTGCGAACCGTCGAGTACATTGAGAAAATCATTGAGAAAGAGGTACGCACTACGCGTGTACATTATTTTACGCTGTTTAAGTATTCAGAAACGCTGTACACAAAAAACGCCGTATTGTGTGTGGTTTTTTTTTTTTGAATATACGCTTAGCTTCCTTCGTGCAATCAAAATTGAGAGATGACATTATGACTTTAATACTAAAATTGACTTCAAAAGGTGATATAGACATGAATACTTGACTGACCGAAATTTATCGTGTATAAACACAAATTATTGGGGCTATTATAATTATTGCACTTATATAATTATATTCTTAGCACACGTGAAACACCGTTAATGGTAGATTTAGATACATATAAATATATACTTGCTTTCTCACTCAAACTAATAGAATCTTATGCTGTGATAATTCGAAAGAGGCTTTTATGATAATTAATTTTATTTCGTACGCCATTGTTGTTTTTTGTTACTAAAACTTGTAGACCTTTTAAAAAATTTAATTGAAATACTGATATTTAATACAATATTTATGTTTAACCCAAATCAGCTATGCGCTTTAAAAATGTATAAAAGATGCATTTGGGACGGGACGTTTCCGTCAGTTAACTAGTCGCAAAATATACTGACGGGCCATGATTCCAAGTGCCATGAGGACGACACGAGAACTGTAAGGGGCTACTTTGCCAATTAAACTCATTCGAAAGCCACGCCCTAATTTGCTAGCGGAACTATTTCTTTCCTAACGCTCTCACGTTTGCAACTACAATATATTTATATTTGAAGTTTTCGGAAGTAAGCGCGAAATTAATTAAATATTTATGAATAATTAACTAAAGCTTCTGAGAACTCGACTACAACAACTTTTGAACTCGTATCTTAACTTTTAAGTATTAATTATTCGGAAAGATGTTGACATTTTTATAACAATCAGCGATTACTGAAAATAAAAACTAGTTTAGTTAAGATTTGGTACTATCAAATGGTTTATTACACGATTAAAATACATATAGTCAAAGCTTAAATCAGTAGTAACCCTACGGATCATGTGGAACAATCACAAGGTACCGCTCTTTTTTGAAGTAGCCTCTTAAGTTCTCGTTCAACTGTATAGTGCAACAAACTTCTGACCCAGTGGTTAAATATCAAGACTTTAATCGCCATATTAAAATGCTCTGAACTTACGCGACATTAGCGACAGACTCTGGGTCAGTAAAGTTTTTGGCACTGTTTGGTTAACGTGTTGATCACAAATGACAGTTGACGGTTACGTTCCGTACAGCTCTTTCAACGGCCACGTTAAATTAGCTTTATTAAAACATTTCTCTCAAGTTACAAGTTTTTCAGCGATTTGTTGTTTCACTGCTGAAATGGGTTATACAGATTCACCGACTTGTGTTATATATGTGTGTAGCATGACTTTTTGAGCATGGCATGTGTATAATTGTTATTGTTATGTGTGATTTGCCAGACGATACCCGGCTTCTAGACTGGAATTCTTCAGCGAGAAAAATGGTTTGTCTTATATTTTTAAAATTTTGGTATTTGGTTCGGTTGGTAGTTTTGGTTGAATTCAAAATAAATGCTTTTGAATTATTGCGAAAATAATTATACCGATATCACTTACGTGCAATGAATTGTGTAGCTTGCCGTAACTTCTCTTTTTAAGACAAAATTTATGCAAATGAAAAATAATGTAATAAATTCCCATTTTATTAGTTTAGGTGTTAATATCTTTGACACAAATAAAATTGTAGAAATATTACTTTTCCTTTCAAGTATCTGCTTTTAAGTATGGATGCTTGTCCCTTGTAGTTTCAGCTATGTTTATTTTTCTACCTGATTTATGTCTAAACATTTTCGGTCAGTAAATGTAAACTCGGTTTGGTTGTATCAAAATCATAAACTATATTTGGCTACATCTATTTATTGCACATGAGTGTATAACTGCTTAATGTTAAGCTTATTGGGTGCATGCTTTGTTTTGTTTGACAGATCTCGTAAGCAGGATTCATTATTGTTATGGGTATTTTCATATTCTTTCAATTTCAATTTGGTTCATAGCACGTAGTACTTTTTTTTATCATCGGGTGCGTTCTTATATCGAACTATCGGTTCGATTACAATTTGGGTATACTATTGAGTAACATGTGTTGCTGCCTTATGCCTACAATTCTTCGATTTAAACAACGTGGATCGAATTGGTCTTGGTTCAGTTAGGCTCCTTTAAATTTTGTTCCATTTTTGAGTACTCATTTTCCGTAATCAGTTTTTGTAAATGCAAAAAAAATCAATTCGGAACGCACCCTTTGTATATAAATCTTATTTATTGTAAATGAAATTGTAACTCATTATAATGTTATTCATAAAACACTGTACATACTAAACCTGATTGTATAAAGCAACAGCTTTTACGATATGTAAAACGAGACAAATGCTTTTTTTCCTTTTAAATATTAACTTTTTTATTTGTTCTTTTATTGTTTTATTCATTATTTTAATTATAAGTTGTTTTACAATTAAATATAAATCGATACTTATCTTGGCAATCTAGAAACCGTAAAACCTAGTGTCATAATATGGTAATTTGCTAACGAATAGACATTCATAATTATTAACTTTCGTCGATTTCGATATTGCTTTTAAAGTAGCTTTTGAGATCATTATATTTATGGCTTACACCATTATAGGTAATGTAACATTTTCATATTATGCACTTAAAAAATCGCTGCCATTTTTTTTATTATTTTTAACCGCTAAATATTTGTGCAGGTCGAGACCACACAAGAGAAAATCATATCGCTAGAATTAACGACCAGTCCATGCAGCGAAACGGCACCTACGGACTTAGAGGGGAGTAATTTAGGGGAAATGGAAACCGAAGGTGGGGAGAACTCTTTACAGCCAGATATAGTGCAAGTTGTAAACCCATTATTAGATGGAGGTGCGGGTAGAGTGACCACAATACCTGTAGGGCCCTCGCAAAGGATTACAGCTTATACTGAAACACCGCAATAGATTCTGTTTTATGTGTTATCTTTATAGTCACAGTCTCCCCTAACTCTAAACTGAAGTATAAATGATATAAAAATGAAGGTAGTACGAAATTTTACAATTGCATATAAAAGACCATTACCCAGGAAATACGAACCTACAAATTGTTTCAGTTAATTTTAGAAATAGTTATTCACACTTTATTGTGTACATTTACTTACCTATGTATTCAACAAGGTTTTGTTGAAAGTGTGGAGTTACTATGCCTCTAAGACGTAGGAATATCGAATCAAAAAAGAAATCGATTTTATTTTTTTTGTAAGGTAAAATTTGGTATGATTTATATTTCATTTTTAACTTTTGCTCCTTTACAGTAGAATTTACCATGACAATGCATCTGACTATTTTTTTTCTTTTAAAACGACCTGACCTCGCGAATCGAACTTGTTTGTAGATTTCTTCAACGAAACGAACAGCAAAATAATAACCAACTTATTTTTGTAATATAACTGTGATAATAAGTTAAAATTCCACCGACTTCTGTTATAAGTAGGTCAGTTTGAAGAAATCCACTACCGAGACCAATTGCATTTTGTATTCCGATCACACTATATATTTTTTGTATAAAATTTTGTGGAGATTGTTAAGTATTTATAGTAGGTGTTACTATTGCAATTTATATTGATAAAATATTATACCTATAATTAAATAAATACATTGCGTATTTGATTTTAAATAATTTTCATTCCGTGCAAGTTTTTATTGTTTGACTTACAGCTCTTGTAATAGTATTTATTGACGTGACAACGTCTTATAAATTGGTTTGCCGGGTGACACTTCAAGAAACTGCGTTACGCTCCGCTCACGTTATGCGCTCACAATGAGAGCGAGTGAGAGGCACGCGGCATGGTTAGCCCGCCTAAGAGCGAGAGAGACAGACATAAAAAGTGAAAGGCACAAGTTGTCACGATTCCGGACGGTTGTCCGACACTATTTTTTTTTTATGGTGTCCTTGTTGAATGAAGAACAGTTGGATAATTATATGATTTAATTTTTAATTGTGTAGATAGGTGATGAAATACATAGTACTGTGAGATTATATGCGGATGGATATCGAACCTTTTAGTTTTAGTAAGAACAACGTAAACGATATAATGCGTTTTTTAGGGTTCCGTACCCAAGGGTAAAAAACAGGACTCTATTACTAAGACTTCGCTGTCATTCCGCCTGTCACTAGGCTGTATCTCGTAAACCGTGAAGTTTTCACAGATGATGAATTTCTGTTGCCGCTATAACAATTAATACTAAAAAACAGAATAAAATAAATATTTAAGGGGGCTCCCATACAACAAACGTGATTTTTTTTGCCACTTTTATAGTTAATGGTACGGAACCCTTTGTGCGCGAGTCCGACTCGCACTTGGCCGGTTTTTGTATTTAACTGTAATAGTCACTAAAAATGCAAGTTTCTCGCTTACGATGTTTTTCCTGCAGGGGTTCGACTTCATAGTTTGATGATTATGGCATGTACAAAAATTAACATCGTTTTTCTTGTTGCAACCGATTTGTTTAAGATCCGATATGTTAAAAATATTTAGCCTGTACACTACTATGCTAATTTTTTTTTTGTATTATCCGTGCAGTATTTGTGTTTACCTGTGTACTTTTTTTAATTTAATGTAGTATTCTTTTTATGTATGTGGTGCCTTAATTTCTTAAATGGATTTTAATACCATGTTTGATTCAATGAATATTTTCACTATTTTATTTTTGAATTAAATATGAATGCATTTCAATTTGATGTATCAATTATAGTGAATATAGATTAGTGGTTTGTTATAAAATGTATAATTAGAATTTCTGCAGTAAATAAAACAAATTTTGATTATTTAAATCGTTTAGTGAAGAAGATAATTGGTTGTGTAGGTATTTGAAATCTTAATTATCGAATTAAGGAAAGAATTGTCATGTTTACTGCATATATTCTTCATTTTTTCTATTCAGAATGAGTATTTCAGATATATGTGCATTTGTTGGCAGAAAAGTATATGCATATATTAAGTACATCTATCATTATGATATAAATATTAATTAATGTTTCCCGTCTAATTGGCATTACCTAATCTCGAAAAATGTATATTTCCGCTGTTTACTATGTATGAAATGTAATAAATTGAATATTTAATGAATTAAATTGTCGTAAAATGAATATTTAATGAATAAAATTGTCGCGAGTATATGTGTTTGGATGAAAGATTGTTTTTCACGTGTGCCCTTTATACCTTTTTAAGATTCCTTAAGCGATATGTGAATTGTAAACTAATGAAAATATTGTATGTTTGTCCAATTAAATGGTTTAATATATATTTTAATAAAATGATTTGAATATTTTTATTTTGTAATTCCCGTAATGGATGCTGTGTAAGAGAGGCGTTTATCCATAAACTCATACGCCGTATAGAACCCCATAAGTCTGAGGAGAGACTGTTCAACCGCCTGTATAATGAAATGTGTTCTGAGGAATTGTTCAAAATAAGGCCCACGGCTACTTTCTATTATCGCACTGCTCGCTATCGACAGGAAATTCATCCTCACACCTAAGAACCAAAATGGTCACGTACAGTGCGGTTTCAGGGAAACTTCCTCTCGCGAACGCTTCGGTTGTAGAATGAGCTCCAAGCCAAAGTTTTTTCTAAGGACTACAGTATGGTGTTCTTCAAGAAAAACTTAATTAGATTTTTGAAGGGTCGGCAACGCGCGAGTTATGCCCCAGGCGCTGCAAGCGTCCATAGGTGACCGCAAGCTTGTTTGTCACCTTGGTGGTATAAATAAAAACCTAAGATTATATAGAGGTTTGTTGTACTTACTTTATATCTTGCATTTCCATAGACTTCATACTCTCTAGCGAGTGTCGATTGAGCAAATTTATGGTTAGAGGCCCATTTTGACTTAAATCTCGGATATTCAGGAAGACTTGGCAAATGTTTGATTCGGTATTCAATCATATTGCTTTGTTTACGTTTCAAATTGAGGTGAAACTTGCGTGTCCTAACTCCCATTTTTCGTCGTAGTCGAGTCTTAAGATTACAATTATATACTAGTTTTCGATCGATGCCGCAGCCACACGTGTCAGTCGGAAATGAAAATGGTACGAGCAGTACTGAGTTGTCAAACTACTACCAACAGTGAGAGTCTGGCTCGCGCACCAAGGGTTCCGTACGATTTTATTATATGAGATAAGATTGAGATAATTTGAGTATTATGTATATATAAATTATATATTCTTACAAATTAGAATAATAATGTTAGACCCCAGTTTTTTTTTAATTTTTATGATAACATACCAATATTAAAGTTACACATAATTAAATCGAAAAATAATACATTTAACTTTCTCTTTTTAAAAAAAAAAACAATTCCCTATAAAATTATCATATCTGAATTCCTCATCCTTAATATATACGAAAATATTACCAAAGACGGCCTCTGGTTAAATCATAAGTTCAAATTTTTTGTTTGCGGAGAGGCGTGAGCGTGCTTCGATCTCAGTGTGGACGTAACTGGTAGGGACCGGGCTTAATCTGTTCATTCCGAGCAAGGCTACGCCTGTACCAAGTTTCATGCTTTGGTCACAGTCTGCTGGGATCATGTCAATAGGACCTGAACTATGTAGGTAAAAGTCTCCTATAAAACGATAAATCCTTCTCGTCTTCTGCCGCCAGTCGAAGGGACGCCCCCGTGAGCGACATCCCAAGCCGAGGCTCCCCCCGCGGGGAGCCCTTGAGCGTTAGGCGCTATATGGGCTGAGACTCCTTTAGAGTCTCGGCCCAAAAGTCTGGTGATACAGTAATGGCTGCAACAGCGAACTGCAGTCAGTTCAAAAAAAAATCGTCTTTTAGATATTATTTTTAATGAAATAAACCAAACTTTATTAACGTGTCCGTCAAAAAATACGTACCTACATAGGCCAGTCAATAACCTGTAGTACTATGCGTTTTAAATTAGTTCAGCTGGCAGCTCAGTCGCAATATTATCGAAGTGCGTAACTAGTACCGCGCACAGAACACACTATAGCAACATACGAACAAAGTGGCATTATTATGACGCCTGTGCATCGGCCAAGTCATTTCGAACGCATAGAACTTAGTTTTTTATTGCATTAATAAAAAAAACTATTTAAGAAATGGGTAAGTAACGTATATTTTCAAATTCATAATCTAATAACAATATATCCTAGATAAAATAACTAAAAATAACTTTTGCCGCATATTTAATGTTCACTTTTTCGGTGCGATGATACCCTCCAGTTGAGCCTGAAAAGTGAATTTATAATTTTATTTTTTATTATATAATGGTACAAAACCAGGAATATGCCTAATTCATAGTTGACATATCTCTAGTTGTAAACTAGAGATATGTCAAAAGAACTCCTCCAGCGGTGTTCGGCAGAAACTAAATTAGGCAGAATAGTGTAACGGCAGAATTTGTACACTCGAAGACAAACCCACCGGATTAAAATCCAAAATAAAAAGAAAAAGACCTGCGTAGTTCACTTGGACCTGGATGGCAGCAGTAATTTTTTTCCCATAATGGATTGTAAAATTACTGCAACGGAACACCCTAATAACGATATAGTAATGGCTACACCAGCCAACTGCAGTCAGTCAGAAAAAAAATCTCTACCGCTCAAGTGGGTAGAGAAGAGAAACATACTTGTGTGTGAGTGCAGTATGACTATGTGTGGGACTAAGTGTATAGTGCGGGGTGTGTGCCTGTAATAGCTTCTAAGACAATATATAAATTTCTTCTTTATACTAAGCTGCTCGTTGCGTATTAGCGATCAATCCAGTAGGGTGATCCTCATGTAACATGCCCGTACCCTGGTTGAAGGGGAACTTTTCTATATAGATCACCCGAAATATCTACCTACACGCTTTTACGATTTTACCTGTGGCGCAGGGATGACCTTACCTTAAGCTGCGCGTTAGTCTTCTTCAAGGCCATCAGTTCTTCCTGGTGACGTTTCTCTTCTGCAGCCCTTAACTCTGCCGCTCGGCGCTCTAGTTGCTCTGTTTTCTGCTTCAGTTCCATGCATTGCTTCTCCAAAGAAGACCGCTCGGTTTCCAATTTGGATACTTGTTCTAATAGGTCTGCTTTACCTTGCTCTGACTGTGTTATTAAATTTTAATTTTATTTAAATACTAGCTTCTGCCAGCGGCTTCGCCCGCCCTAAATTTCGTTATCGGCGTAGGTTCTTACGGCAACTCCTCAATTATAGAATAAAAACAATCAAATCTTTTCTCTTTAATGGCATAATACATTCGTGTCTGTGAAACCATAGAAATACACATACAAAATTTCAACCCAATCGGTCAAGCCGTTTAATAGTTGACATACCAACAGCAGCGCCACCTACCGAGTCCAATTGGTTTTTGAATCATCCAGAATACCATCGAAATACCCATATAAAATATCAACCCAATCGGTTCAGCCGTTTAGAAGTTATGTGAAAAAGAAAGTAATTACGTAATTAAAAAATTAGGAATGTACGGAAGGATAATTCTTACTACCCGTTGTCCTATTTCCCGTTTTCCCGTAGGAATGAAGCATTTTCCCGTGGTAAAAGTAGTCTATGTTCATCAGGGATAATGTCGGCTTCTAATGGTAAAAGAATTTTTCAAATCGGTCCAGTAGTTTCGGAGCCTATTCAAGACAAACAAACAAACATCAAATCTTTCTTCATTATAATATTAGTAAATAAATATAAAGGTCATCAATAACCTTGTCATTAGTTCCTTTCGTGGACTAATTGCGCTTTAGAAAGTCCTCCTAGTACACCTATCAGTACTCATACCTAAGTAAAGTAGCTATGGTACATGGTATAGTAAACACTCCCGCGCACTTCTGTCTGTCTGTCTATATTCAAGTTTTCATTAATATACAAAGTATTTCTAGAGCAATTTTTAGATATACGTAAAATTAATGAAAATTTATTTAAGGATAGGCTATAGAGAAATAGGTAACTTTCAGGTTAGCTCGTATGTATATGAATTCACAGGTATATCGTGCTGCTTTATGCTTAATAACATAATAAAAGAACCATACTTAAGTAAATTCTGTTGCAGGATATACAATAAAAAATATATTAAGAATAAAATATATAATATTAATAATAGATAAACATATAAGTTTGTTTGCCTTACTTGCAACGCTTTCCTCATACCAAAGGCAATAGAACTGCAGTATAGGGTCTGGTAAGCTTCCATCGTTATCCTTGCCTCGTCGCGAACTCTTAGTAACAAAAGACCTCGCTCACCACAATTTATTGTTACCTTAAATTTAAATACACAGCTCTACTGGATATGATATATGTAATAGCTTACAACATCTGACATGGAGATAGTGGTAAAACCTTAGTAAAACATCCCTAGACCTCTAGGTAGGCACTAGGCGCCTATACATACCTCTTTAAGGACGTCTTTAAGGACGTTTACAAGTCAACGCGACCAGTACAACGCGCGACTGGCGAACCTACCTGACGAATGAGTTCATCAAAGCACTGTGTGTAGAGTTCTCGTCGAACCGGACAAATACCGGTCTCACGCGCTTGTCGCTGCTGCAGCCGCGTGTCCAACATTTCTTGAAGATTGATAACGTCCAAACGCGTCGCGGGCGTCGACGATATCTGCAACATGAGGTAAAAGCTGAATATCTGTCCATGGCTTATCGCCACATCGCGATTAATATTATAAAACGTGGTTTGCCAGCATCCCTTATCCCTCACGTGTCAATATGTACCTATAGTTAAGTTGTTGTAGTAGATAATTAGTATATAAGAAAACCTATGTTATAATAAAGGCACTCAATGTTTATCCGACGACAGTGAATATACTAGTTATCAGACAATATGTCTTCTTCGACCCGCTTTATCTCATTGGTTTTTCTGAGGTAGAGTCTTCCTAGATTAGAAAATGATACCCTTATTCTAGTTCACGTCAAATAAATTACTTTTTCATCACGCATACTCGTAAACAGCTTCATGTTCACGTGCAGGTCTATTCTATGATGTATTTATAAATTAAAATATGTATGTTGAAAATAATTAAGTACCTCCTGAATTTCTTGCCGGCTCTTCTCGGTAATAAAATCATTTCAAACCGGTGTAGTAAAGCATAATTTTAATACTTAAGTTGACGATTCAAAAGTGCTTAAAAAGTTTTAAATAAAAAATCCTTTTAGTTAGAGTTAAACACTAAAATACCTACCTAATTTAAAATTCAAAAATATGACGAAGCAATTATATTTATAGATAACCTTGTGAAAAATTAATAAGTGACAAGAAATTACTTAGGAACATTTTGAAAAATTATTTCCTAAAATTATTTCTGACCTTTTGAGTCCATATCTGACCGTCTTCTTCCCATTCTTTTGGTGGTAAAATAGCATTAAGTATTTCTTCAGTTTCTCGCTTGGCTTCTGTCGGGACACATGGTTGTGTAGAAGCACCAGGTCGAGGAGAAGTTGTCTAATACCCAAAATAATCGTTTACTAATTAGGTTGAATAGGAAGGTACATCAGATAAATATAACAAGTAATTTTTTTTTACTTTTACTTACTACTTTCTCCGCTTGCTTTGTTACCAACACAGGGTTGTCGTATCGAACTAATGTTTCTTCAGAAGATACAGGGGCTCTTTCAGTCATTCTTGTCGGGCTATTGTCCTTAAAATCAGTGTACAGCCGTACACTGCTTAATAATATTTATTTATTGTGATAAACAATAGCAGTTGTTGCCATGATAACGGTTGTCTTAGTTACGGATCTTAGGTGTCATTTTATTGTGAAGGTTTCAATGTTTTTGCGATAGGTGAACATCTGATTCAAAGATAAAGAGGTTTAGGGTCGGCTCATACCGACACGCGACGCGACGAGACGCGGCGCGGCATTTTTGAAATAGCAACACATTATAGACCTTTTTTCCTTATAGCGAGAGCACAAAAGTGAGAGGTAACGTGTCGAAGTACACCAAGATGCGTCGCGCGAGGCGTCTCGTGTCACTACGAGCAACGAGACGCGACGCGACGTGAAGCGGTCTTGGGATATCTCAACAGCTCGAGGTATCTTGAGTCACGTCGCGTCTCGTCGTGTGGCGTCTCGGTCTGAGCCAACCCTTAGTGTCACTCGCTCTTGGTACTAATTGGAAACGCTTGATACTAATGAAGATCAAAGAGAATATAATATTACGTTATGAAGGGCGTCTTCAGAGCAGAGGCCGCTCTCGTGACAATTTTTAATGGGTGTTAAAAAAAAAAAGGAATTGCTTAAATGCTAACCTTTTATTATCTTATTCTAATTATAACTAAAATTCATTCGACTATTTAGATTTACGAAAAACGCGTTGTGTTTTCGTGCTACATTTTCGTGCTTTTATTTCAAGCTGGATTACTTTAATATATTTCGTACCCAGTACAAAATGACGTTTTTTCTTACCGTTTTATCCCGAGGTTTTGTACTCGGTACGAACGTTACTTTTTCTATTACCTGATAGTCCAATATGGTATTTAACCAAAATGTATATCTTATTAGAATTAATGACCATGCAACGCGGCACGAAGCGGCCAGCATAGTTTTCGCCGGTCTATCACTGCGCTACAAATATGAGCACCGTAACCGTATGAAATTGAAGTTCGTACTCGATGTGGCCAGTTCCATATCGAGTACAAACTGCAAATTCATACGGTTTTTCGAACTAGCCTAGGAGTTATTTCGCACTGGGGTGCTGCAAAAAGTTTGATTTCCGAAACTGAGTAGGTATGTATGGAACTATGGAACTTTTTATTGCAGGCAAAAATCTTTTCGCAATGTTTAAACACCACAATAATCACATTTTACTTCGCTATACTTTTAAGACAATTACAAACAGTTTATGTATGTACTTATTTAATTTTTTAATCAAAAACTCGCGCGCACGAACTAAAACATTGCGGCGCTAATTGAGACTGCGTCGAACTTTCTCTTTCACACTCGTTGATTTTTGCTCTGTCTCTGTACTGAAATTCGTTTCATAGGAGCACAATCACTAGCGCTCCTCTGAGTGACTCAGTCTCAGTGCAATTCCATACCAAAACTGCAGTATCCTGTGCGTGTACGGAATGGTTTTAGTGAAATGCTATTTTAGGATTAAGTGTAATCAAAGCATAATAATTAATTGTAGTAAAATCTAAAACATATTGTTTATTAAGTAATTATTTATGGGATATCTGCTTAAGTGTTTTTAGGCCAAACCGGATTTTACCTACCTGTGTTATACCACATATACCTTTTAGAGATTTAGGTGACTTTGAAATTGTCTGTAAACTGTATTTTGGTAATCCTGTTGGCAATACATTTTGTTAAAAAAAAAAAGAAACAAACCTTTATATGTTAACAGACGAATTCAATGCCACCCTACAGCTCCAAAACTAAAAATTGTGATTTGACATTTTTGACAATTACTGCCCACCCATCCCATCGGGATTAGTATGACTAAAAATTTCTTGATTTTTGGCCGTAAAACGATGATACATGATTTTTTTTTGGACATTACACACAGCGCAGTTGCACAAGTACTGAGGATATGCAAAAAAAGAGAGACTATTGATGTACAAGGAAATTCAATAATATAAAAATCTATTAATACATAGTTTTCAACCCATTATTAAGGATTACTACACAAATTTTAACATTAAACCTAGTTACTTAAATAAAAATTCAAACATTCAGATTTATAGTTTATTCACTTTCCTTAATGCTTACGATACGATAAAAACATTACTCAGATTGCATGATGGCCATTCTTTGAAATTCGATGGATATATCTTTTATAGAACTTGTTATTTTAAGATTCTTATGATATAATGAAATATTGAAGCTATAATCTGTAAATCCAGTTTTAAATTCTATACATTTGTAGTTATTTAAGCCGCGTATTTTTATCTTTAATCTCCTATTGCATACTGTCCAGTATTTCGGCGAGCTCGTCAATGGTGATCAAAATGGTTTTCAGAAGAATTTTTGCGTCATTATTCCCTCCTTCGTTATTCTTATAGAAAAATCGAAGGTTTTTAATAATTGAGCATTGACATTTTACTGGGAATCACTACTAGAACTGGAGCTAGAGTCTGTAGACATGACCTCAACGTCTTCTTGTGTTGGTCCGTCTTTTCTTTGTCCGTCTATAGCAACTGAGTTCCCTCCTCCTACTGACATGTGAAGGTCACCCGATGGGTGCCAAGTGAACTGATTGCTGGCTGAAGCTGGCACTGAAAAATAAAATTTTATTGATTTAAATTTTTAGAGGTCTTTTTACTAAAATTAAGCTAGTATTTTCGCAGACTTAAGACTGCGTATTTTCTGTTACTTAAATACCTATCAAATACATAAATGTGAAATGAGAGCCAAGTTCAATATTATGATATATGTCTAGGATGTTGACTTCAACGACAAAAGAAGTGAGATCTAAATGGGTGCCAAGTTCAATGGTCAGTCCTGAAATTTATTTATAACAACATAAAATATAATTTCTTCTTATAACTAAGGATAATATATTGTAGCCTAAAGGTCTGACTTGGCTAGTTCTCATATACGAATTATTGTGTTTGATGGCTAGTTTTACCAGCAAGCCGAATTTTCGGAATAATAAAATAAGAACCGACAAGTAACAGGTTTAGAACTTGCGAAACCTATAATATTATTCGTATATGAAAAACTAGCCAAGTCAGACCTTAGGCTACAATATATTATCCTAAGTTATAAAAAGAAATGATATTTTATGTTGTTATAAATAAATTTCGGGACTGACCATTGAACTAGGCACCAATTTAGATATCACTTCTTTTGTCGTTGAAGTCTACATCCAAGGCATATATCATAATATTGAACTTGGTTCTCATTTCACATTTATGTTTTTGATGGGATTTCATTACTTTTTGTACATAAATTATTAGTAGGTACTTATTTATAACAAAATTAATACCAAATGGTTTTTGTTAAACTACTGTAATTTTTTCCTACGTTTACGACATACATACTCTGCTATAGTTTCACGCAACCTATTCGTTTGTTGTATGTTACTATACTCAAACAAAGAATATGCAATCGAATGGAACAGGCAGCTTCCATCGGGAGGCATTAGAATAATTCGGTGTAAGGTAAGTGTGTTACCCACCCATAATTCTCTTGTACGACACTTGTTACCTGTTATCTATTGAATTCTCAAGAAAAACAATTTGTTACCAAAGCCAGCATTGTTACTTGAATTTGGCTTGTCACGCTACCGCGTGTCTAGATGGTGGAGGCCATCTTCAACAGTAGACTTTGGCTCAGACAACGACGAGGACGACTTTGACGAATATTGTCGTGCTTTTTGTGTCACAGAAAAAATCATAAAATCATAAATCATAAAAAAAACCTTGGTATCTACTTTACTGAGGTATAAGCAGTTTTCTTATAGTCCAAGTCTTACAAACAGCCATAATTTTTGATCGAATTTCAAAGGAAGAAAGGGTATTCTTAACAACAAAATCGTCACCTCTACAAAAGTTTTGTTCACCTGTTTGACAATTAAGTTTTTAAGAAATTTGTTGTAAGATTTGTAAACGTTACTTTTAGATAGAAAATGTCGTAAATTGCGAATATGATATTATAGCAAATATGATTTCTTGAGAATATAATTATTTTGCAAATATTATGTTTTGAGAATATGATGATTTGCTATATTATGGCTTGCTATGTTGATGTATTGCGAATATCATATACGGCGACGGATGCCATACATAACATAATAAATGAGATATTGCTAAAAAACAATCAACAGTTTGATATTTATGAAATACATCAATAGTGATTGACCACAAAATTGCTATATAAGGAACTACACTTAGTTTACACAAACTGGGGTCATTGAACAGCTACACTGATAAATCAATGTCAATAAAAAAGTCAAAACCACAAATTAACAATAATTGGAATGAGAATAATATTGACAATTTAGATTAGCAGCAATTACAAAACAAAGACTGTACTCATATTTTGACAAAATGATCACAACTTATTAGCATTGTGAGTGTAGGGCTATATGAACCAGCAATAAGTTCCCACACAAAAAATAGAGCTTAAATGATCTTACCTCCCCCAGTAGTGATTCTGTGTAGTTCATTCAGTGTGGATGGAGTGTGCCCATTGAGTGGAAGATCACATAGCCGGCCTAGCATGCCCAGTCTCATCTCTAAATCAGTTGGATAAGGGCGTCTTGGGTCACCAGGCTGCCAGGTTAGAGGAGCGCTTACAGCATTTGAAGCACTAATTCTGTCAGTACAGGTAAAGCAAGTTAAACTTTTTATAACTGCTGAATTCTGCATGGGCATATGTGAAAAAAATTTAGTTTTGGTCCAAAGTTTGCATAAATTTCCATTTAACTAAAAATGTATAAAACTGCGACTGGACTTCTGCTTTGGTGTAAGTTGTTTAGTGTAGTTAAACAACAGGTCTTTTAGTAATGACCTGCTTATTAACCTTGGGAAGTTGTATGGTAGTTTTAAAGATAGACTACAGCATGCTCTTTTAGAATTTTCTATACTTTCTTAATTTACTATGTTGGTGAAACGGCAACCAAAAACAATATTTTGAAAAATCGGCCAAGTGCGAGTCGGACTTGCGCAGGAAGGGTTCTGTACCATTATCTTTAAAAAACGGCAAAAAAATCACATTTGTTGTATGAGAGCCCCCCTAAATATTTAATTTATTGATTTTTAGTATTTGATGTTACAGCAGCAACAGAAATACATCTTCTGTGAAAATATCATCTGTCTCACTATCACAGTTCATAAGATACAGCCTGGTGACAGACAGACAAACAGACAGCGGAGTCTTAGTAATAGGGTCCCATTTTTGCAAAAAATATCCTTTTCCAACTTATACTTCATGTGTGAGATGCAGCAATGGAGTGAAGTTGTTTTCAGGGGCTGTTATTATGTTACTCCTATCACTAGACAAAAAAAAGGACAGGTATTTTTTGGTTAAATATCGGCCACCAAATTATCAGCGATATATCAGCACCAGTTTTATTATTTCACTATTTTAAATTAAATTGTGGGTGCAATTTTATATGTATAAATTAAATACTTGCCTGTGTGCAAATTTGATGAGCTCTTCTGAAGAAACAGGTCTCTTTCTAGACTTCATTATGGATGCTAGTTTTTGGCGTGCTTGATACAATGATGTTGCTAATATTTGCTCTGCATCCTTTAGTTGCCTTTGCAAATGATGGATATCTTGATCCTTTCGAATTAAAACAAAAAAAGTCACTTAGTTTTTATTTACATTATTTTAACACTTAGTTTTAAACATTTCATCTGTTAAAACATTAAGTTTAAGAAATATAAAGGTAGATGTAACATGTAGTAACAAAAAATGTTTTTGGAAATCTTCCTTTGGTGTTTCATACTGGTGCTTTTTCATGAAATTTAATGTGAAATGTGGGTATGTTGTTTTGATTTAAAAACCAAACAAAATCTTTACATCAACCATTATTAGGTTTACCCTGGTATGTCACAGTATGGGGGCCCCAGTCCCCTTCCTCTACACTGCTTCACCACACTTTTGTCCCTGTGATTCACAAAAGATGACTTACTACTTATAGTACATATTCTAAGTACTTTGCTAATACTGTTTTTTACTTAAGAACAATGATACTGCAAATCACTTTAAATTATTCGGTTCAGAATAAAATCAGCAGTAGTCACTGTTCATGCTATGTTGTGGTTGATGATCTTTGGTATAACAGTAACAGATGTTCAACTACTAAATTTAATGAAAGCCTAATAAAACTTAAATTGGATATTATTTTATTTTATGCCATAATTTTATTTACGGGACATTCACTCACTACAAGCAACTCAATTTGGTAAAACCATCTTGATATACAATGTTTTTGTAACTTACAACAGAACTCTGAATGTGTAAACTAACCATTGGTTTTTGGGCTAAGCAGAGTCGGTAAAAAATGCTATTTTCATATAGCAACAATATACTAATCAGGCAAAATCCTTAAGGTTATAGGCACTTTGGACAGCTTGGATGATCCGGGCTATAGATGATTTTATCGAAGTAAGATGTCATTGAACAGAAAACCAAGATACCTTATTATCAACTTCAGCTTTTAAATCATTCATTCTTTGCTGGATGTTTGCTTGGTCATCGGCCAATTCTAAAGTGCTCTTTAACTCATCATCTTTGGCAAGAAGCAATTCTGTTAGCTGTGCATGATCAGCAGCTGAAAGCTTCTGTGACTTTGGAGCTATGGAAACTTCTATTATTTCTCTGAAAGTACAGTATAAACAACTGATGGAATTCTGTTACACATTTGAGATCAGAGAGCTTAACACTTGTCAACTATTGTTTATATATTGCTATGAGATGAACGCTGAGCAAACAAATTGTAAGGGCACATTGAGAAGTGCCAGTAGGGGGCCTAAGTAGTAACTATCTTGAGAAACAATACAAAAACACTAGTAAACTTATGGTATCGCATTTTTTGCTTTGTTAGTCTATGCAACATATACAGAAATATGTATAATATTTCTCATCGTAAATTTGGAATTTTGTAGATTTTAGGTCTAATTAGTGTCGTGATTTGAAAACCAGTTAAAGAATGTGACAATAAAGGTTATCATGTAAGTATTTTAATGATTTATGATTAAATTACCAGAAAAAGTGAATGTTAAGTAAAGTAAGGTTATGTTTACAAGATTTGCAAAAAGATTCTAAGTCAGGTTTACAATCATCATAGCAGTTCAGGTATTAACCTAGTGTGATTTATCAAAGGCAAAAATTGGACAAGGTTAGTAGGTACTTATCACTTCATGAATAGTTGTGTGCCTCTGGTTATCCCCTTCTGGAGGATTACTACCGTGAAATAAAGTTAAAGAGTTTGTATGTTTGACCGCGCTAACCTCAGATACTCGGTCTGATTTTTGTGTGAAATTGCCTGCTTATTTAAGAAAGTTGTGGGCTATATGACTTAAGGTTCTGACGCTAAGAGTGGAGCGGTTGGAACAGCTAAGACCAGCTAGTAAGTATCTTATAAAAGAATAGATATAACAAAAGGAAATCTTACTTTGCAATAAGTTCCATATCGTCAATGAGAGACAACAGTCGGTCTTTAGTGCTTAAATGAGACGCCATTGCAAAATGTAGTATTAAACTTTACACAAAACCTACATATCGCATTTTACACAAGATATAGTAAAGCATATAATAAAAACATAATATTTTCAACAAACGAAATACAAAAAAATATTGACGACGATAGCAGTGTTACCAGTATGGTAATAGACAAAATTAGTATTGCCATCAATAATTTTGAAATTCCACCGTCTTTATGGTAAATCACGTTAGAAATCCGTTAAACTACTAAATTTGATTTTTAATTATATTAGGTAAAAGAACCCAGAATCTCCAAGCTCGGAGGCCGCAATTTTCCCTTTTTATATTAAATTTTTCAACACGTGTCTCTTTCATCACGTATACTGGCGAAATGTTTTGGCTTAGACTGAAATGAAAGCCATTCTTCAAACAATTAATTAATTAGACTTAAATGACATTTGGTGGGTTGCCACTTTATGATAACGTAAAAATAGTATTGTACCTAAACGATTCAATGTTTTGTTTGGTACAATATTGTGTATGAAAAAAAGGTTTGTTAAAAATCTGAACAAGCATATATTCTTGTACAGAGTATATATACTCTTCTAATAAAAAATGTCTGGCAACACTGATAGTGTCACTCAGAGGTGAGGGGTGCAGGCGAGTCGTACTACTGTAGTCATAATTACCGTATATAGCGGAACAGTTTGGACATAAATCCTAATATATGGTTATTTTTACCTCACAAAAAATAAATGAGTAATGCATTCTTACAGCTTTAATTAAAAATTAATAAGGATGTCGATTCGTGTAGTATCCAATCAAAGACGTGTTATTTTCAGTTAAGGAAGAAGGTGCTATAAAATTGTGGTTATTGATAAATCAAAATAATCTAAACAGAAGACAGGTATTCGATTTAAATAATAATTTATTTTATTATCCTCACTTACGAACTAGGTATACAGCAGTAGGTAGGTACATCGGTAACATTTGTAATGTAATTGTAATAAACTAATAAGTGAGAAGCTGGTGTCTGATGTAGGTAAAGCCCTGTATTATAGATCACCAGGTCCTCACTCCACGGAAGGCACATTATTGAAAGTGTTTAGTAGGTACAAAATAAACAATAGTAAGTAACAGTTACCAGTAGTGAGGAATATTAAACATTAACACAAAAGGTAGGTAGGTTTTTTTTTTTTTTTAAGAAATGAAGTAATATTTATGAGCCTTATGTTCACTGTATGTGTGTGTGTGTGTGTGTGTGTGTGTGTGTGTGTGTGTGTGTGTGTGTGTGTGTGTGTGTGTGTGTGAGGGTGTGAGGGTGGGTGAAGGCGTGTGGGTGTGTGTACACATTTTAATAATAGCTAATACATTAGTAGGCTTTCAGTTTCCGCATACGTGAATTTTTGTAACCAGTTATGAACCAGTTGCTTGCACTTTTTCTTAGGAAGTAAAAAAATGGACAACTCTTTATTAGCATTATTATAAAAATTATTAGAGTAAGACTCGCTGAGACTAAGGTCATTAAAAAAACAAACTTCATCAATTAGATTTTAAAGTTAAGCAAAAACTATACTAAAGGTTTCGTCTTGCCCATCCTATTCTACACCAGCTAAAACATACTGTTCAATCTATGGTTGGTCTTTTTGTTTCGCTTGATATTGTCTCCATTAATGACTGAGATCATGTATCTGGTGACAAGAAATTTGCTGTTTTCTCCTCCATCCTTAGCGCACTGTAAGACTAGGAAAAGACCGTTCATCGTTCACACAAGCAGTCAGTTTTGTCCAGAGCCATAGCTAAAGGGGGGTTTTGTGGGGCTATGCCCTACCTTGAAATACTAATGCCATACCTTAAAAGTACCATAAACTTAGGTATAATATATATAAATTGTTTTCCCGTACTATAAATTAATACCATTTTGCTCTTGTTTTCCCGCGATCCCACCCAATTACTTTCTACCTTAATTACTGACGCTCACAAGCTGGTAAAATAATGAAAGATAGAAAAAATACTTACGCTGTACCCGTGCATAGCTAGAGAAATAATGTTCTGTGGTCCATAGGCTAAAAAAATCTAGCAGTGTTGTCAAAAGTATCGACATCGAGGCATCAAAATATAAGGAACACACTGCCTTCAATCTGTGATACCAGAGTTGCCAACTTGTACGGTAATTACTGCGGCATAAGGAAATTTCATAAATTACATTAAATGAAAGACAAAACCAGGGCTGTAGCTAGAGTTGAATCTAAGGTAGGGCAGCGGTGGTTTCATGCGCGGGTACGGCGCAAGTAATTTTTCTACTTTCATTATTTTACCTGCTTGTGAGCGTGAGTAATTAAGGTAAAAGGTAATTGAGTGGGATCGCGGGAAAATAAGAGCAAAATGGTATTAATTTATAGTACGAAAAACAATTTATATAAGTTATACCTTAGTTTATGGTACTTTTAAGGCAGGGCATTAGTATTTCAAGGTAAGAGTAAGTATGATAATATGTCTTTAAATATCGTAAAAATTTAAAGTATATCCTTTTTCAATGAAATACACATCTTCTGAAATGTCTTTTCGGCATTCTGAATAATCTTTTATCTATTTCTTATTTAACAGAAAGATTTGAGGTCTTGGGTTCCCAAAAGCAACATATACGGTTTTGTCGCTGTAATCTTTTTTGCACCCCTGAACACAATTCGACATTGTTGTTTGGATACATTCACAGTTACAAACACACGGTTATGGTCGGAAGTTTTTGAGGTGGTTCAATACAGGACATCTGGCGTTCTGCCTCTTTTGTACTTTTTGAAGGTAGATTTTGGGACCTGTAAGGTCAGTGAGGACTAACAAGTCTGTCTTCACGTACATAAAAATACTTTCTCATAGGTAGATGTTCATCGAAAATAAGTGATACAGATATTTTAAACGCATGTCTTTATTACAGTCTCTGCTATTAAAATAAAATATTTGTTTTTATTTATAACTATCTCGATATTTATACCAATGCCCATAGATTTTTGCAATTTAAATTAGTTTCAAGATGATGGTCTGTCATACACAGCCATTTTTCTTCAGCTTTAATTTAAGGTTAAACAGGTCCCGCCATTAATGGTCCCGCCACGCGAATAGCACAACTTACGCTGCTGGAAAGTTCAACACAATTGTAGTTCGCCGAAATAAAAAATTGCTTCAAAAAACTTATTGGATTTCGAATCGAAATCGTAGACATTTTAAGGGAATTGTTATAATTAGTTTTCATCCCCTACAAACAACCCCCATTTATTACCCCATTAAAATACAAAAAATATCTTAAACACACACACACACGCACGCACACACGCACACACACACACACACACACACACACACACACACACACACATACACGCACACAAGACCCCTTCACCAGGTGCCAATGAAGAGTAGTATACATGTATAGTATACGCATTTCTCTGCTCCAAAATCTAGCTGCTCCGAAATTAAAAAAAAAATGCGTTAGGTTTTTTTAAGTTTTCTCGGATGCATTTTAGCTTACAGAGATAAAAAAAAGGATTTTATAGGGAATCTATCGCCTATAAGCTCATGTAAGTTTTATATTACTCAAACCCTTAATTTTTTAAAGGTCAACGGTGAAAGGGCTCAAGGGCGGTACTGATTTCGTATCAGTGCTAAGTTTTACAAGCCATATCTTATAAGAATTTTTAAGCTACAGTAAAAAAATAAAAGAAAAATATTTTTAAATGAAAATGCTAACTTTTTGTAAAAATAAGCATTTTAAATCGGTCAAATTTTTGGATCATATTTATAATGTTAAGATAAAATCATTTAAGCATTTGTAACATTTAATTCCAATAAGGCTAATAATGAGATGCGTTTAATTGTTGATTTTTCATGTAAAAAAAATATAAACCAACTTTATTTTCGTCATAACTCTGTTAGTTTTAAAAAAAAAAGCATTTTAAAGGATTCTTAATGTACTTTAAAAAGATTCTGAGCACTTTCATCGTAAATCGTACCGTTTGTTCGTAATTGTAAAATCTGTAAATTTGTCGTTAAAAAAATAAGGCTCACCTTCAACTTTGTTTGTATTGGGTCTACATTAAAAAATAAATTCTTTGATTTTTCATAACCTACCATTTTGATAATCAGAGATTTTTTGATTAAATCAATAGTTTATAATTTAAATGTGAAAAATCGTCAAAAACGCGGTTATTTTCGAAAAGAATTAACATTTTCGATCACAAATATCTCAAAAAAAAATTAATTTTTCAACATTTTTAGCTTAAAATCCATCTTTCTATCGATTCCTGGAGTTTTTTTTATTACCGCCCCTAGTTGGGGTGGTATTCAGATCCCGCGAAAAAGCACACCTTGGCATAGGGTAGATTTTGATTCTTGTGGTATTCCCTACTTACTGTCAAAATTTCAGCAAAATCAATCTTTCTTGAAAGAATTGCTAGCCAAAAACCGTCATTTACTGTACTATATCTGATTATCGTCATCAGATCGATATTATTTTATTGTTGGATCCAACAACCATATATGAAATAATCTAGAATTCTTGTCTTCTTGAATACTTTTCGCAAAATTCATATAGTTTACGTTTGTTATCGAGATAGTTATGTCGGCGGCCGATCGTAAAATGTTTTACAGATGGATCTACTTCATATAAGAAAATTTCACTTTTCCAAGTACATTTTATAACTTGGTCCACTATTACTCGTTAGCCTGTAAAGTGTACTTACCGGTGATAGTTTTCCTTTTCAATTTATTATATGCACTACCACCGTAATTTCTTTTACATTTCCAAATACTGTACTTTCGCTGGTAAAGGGGGAGGGGGGGGGGACACTTACAAAAATTAGTACTTTAAAGCTAAATGTTTCGCAAACGGAGCCCTAAATCATGAAATAATCTTTGCATACCGCCAATGTTTTTGGAATTCCTATCCAACGATACTCCACACGATGGTATAGACTAGAAAAAAAATTAACTCCCAGTTCACGTGTAGAGAAGGTACAGTAAAAAAAGTTTTTTTTCAAAGATTTTATTCTACCACTTGTCGGCTTGATCAATGTGTATATCCCTGCCAAATTGCAGTTTTCATGTATACGGCTTGGTTCAAAAACTACTAATTTTGAACCAAGCCGCGGACAGACATGGCGAAACTATAAGGGTTCCATGTTGCCTACGGAACCGACGAATTGAAAACCTCCTCCTTTTATAAAATCGGTTAAATATATCCATTGCGGCACCATCTTTCTTGAACCCCCATTCTGTACCGTAGAACGAAGGTTTTAGATATCTATCAGTTTGGTTTGTCACTGTTATGTAGTTATGAACCCGACACTTTAACTGTGATACTAATTTCGCTTATCTTGTTTTCACTGAGTGATATATTTTTTGTGGGTTAGTATGCTTTACTTACGTATTAGTGCAGTCATTGAAGCGTTATTGCTCCGAATTTTTTTACTGTGAACCGATTTGCATGAAATTTTGGAATTAGGTTCATCTTACCCTTAACTTCAAAGGTGAAAATGATCGGAACTCCGCAAATTTTTTTTTTCAAAATAATTCGGATATCGATAGAAGGCCTAATTTAAAGAAAAAAATGTTCTACAAAGTTTTTCAAAAAACCCAATACTTTTCAAGTTATTGGCAATTGAAAATTCGGAAATTTTTCACGGTTTTCATCGGTTTTTTACAAATATCTCCAAAAATATGCATTTTAACGAAAATTTTATAATAAACAAAATTGTAGCAGGTAAAAAACTGTACAAATCAGTTTTTTATGAAGTGTTCTAAGTGCAATATTAAGCTAGATATTAAAGCTCAAAGCCGTTTTTTATTTTGTCTGAAATTTAATCGATGTATTCAATGCCATCTAGCGGCAAGCAGATACATTTTATGCATTCTAATGAAATAGGGTTTTGTAGTGCTTGTAATAAGCTTCAAAATGAGCACTGAAAAAAGTCTTTTACACGTAAAATGAGTGAGCTGTAATGCAAATAAGAGGATCATCTAATGGTTTTTCCTTTTAAATCAATGGGTTTCATAAGTGCCATTTCCACCAAAATTAAAATTAATGTTATTTCGTCTAGAATTAACTTTAATATAAAGAGTTTGATAGATTCTAGCAGTTTGGCTGCTTTATTTAAAAAAAAATCACGATATTAAGAAAAAAAATATTTTCGAATTCTTACAAAAACCACCTTCTTTTCATAATATTTAAAAATGATGAAAGATACGTATAAAAGTATATAAATAAAAAATGTAGGTCTTCCTGAAAAAAAATTTGTTGTTTTTATTTTTCTGTCGCACAGAAATTGGAGATATGATTGTTTAAAGAGCGCGCGGCATCGCAGTCACAGTCTCTCTCTTGACCCTTCCCCGTTTTAAAATAAAAGGTTTTTCACTATATATTGTAATGAAAAGAGTTGTAGCTCTTTTAATTACTTTCAAAATGGTTTATAATAAGTTTTGATAGCATCAAAATTGAAGGATTTATGGCCAAAAACTAATCGTATTTTTTTTCTACTTAGTAAACTGAAATCGGAGTGTGAATATTTGGAGCAAAGTGAAAGTAAACAGTAATAGAGACTCAAAACTATTGTCTTATGTATATATTATGGAAACGTAGGCATGAAAATTGTGATTTCTTACTCTATAATTAATTTTTTTTTAAATGTGTTATCATAAATATTTACTGTTTTAATTTAGGGGTAGTTTAAAGGGTTAAAAAGCTTGAGAATATGATAATCATTTTCGAGAATGTGGAATAACATTTAAATCCTTTTCATTTCATCAAAAGAATTTTTTTTAAACAATTTTTTATCAAGGGGTTGTTTTTAAGCGTCGAAAGGGGGTTAAAAATTCGATAATTAAGATAGAGAACATAAAATATTATTACCCCTATACTTAAATCTTTTTATGTCATACCAAAGGATTTTTTTGTGATTTTTTCAATTTAGGGGTTGTTTGCAAGGGTTGTAAGGTTTTCAAGGGGTTGAAAATTTTTTCATTATGACGTAATTGTGTTAGAAAACACTTTACAAATTCACCCCTTTTAATTAAACACGTTTTCTAGCGATAAAATGGCTCAATGTCAATTTTTCCATTAAGGGGTTGTTTACACCCCTTAAAAATAACAGGCGGAGCTCAGATCATTTTCACTTTTAAAGTTAAGGGTAAGATGAACCTAATTCCAAAATTTCATGCAAATCGGTTCACAGTGAAAAACTTCGGAGGTAAGACCCTATTTTTCGTTTCAATGACTGCACTATATCTTATTAAACACCATCAATGACAATCACATTTTTAGGGTTCCGTACGTCGAAAAAATAAAAAATAAAGCGGAAGCAATTGAGGATAATTTTCGTGTCTATATGTCCGTCTGTCTCAGCCAACATGCTCCAAATCTATCTGGACTGATAAAGTTTATAATTTTTTTTTATGAAATATCATATTACTTTTCCCTTTTCAATATGTCATACAAATTTGTATGAGTGGAGTTAAGTAGAGGCTAATAGTGTCCCGGTACCTCGAACGGAAGACCATAAATCTTGTATTTGTACGAGAAACCTCGTACTGTTGGCAACCTTGCTTCATGTTTGCATAACATTGCCAAAGTAAAGAGGTATCTAGAACCTTCCTCACGCGATTGGTTTCTTTATTTATGAGAGACTGAATGGTCATTCAAGAAAGGTCTTAAAGTATTTGTAAATAAAGGTGTCTTATACAGGCCGCCTAGTCAAAGCCTAGTGTGCACGCGGCCACTGAATGATAAAAATGGAATGCAATGTGACCAGATTCAATTGTAAAATTTTGCAAAATTTATTAAAATCTGCTAAATATTTTACAGAAAATGCGTAAATACCATTAACGTCGCACTGATATAACCCAGTTACTTACACACCTATATAATTAATAAAATTTGCAATGTTAGAACATCGCTATAAACTAGGAAATCCTACTGAATTAATATTTGTTATTTATTTTCACACACTACCGAAAAAATACTTAATAAATATTCCTAACAAAGTAGACAATTGCTAACCAACTATTTTCATTGCCTTGTGCAAGCCAATATTGTTTTCTGACAATTTCTGGCATTCAGTAAAGTGTGACGAGTTCCTTTATTGATGGCCAAATTCACGTGTTCAGTTTGGACATTAACTACTTGTTTAAATGGAAAATCGTAACGATATGTTGTGCTTTAATCTACCCCTGAATTATCTATATACAATTGTATTCAATTTGCCACTGCCGCGGGTTAGGGTGTTCAATGGTACACATTGAGTACATAAGCAAAGTAAGAAAAATGGTATGTAATTCTTATTCCCACTGAACAATTAAGGATGGTTTCTTTAATCCGTTTTTTGGTATTTTTAACCAGGAAAAGATTTGTCTACCTAGTACTTGACATAACCATAATCAGCGTACTCGTTTACAAAATAAGTATAAGCATATTTGGTCTTATCTGCTTTTTTAATTTGATTTTAAATATTTATCTGTTGTTAATTTGCAGGATTTTTTATGTTTTTCTTGTGTCTCAATTGCGAGCATTTAGAATAAAGAGCTTGTTGTATATTATCATAATCACTGTAAATTTTATTGGAACGAATGAACAGTCAGCCCTCAGCCTTGGTCTTACTTGACGTTGCCATGTACCTTTCAATAATAATAATATTTTTGGACATGAGACACAGCGTCGGCTGGCCTCAAAGTAAGCAAAGGTTGTGTTATGGATACCAGACAACGGATACAAATTGGTACATATTACTTTTCTTTGTGTAGATACATACATATCCATACTAATATTATAAATGCGAAAGTAACTCTGTCTGTCTGTCTATCTGTCTGTTACCTCTGCACGCTTAAACCGCTGTACCGATTAAGATGAAATTTGGAATGGAGATAGTTTGAGTCCCGAGAAAGGACATAGGATACTTGAAAACGTCAAGTGTAAGTCGGTTTTTTTCTATAATTGAGGAGTTGCCGTTAAAATCTTTCACCTATAAACGAGTTTAGGGCGGGTGGAACCGTGGCCAAAAGCTGGTCATACATAAATAAACCCAGTCTGACTCAAGACAAACACAAAATGTTTGTCCAGTGTGGAATTCGAACCCACACCCTTTGCACAGCAGCCGGCCACACTAATAACTAAGCTGCGAGGGAATAAGGGCCTAATTCTGCTAAAATAGCAGAATCCGACCTAACCGGGTCACACTGTTGGAATGGTATATGAAAGGAAGGTAAAGAAGTGCGGCGAAGAGGTGGGGGAACATGCGCCGACCATGCGCACTCCACGTGCTCGGGGTTCTTTGTTACTGTGCTATGACAGTATGACATCACAGAGGTCGACGACAGCGGGCACTATTTGTATGTGGTACAACGATCGTGCATTGCAATAGATATAGGTAGATAGCGCAACTAAAGTCAAAAAATGCTGTAGTATCGCTGCAGTATCAGATACCTATTTGATTAAAACCAAAAAAGGCTTGTTTTATTATACGCGGAATGTGGCTGAAATTAAATTATAAATGATTATTATTTAGGTAATGCGAAATAAAATACTGTTTTTGAATAAATTTAATTACCAATATAGGTATATTATTATTTAAGAACTTGTTGATCTTCAAAAAAAATAAATACTTTTATAATACTATATATTATATAATCTGTGCTTTTATTATGAAAATCCACATACATGTTTATTACTCGAATACTGTCATACATAAAGTGTACGATAAAATTGAAGCAGAAAAAGAACACTAATAAAGGAGTTTCGCATTACCTGAAACCACAGTATACTAACAGACAGTCAGTCAGGTAGTGTTTATTGATTATTTTTAAACCCCGACGGAAAAAGAGGGGTGTTATAAGTTTGACCGTTATGTGTGTATGTGTGTGTGTCTCTCTCTGTATCTGTCTGTGGCACCGTAGCTCTAAAGCGGGTGAACCGATTTGAATCTGGTTTTTTTATTTGAAAGCCGGTTTTTTAGCAGTGATTCTAAAACATGTTTCAACAATATCCGTGCTGCCTTTACTTTACTTTTCAATATTTGTGTGACCTAAAATTTAAACACCCATGTATGCTGCTTAACTATGCAAGATTGTGGAATTATTGGTCTGATGCTGCAGCCAGGATATCCTGCACACTAGTACACTCTTGAAAAAATAATAGCAGATTGGATTAGTTTTTGATCAGTATTTAATTCTATTTACTGTACGATGGTGGCTGTACAATAATATAAGCCAGGAGGCATTTATAGGAGGATATAACTGTACTTATCATACCTTCTTTTGTAAATGAGTTTAAAAAATTAAAAATTAAAAATAAAAAAACTTCTAACGCAAAAAAGAAAAGCAAACAGTTAAAAAGTCAAGGTTTGCTCGTTTAAATGGCGCTATAATGTCGCAGCGGGATACAGCTAAGTTTAAAGCAATAACTAAATAGCTTAAATAGGGAGATTGCAGACTCATAGCGCACCCAGACTTAACGATTTAACACCCATTGTAACTAGATTTGCAACAAAAATTTGATCGTATCGAAGCAAGTTGGCCAGAAATGCTAGTAAATTAATAGATAGTGAATCAAATGAAGGGTCTGACTTACTTTAGCGGTATCCTGCCGAGACATTATAGCACCATTTAAACGAGTAAACTTTATCGCGCCATCCATCAATTTCTATAATTAAATCATATTTATGAATGGCTCAACCATACGTATTATTTTTGACTTTTTAAATGTTGCATTTTTTTTTTGGGTTGGGGGTTTTTTAAATTTTTAATTAAATTTAATAACTATAATTTTAACGTTAATGTGTGTGTTTGTAATGTGTTTCTGACTGGACACTGGGGTGAAGCTAAAGAATATTATTCGAGATTGTCTTTTCGGACCTGATATTCGAGATTTAGTTTTCTAGAAATATGTAATATTGCCAATTTTTAACTAATTTACTTAAAATGTTAAGAAGCTAAATTACAACTCCATTTTTATTATTATTTTTAATATTATTAATTAAACGTATTTTTGTAATCTGTCATTGTTTTCCGAGGGTACCAAAAAGACCATTTTTATAAATCCCGGTTTGTATGTAAATTAAACTTGGTGCAGTAGTGGCAAAAAAGTCACGTAATTTTGGTAATTTTTAAGAGTTTCCACTCCTAGTATAATAACATTCCACGCGGACGCTCCGCGGACACCAGCAATTAAATAAAGTAAAAAAAAAAGGTTGTTTAATTCAGTATCTGAACAACGACAAATTGTGAGAATAAAGAAAATGGATGCATGTGTGTGTATTTTTTCATTTGTTTTCCTTCTACAAATAGTTATAAATTGTTATTTGAGTCGTCTAATGAACTTTTTATACGACTGATGTTATTCTTTTAGTCTGTGTATATGGTTTTATTTGTTATGCGGTGTAGGCGGGGGAAGTGGGGCGGGGCAGCAGCGCAACTGGCTTCCCTTCGCGTTAGCTCGATCGTTCGCTGATTTCATTTCTATCCATACGTTTAGTGCAAGTTTGGCAGTGGAAGTGAAATTGGCTCTTCAGCCAATCTAATGGAACATCGTTCCTTCCAGCACGTATCGCCAGCTGTTGTCTTAAACAAATCAAACATTCGCCATAAACGAGATAATTGTCGAAAACAACAAATCCTGTTGCTGCTATTATGCTGTTTAAACGGATCATCGAAGGAAAGTCGGTGTTGAACACTGACATCAAGAAAAAGTCGCTAGAAAAATGTTCTAGAAGGAAGTCAGAATGTGATTTAAAAAGTTGTGGGGAACATTCACCGTAAGTATCTTGAGCTTAATAGCACTGACATGAAGCATCTAGGGTAATGCAGCTCTTTATCTTTAAGTTAAATTAATAAAGTATCTTTGCTAACATTAAAAAGGATTATTAACAGTATGCCCAAAACTAAATTCTAACAGTAGGGTTCGTTTATTAATATTAGCTATGGTTCGGTGCATTGTGCATTAAACGGTGTTGCCAGTTTGAAGACTCTTACCCTAAATTTAGGGTACAAATGATGACGAGAATTTTTAGACGAGACAAAACTTAAGGTATAGAATATCGCCACACAAATATAAAATTAAGTTTTTTTAATTTTTTTAACCTCTGGATTACGTATTTTATATAGTGTTGCATATACCCTGATTTTCCCCTACTAACAGGTTTGTTTACTTTTTTCCTCTTAGGTTTTTAGGGTTCCGTAGCCAAATGACAAAAAACGGAACCCTTATAGATTCGTCATGTCTGTCTGTCTGTTCGTCCGTATGTCACAGCCACTTTTTTCCGAAACTAAAAGAACTATACTATTGAAACTTGGTGAGTAAATGTATTCTGTGAACCGCATTAAGATTTTCACACAAAAATAGAAAAAAAAACAATAAATTTTGGGGTTCCCCATACTTAGAACTGAAACTCTAAATTTTTTTTTTCATCAATCCCATACATGTGGGTTATCTATGGATAGGTCTTTAAAAATGATATTGAGGTTTAAATATCATTTTTTCTAAACTGAATAGTTTGCACGAGAGACACTTCCAAATTGGTCAAATGTGTGTCCAAAAAAAAAACGATGTTTATTTTAGTTTAGTTTATTACCATGCAAACTCCCACCGAAATTGGTTTGAACGAGGTCTAGTAAGTAGTTTAAATAGCTTAAATCGTTAACCGAAATTTACTTTTCATTCAATCAACACAAATATAAAAATAAAAAAAAAACATATTTTTTTGTTTGTGTTTGTAAAGTACGTAAATGGTGGTAGGTGCGGGACCCTCGGTGCGTGAGTCCAACTCGCACTTGGCCGGTTTTTTTTATTACTCTGTGTTATTTTGTTTTGTAGAGTTGAAGGTAACCTTAACAAAAGTCGGCACCTGGGACAAGCGTAATGTACCTATAGGTACCTATAGGTACATTACGCATACCTATAGGTAACTTTCTGCCTGACACAAGCACAAGTATATCAATTTAGTTTGAAAGATAATAGGTACCTTTGCAACCTTCCAACTATAAAACCGATAAGTATATCTATCAATAAACTTTTGGTATAGGTACCTATATTGTGATTGGTATTACTTGCATTGTCGGTTTTTTCAAACTTTAACTTTTTTGCTAATTTCGCTTTAATTTGTAATAGCTCAGGCATATCGACTGCAGACATTTAATTTTAATTTGTATCAAGGCCTGTCTTGTTGATGATATAATATTTGGTAGAATACTAGGTGTAGGTAGGTTGGTGAAATTTTAGGTCAACGGCTAGGTAACTGCACTTATAGTCAGACATATTAGTATTACGACACTTCGAAGATCAAATTATTGTATTATTTTTTCATTGTAAAGATGAAACAGACATTTATTTGACCGGATACCGTATACCAGATATCCGGCGATCAATTTTCATGTAAGAGCGACACAATAAAAGAGAACTGAAAAAAAATAATCAAACTGAGAAACAAATGTACGAATACAATTTATCCAATTTGCAATTTAAGTCATTAAAAATGTTTTTTACCTCTCCAGCACGAATGGGGTGGTTAAAGTTATTTATAAGTACTAATAATAAAAAATAATAATAATTTTTTGAACTTTCACACTTAATTGATTAATTAAAGTAAGAATTAATATCGCTTGCGTCAAAAATATCATACTTTGTTTTCGATGACAATGCCACGCCTGTTATAGATTTCTGAACGCAACTTCATATAGAAAAAATGATGCAAAATACAGGAAAACTATTTTTACCAACACTCATTTGCTTAAGTAGTTACTACGGGTTTCTAGATACAATGAGTAAATCTAGTTATAGTTTTAAATGTAGCAGGTATTTGTTAATAAGAATTAAATTCTTGTTTAGTATTGTTATTCAGTATATAATAGAATAGAATAGAAAAAAAATATGGTGTATACAAAGATGACAAAAAAAATACAATTGGAATAGGGTCAGCATTTTCTGCCGCTTCCATTCCAAAACAATAGCATTATTTAACTTATGATTGATTAAATTTCAGTATAAAATTGGAATGAATTAATTATATTACAAGTAAATTACAAAAAAGTGATATGTGATTCTTACCTACCTAAAACAAATAAACCGGAAAATGTTCTCGTTGATAGAGGTGAAAATTGTGTTTTCACAAGAGAACAAATGATTTTAGGTACGGGCCCTAAAAACCTTTAAATATCTCACTGTTCTCAGTAGTCAATATAAGAATCACTCGTAATGCTCGGGGCTTAAAGTGGGCACTTAGGTACCTACCTACACCAAAAATCAAATATGCGCACTTGTTGTCTAATAAATATTTTATAACTCTACTAGAAACTTAAGAAGAGTGGACGCTGTTTCGTCTAACTATTGAATAGTCTGTGCTCTAACTAAAAAACAGCCAATGAAAAATTTATTCACTGAATCAAATTCGTCCAAAACTATTTTCGTTGGAAGTATTTATAAAGTCCATTACTTTGATTTTTCTTATTTTAGGATCACTTTGGAAGGCAATAACTCGCTAAACTTAATATAATTATTTTTTTGTAAATGAATTTTCAAAGTCCTAGCCAATGATACCTTAAATGGAAGCTTGAAACAAAAAATGATCTCTCAGCTCAATGCATGGGAAGTTACCCCTAAAATTGTTTTTTTCAATTTCTATAACATAGGTACTTGTATATGGCGGTAAAATTCTTTGTAAAATTACATTGCCATTTGGCTACAGCTAATAAAAAAAAAAAGCGCTGCGCTTACTCAAATATGCAGGTTTCTGCTCGTTTTTCAAATGGATTTCACTGTCTGTTGCTAGTTTCAAACTGGAAAAAAATTTTTTTTTACTGGAATAACTGTATCTGCGTTGAAATATCTCTAAAATCATCGTTTTAAAAAAATAACTACTGACCCCCTTGTTTTTCGAATTTGAATCCATAACACCTTATTTACTGGTAATGGAAATATAATTAATTACATAGAATGTAAAGTGACCATAAAATATTTTTCATAACTTATGTAGTTCGGTATGTGATATAATTTTAATGAATTGATTTCAGTTGCTGACTTTTCTCGTCGCATCGATCACCCGCTCTATTACTTTTGTTTGCGTAATTTTTTTTTAATGTCTGATCAGCTCCTAAGGTTTGTAGCGTGATGCTAAATATACTATAACCTTCCACTATTGGGCTAGCAAATTCAAAAATAACTCTTTAGCTTTATTATATAGTCATAGATAAACCGGGCTTCTTTATAAAAAAAGCAAGCTAATAAATGATGCTAAGTTAACCCCTCTGCCACATTTTGTTCCTTGCGCTGCCTCGATGTTGTCTTCTCTGCCCACACATTGCTCTACTCGCGCAGTTAATCGCGACGCTCCGTACTAGCACAAAACTAGGTCCTTTGACTCGCGCCTAAAAACCAAGAAAACGAAACAGGGAGCGGTGGGCATGACGATGAGCATGAACTACGTCTCTGCCTCCTTTTCTCGCTACTTCGCATACCACTCGACAGGTGTGTGGCAAAGGCATAAGAGCTAGCTTAGCTACCGTAAGCATTACCGTGTAACTTATATAAATAATCTGTTCCGTAACATATTTCTTATCTTATTATTTATATATATATATATATATATATTTATGTACATGTAAAATATAATCCGAAAATATTCTTTTCAAACGCGTCACAAACCAAGCCATATCGAACGAAAACAAGTTGATTAGACTAATATGATATAGCCTGTACGTGAAAACCACCCAAGTCAATTCTTGTGAAATAAATGCATTGTGTAAAATAATTGTCTGTTAAAATTTAAGAATTTTTATTACCTTATTAGCAAATATTGTAGTAGTACCAAGAAACATGACATTGTTGTACAAATTCATTTTATAATGTTGTATGTTCTTGTAACTAAAATTTTAGGACACAGAACTTGGCACCCGTATACCTAGATCTCAATTCTATTGTCGCCGAAGTCGACAACGAGGCATATTCGTAATATTGAACTTGGCTCTTATTTCATATTTATTTATGTTTTTGATGGGATATACATTTTACAACAGTTCAAATCTACCAAATTACGACTCACGTTACGATGACATTAGATACATTTATTCAATAAAGGGTTGCCAGGCGTCCGGATAAAGCCGGACACAGTCAGGCTTTTTGGTTGCGTGTCCGGCTAAATTAGACGGTGTCCTGCCTGTGAGGCTTTTGTTATGAATATTTTTTTTTTTTTTAATTTGGCATGTACTGGTTTCCGCTCCGCACGCCTGAATATTGAATGATTATATAATGATAAATAAAACTGATTCATTTAATTTTATTGTTGTTTCATTAGAACTAAAGATTTTATGCTTAATATTAAAAAAACTTTACTTTAAAAAGAAAATGAACGTGTTCCGCTAAGACTAAAAAATAAAAGATGTCCGGCCTTTTTACCTGAATTTCCGGCTAAACTGGTCTATCCGGCTTTTCAGTTTTAAGACCTGGCAACCCTAATTCCATACATCATAAGTAGGTAAGCTACGTCCGTTTAGGTAAAGTAAAAACTATTACGTTTATTCCGCTTCGTGGCCACATTGTATGAGATCATACAATATTAACATAATTCTGAATATTATTCTTTTCATATTCTTTTTAAATTTTATTTCGAGGTTTTCGTCAACTAATGCTTTTAAAATTCTTATTTCAAGCGATCTGATTTTGTTTAATTTGTGTTAGGCCATAGGCACCCAGGCCATAATGTATTCATACATTATGACTGTCACAGCTAGAGAGAAGTATAACATGAATAATAACATTACGACTAACCATAATAATATACTTTAAGTGACTCAGTATTCACAAAACTGATCGTAATTTATTACAAACTGACTGTGTTGATTCCACGAGAAGCGATTGTCGATTGTCAGTCCTTAGGTACAGCTAACCTGAGTTCCTAGTGTGAGTTTTTAACTCTGCGTTCGCTTCAACGCAAATAAATGAATTTTTAATGAAGAAGCGCCTTTAGCAGAAGCGTTTTAAGACTGTTTTTTCTCAAAGGACTTTTAATTAATACGTGAAAGCGATAGTAGAGTATGGTAGAGTTACGAACTTCCAAAAACACACTAGGCACACTTTGGTTCTAGTTCGTTACAGTGACAATCATTTTCATCATCATTTGATTTTGATTGCCGGCGAGTTAATTGCCATATAAGTTCCAGTTAAATTTTAATGGTAGTAAATTTAAACAATTAAACAACTTAAACTTTTAATACGCGTAATTTGAAAATATCTAAAAAATAAAATTACAATTACAGAGCTTTATAAGTAATTAAAAAAAAGTTTTCATAAAATCGGATTTTCACATATCTACTCTTTCTACTTACAGATACAGATACAGATTTTATTCATAACAATGTTACAAGTCATTACATAATAGTTTAACATAAATTATAGTATGTCAAAATATTCAATTATATAAAGTTATGCTAAAGGAATTATAATAAACATTTAAACGAAAATAACAATAATAAAAATTAAAAAAAAATTGGACATTTAAAATTGATTTGCATTCACAGTGGCAGCTCCATGAATTCTTTGAAATCATAGAACTGCATCTGCAAAAGCCAGGTCCTTAGTCTCTCTTTAAATATATTAGCGGAAGAAGCATCTCTTATCCTTTGCGGCAGACGGTTGTAGACTGCCGGACCGATCACATAAACAGAATTCTCCGACCTAGATAGCCGATGAGACACCATGCTTAACTTTTCCCGGTGCCGTGTAGTGTACGCATGACGTGTACCCCGTTTGGCAAACGTTTCTAGGTTTTCGTACGTGAAAACAGCTACCTGGTAAATGTGTATGCAAGCGAGAGTCAAAATTTTGTATTTAGAAAAATACTCTCTGGCTGAGACGTCGTCCGGCACCCCGGCCATTGCTCGCACTGCTTACCCTCTGCGACATGCACCAGGCCAGTTTTGATACTCGTATCTTGTGTTGGTACACTCAAATTTTTTTTTTTAAATATTTCTATGTATATTAGCTATTTTTTTACACAAGAATATGCATGTTAGTTAGTTAGTATATATGCATTTTATTTTTGTCTACTTGGCAACTACGGAATGTAAACAGTATTGGTTGAAGCTGGGTTATTCCATAACTTTTTATATTGTGTGGCAATGCATTATAAACAGTTTTCTAGTTACAGTAAAAGTATCTGAAAAAAATACAATTACAGAGGTTTATAAGTAGGTAATTAAAAAAATTATTTTTTGACTAATTCGGTTTTTCACATTACCTACTCTTACTACTTACTCACTGCGACATGCACTTGACCAGTTTTGATATCGGTATTGTGTTGTGTTGGTACACTAATATTACGTTTTTCAAAATGCTATTTGTACAAAAAATGTGCATAGGTATATATTTATTTTTGTCTACTTGGAAACTACGGAATGTAAACAGTATTGTTGGTGATTCCATAACAAAACGTTATATTGTGCATCAATGCATTATGAACAGTTTTTTAGTAACACAATATGAAACCTACGTGTGTTTTTTTGATACCAACAAGTACATATTACGTAGGTAGGTTAGGAATTTACGTAATTTATATTTTTTCCAGTTGTAGAATTAACTTCTAAGATACTAGCTTTTGCCGTGGCTCTACCCGCGCTTTATTCGGTTATTGGCGTGGGATTCATATGGCAACTCCTTGACTATTGTATACAGAAAAAAAATCTGTATAATAAGCTAAAGCTGTGCTGTGCTTTAGTTAGTCTACGTGCTCATCAAGAACTTTTAATTCCTCCGTCTCTTTAACTATCTCGGTGCCAAATTTTAGCAAAATTGAATACTAAGCGACAAACTAACAGATTAACAAACTAAATGTATGAATAAAATTTGAAATGTGCTGCTCATAGACCTTTCATTTGATAACAAACATGAAACGTCATTTTTTCCCCTGTCGTTTAATGTATTTTTTTTAAACCGGTAATATTTGTTATAATGTAACGTAATATAGTCTAAGACACGTGAATTGAAACGCATTGAATCTTTCTCTGGTTGTTTAAATACGATGAAGAATTTAGGGGGTTCTAATGAAACAGATAGACATGCTTATATATACCGAAATCCGGTTAAAATAATTAACGAATTTTTATATATATCTATATACGTAATATGTTATACTAAATGCCAAACCCCGACCGCAACCTTCTTAGTGTGTTAATTTTGCATTATATTAGTCCAAGACCTTTATAAGTGTAGCCCTACGTCGTATACGTACGGAATAAGGAAATTCCAAATTTTTTATTTCTGAACCAAGTGTTTTATTTGAAAACTAGTTATATTTCGCCAGCGCAGCGGTTTACTTTCTTCCATACTTAAGATTCGAAAGTAATCAAGGACTATTTATTGAAGGAATTGATCAGACAGTCAAATATCACTTCTAGATATAATAAATATAAATAGAAGCCACAATAAATATAAATAATCATATTAGCGCAAACATTGAAAATTTCAAGACAGCAATTCTGTGAGATCAGATATGTACAATATACATACATACAAAATTTAAAACAATGGACGTGTTAGAACCAGCAGCTCGACTACCTAACTCGATTGCTATTGGTTAACAAAATAACAAATAGAATAGCATACAAATTGAACATAGAAGTAATATACTAATTAAATGTTATGTCTAGTATTATATAATCTGTGGTTATGTATAGGTAGGAGTTCACTTTTAACAGAAACGTTTGTAATATCGATCACTCACTGCCAGGCTTGTCGGTGCCATATGTACCAAGTGGGCTGAATGCTCTAACAAAGGTTGAGTACTAATAACAATTCAACAAGGTAATGCAGCCAGTGTTCTTGTCACCATGCTTTTAGCTGTAGGCCTCTTCGACCATAATTTAGTTTAATTTAATAATATCGTTTTTATTTTAAGAGTAAGGTTTATTTAGAAATTAAAGTAATCAATTTCGTCATAAAAAGTAATCAATAACTGATATTATTTTATGGTTAAGTGCTGTTTGGTACATAAGGTTTTGATTTAACCATCTTTACTTCGTAAAATAACCGCAAACATGGGCTGATAAAGCAATTTGACTTGACGCATTTTCATGCATATTATATAACGATGTTTTCATTATAATTTTAGTATAAAGTATATTATTAATACAATATGAATCATATCCAGCTATCGGAGGTCTCTGTGCCGATACCCTCTTTGTAAGGTCCCATATAAGTTGTTTGTCTCCATATTAATGGGCCAGTTTGTGTTCATACTTTGCAGATAACACTTCTAAAGTATCCATACTAGTTTCAATGCTTTGTTGTCAGTTAGAGCGTGCTTCGAAATTAAATTGTTCTATTATTTAAATAAGACGCACAAGTTAAATAACAATTTGTTACGGTCTTCGTTGCAGCATTCTGGAAGAAATGATGAAAATGATACTACTTGGTGTCGTGTTATGGGCTGGAGTGACGTTTGGCAGTTCTGTGGCTCCATATCCATTGAATTTAATAGTGTCTTCGGGTATGAATATTTTGTTAATTTGTGTGTACCTATAGTTAGTTTAGTAAATCACATTTTGAGTGCTGATAAAATATTTCATTCATATACTAATTTACAATTAAAACATGTAGAAAACGTTTATATATCCTAAATAACCAACTAATCAAAACTTTAAATCCAACCAAGTGTCATTGATAAAATATACAATTGAGACACATAAAACATTTATACATGTGTTTGTTCTAAATAACAAACTAATTAAAACTTTTAAACAAATCATTAGCCTCTATTTGACCGCGGAAATCTATCTATTAATAAGGAACATAAACAGTAAATCAATTCAAATATTGGCCAAAAAGTTAAAGAACCTAGAAGAAAATCTATATTAAGAATAGATTTTTATTTAAAATGTCGTTGAACATAATCTAGTTTTAAGAATTTAAGAGTGAAATCGTAAACTGATAAGAACATCAAAACAATCCTTATTATGATCAACACAGACACAGTACTGAGCCACACAAGAAAAGCAATAGCTTATTTCTCTTTTTCAGATAAAATTCATCCACCACCGATGTATGACTTTCCATTCCCAAGTGCAGACAATCTGAGGAGACTACCACCAGTGACATCAAAACATGCTAATGACTCAATTAGCTTTAGTAAAATGACAGTCTCAATGATGGATCGCTTGGAAGAAAACCTTGTTGCTGCAGGGATTACACCAAATACTGGATCCCCGGCTAAAGCGTTCTTAATAAATGGTTACCCATCGGATGACGCGATGCATTACGAAAAGTCATCCATAATTATCACAAGGGCTTCCCAAAATTTAGTTTGGACAAGATGCGCGAGGTTAGTATACAAATAAATTGGTGTTTTTAGGCAAACGCAAATGTATGTGGACTGAATGTTATTGGATCGTGCAGTGAATAATATTTATCTTTGGATTAAGTTTATTAGGGTTGTGTTAATTTAAGTTGAAAAGGTTTTGGTTTATTAGGTATAAGTAGGAATATTACTTACCTGCAGATTAACCAAACTGACCGTCATTACTATGCATTTAGCATTATTATTCGATTGATGGGTATCTTGTAATAAAAATCATGGACGAAGGTTGCCTTAAAATGATTATTATTCTTGATAATGAACACAAAAAACCTCTTGTTTTTTTGTCTTTATTATCATAATTTTTAATCTTTTCGTATATTTTGATTTATTGAACTTGTATTAAATTGAAGTATTATATGTCGGTGGTTGCTTAGGGGAAGGTCCTGAGTGGCGGAGGTTCGAGACCCGATGTGTACCAATGAGTCTTTATTTTAATTTTTCAAGTACATTGAATATTCACACGCCAGGGGGCTTTTCGGTGAAGGAAAACATAGTGAGGGAATCTGCATATGCCAAAAAAACAAAACAGACGAATGTGATATCCACAACCTGCACTGGGCCCGCGTGTGGACTATTGCCTTAATCACCCTCGTTGCGGGTAGGACGTGCTCCAACCGTGGGGGGACGTTTAAGGCTAATAAGGAAACCGTCAGAATTGAAGTTACATTTTGGGTAGACAGTATAAATCCAGGATGAAGATTATAGAGAAACTACTTTTTATAGGAACATTTTGTGCTTTCGATGAAAATGTTTTGGTGGTGCAGGATTTAGCTAAGTGGTCAGTGATATATAGTGGTTCCGAAAAGAGTCCGAAGAGGGAAAAATGAGAATGAGGAGTCATTTGAGTGTGTGTGTGTGTGTGTATGTGCGTGTGAGTGATCAGATATCTCTAGAACTAATTAACCGATTTGCTCCATCGACATCAATGACTCCCCTTCTCTTGGAACTGATTAGTCTTTCAGATATGTTAATCAAGGTGTTAATTTTTTTTTTAAATTCTAATAAACTCTTCGCTTTGAAATTATGTTCTGTTAGGATTATGAAAGTTCCGAATACAAATATTTTTTTTAGTTTATAAAAATTTAAGATGGCTGATCCAAAATGGCGACATTTTTTTCAAAATCTATCTCGATTTAAATGAAACTAGTTATATTAATTGTTTAAGAGAATGCAGCATTATTAAATCAAAGATGGTGGATCTAATATGGCGTGCGTGGTCAATATTCTTCGATGATTTGTTGTTGTCGGACCATCATTTTTGTTATATTATGATGTGGGTGTTTATCCAGCTACTGGTGGATTAAAAGCGTATCATAAAAAGCCATATTTTTTTTTAAAAAAAAATATTGAAATATTAAACTAAAATAAAATCAAGTCACTGTTGAATAGGTAATGGTCCAATAGGTTGCAAGGGAAGAATACAGTAAACCAAATCTCGTGATTTCAAATAATGTTACGTTTTATAATTTAATTCGTACGACACTACAACAAAAAATTGAAGGCCTAATTTAAAGACCCTCCGAAATTTTGTTTTTAGGTACGGTTTGGCTACTGATGAATGCGCCAGCTTCATAAGTACGCTAAACCTGCGAGACAGTGAATACGGTCCAGAATGTGCAGCGCTTGAACGATTCACGTGTCGTATGAACAAGATGTCGTCCCGATATCGTACCTTTGACGGATCGTGCAACAATCCCGTGCGATCTTCTTGGGGCCAAGCGCTTACAGGGTACAAGCGGCTGTTGCACCCTAGATACGCAGATGGCATCGAACAGGTTATTAGGCTTTATGCTGTTCCTTATTTTATTATTATCTTGACGTGCTTTGCTTGAAGATTTTTTTAAAAACACTTCCAATTCCAATTCACTTGTACTCTCTCAGTCGAGTAATTATCGCCCGGTAAAGTAAATTTTTACAACCGTTTTAAACTGACAGGAGTGATATTAACCGTTATTAATTATATATTGAATAACAGTTATACTCGAGGTGGGAGTTTTAAAACTACTTTTTTTACTTCGTCGTTGCGTTTTGGAACACACCCTTAACGTGTTATCATTTCATATGTGCTTAGGTTTGTCTCCGACTTTGTTTATGTATATATATACTAATACTATTAAATAAACGATATAAATTATATAATGTAAAAATACAAACTATAATGTAAAGGATACAAATTCTAGCTTTATTGTTTCTGGTTGTAAAATTGGCATTTCTTTCCTCTTTACTCTAAAACTTCTTTATTTTGCATTCTTCCTATAATTTTATTTTTTTCTCAATTGGTTATTTTTTTCTATAGCCACGTTGGGCGCTTAGTCACAAATCGCTACCGTCTGCCCGACTAATTAGTACGGAATTGGCTTCTAACCTGGATAGGCCCAACGGCCAAAAAACCATTGCTTTGGCTGTTTGGAGTCAGTTCATATACGACGACCTGGTGCACACCCCGGTTAGGAAGACAAGTAAGTTTATATACCTACTTAACATACAATACCTATTTAGAGTGGCCTATAGATGCTGTTTATCACGTCTTTTGGGAATGTAGTCACTGAATGTAGACTTCCCAATTCTTGCCTTTAGGCAACACACATGGGTAGATTCTTATCTATACTAAAGATAATAATTAAATCATCTTAGATCAAATAAAATAATGCAATAAAGTTTTTAAACTTATTTTACTACATCACCGATATATTTTATATTAGATTTTTTGATATAAAATTTTCATTTTGGTTTCAGTTTACACAAACCAAGCAATCAGGTGCTGTGATACGAAAGGCGTGAACCTATTACCCCGTCACGTCCATCCCAGTTGCCTACCCATATCAGTCCCGGCTAATGATGAATATAATAACTATAATTATGACATCTGTATGGAGTACACCCGCTCCGTCACTACGTACAGGGGTGACTGCACCTTTGGGGCGGCTGAACAGGTTAGTTAGTTAGGTTATTTTTAGTGCTTACCGACTTGTCTTTTTTATTAATTTTTGCAATATACCTACTTTAAAATAGGCGTTTGAAAATATTATCTTCTTGGAAAAATAAAAAACAGTATTGAATAATAGTTATAAATCGTTTTCTTAGGCATCAGTTAATGGACAATCTGCGAAGACCGTGTCATCTTATTAAGGTAGCAATAGATACTTATTCAAATGAATTATTAGATGCTCTATAGATTTTTACTAATCGTACGCTTAGTATTAAAGTTACCAAATTCAAAATGAGTCTATTATAGTATTAAATAGTATTCAATTAATATTTTAGTTTGACTGTACATGTTATGATTTTGCGACTTTTATGTAGGTATGTTAAAATAAACAGCCGAAGTCCTAATTGCAATTTCTGGGGATTTGCCAAAAAATTTAAAAATATTTATTCGAAGTCTTTTCAGTGTCAGTCAATACTAAGCGTGTCTATTGTCCTTTAATTGACACAACATTGTGAAAGATTCGCATTTAAAAAAAATGTAGGTAGTAGGTGTGGTACAAATTAAACATTAATACAATGTCATTACTTAACTCATCAGACTAAATCATCTATAAATAAGTATTTTAAACGATTACCACAAGAACTAACTGAAGAGTAGACTTTGTGCAGCTCTGGATCTCCACCACTTGCTCCCCTGAGGCAAATTAATTTGTTAAAAATTAACATTACTATAATTTGTTAATTAGCTACTTACTATACCTACCTGATTTCGGCCAAGCAAGTTATTGTGTCGAAATAGAGTATATTTAGAAGCGCTTTTTTAAAATGGTGCTCCTAAATATATCCGAGCTAGGGTGTCTTTGTGATGTACATTTAGCGGTGGTCACTTGACAAATTGGATCTCCAAAATATACTGGCTACGTCGACGTCACCGGCGTCCCCATAAGGTACTTCTAGTTTATGCCTTCGCAAAATTGTTAACATATGTTATTTATTACAAAGGAACTTTGATACATTGGGTTATAAACGTGTTTACGTAGCCGATAGATATCGAGTAGCATATTTCCTTGATTGACTTCATGTGCGGTCAATATCAATGTCGGCGTAAATAAATTAATTACGAGACTTCCAGCCATAATTTGAATTTGCCGGATCTTTGTGTTTGTGAGATTACTTAGTTTCGGAATATAACTTTGTAGTGGTTTTTTTCTTGACTACTCAACTAAGGTTTTTTATTGATAAACTAAATTATTAAGCAACACTTTAAATGTATATTTTCTTTATACCTATTAGATTATTAATAATTTATTTATCTCTCTTTATGAAAATTAACGTTTCTTTGTACTCATGGTTTGTTAATCGCGGTAACTGTATTAGTCAATAGATCGACTAGATTTAACTAGATATGTCGAAAAAACATGGTGGATATCGTTTGCAAATTGTTTTTCGTATTATTAGAACCTCTCTCTAGGCATATGTCGTACGCTAGCGGTCGACATGCATCGAGTGGTCGGTAGGTAGGTAGTCCTATCTCTAGGATTGCGCACGGAAAGTAGTATGAAAAGTAGTCAGAATTAGTGATAATTTGATTATGGGGGGCGAGAGTGAGTACTTTCAATCCACCTTTTTTCTTAAAAAAATTACAGTCACATAGTCGAATCAGGCCCTAGGCAAGTAAAACATATATTATATTGGTAGCACCAATATGCATACGTATTTTGACAATTGGAATTGTTTATAAGAGTAAGCATTCTGGTATTTGTTGAACAAAAGGTAGTCACACTGCTTGTGTTAATTGTTTCTTATGTAACGCAATTGTGTTCTGGAGTTAAATAAAGTGCTTATGCTGATGAATCATAAGTGGCTGCAAGGTCGACCTTAGCTCATTACCATCCAACTACATAGGTACTTACTTAGGTACATTGCTGTGTTTACGGATTCGGGCTACAAATGGGCAAAATGTGTTTGCTTTGTTTAATTAAATACCTAAGGATAGTTTTACTAAATTGTAATCAGAAATTATGAATTATAATAATATATTAGAAATTATGAACAGCGTTAACGTTTTTTAGGGTTCCGAACCTCGAAGGGAAAAATCGGAACCCTTATTGGATCTTTTTGTTATCCGTCCGTCAGGGTCCGCCAAGACCATTTTTCTCAAGAACGCGGGGAGGTATCAAGCTAAAATTTATATCAAATACTCAGGTCTACTGTCCCTTGGAGCTGTGAAAAAATGAAACTTCTAAGTCAACACAATAAAAAAATACAGCCATTTATGCCGCAAATTTCCGCAAATTTTCATAACTCGCAAGGGAATCAAAACCTTCAGAGTACTTCCCGTGAACTCAGAATCTTGAAATTTGGTACGAAGCAACGTCTTATAGCACAGATAAAGGAAAATTTGCGAAAACCGTAAATTTTTAGTACATCATATAATAAAAATATTTTTAATAATTTTACAGTTATTACCCCTTTCCTTATGAACGCGTAGAGGTATTAAATTGAAATTCATATCAAATACACAGGTCTATAATACGTTTAAGCTGTAACAAAATCAAACTTCTATGTCAACGCAATCAAAAGAAACAGCAATTTAAGCCGCATATTTTCAAACTCGCAACTACTCGCAAGGGAATCAAAACCTAAAGGGTACTTCCAGTCAATTTAGAATCTTGAAATTTGGCATGAAGCAGTGTATAGCACATATAAAGGAAATTAGTGTTGTTCTGTTAGCTTACATATAAATAGCGACATTTGCTTAGGATGTTAAAATATAAAGTTCAACAACCTGATGAAGCCACTATAAAAATAACTTGTTTGAGTGTATATATGAATATAATAAATATTTCACAGGTAATTTTTTGTTTGAGTATTGTTCGAGCTAGTAGTTGAGAAGCAAATGTTGGCTTTGATGATTGTTGGTATAGAGGTATTATATGTATAGGTATATGGTATATTGCGTTTTAATGTATACCTTAATTAATAAGGCCTTATTAGCTCTCTAAACAAATAACAATATTATCGTTTGAAACAAGTGACCTTTCTGAGTCGTTAGTTGTTAAAAGACACTGAATAACGTAGTAGATAGTAATTGTTTGAGTGAGTTTTATTGCGATATATTGAGTTATATTGAGGGTTCCGTGCAAACTTATTATATGTCGTTGTATATTGTTAAAAATATTTTTATTATATGATGTAACTAAAAATTTACGGTTTTCGCAATGTATCCTTTATCTGTGCTATAAGACGTTGCTTCGTACCAAATTTCAAGATTCTGTGTTCACGGGAAGTACCCTGAAGGTTTTGATTCCCTTCCGAGTTTCGAAAATTTGCGGAAATTTGCGGCATAAACGTCTGTATCTTTTGATTGCGTTGGCTAAGAAGTTTGTATTTTTCACAGCTCCAAGGGACAGTAGACCTGAGTATTTGATATAAATTTTAGCTTGTTACTTTGACGCGTTCCTGAGAAAAGGGCGGACGGGCGGACAACAAAGTGATCCTATAAGGATTCCTTTTGAGATACGGAACCCTAAAAATGAAATTATTTTAAAATTATACTAATTGTTCTGGGTAAGAGTGAAGTTCTTTTTATTTCTGACCACCCCTACAAAGATTAGTTTGGTGTATGATGACATTTACTCGATGATTGTAATAAATTTAATCGCTGACGAAGACAGTGTGTTTACAATAAGTAAGATAAAACATTTGTCTTTTAATGAATGAAGTCGAAATACCGAGTCTACTAAGTTTCAGTACGCGGTTTGTTAGTGGAAAGTCTTGGGGATGTGAAACAATCGATAAAAACTCACTCTTACCTTTGTTCATTTTGCAGTGAGGTACTTTTCCATTATCGAATTACAGTTTATTGTAAGTGTTATGTAGTTATGCAATAATAATATTTGCAAAATATTTAAATGGAATCGATATCAGCTTACGATTTGTCTTGCGCCTATACCTACCTATAAATAAATACTATAATTTGTTTATATCAATGACTATACCTAATACGAGTTGTTTGAGTTATCGGTACAAAAGTCGATGTAGGTAGGTGTATTGTATTTTGTATCTTGTACGCTTTCGGCGTTCTAACATTAAATCAAAAAGATTGTTTCAAGTAGGAATGTATATTGTTTAAGGTAATTTATAAATAGAATATCTATGTATTAAGTTCACACATTTCATAATGTAATTTATATTTATTATATAAATTATATATATATAAATTATCTAATTACCTAAATGGAACAAACAATATTTCCAGTTTAGCTTGACTGTTGAGAGTTGTTACGGTAATAAATACAAAAGGTACCTACATAGCTAAAACATTGTAGGTAGGTACCATTGCCGCTTATATCATCATTAATTACGATTTACTACAACTACTGCAACAGTAATGCAATTCTGAGTAAGTGCATTAAATTGACCTTGTTATTACGGTAAACAGTCCACGTGTATGGCTCACATTCGACGCCGTTTGCTTATCCAACTTGGACAGGCATATAGCTCCTTGAACAATATCTTTTTAATTTTCATAGTATTAGGAACATTAGACAAAATGGAATGATACGAGATGACAATTTTAGAGGTAATAAGTTCTAATTTTATTCAGTTATCAATATCAGTTATTAGTCATATATGTATCAGATGGACAGACGACTTACCCCTTATTCTACTGGTTACCCCGTTTTGAGGCTCTAACAAAATAGAAACCCGTAATTAGCAAAATAAAATACGGGGTAAACAAAAAGCTCGTATTATCGCTCGGAAGTGTCGAGGTCAATGCGTGGCTGTATGAATTTGGCCCGGTGCGTGACGTAGTCACTACGTAGTATCTTTGCCCTCATGGAAATGCTGATGCGTTCTATTTTGCGTTCATGACTTTCAGCCCTCAGTATTTTGTCTCCCGTAAAAAAATCAAAAACCCGTATTTTTTGCTGGTGCTTAAATCAATAAGCGTCAGGTGGCAACCTTATGAGAGCAGCAGGAAGCCGCAGCCAGAGGATGGAAACAGCCTACGTTTGAATGTCTTCCAGATAAAATGACTATAAATCTATCCACCCATGCTCCTTCTTCCAGTCCAGATTTGCCACTTAAGAGGATACGATTAGCGGCGCCTCGCAGCGGGCTTTATACAAACAAATTTCTCATCTGTTTTGACATTTACTGATCAATCACTGTGAAATTTCTTAGTCATAATCCGAAGCCAAATATCTATAACTGTGGTTTTCCAAAATCTTGTAAAATGTTTTTATTTGAAAACAAAACCATTTGTATAATTTCTGTATAATTTTTAAACTATAAAATTTAATAGAAAACTGGTACACTGCAGACCTAGATATTTATTACTTGAACATGTCTTCAAAATTTCGTGATGTTTGATCAACTTCAAAAAATAAGTGAGAAATTCATTTGTATGAAGCACGCTGAGGGGAGTTCTGAATCGTATTCTCTTAGGAGTCTTTCTTTCCCATCAGTTCATAAACTTCTTCACATTCTAATATTACTGTAAATCCTATATTATAATTTTAATATTTTAATGCTCGAATAAATATTTTTGTTATAGATGAATCAAGCTACGCACTTCTTTGACGGATCGCACATTTACGGTACCAACAGTAGAGAGGCGGCAGATTTACGTGAAAAGACAGGTGGTCTATTAAAGACTAGCAGCTTAGGAGGCGAAGAATATTTGCCTTTAGCTTCCAACCCTGCAGGGAAATGCCTTGGAGGCAGCAGTTCAACTTGCTTCAATGCCGGTATGTGTATTTTTATTAAAGACTATCAGTAAATTGCTTCAATTGATTTTGATTGATGTAAGAAGGCATTCGTTTATTTTACTCGATGCCGTCATAATGGAGGTTTTATTTGTAACAGAAAACCACTTTGGTCTGATCACTAAAATATGAGTGTTACGAAAACTCTTCTATATGCCTTCTCCATAACTTGTGAAATACATTAATGTATTGCTAGTACCAAGATTGAACCATCTACATAGATCTAGAACATTGCTATTGACATAAAAGATATGAGTACAGGTAGAAAAAAATGTTCCATTTGAATAGTTGATAAATAAAATGCTGTTTTGTTTTGATTCAGTAGATAAGGTGACTGATAACGTTGATCATATTGGATTTATTTAGTGTCTGTGTGGATTTACTATTTCTCTGATAGCCCTTATCTGACGTACCTACTAAAATGTATCACGAATCGAAGGTCAAATAGTGAAGTTGCATTAAACACTATTTCATATCAAGTTTTTTATGACAACATAGTTAAACATACTTACCACGATAGGTTTTATTTGGTTACCGTAATTCCGGCATAGTTTCATGCACCGTGGTCGCTGACGGACTGCGGAGATGCGTAGTGCAGGTTACTATTACTCGATCATTGGATCCCATATGTTTGACAACCTCAAACCGTCTTCTCCATTGAAATATTGTTTTCGAATTTCAATCGACACACGAACCATTCTCGGTGTATAGTGTCGCTCTGTAGTAGGTACTTTCTGGTTATGTAAATGTATCCAGTGATTTTGGCCGGAATTAAGTAAATGAATCCGCTGACTACTTAAGGGTCGTTTTTTTTGACTGCAGCTATGAGTTCCTTGGTTCTTTTAAAGGAAATATCGGAAACTTTAATTTAATTATAATGTTACTCAACTACGAAAATACTAGTTTAAAAGAGAAAATATCATCGTACTTAACTCTCCGCCATGCCGCTCTTAAACTGGATCTCGCCGCCTCTCTGTGACGATCCTGTGACCACTCAGCAGTAGTGTACTGTCATCAAAACCACCATTACTTTGAACAGTGATTCACAGTGTACCATTATATTTCACTGCAGGCGATCGTCGTGCTAATCTCCATCCTTGGCTCGCGAGCTTGAATGCTCTGTGGGTTCGCGAGCACAACCGCGTGGCTCGCGGGCTTGCTCTGCTCAATCCGGAATGGAATTCAGACCGACTGTACCATGAGGCCAGAAAGATTGTTGTGGCAGAAATGCAGCATATTACTTACAAGCAGTGGCTACCGGCTTTGACAGGTAAGGAAAACCAAAAGATTACATCTTTATACGGTGCAAAGAATGAATACAAATTGAAAGCATTATTATTTTATTTATTTATTATGAATGAATTATTATCTTTTCTTTTTTTTTAGCACTTTTAGAAAACGTCGTTTTATCTGTGTTTTCAGGCAATGATAATCTGAAAAATAAAACTCATCCTGACATCTATTGGCGAGTAGTAATACTATTATTTTTACCGACACAGCAACACTAAAGCTACTTGACAATAGATGAAGTTGTTAAGCAACACTAAAGCTACTTGACAATAGATGGCGTTGTAAAACCAAAACGAGCGAAGTTCGGTCGCCGGGTACTGTTATTTTATAAAATGTGCATCAAGCATAAAGGAAAATTATATCTACGATTACAAGCATATGAAAATATCCAACAAAACCATATGAGTAACATGATAGCGACTTACCTACATTTTCGATGCGATTACTGATCCATGTGGCTAAATACTAATGACAATTATACGACTGCCATTCTGAAATTAATAATGTGAAAAACTATACCACATATTGTCAAATTTTGTGAAAAACGGCGGATATTTTCATTGTTTATCAATATTTAATTTTAAAAATCTATCAAATGTCTTAGGATAAAACTGCACTTAGGTACTGTTTCTTTTCTGGAAACTCAGGATGAAATGTACTTACTATTTTACATTATTCCTACGCTAATGTTATAAATTAGGTGAATAATTATAAAATAATTGGTAGTTAGAATAAAAAGAAGTTTTTTCTTTAAATATTAATATTATAATATCTATATATAACTTCTGTCTTTGCCATTGCCCTTAAAGCCGTCACTGGTGGAATACGTATGCCTAAAATCGACTTTTTAAAAGCAATTTTTTACATTTAATTACTTGGTCGTTAGATTAAAAAAGAATCATGGTGAAATTCTATCTATCTAGGATATCTTAAAAACTTTTATCTCTTTATATTATAATATAACACCTGTTGTTGCTGGTAGTAAGAATAAAAAAAATATGTGTCATTAAAAGTAGCATATCTGAAAAACTGTATTTTTAGTTCTTTTATTTGTCTGAGTTAAGCCCGTTTTATAATCTCGGTATCTTTAACTCCACTAGTATAGATTTTTGCTTTATATGAACAGGAAAATCATTCGACGAGTTATATGAAGCTTACGATACCGGATACAATTCAGATGTGGATCCAACTATTACTAACTCCTTTGCGACGGCGGCTTTCCACTTTGTCAACAGCATGTTAGATCAAGATATAGATTTGGTCGACTTCAACCACAATGTGACGTCGTCGCACCGACTTCAAGATCACTACTTCAAGCCTGAGATTGTAGTGAAGAAAGGAATACAGAACATTTTGAGGGGAATGATAAGTCAAAAAAGTCAGAGACTTGACTTTAATTACGATGATGATGTAAGTTTTAATTCAATTCAATATTTTGATAGATTTGTGGATTTTCCTGTTACTCGCGACTTCGTTGGCGTAAAATTAGTGGGTGATAACCTGCCTGCTAAACCGAGGAGCGTGGGTTCGATTCCAGAACAAAAAAAACATTTATTTATGTGAGGGGCATTGGTCTGGATGTGAACATTCAGTATAAACAATTTTATTATTTACAGTTGCATCATTATTGGCTTGGTGGACTGGACGTAATCGCTGTGGACATCCAGCGTGGTCGGGACCACGGGCTTCCAGGATACAATCAGTACAGAGGCCTTTGTGGTCTACCTGTTGCTACCTTGTTTCGCCACCTAACCAACATTCCAACCGAGGTAATATTGCATGAAAAACCCAAATTATTATTTTATAATTTAATTGATAAATGATGATTTAACTTTAATTTATGTTACCCCTTGTTCACATGGAACTCATCAAGGATAATAAGTATATTTCGTATTTATTTTGGGTGACAAACTACCTTCTTGTGTAGAGTGCAACAAACTTTTTTGACCTGGCGTTTGGTCGCTAGTGTCGTGTGAGTTTACACCATTTTAATATGGCGACTGTAGTTTTGTTTTTTAACCACCGGGTCAGAAAAGTTTGTTGCATTATAAGATGGCTGTTCCACTTTTTTCGTAATTGTGTTCGGTACTTCTTTTTAAGTTAATGTACGAAAATTGTATCAACAGTTGGTTGAAAAACTGTCTACACTCTACGAGGATCCAAATGACATCGACTTGGTGGTAGGAGCGATGGCAGAAGAGCCTCTACCGGGCTCATTGCTTGGACCTACCTTCACTTGCCTCATCAGTAAGTTGAATTTACTTTGTATGCACCAGTAGTAAACGTAAATTTATTTCAGTTTAATAGTTTTTTAATGGAAATATTACGTGTTAAAATTCTTACGATATACTAAAAATGTAAATTTAACTAAAATATTTTAGTTGCTACTAGATTTTTTTTAAAGTTTTCTACACATTCATATCTATAAAATTTGTATTGTACTATATATAACTACTATTCATAAATTAATATTTTTTTTAGCGTGTGAATTGTAATTGTTATGTTCCTGTTTAGTTTTGTTTGAAATCCATTATTGTTTGACCGATTAGGTATCAAAAAATTAGCACATCGAAGAGTTTTTTGTATGGTTTTGTTTTTGTTGTAATTCGCCATTAGATGTCGCTGCAACAGCGCATTAACAATAAGGCATCCAAAGTCTGCCGGGCCAGCTAGTTGTAAGAAGCCTAGTAGACAAAATATGTAATTGTAAAATCAACTAAAGTCGGGTAATGCTTATGTAAGTGGCGTTAAATTAAACTAAAGAGATAAAGAGGAGTTATGTGTTACCTTTACAGCGCTATGTGTATTTATGTGTCATTTTTATATGTGCAGAGGAGCAACTGTGGCGCACGCGTATAGGTGACCGTTACTTCTACTCGCACACGGGCGAAGTCGGGAGCTTTAGCAAGCGACAACTTGTGGAGATCAAACGATCATCTTTAGCTCGTCTGCTTTGTGATAACGCGGGACTTACTGCCGTCCAGAGAGATGTCTTCCAACCGCCTTCTGAAAGGTAAGCATGTGGTTTGTGTACCCTCTGCCTAGGCACTCAATTTATAATATACCTAGTAAACCTGGAGATTGACAATAGTATTACTTCTCGCCAATTTATGTCAGGAAGAGTCATATTCTTCAGTTTGTTGATCTCTTGATGATGAAACCGAGCTAGATCGATTTATCGTCCCCGAAACCCGTTGCAAACTAAATTTCATGAAAATCGTTGGAGCCGTTTCCGAGATACAGATTATAAATATATATACATATATACAAGAATTGCTCGTTTAAAGGTATAAGATAAAATTTATAATATGTACCTCAAAAGGTAAATACACTTATTTTTAAACTTTTTAAATGTTTAACAATTTTTTATTGAGTTTTATTTGAATTATCAATTCCAAGTAGGTATCTTATTTGACTCCTTCGATCTCAGCCTAGTTGATTGTGTCGCCGACTGCTGCGCAGAGGGTGTGAGTTCGATTCCCGCACTGGACAAACATTTAAGTGATAAAAAAAAGTTGTGTTTGTCTTGAGTCTGGTTGTATTTATGTGTAATATGTATGTATTTACAAAAAAAAAAGCAATATAATGTATTTGTATCCGTTGCCTGGTATATCCATAACACAAGCTTTGCTTACTTTGGGGCCAGACAGCGCTGTATTTAATGTCCAAAAATATTTATTATTATTATTATGATTACTATCCTACTTAATATTATAAATGTGAAAGTTTGTAAGTTTATTTGTTACTCAATGACGCCGTAACGGAGACCTGAAATAAAGCACAGAGATAGTTTAAGAGACGATGAAGGATATAGGCTACGGAAAATTAAAAAGTTCCCGCGGGAATAACTATAACCGAATTCCACTTGAACGAACTATAAGCTTAGCTTGCTGTATGAGTAGTTGCCGTAGGAACCCCATGTCCATAACCAAATTTAGAGCGGGCAGAGCCGCTGACAATGTATTCTCGTTAACAAGTTCTATAAAATATATATTAAATTATAATCTTTACGTCAATAATAATGGTTAATATATTTTTAAGTAGCTATAGGTTACTAGCTTTTGCCCGCGGTTCCACCCGCCCTAAATCTGGTTATCGGTGTAGGATTTCAACGGCAACTCCTCAATTATAGAAAAAAAACCGACTAACACTTAACGCTTTCACTAGCTTGTGTCCTTCGCCGAAACATTAACTATCTCCATACTAAATTTTATCTAATACTAAAAGACTTACAAACTAAAAATAACATTATATATTCATCTGACTAAACATTGCTATGACGTCATTACATTATTGTCATAATGACATATGTGTGAGTTCAGTTCTGGGCAGATATTTATTGATGATGGCATTCATAAGCACAACAAATATATACTTATGTATCTAACTATATATGTAAAGCAAATATTGATTTAGATTTTAAATTAAACAATACTATAGTTTAGTTAACTTTATTAATTGGTGACTTAGGTTTTCCTTTGCAACGATTTCCGATTTATTTCTTTTAAGTTTTTGTAGCTAAAGTGAGTCTACACTATATTGGAGGCTGTAAATTGGTTAGAACTTGTGTTTATTTTCGTAAACAAAGGTTCGAAATAAAAACCTTAGCCTAGTTGTTATTATGTATATATATCTACCTATTAACAAAAGATAAATCACATTAATTAAACCATATAGTTTTCTAAATGGGGATATAGTTCTTGCTCTTTATGTATATAGGCTTCAGATATACCTAATTTTTTAAATTTTAAACTCCTTTCCGTACCCAAAGTTCACAAAACGGGTCCCTATTACTAAGACTTCGCTGTCTGTCCGTCTGTCACCAGACAGTATCTCAAGAACCGTGATAGTTAGACAGTTGAAATTTTCAAAGAAGATGTATTTCTGTTGCCGCTATACAACAAATACTAAATATTAAATAAAATAAATATTTTTGGTCTTTTTTTTCTCGATATTGATAACGGCAACAGGTAGACGCTTGAAGTATTTACAGAATAATTAGTTATATATTAACTATAAAAGTAAATAACTAAATTAAAATAAAAAAAATATTGAAAGCCCCCTTTCATACAACAAACGTGATTTTTTGCAGTTTTTATAGATAATGGTACGGAACCCTTCGTGCGCGGATCCGACTCGCACTTGACCGGTTTTTATTATTATAAACGAGCTGACATGACAGACATTGTCCTGCCTAAATTTTTTATACAATAATTGAAGTTATGAAGCACTTAAAGTTTTTTCTGATTTGAAAAAATCTGAAAGCAAAGTCTGGTCTACAATAGGGGTACTTACATACGTTTTTAACTATATTCTCGACATACGAGTGATCCTATAAGGGATACGCCCAATAATGTATTTATGACATATTTGTAGTAAAATGTATATAAAAACAATATATACTTAATACTTTCTTCAGTATTTTTTATTACAATTTAATTTTATTGCAGTAACCCCATACTCGCCTGTGAAGAGATCAAGAAGGTGAACTTAGAGGCCTGGCAGGATTCCGCGCCGCAACCAGACATCCTGACCCGCACCACCAAGTGGATCAAGAACAAAGTCGGCTCAACCTCCTCGGGAAATAATACTAAATAGACTAAGAAACTGCATGCTTAAAGTGATGTGCTATAGTAGAAGATTAAGATTAGATATTGTTATCTAAGTTCTCTCTCTCTCTTTTAAATTAAATTTTTCAGTGTTTTTTGCTAATGATGCCTTGCCTCATATGTCTTAATACGAGATACATATGTGTGTGTTTAGTTTTTTATTTATTTATTTAAACACGGGTATTGCATTAAAGCGTAAGGTAAAGAATAATTTTAGAAATTTGTTTTAAATATTTAAATAGTAATTAAAAATACAGTAGACAGACAGTGCTCTTGTTTAGTTAAGAATATCTTATGTTTTTTTTGATTTGTGAGTTTTGTTTATGTGTAGGTGATTCAGTATTTAGTTTTTAGTCTAGCTTTACATATACCACGTTCCTAAGTTTGATCTTTGAGCCATGTGCAACTTAAGTTGGCAAAAAGATTAGAATTCACTGAGTATACATTTTAACCTACAGTTTGGGCATTTCACTACCAGCTTAAGAGACTATGCGAATTTCTAGTCGCTTAAGTAAAAAGTGGCTGTGATATTTGGAAATTAAAGAAAAAAGAAAATGCCTAAAGTATCTAAGTGTTATGGTTCCGAATCCATATGTTAAACGATAAAGGAACCTCTACTTTAAAGGAAAAATATATAAAAAATAACTGAATCCATCCATTAATAAACATATTTGTAAAAGTCTGTTTGTTAGCTTGTTAGTAACCAATTATTTCTTTACTGGCCTATATTGGTTAAGGGATGGAGAAGGACATAGGCTACTTTTTATCCCTAGAAATTCAAATTCCTCAGAAATAGCTAAAGCACACATAAGGCCCTGTCATAGAAATCCTAAGGCGACAACTTAATTTAGCGCAGGTGGAGCCGCGGGCAACCGCTAAGAAAAAATATCTTGTTCGTTTGAGATTAGTTCGTTCGCTTCTTGGCATGCATTTTAAAAAAAAAATGATCTCAGCATTTTGAATACGTAAATTGTCCGTAGCTGCTTCTTTAGCATTTCATATTGTATCAAATATAATTTTTAAGCTAAGTTTAACAGATTATTAGATTTGTAGTTATAGATTAAGGCGCGTTCAGACTTTGTAAGTCACCACTGCTAAAGTTTCTATAAGGTTACTGTCGCCTGTTTAAACTGAAAAATAAGTACCAAGTAGTGAATGACGTTTGCTTGAGTTGCCTTGTTTTTGAATAATTTTGCAGTCGATTTTGTAGTACCATCGTCAATATTCCTGTAATAGTTCATTGCTGAACGTAGGCCTCCCTTACATGTCTCTCAAACCTTTAGGATAGTTCACACCTTAGTGCGACTTTGAGCCTATTTTGGAAGCCAAAAGTAATAGACGACGTTTTTTATACCGTAAAAGATATGGCCAAGTTATTATTTACATGTTGTATTTTTCATGCTAAGAAAAATAGCGCTATCTGTTATTACTTTTGTAATACGTGAATTATTGTGAACTCGCGTATACTAAATAAAATCACCTTGGTCATGCCTTGCGGTGTTATTTAGCACCGCCAAAAAAAACTACGTCCACTTGAAGACGCTGTAGGCCTGGTCGTTATGAAGTAATATATAGGTATGTCTTTGACAGTAAGTCATCACTGGCAATACACTGGTTGTAGACTTTCATCTTTAGGCACTAAGATATTAAGAGATTTTTTCTAAAAATTTACTAAGAGCTGACTCCACGTTTTGGATTTAATATCAGTAACAGTGAATGTCACAAACTAAACTTTGGCGGTTTTTTTTTCAAAAAGTCATCGAACTATAAAGGTTACCACGTTAAGACAAATAATATAGTAATATTTTATCTGTGAGCACCTACCTACGAGAAATATGTATTATATGCGGCATTTGTATTGTAAATAAGAAGAAAGCTGACTTTTGCCCGCAGCTTCGCCCCCGCTAAATTCAGTTATTGGCCTGGGATTCCTGCGGCAATTCCTTTATATCTCGGATTCTAGGCAGCATATCAAAATAAAACATGAACCAGATTTACAAACATACTGACAGACAAACAAACAAAAATTCTAAATATACTTTTGACTTCTATTAACCTCTCGTATTATTTACAGACATTGGCCAGATGGCCAGATGTATATTGTATAGATATACGGTCTGATAAAGATATCCTATATTTTCTGTCTCATTTACAACTTTAATTATATTAGTATTTCGAACGCGCCTTGAGATTTACTAAAACTTAATCAAATAATTTATAAATACCTATATCATTACCATTAGTAACAGAAATCGTTGGACTGAAATGTGTAGGTATCTATTCTATTTATTATACAGGTGTACTTAGCTAGATTTTTTCACGAAAGCATTATACAATTAAATCTATGACTAATATAGAACTATTATAACGAATCGCACAGTGTAGATATTTTAGATAATTATCTGGTACCTTATTGGGAATAGTCTCGAGCTATTCAGACTCTGAAATTCGCGGAACTTTTGTATAGAGCAAATGTATCTAAGTACATTTACAGGTTTCGAGAGGTAAGTCAGACTTCTATATATTTTTTTATCGAATTCCAGAGTCCGAATAGCTCGAGACTGTTCCCAATAAGGTCCCAGCCCCTTATTCAACTCGTTATAACTATCTCGATAACAAATACTATATGAATTTTGCAAATAGTTTTCAAGAAGACAAGAATTCTAGATCATTTCATACATGATTGTAGGATCCCACAATAAAATGATATATATCTGATAACGATAATCAGATAGTAAATTAGGTTGTGAATTGTCCCCCAGGTCTTAAGGCGACGCGACGGTAAGTGTACGTAAACGTCGCGTTAAGACCCGTGTGCCTAGTGTAAGTTTTGGCGTGTTTGTAACTCTACTATCACGTTCGCGTATTCATTAGAAGTCCTATAAAAAATAAAAGAAAAAGAAAAAAAGAATAGTTGAGTTAAAAACTCACACTAGGCACACCGTCCATTATCTAAAATGAGTAAAAATAAACGCGAAAGCTTAAAATTAACTAACGCACAATGTATATTTAATGTAAATTAAATATTTGTTGAATAATAAGATTATTATTATAATAATTATTAAGGTCATGGATAAATACTGCCATTTCAAAAGTTTCATAAGTGTTTTACGAATTTATAAGTAATTGTTATGTTAAATTCTTTGCATTTTTAACGTGTTTTCTATGTAGGTGTAATATGTATGTAGTATCTATTTTAAAAATAATATGTCAGTATTTGTATCCGTTGTCTGGTTCTGTTTATTCTCTTATTTTGGGACCAGATGACGCTGTGTGCAATATCCAAGAATATTTATTATTACTATTATTATTGTTATTATTAATGTGCAGCCCACACATATTCGATAAAATGAAAATAATGTTTTTAAATAAAGGTAGTAAGTATTTAAGAAAAAAAGATAACATATATATCGAGTCATTATCATGTGCGTTCTTTTGCAAAAAATTAGAAAGTCGCAAAATATTTTTTCACTTATTTGTTCTTTAGGTACTTTTTTTGGGTAAACCAAGTTATGTTGAGGTATTGTATTTTAATTGTCTTTTTATATTCTGTTATTAAAATTTATTAAAAATATATCTATGTAGGTATGTGGTTTTATTGAAATCATGTATAAAGACACTAAAGTGACACCATAATGTTTATTTTTATTATTTTATCGGACTCAAAGTCGATACAAATAACAATGCCTTATAGCCAGTGTGCGCCCCACTGCAGGGCACAGGTTTCTCTTTGGAGAAAGAGGCTTAATTTTTTCGAGCTAGTGGCTACTTAACAGTCAGAGTTTTCAAGCTGCCCCTGAGGCCTCTGACTTGGCTTAACGACTGCTATGACAACACAACCAGGTCCGACGATTTAAAGTACTCTTATTCTTTAAAGTACGAAGGAGTACAGATTTTATTTTTTCATACAACCAAGGTGGCAAACAAGCTTGCAGTCTAGAGAGTTGCCGTAAGAATCCTACGCCGATAACCAAATTTAGGGCGGGCAGAGCCGTTGGCAAAAGCTAGTATTACAAACATTTGACAAGAATAAAGTAAATTAAGTACATTTAATATATCAATATATATATATATTTATAATGTACAATATATATATTTATACTAGCTGACCCATGGAACGTTGTTTCTCTTATTTAAATCAACTGGCACGCCACCTATTGTAAAAGGGTTGTTCTAATTCAGAAACCTTGCCCGGCGTGTGCCCAACAATTTACCTAGTCTTGCCAGATTTTGCCAAGTTTTTGAGGCATAGTAAAATAAAATCCCGTAATTAGTAAACTGAAATACGGGGTAAACAAAATTTTTGTATTTACTACCTACTTAAATTAAATCGCCTCAAATAATATAATATGTAAAATAAAGTCCCCCGGTCTGTCCGTTTATTGTATATAGATTACCTACATAAATTTTTACTTTTCGCCTTCATAGACTTTTTATAAGTACTTTATCTTAAGCAAAAGGAGTACCTAAGTATTTAATGATAAATAAAGTTATAGTTTGATGTTTATGCTTGTTTAGTGTTTTCTTTGCAACGACTGGATTTGACGTCACATTTATTGTTAATATTGACACAGTTAAATAGCATTTCACTTCATTTTCGCATCTGACACACGACTGATGTACTAGGCACAAACAGTATACATAATTTAAATATTTATAGTATATTGAACGCAACAAAGCAAATATCTATGACCAGAAGTCTAGTCTCTAAAAATAAAAACCCTACTGCAAAAACTAAAACGAAATGCACTTAAAATTTACAAATATTTAAGGTAAGCATGCGGAACTTATTTTAAGGTACTAACTACTGTACGAGACGTTTGAGCAATCTGTTCTATTATTTGTACTTGCATTGAAATGAGTCCCGTCTGCTTATAATAGATAGTATTTAGTATGTTTTAGGTGCACTTATTTATTTCTTTATGTTTTTGCAGTCGGGTGTTTTTATTTATTTATATTTTTTACAGATTTTTAGATTTAGTTATTTTCCTTTTTTTTCGACTCGCACTTGACTATTTTATGCAAGGGTGAAATCCGGCAGCAACATTAAGATAATTAACCCTGTAAAAATATGTAATACGAGGTCCAACACACACTTGGCCAATTTTTACGCTATCAAAAAGTATAAAAACTATTTGAATGCATTATCAATTTATTATTCCTAATTAAATTTAGTCATTTTTGCAATTTCCTTCATTTCAATACCCTACTCAATAGGTTTAACTAAATTAATATTAACGACTTACAATTTAGCGTCAAAAATCCAACATTTTGATTTTTTTAAAAAAACCTATTTAAGGGTTTTTTAGACAAATCTAACGATATCTTAACTGTTGCAATCAACAAAAAGATGCACTCAAAAGGTATAAATAATTACTTATTGTCAAACATCTGATCTGAATTACGGTTTGAAGTTAGTTTTATGTAAGAGAAGTGTGTTATAAACTGTAAGGTACATAGAGTCACGAATCTATCGCCACCAGTAATGTTTGTACGTTACATTTTTTGTGACCCGCTTTTTTAAAAGAAAAGGAGGGGATTAATAGCACCCATCCCCACTCCCCAATTCAAATCTATTTTGCTGTCAACTAATATCACTAATTCTGACTCCTGCTCATACCACTTTCCGTGTGGCACTCTATCTCTACTGCTACCGACCACTCGTTGCATGTCAGCCGCTAATGAATACGAGAAACTATTCGCAAACGATACCCGCCATGTTTTTTCTACATATCTAGGTCAAACTAGTCGATCTATCGCCTAAAACAGTTTCCATGATTAACAAGCCATGAGTAAATCAATTAAACATATGTCGAATTCGACATATCTGTATCAGCACTAGAATAAGCCCCCATGAACGTGTATTCTAGTTTTCATAACCCAAACATTATCTTCGCTGTCTTAAGTAAACTTTCCTATTTCAATTTAATTATTTGCAAAACTTTTAATGGATTCAAATTGCTTTTTGATGTGGTCCAATGAAACTTGGTCAAGAAATGCTTCCTCTAGTAAAGTTCTGCTGTTTAATTTATTACACAAATGTTCATTCTTATTCTAGTCTCCAAAGTTATTCTTTTCTATTGTTCCATTTCCCTAAAATATTTAACGCTATTTTAACAACATATATGAATATGCCTTATAGGCGGTGGAAAAATTCTCAAGCAGTCCAATGGTTTCTTTCGATAACGTTTAAATTTTTTCAACAAGTTCCAGCGCAAGGGACTATGGCCTAAACCTCCATTTTCTGAGCACAAAGGAGGCTTCAGCTTCTCTGTGCCTCTTACTTAATCATATTTTCTAGGAGCAATGTTATCATTATTTTTTAGTGTCCCGTAACAGTACAGACAGCAGCATAGTCTTAGTAAATAGGACTCCGTTAGCATCCTTTAGATATAGAACTCTTAAACTGTACATGGATTCAATTGTAATATAATTTTAATTAAGGAAACACATTAATTTTGGATTTACTGTAATTACAAATCGCAGTCGTTCTGTAGGTCGGACATTATTTATGGGAGAAAAAAATTATGGAAGTTTGGAAAATATAAAATCCGAGTTGTGCTCGTACTTAATAAATTTGAATTTAATATTAATTTAATTTTGATAAAAAGTTAGATTATTAGATATTTGCAATGTTTAAGGCACTAACATTTTAAGATAAAGTTACTTACTAAAAGTTTGACAACATGCACGTTAAATTTTATTTGCAGAACAATCCTTATCTTTACTTAATGTAACTTCGAACTAACACTGGCTCTTAAAGATTATTCTTGAAAATGTTATGAATGAAATCTCATAATTTTAATGGAAAGTAGTTTACTTTGATTGGATTACATTTATCCAATTTGCTAGTAACGCCTTGGATCCATTCTCAAAGCTATTTGCTCTAAATGTGCGTTTCCCAATTTTTTATTGTCAAGACAGCGATATATGCCAGTGACCTTGCTCAATATTGCAGCAAAATCAGTTCATGCGTGCTTCTATTAGATTGAACTTTGCTCATCACGTTTTGAATGACTTTTACTTAATGTAAAATGTTTAAGACTGTTCTGTTTTTATGTTAAATGAAATTAGGCTTAGTCACAGCACTACATGGATCAGTATCAAAACTAGTTGATTTTAAGGGTTCCGTTTTTTTTTTTTTTTAATACCTCTAAGGTGGCAAATAAGCTTACGGTCCGCCTGATGGTAAGCGTAGCCTATCGACGCTTACAACACCAGGGGTATGTATCACTTGCGCGTTGCTGACCCTTCAAAAATGTAATAACTCTTTCATGAAGAACCCTATACTGCAGTCTTTACAGAAAACCTTGGTAGGAAGCTCTTTCCACAACCCTAGCCATCGCCGGCGGAAGTTTCTCTAAACTGCACTGTACGCGAACATTTCGGTAGACGGTCGCTGACTAGGACCTATTTTGTCGATGAAATGGAATTTAGCTCTGGCAGTTGCTTTCTTACTGTACCCCCAGGCAGCATTGAATTTGCGTTTTAACTCAGAAATATTAGGATCCTTATTATAACGAGCCGTGGCTTTTTTATATCACTAAGGTGGCAAACTAGGACACGGTCCGCCTGATGGTAAGCGATCACCGTGGCCTATGGACGCTTGTTACACCAGGGGTATCACTAGCACGTTGCCGACCCTTCAAAAATCCAATAACTTTTTGTTGAAGAACCCCATACTGTAGTTCTTAGAGAAAACCTTGGCAGGGAGCTCATTCCACAACCCAAGCGTTCGTGGAAGGAAGTTTCTCTGAAACGCACTGTACGCGAACATTTCGGTAGACGGTCGCTGACTAGGACCTATTTTGTCGATGAAATGGAATTTAGCTCTGGCAGTTGCTTTCTTACTGTACCCCCAGGCAGCATTGAATTTGCGTTTTAACTCAGAAATATTAGGATCCTTATTATAACGAGCCGTGGCTTTTTTATATCACTAAGGTGGCAAACTAGGACACGGTCCGCCTGATGGTAAGCGATCACCGTGGCCTATGGACGCTTGTTACACCAGGGGTATCACTAGCACGTTGCCGACCCTTCAAAAATCCAATAACTTTTTGTTGAAGAACCCCATACTGTAGTTCTTAGAGAAAACCTTGGCAGGGAGCTCATTCCACAACCCAAGCGTTCGTGGAAGGAAGTTTCTCTGAAACGCACTGTACGCGACCATTTCGGTTCTAGAATGTGAGAGCGAATTCCCTGCTGATGGCGAATCCAAATGAAGTGGTCCAATCCTCATATGCAATTTGTTAAGAATTTTAGCTTTTCTGCAAAACCGATTAAACCATAGACGTTTTTGGACACCAGCAGCTACTCGCGTGTTAGGAATAAAACATTCCATACCAGCTAGTATTGTCTCAGTGACTGCGGCTGCGCAGACGTCAGAATCTTCTGAGCTAAAGCAGAGCTGCTCCACGGGAACGATGCGTAAAATACTTACTATCCATCCCAGTCTGCCGACTTTTACACACGAAACAATGAGTTCTGCCCAGGTGGGTCTGGTAGTGTGCACGACACTTAAGTCCGAACGAGACAGAGGTCCGAAGAGCCAAGAAGCGCATCCATTGAGACGGAATATCCGTCCGGACGTGTAGTTAGTAGAAGGTCCAGTAAGGAGCTCGTATGGTCCTCTATATCTGGTATTCTCGTTGGAGAAAGTACTAGATAAGAGAATCTATAGTTCTAAGCAAATTTACGAGCAGTAATCTCTGCGTACTTATTGGTTCGAAAACTGAGCCACTCACGATGGTAATTGTTAAAATGTCCCAAAAAAACTAGTTCTGCTGTGATATATGGCTCTAGAACTTTGACAGTCCTCAAATTCTGATGCGTGAAGAGTTGAGCTACGTCCGTGTCACCGCTATGAAACCTGTAAAGGCACGAATAGATACGAGTGTGGCCGCCGTGATCTACGTGCACCAATAATATCGACAGGTTCCTGTCATCAAGGCTATACAGGCGACGACAGCAGATATCCTCCCAGACGAACATACATACACCGACTCGTCTCACAAAATTGTGCTCGAGTTTGTAGCCGGGATAGCGAAGGTATAGTGTATCGGCCGGGCAGAATTTATGCGTCTCCGTTAAAAAGAGAATTGTCGGCTGCGCAGTTTCTAGGTGATGGGGAACTGCGTTCAGGTCGGCCTGAATACCCCTGATATTAAGTCCGCATTCAATGTGGATGAAGTTGCCGCTGAAAAAACCTTTTTTTCTTTTGTGTTTAAAAAAAGTTACTTAGACTGAAGATGAGGATTCACTGCACAAACAGCTTAGAGGAAAAAAGGTGCTGTACTACAACTGCCAATGCTCTGTTCAGATAACACGGCTGCTGGCACGGCCGGCGGAAGGGCCCTCCTCTGTTGTCGTAGCCGGGTCCACCCCCCCGGTCTCCTTCTGCGGCACGACTTTTTTACTTCAGAGACTTTACACAGGTTGGCAGTTTAACTTCCAAGCAATGCTCCTACGCCGAGCAATGACAGCAACAGTATCCTCAAAGAGTCCGTACCCAAAGGGTGCCATAGAGCTCTATTACTAATCCTAGGCTGTCTGTCTGCCTGTCTGACCATTAAAGGGCTCTTTAAGATCGAAGTAAGTAGAAATTTTCACAGAATATTTGTTATAATGGTGGATTCCTTAACAAATTCAAGAAACACATTGCCGTTGTTGTTGCTCTATCGTAAAAAAAAGTAATACATACAAGCTTCAAACAACAAATAATAAAAACTGTCCAAAAGTGTGAGACATATTCGGGCCATTACCATCTTAAATAGCTGTATCAGCGCCATCTAGCGAAAATAGTCTAGATGGTTAAGAGAACCAGTTACACATTTGTTTATTGGAAATGATATTTAAAGATAAGAAACATCGGACTTGGTCAGTCATTGGATGGGTGACACTTTGCGGCATTGTTTTTGTTTGTGTTCGTAAATTACGCAAAAGGTGGTGCGAACCCGATTTTTCTTTTAAGCTTAAGTTTGCTAGTTTTATATTCTGTTTATTGTAATTTTTTCTTTTTATTGTGTGTTTTCGTATCTCCAGTATTTTTTGTAGATTTGTAACATATAAGCCGTGAAAAAAATCAGCGTATAGCGTCGCCTTAATACTAATAATTATTATATTCCGAAAGGCACCTTCAGGCTCTGCGCGTAATAGTTACATCAAGGCGAAGAAATCAGATTAGCAAATTGCTCTTTTCACGGATATTACAACCAAGATGCTTTGAGTCGTCCTACTACATTTAACCCGAATACTCATCCTTTTATCTCAAACACATTTTTGTATCTAATAAGAATCTTATAACACTTGCACTTATGTAAAGTCTAACAGTTATATGTAAATTTTTTTATTGTAACTCACTTTATCTAATGTGAAATAATAAAAAAGTGAAAAAGATTAAATATAAAAGGATTATTTCAATTGCTTAGTTTTCTGTTAAAGCCGCTTACAGTCTAATTACAGTAAGACGAAAGTAACTGAGTACCCAAAGTGCAATGTCATTATTAGGTCACTGGCATAAAATGTTGAACGCTTCCCTACTTTGGAGGGGGTTCCATCTGTCGTCAATGAAGACAGTCGGTAAGTCCAATAAGACGCTCGAAGCTCGACAACGCTAGCCAATCCACGCTACAATATAAGTATATAAAACTAGATATATAAGATTTTAAGGTAAACTAGTTTTGCCTAGGCCAAACCAGTTCTTCCTATGCCCGATAGGATCGGTCCTAGTATGAAAACGCAGACATTAGAATGAACTGGTATGACCTAGTCTATACAAAAAGGGAAACTGTAGAGGATTTTTTTAGGCGAACTAAATAAATGTCTAGAATTAATAGATGAAAATAAACATGATACTTTATAAAAGATTTACTCCGATGGAACTTAGATTGTAGAGCACCATTTTCTTGCATTTGTATCTGATAGTTAATTAGTTTTTAATGCAGTTGAACCAAACAAAGCCTCTTCTTGATACCACCAAATTTTTAGTGGTTGCATTCCTTATATCCCATCCCAATAAATTAGATACTTTCTACCTGAACTCTGCCTCATTTAGATACTATGCTATGGTGCTATGCCGATTTAGGCCAGCGACAGACTGCGTCGTCCAGTACACTTATATGTTAGTGCCTATACAAATTGGTCTAAGAAGGGCCAGAATATTTATTCTACGTAGTTATTAAGATTACAGTTTACCCTTGCAATTTACAAACTATACTAATATTAATGTCAAAGCTGGAGCCAAAGTCGAAGTAAGTTAGCTGATTACCTAAAGTTGCTGTGAAGCTGCTGATGTTATCAACAACTTAGAGTCAAGCGATATCTCTGTTGGCAGTTTCTAAGTCAATTTAATTTCAGTAATATGATTCAAACGGCCACCAGCCAGGCCAGCTTTAGATCATGCAATTTGAGGCCGTGTGATTTCTTTTTATGGGATGTTGTGAAATCTCAGGATTATGCGAATAAACCAGAAACAATTTCTGAGCTCAAGGCCGAAATCCAACTCGTCATCAGCTACGTCTTTGTCAATATCTAATATAATCTTTATAATATTAATGGGATAGCTGGTAATTAATGAATTTTGCTAGCGGCCGCCCTGCCCTAAATTTGGTTATCGGCGTGGAACTCCTTTATTTAACCTCAGTATTGATACTGTGATTTACTCCTTAATTACCCCGCGCTAAATTCGGTTATCGGCGACTGTGATTTACTCCTTAATTACACTAATGAAGTTTGCTCTATCAAGCTGTAGCTATAGCTCGTTTAAGCTCGGTTATAGTTATTCCCGCGGGAAATTTGGGATAAAAGTAGCCTATATGTTATTACAGGACCTAATCTATATGTATGCTAAGTTTTATCCTGATCCGTCCAGTGGTTGAAGCGTGAAGAAGTAACAAACATAGACACTCACACACTCACAAACTTTCGCCTTTATAATATTAATGGGATCACAACTCGCTCAGAAAATAGGAACTCGTTTTTATTTTTAAATAAAATAGTGAACACTTATGGATACATCCTTTACATTTGTAATTTGACAATGTTGATCTCAAAAGGAGTTCATTTTTCTATGACAAAAATATCTTTGAAGTTAAATAACAGGTAAGCGTTTCATTAAGCAAAAAAAAATATTTTAAAACCAAAACTAAAACTGGGACTATTAAAAGTATACCCTTAATAAAACTGTCCCACGAATACATTAAAAATTATACCAACAAATTTTTCGGAAATTTAAAAGTTCCAGCAGGAATAACTTTAATTAAATTTCATGTTAACAAAAGCAGCTATAGCAAATTTGCATTAGAAATTCCACCACGCCGATAAAGTAAGCCGCGAGTAAAAGCTAATAAGTATATACAATCATGCTACGTCACGACCTTCATACAGTATTCATACACTCCATTTGTGGCTTTTAGGAAAATTTGTTTAAAGAGCTCTGTTGAAAAAAAACCATACAAGTATCTTGCGTATAAATAAAACAATAAAGGTTAGTATGTATAAACAATAATTTTAGTAATTCTTACAGTAACACCCTCCTTAACTTTTGCAAACTCAAAAGGAATATTTTGAAATACTTCGTTAAGACAAGCTAAGTTACAAAAATTTATATATATATTATGAGTGTAACAAAGTATTGTCATACAAGCAAAACAAAAATAAGGTATATAAATTGGATGCCTCGTAAAAATAAGGCAATAAAAATCACTTTGTGATCGTAATTCAAAAGTCCAAACGAGCCAACGTTTTCTTGAATCAGCAAAACCTAAAATATACAGATATTCCTGAAAAACGGAAAAAATAGTAGCGGAACAAATACTATAAAACATTATAATGTAGCTCGTAATTGTTTTTTTATGAAAACACAAGCTTTTGCCCACGGTTTCACTCGCCCTGAATTGGGTGACAGTGTTACTTTCGCATTTAAAATATTTTTTAATCCATACTATAATATATAATATTGATTAAAAAAAATAAAAAGTTTTACATATATATAATTCTACTAAGGTAACTACAATCAAGATAAAAATGTCATTGCAGATTTAGTAGGTATTAAGGTCGAAATTAAAAAAAAAATTTGTTCACCAGAATTTTTTACATGTTGCCTATCCTCAATGCTTCACAGGCATACCAACATATCGAAACAATATCAGTTAGGTATATCCTATGACTAAGAGATAGTGGGTAAACAGATTTAGATAGGCTAGAAGATTGTGACAAGCTTTTACATTAAGCTTAGATAATGGCACCCAAATGAAATCCATTAAGTTATTAGTTGTTTCCCTATTCTCTTAGGTCTTAACATAGGCCAATAAATATTTATCGTACAGACAAAATTGCAATATTTCTTTGTAGCAAATAAAATGTATTCTATGTTAATTGTCGGTGGTTGCCTAGTGAATTCGACGTATGAATTACTGATTCTACGTATGAGGGTGGGGCATTCTAGTCCAATGTACCAACTGTACCAATGTCTATTCGTTTATTGTTCTCCAGTAAAGTGTTCGGTTCATTACACTGGTTTGAATTAGTAAAGGAAAACATCAGGAAAAACATGAGGAAACGTGCATAAGTCGAAAAGACATGTATGAAATCCACTAGTTCAGTGGCCGGCAATCTTATAAGACAATAGAGCCAAATAAATATCAAAACGAAAAAAATCTGAAAACCGTAAATTTGTTATTACATCACAAAAAAAATTCTTTTGCGATTATAAACTTATTTGCAGTTGGTTAACTAACCGCGACTTATGTTTATGTATTGGGACAACAGTTGTTCAACGGCAAAGTTAAATTTGTCCCGTAATACAACCTTTACTTTTTACGGAACCCTCGGTGCGCGAGTCCGACTCGCATTTGACCGGTTTTTTAATATGCTGTGTATACTAGTTTTTGCAACAGTTTGTCAGACACTATGACAATTCCAACAACAATCGGTTGTCCGTAGACTTGTAGACCGTTTAAAATACTTTAATGTCAAAAGATGAAAAGGCTTCGTATTAAAAAGAATATTTGCTAAAACTACTTCAAAAAAACCGGTCAAAAAAGGCCGGACACGTCCGGAAAGGATATGGCATCAACATAAATGGTGAACGACATCACTTTCCTTCGATTTGGCGATGATGTAGTAATTATGGCAGAATCGCTGAAAGGCCTAGCCACGATGCTCGAAGATCCCAGTAGTTTCCAAAGTTGGATCTTAAAATATACATGGATATAACGAAAGCAATGTTCAATGTCCACATGTCGCGCCCGTACTGGTTGTTGTTGGAAATGTAATTTGTAAAGTTGTTGGCGAATATTGATACCTAGAGAACCTAAGTGGTCCAGTTAGATAGGGCCAACTTTTAGAAAGAGGTTGATCAAAGAATCCAGCTCTTTTGCCACTGACACCTTTCAATATATTTAAATAACAAAAAATTATTCGTCCAAATTCTAAGCAATCGTGAACTATGTGTTACATAAATGTTATATTAAAGAATAATTTATTGTTTTCTGTTATTATGTAAAAAAGTATTTCACCTAAGTTGACAATGATTTGGAATACAGTTTATTTAATGTAGATATTTTTATTTCGTGTAAATGACCAAAAGCAAAACGAATCACGTTCTGTTATCTTTTGCCATCAAGAAAAAATCAAAGAGCCATTTAATTTTGTTGCTGGGGTAATTTAAAATTTCGATGTTTCCTCATAAGTACTTATAATAAAATTTAGGAAAAAAGGTCGCACAACCAGTGTTTATAAGAATACTTTACCGTGAAAGTCAGATATAAAGGTGTTTTTATTTAATCCACGTCTCTACATCTCAAAGGATTAAGGCTGAGTTTATATATGTTTTTATTTTCTTTTTCATTTTGTTTTACATTTTATACCTCCTGCGGTGACTTAAATATTCTTTCGTTGTCTCTTCTCTAAACATTTAAGGGGCATTTGCTTTTGATATATACATACAAGGGTTGTTGACCTTTATTAGGGCGTTTTTTCACTGAGCGATAAGGTCGCTGGCTATAACAACCGTATGAATATATCAGGGCACGTAAAATAAATAAGGGCATTATTGAAAACTTTTCATTTACCGATATATTTATCTTGAATCTAGATCTTTTTAGGGTTTCCAAATGGAAATAGCGTAACCCGTGTATGAAAAAAAATCCACGCGTATGTCACAGCATTATATTTATGCCATGTTTAGGGTTCCGTAGCCAAATGGCAAAAACGGCACCCTTATGGATTCGTCATGTCTGTCTGTCTGCCCGTATGTCACAGCCACTTTTTTCTGAATCTATAAGAACTATACTGTTGAAACTTGGTAAGTAGATGTATTCTGTGAACCGCATTAAGATTTTCACACAAAAATAGAAAAAAACAATACATTTTGGGGGTTCGAGAACTGAAACTCAAAATTTTTTTTTCATCAAACCCATACGTGTGGGATAGGTCTACAAAAATGATATTGAGGTTTCTAATATAATTTTGTTCGAACCTGAATAGTTGGCGCGAGAGACACTTCCAAACTGGTAAAATGTGTGTACCCCCCCCTGTAACTTCTAAAATAAGAGAATAATAAGACTAAAAAAAAACATATGATGTACATTACTATGCAAACTTCCACCGAAAATTGGTTTGAACGAGATCTAGTTAGTAGTTTTTTTTAATACGTCATGAATTGTAAACCGCAATTTACCTTTCATTCAATCAACTCAAATATAAAAAAAAAAATATAATATTTATAGATAATGGTACGAAACCTTTCGTCGGACTCGCACTTGGCCGATTTTTTTATTGATTCTAATGAAATTGTATTGGCAGCCATCTTGTGTAAATTTATGATTTTAAAATAAAAGGGTACCTCTTTATAGATATATACTAGATAGAATTGAGGTGGCTATACATTATTTCCTTGAATAGGTATTATCTCAGCTTCCAAGTTTGGCGTCCCCCCGCTAAATCTTCTATAGGTACCTATGTGTTTGAAAATCTAATAATATTACAGTTATAGAGCTTTATAAATGCTTATAAGTAAATTTGTAAAAAAAAACAGTTAGCCAATTTCAATTATGGAAGCTTATTTATTCAAAACGCAATAGGCAAGTTTTATTTACTAGAATTAAGGGGCTGCGGTGCACAACTTTTAGCAGATCCAAGAAAAGCCAGTCCCTAAATAATAGGGTAGAACGTCACCCCACATTATTGCCCTTTATTAAAGGAGTAACAGATAAGATCAAGACAAGATATTGAACAAATATTCAATAAAGATCGTGTTTAAAAATCACACAAAGCCTGCGTTCCCCTAAGGACAGCTTAACTCTGAAAAATCCGGGTAGATACAAAATAGACTGTATTTTCGGCAGTGCATACTATCCATCCATAACAGAATCCATCGCGTGCGTGAACGAACATATTAAGGCTATTAATGACACAAAAAGTCGGCCATTACTGAACATTTACTGAATTCGGGCACTAACCATTGGATCGAATTTCACAATCCACAAATACTGTCGACAGAACGCCACTATGTTCCAAGACTAGTTAAAGAGGCAATTGAAATTGATAAATATAGAAATTTCAATCGGAAAGATTTTTTTTTAATATTTTTGGACATTACACACAGCGCCATTTGGCCCCAAAGTTTGTGTTATGGGTACCAGACAACGGATACAAATACATAAAATTACATTTTTCTTCTTTTTTGGAAATACATACATATCATACATAAAACACCCAGACTCAAGACAAAAAAATGTTTTTACATAACTGTTTGTCTAGTGCGAGAATCGAACCCACACCCTCTGCACAGAAGCCGGCCTATAGGCTGCGAGGGAGTTGGGTTTAAACCGTTGAATACGGGGAATCCAGTGTTAGGATAAATAAAAAAATAGTCATAAATTATTTATTATTTATATGCAATTATTATATAAGTAGCTAAATATCATTTAGTTCCCAGTCCCGGTTTTCATTTTATTAATATGAAATAAATTTAGCTATTGCCATTCGAATAATTCTATTGTAAGAATAAGAATCGTCATACTTCAAATAATGTAAATACATATTTTCATAACAAAGATGCAGTCAAAAGATTAACCTCGAGCCAGTACTTGAACCTGGAACTTTACAGTCCATTTTACAGGTTCAAGTCCTGGCTCCAGGTAAATCTTTTGTTTGCATCTTTGTTATGAAAACATTTTTTTGCCTTGATGATATAGCCGTAGATAGTGCATGTATAATTTATTTTCTTCTAAGACTCCAACCTTCAGGTAGTCAAAAACAAAGAAAGATTATTGTTTTACGGTGACGGCTAGAGTCTAGAATTAAATAGAAATCAGGGGTTTCCTTATATAAATTTGATTACATATTTGACGGCAATTTTAAAATAATAATGATATACTCGTGCTTAATATACCTAATAAGGTTTTTGGACAGATCACTTAGCGCCGTCTGATCGCAAACTAAGCAAATCTTGTAGTATAGATACCAGACCAGAGTATACAAATACTTATGTACTTTTTTTAAAAAATACATACATATTATCAAGCAAAATACCTAGACTCAAGACAAACACAAATGTTCATTATATAAGTGGTAGTTATGTGCGGGAATCGAACCCACAACAGCACAGCATAAAAGACACAGCTTGTCGTAAATAATTGTCCTTAACATTAAAATCATAAGATTTTCATAACAACCTTCAACCCCATTTAGGCCCTTTAAATCCGTCTCTTTCGTTAAAATATTAAAATACTAAAACAGCTTAATTCATCCCTGTCTTTAAAATCTGATAACATTGTTTGTTTATACAAGTTTCAGGACCAAAAACATTAAAACAATAAAACTTGCATACAGATATTACGACCACCTACGATCGAGCTTGCTCGGTTTTTTTAAACAGTGCCATCTATTGTCAAGTAGCATAAGCATTGCCTAATAACGCCACCTATTGTCAAATATCTTTAGTGTTGCTTATTACTTCTCGCCAACAGAAGTCAAGAAGTCATACTTTTCAGTTTATTACTGCCTGAAAACACGGATAAAACGACGTTTCCTAAAAATGAAACCCAGCTAGATCGATTTATCGTCCCTGAAACCCGCTGCATACTTAATTTCATGAAAATCGTCCGAGCCGTTTCCGAGATTCAGATTATATATATATGCTCGTTTAAAGGTATTAGATAGATTTGTTAAGGACGTTTTCATAGTTACGGTAATGTGAGTTTAGTAAGTATTCAGAGTCAATATTTTAGTATTTTTACGTAGACAAGTGCACAAATTATTAATTCAAATTACTTTTCTCCGTACTAACTGGTAAATTAACAAAATTATTAGCGATAAAACCAAAATGGTCACAACCGTACCCACTCTACTCTATCGATTTATACTATATATATAGTATATCATTCATATTTTAAAATTGCCGTCAAATATGTAATCAAATGTATGTAAGGTAAACCCTGATCTTTGTTTAATTCTTGACCCCGCGACAGCTGGCTTTGTCTGATATAATCGGTAATCAATACGAGATATGTATTCACTCAACTATGCCAACTTCTTAGTGATATCCGGAACTGCTGTTTTCGACGCCATGTTAAATAAAATACTTTCGTATGTTTCGGTGATCTCGCCATGAATGGAACTGTATTTCCTGGAAGCGGTTTCCAATCGTTTCGATGTTTTGAAAATTTATTTATAAAGACTTTATGAACTATATATATTTGAAAACAAAAAGCATTTACCCTAATTTAGTCCTAATTCTACTGACTAAACACTCGTTTATGTAAATAAATATATATTTTCGTATCTCGTAAACAGCTCTAACGATTTGGATAAAATTTTGCATTTAAATTGAGTTTTACTTTTGGTTGTATTTTTTGTAAAAATGCCATTTTTACATGAAAAAAAATGCCCAGGTACTTGTTATATGAGGAGGTTACAGGTAAGCAGATTACAACTAGTTGATTCCCGCGACTTTGCCAGGGCTGTAGCTAGAGTTGAATCTAAGGTAGGGCAGCGGTGCGTGAGTAATTAAGGTAGAAGATAATTGGGTGGGATCGCGGGAATCAAGAGCAAAATGGTATTAATTTATAGTACGGAAAAGCAATTTATATATATTATACCTTAGTTTATGGTACTTTTAAGGTAGGGCATTAGTATTTCAAGGTAGGGCATTGCCCCACAATGCCCCCCCTTAGCTACGGCCCTGGACTTTGCTTGGGTGGGCCTGTGAAAAACTAACTTTTGGAAAATATTATGTTCCTATGTTAATCCGTTACAATGTGTAGTGTAGTAGTGAGTAGATAAGTAAGGAAAAGGATTCGCATTTGAGAAAATAATATAAGATTCTATGATAAAATTTATTTACAAAATACTTAAAAAAAACATTTTCCTAAATTATTATACTTACATTTACTTTTTAGACATATCTAAGTTATAGGTACCATTTTTTTAGGTCCAATAAATAACCTTATTATATTTACTGGTTACTTATTCTTTGTTTTGATAACAAGATTGTTTCTAGCGATTACCATTATAATAGTATAATAAAATTTTGCAAACAATAGTTTTGTTTATTTAAGACTAAAATTTTTTTTTTGAAGATACCTCAAACATCTAAAATTGTCCTTATGATATTGTTCTAAAGTCTAAAGTATTGTTTTATGTCACCATTAAACATAATGTTTTACGGGGTTCTTTCCGTGACTAGCCGACGACTAATATCGGGAACTCATTTTACGGCTAATCACGGGGTAAGAACCCCGTAAAACATTGTATCCTTCAGGTATATTATAACTTGTACAATATAGACGGTATCTTAAAGACTACGACATTTTGTGACAGTGTAATCACTTGTAAGGTCTCAATTTCATAATAAATTAATGACATGGCTGAAGGTTTCTAAGAGTTTTTTTCTAATTTCAAGGTTCACTTTATCCTCGATTACCCCATTTATCTCGACACTTAGCATTTATGAGAACAAAGCGATTTTATCAAATAGAAGTTTGGGAATCACTTACAATTAGAGTTTCTAGTTCAATTTGTTTCAGGTTTTCTTGATTAGAGTATTAAATGTGTGTAACTCCATGTGTAACCCATCAAATTATAGTGTAACCATTTAGATAAATATTCGGTTATTTGTAACGGTGTACCTACACATGAGAGGTATGAGATATAAAACGAGTACTATGATCGCAAAAACGTATATCGGAATATCTTGGTAAAATAGATTGTTGAAATTGTCATGTAATTTCCCGTTAGATTTTCTTTATATTTTCATATTTCTTTTTAAGAATGCCACTTTACGGCTAACCTAGTGTTTACGTAAGTTACATTGGGGTAACAGTAAGCTAACAATAAATATGTTTTGTTGGCAGCTTTATTGCATTCACTGTCATAATTCAGCCAAGTTAAAAAGACACAAATCTGTATGACACAGTTATGTGTATCAAATAATGGTTCATTTTTATAGTTGGATTATTAACATTAGGCGCATAATTTAGGTTAAGTAGTTCTACATTATAATGGTAAACAAAACAAGGCCAATGCAATGCAACAACTTATGTGAACAACCAAATTATAACTGTCATAACATATAATTTAATGTAAAGTAAAGTAATATATACTTATAAAATTGCACAGACATGTCGACATGAATGTCTCTTTAACGTTATATTATTTGTGATTGCTGTGAGTATAGGTATGCTTAGTTTGTTTTTCTTATTTCGATGGTTTGTAACTTATTATTTACTACAAGACTTGATCCTCAGATAAAATATTTTAATATTTTAATATTAGTATATGCTTAATAAATTAACATTTATGAAGTGATCAAAGTTGAAAATATGTATTTACAATATTTATAAGTTTAGTTCATACTTAATTACTTACATTATTTTGCAGATAAAATATTCTTATAAGTAAGAGATTTTTTTTTCTGTACTAAAAAAAAGTAAACAAAGTTTAATAAAAAAGCAACCTGCAGATTGTGTCTAAATATCGCTGTGTATTTATACACTGACGAGCAAAAATAAGTAGTCACTACATAAATGACGATATTTCATAAACTAGTAAAGATGAAACAAAAACCGGTCAAGTGCGTGTCGAATTTCGCACATGTAGGATTCCGTACCAAATGTAGAATATAAGCAGTACGAATGGCAGAATAATTCATAAACAGTGAGTGAATGCCTTCAGTGCTATGCATTTAACCGCAAAATAAAGTTGGTTATAATAGCAAAAATAAGGAAAAAAAAATTATCGATATGTTAGTAACATATATGTAATAATAAACATTATCACTAAATATCAAGTTTTTATCAAGGTCAATATAAAGTTAATTCTTCAGAACAAAATTTTGTAAAAAAAGTAGAATTTGGTGGTTTCTCATTCCTTTGTTTTCCAATATTTTTTGAATAAAAAATTCATAAAAAAATACAGCATTTATCTTCTCAACGAGCTTTTAGCAACGATACACCACTCGATGGGGTAGGTCAAAGGTTTTTTGCGCCTCCCTTTAGCTGTATTCCCATATACCCTTAAAGACATCATAAATATTTTTTGACATTTTGTATGTCTTTAAGTCAAAAACATGCTGATGCTGTGAAATTTGAAGACTATAGCCGCAACCGATTGGCTGTAAAATCTGTGTGACAGATGACGGACGCGCACGAGTGACAAAAATTCCGTTTGGACCCTTTAAACACGGAACCCTAAAAAAGTATATCAAAAAGAGCTTTATTTCAAACTTGAATAATTAAATAAGTGATAAAATACCCTTCATTGTTCTTTGATTTGGATAGAGCCTATCACGAGTTATTTAGGAAATATTGTCGACTATGTAAGTGACTAGATATTTTTGCTCGTCAGTGTGGATGTATGTATATTATATGTCTATTCACTTAACGCCACATGTAATAGCAATGAATTTAAAAGTTTTAATTCAAGATAATATACAACTGAATTGATTGAAATCGTATTATAAAAAAAAAAAAAAAACATAAAAAATAAATTTACACCTTTTTATTCCTTCTTGTTAAGTACCAAAAACTATATCAAATATTTTTGTAAGAATCAACTGTATTAATATTTTCGATGGTATTTAAATCCATTAAAAAAAATCAGTAAAAAAAATTATATGTCTTCACTTGATTGCCTGCGACAGTGGCGTAGTTTTTTGCGATGACTTAGTATTTATTGCCATTCAAGGTTTTTTATTCGACATTAAAACCGTAGTCATATACGGTGGAATCCCCTTGATCTCTCTTTTATCCAGTGCCATAACTAGACTTTGGTACGTCGGGTGCGTTCTATATCTGCGCCCTCAAAAAATTGTTAAAGCCTACGAGGCAAACAAACTTGGCAGATTTTAAGCGATCACATAAGACTATGTAAATTTTTTTGTTGTTTATATTATGCGTTACGAGTCTACAACCATATTTGTGATTTAAAAAAATGTATGACCACAAATTTGGTCTTGGTTATTTCTGCGCCCCTCTGGAGCCTGCGCCCTGTGTCTGGGCACCGCTGGCACCGCCCCATTTACGGCACTGCTTTTATCTACGCGACTGGCTGGCGAGCGTTAGAGTATCTTGTACATACTCTTGCAAACAGCTCATACTCTGCCATACACGCTCTTTGCCCTGATTATTATTATTGTGGATAAGTAAGTACACAATTTATATTCTAAATAAAGCACGGAAGCATTCTTTGGAACAAAAGTTGCTACGAAGGAAACAGTTAACAGGTAGGTAATAAGAGCACCAGAGATCTGCACTGTGATGTAAGACCAACCAACCAACCAATCACAGGTCGACATTTTTACCAGCTGTCCTAAATGCCGCCCTTTGATTGATTTTCTTAATGTAGCTCGCTTCACTGTGCAGACCTCTGGTGACATAACGACAGCCTTCATTTATACACAGAGTTATTATAGGGATAACATAATAGATATTACAAAAAAATGTACATCACTACATTTTTATAAAGAAGAATAGGTGACTTCACAACCTAGATAACTTAATTTAAAAGTTTTACACTATTAATTTCAATTTTGTACATTTTTTTTAACGTTTTAAATCACTTCAAATGCCCAGACGCATCTTGCCATAACTTCAGGTCTATAGTGGGCATTTGGTCGCATGGTACCAGTTTATTCCTGAAAAAAAAAGACATCGATATAGTTCATCATCACCATAGTCATAGTTAATAATATTAATTTCTGCGTTATTTCTAACTCACAATCAGAATCAGTACAAAAAAATACATACTAAAACATAAAATAATATTGAAATAGTCTAGTGAATTGTAAGGAACTGGTGTCTGAAGTAGGTTTATACCTGCGTAACAGATTCACAGTCACTATACAGTAAGTGAATGTAAGATATGGTCCAGTGAATGTTAAACGATTCATTACCTTCTTTAGAACACTACGTTTACTTATCAAGACATAAATAACGTCGCTCGCACCACGTTGAACCTAATTTGGGACCACTGAGCTCATGCTTACGTCGTTGACTTGGTCCTTACAAAGTTGTAATTACCTATTATGTAGTCTATGCTTAATAATACTTTATTGCTCAATAATTTATTGTTTTCTCAATGCAGTTTAAGGTTGATGATTCGTACTCTGTCTACTGTAATCTTTCACTAGCGTTCCGCAAGGTGGCGTGTTGTCACAATTTATCTTTGCTATTTTCATTAATCTAATTACATCTCGCATATCTTTCTCTCTACCATCTCTATGCAGATCGACGAGTTACCAACCTACCCACCCCCACTAAAATTAGTCTTGTTCAATCACTACTTCCTCCTATTCTGGACTATGCAGATTCTAGGTATCTTGATATATATATATATATATATATATATATATATATATATATATATATTTTAGTGTATATGTATATATTTATATTATTTATATTCTTAAATATTTATTATTTAAGTATAGTATTATGGAATTGCATTTAATTATCCAAATATTTTTTTTTTTCAAATTTTGTTAATGATGTATGATTGTTTTTTTTTGATTTTTTAATCATTTGTTATTTACCAATTGTTATTTACCTTATTTACTACTTTTGTTGTTGTTGTGTTTTTTCATATTAAATCCTTCACCCAAAGGTTATCTGGGAAAAATCGCTTCATACCCATAAGATCGCCATTTGTATGTAAATACTGTTTCTATTATATTATGTGCAATAAAGTATATTTTTATTATTTATCCTTACCCAGGTAAGATTTGTTGGAAAGCTTTTGGCTGCATGAGGTGTATGTTGTCCGCATTGTCGCAAAGTAGACGCGCCATAGAAGATCCTTTCCGGATAGTGTCTAGCTGACCTGATACACAAATAGGCACACATATAAGTATATATACACAAATATTTATAATGATTAAAATAGATAAATACCAGATAACAGTAGATTAATTGGCTATAGGTACAAGCATATAGAGCCAAAAATAAAGTTTAATTACGTCTGTGACAGTGGTACTTCTAACAGTGTTAAAATATTGGGAATATGAACAATGTATTGTGAAAAGATCAGATTCAATAATTATAAAAAAAACAAACCATAAAATAACCAGTTTAAAGTTGTTATCGGTTTAGGTCTTAAGATAACCAATTTTTAAAAAAATATCGCGAGGATAACTGTTATTAAAAAAAGTAAAATAAATCCTAATGATAAATGAATGAGTTACTTACTAGGGGTAAAAGCGGTTACAGGATCAGCTCCATTTTCATAGAAGTATCTGTCACCAACGCGCGTGCGATAGAACTGCTCGGTGAGGATGCAGAGGTAGGTGGGGCCTGCTTGAGCTCCTGGCACGTTTTGCTCCAGGGAACCAGCCACTACTAGTTCCACGTCTTCTGGTCTTTCGTACAGGGATTGCAGTACTTCCACATTCTGTATTTAATTCGTCTTCCATAAGTGCAAAGTCGTTTCTAAATACCTACCTCCCCCCTAAACGCCTTGAAATAATTTCTGGACGCCTCCTTAAGAGTGCTCTGGTCTTTATACGTGAATGAGCTTCATTGACCAAGCTTACCACGAGAGCGCCGCTAATGTTTACACACGGATTCCGCATACAGTTTTACTAATATAGTGAGTGAGTAGGTTTTGAAAAGCTTAAATAAATTTATATAATTATTAACATACTGTTCTATGACCGCTCTAGTATCTGAAAGATGACTTATAAAGTTAGGAAATTACAAAACAGCAAACATCAATTACCAATTTAATATTATATTTTAATTAAAATATTTTGATATTGAACATATATTAAACTATTTAAGAATTTTGTAAAAAATATTTGAAAACACGGAGATGCTTGGTGGGATGAGTAGTCTTTCCCATACTTGCGTCTATCACCAAGATGCTTCGCCCATAGTGGCAACAAACGAACGTAGGCGTGAGAAGGCACTATCATAGATTTGAAAGCATAGTACTATAATAGAGCTACCGCCGGGTTGGAGTATATTGTTGCTATCGTTAGACGTTAGGTACAAACTATCAGGATGAAAATAGCTGGACTGGCGCTTTTAACTTAAACCCAAGGAGTGTAGTGGACGCTGATTTTGATGTTTTTCTCACGTGCAGGTGTGGGAGTGTTTCAACTATGCGATTTTATCAATAGTACCTGGAAGACCAAGCTTCGCTCGTTTTTCTTTTTAAAAACGCCGTCTATTGTCAAGTGGCTTTAGTGTTGCTGTGTCGGTGAAAATAATAGTATTACTGCTCGCCAATAGATGTCAGGAAGAGTCATATTTTCAGTTTCTCATTACCTAAAAACACGGATAAAACGACGTTATTTAAAGATGAAACCTAGCTAGATTGATTTATCGCCCTCGAAACCTCCCGCATACTAAATTTCATGAAAATCGTTGAAGCCGTTACCGAGAATCAGATAATTTATACATATGTACAAGAATTGCTCGTTTAAAGGTATTAGATGGATAGATATAGATAGAGAGGCATAACAGCAATTGCGCCAAATTGCAAGAACGATTAGTGTAATTTCTTTTAAAGATTTTTATGACGTGGAATCAGGAATGTACATTAAAATAAGTGTCGCGCAACAGCAATCGCGTTCAATTGCTGTCACGTAATAGCCTTGCGCTACGCTCATATATATATGGCTTTTAATGCGACAGCCAGACTCGTTAGAAAACTCACTGTGACTTTGAAAACTACGTAGTTGAACAAAAATCAAATTTAAGACTATATATATATATATTTTTATGGTAATCTTATGCTCGAAATTAATAAGTTATACTAATTTCAAACTATCAAAATCTTTGTTACGACAAAAAAATACGTTTCACAGTAATTGCTTATACATAATATTTTAGATTTTCTCTAAGGACTGCAGTATGGGGGTCCTTTAAGAAAGAAGTAATTGGATTGCCGTATAGGCTACGGTGACCGCTTACCATCAGGCGGACCGTAAGCTTATTTGCCACCTTAGTGGTATGAACAAAAAAAGATTAATACTTATCCTAGCTAATATATATGTGTAAAATCTGTTTGTTTGTTTATTATTGCTTAGCATTGCATCAGAGCAACCGTTTGAGCTGATGTTTGGTACAGATATCGTTGAAAGGAGGAAAGGACATCGTCCAATTTATTTATATATTCTGTTAGCACATTGATGCACAATGGCGGGCTTAATGCCATACATAAGAAATAAATATATATTATAGATACATACATATACATACATTAATATGTCACAATTATATTATTATATTTCGGCAAACTCAAAAGTTCTTGCAAGAAAACTACTTAACCAAATATCACGTGGACGTACTATAGCAAACTTCCTTCCTATTTGCTTGAGGAATCCCTCCCTGATAACCGAGGAGAAAGCTAGTAAGATTGACACACGCACAGAATACAGAAAAAAAGGCTGATTTCCTTGTAGAACGATAATAGAACAGCATAACTAAATAAAAGGGAATATAATATTCATCGGGAGCTAAGCATCAAAGCTGCCAGTAGAGACAACTTGTTTTATACCGCTGGTTCTTTGAAATTATACAAAAACAAATCTAAATCAAAAATCAACTCTTAATTTGCTTGCCTAAATAAAACATGTAAGTCAATACGTAAAAAATTATAAATAAAACACACGCGTTCAAAGACATAATATAGCTAAAGAAAAAATAAGAAACATTGCAAAAAAAAATAGTTTTTATTGTTGTAATTTCTGTTCTTAAGCAGTTCCTGTCTTGGATCTTTATTTTTAATGTTTATTTCATAGAATCATTAGAAAAGGGTAAAACGAGCAACAGTGTAATTGCTATTTTTAAATTTGGAAATTTGCACCCGTAATTTATATTTTTGAGGGAAAACACTTATTTTGGGGAGAAACTCTAAAGGAGTCTTAGTCAGCACATATTTTTTTAATGTAGATAGTTTTCCATCATGAGATTAAGTCTTTCAGATTTATGATCAGTTTTTGAATTTTTCTTTTCTATAATTGTAATTTACCATCTTGTAACTTGCCAAATTTAATGACCCTAAGGGCAACGAGAGGTGACCCATAGGGTTAGATTTATTTGTGTGAGAAAAATTACCGTATTTTGGGCATATTTTTTATTGCACTGACTAAGAAGCTTAATGTTTTAAGTTGAGGTTGAAGTTTAACTTAAAGGTCTAAGTGACCGTAGACTTTAGTATTTGTTATCAATTTCAACTTAATACCTCCACGTGTTCTTGAGAAAAAGGATCTTGACAGTCAGACAGAGAAACTTTTTTATATGTTTTATAACTACAAATTAACTAATTGTGTGATGTAAGACCTTACTTCGTGTCAAATGTCATGATTATAGGACAATAGGAAGTATAGGTTTTTAAAATTTCGCGGTCCATTACTAATCTACCCGTGACCAAGGCTGGTGTAACCCAGCCGAAACGTCGAGAAAAAGGTATTTTGCTTAATAACAACGCGCTTAATCCCATTGTATTGTTTTTGAATACGTTTTGATTTATTTGTGAATGCCAAAATATGCGACAAAAATAGCCGTATTTCGGCCGTATTTTATTATTGCGTTGACTTAGAAACTTGAATTTTTACAGCTTCAAGGGAGCGTAGACTATTTGATATTAATTTCAACTTGATACTTTCACGCATTCTTGAGATAAAGACGGACAGACAGATAGACGGACAACAAAGTGATCCTATAAGGGTTCCTTTTTCCTTATTAGGTACGGAACCCTAAAATATGGTCGAGTTTAAACCCAAATATAAAAAAAAATGTTGATAGGGATACAATTGAATGAAAAAGTTTAGTTATTAAATTTTCAACTTATTTATCAGAAAAATTGGGCTATAGAAAAAGGATCCTTTATAATACGTGACGTACGTACGAGTTATCTGAAATACCTTTATGTATTCAGAGCATACAGAGAGATATTAGGAAATTGAATCAATATGGGGCGGCACATGTCTCCTAGCTTCCAGATATCGCATTTGTCAAGATTAAGCCTGTTTATTGCCTGCCGTTTGACCTCAATTTAGGCAATATATCCCTATTATTCCGACACGAGATAGTAAATCATAATATAATTGATAGATTGCTGCATCTAATTAATTACGCAAATCAAATAAAGCTTAAATTGTGGGCGCTTTCCGTATACGATTGTATGATTATCTATGAAATTAAAATGTCTTAAGTGTTTGGCTAAAGGAGTGGCCTCCCGATGGACTCGAACTTCAGTTTTTCTGAGTTCCGAAGCAGAAAAAAAATATTGCAAAAAAAAAAAAAGCTTTAAGGAAACTGTAAAGATGCTTATTTCTCAACAAAATGCGCAAAAGTACCATTAAACCTCAAACGACGTCTAACGATCACACGATTTAAAAAAATTCAAAGATATTATCAAATCTATATCAAAGGTATACAGGACGGGAAACGTTATTGCATTTTGTGTGAAAATTTTTAGCTTTACAGTCCTTACTACACTGCTTACTCTTACTTACAGCGTGTTTCACGAGTTTTGAGTTTTGAAGTTTTTTATTATACATAATATTGGACCAAAAAGCATAAGTCTACATCGCCCAATGTGAGGGTACGCCACCCGGTGCCCCAACAGTGGAGACACATGACGCCATCCTATGTAAGTGATCAGTTAGAATTGTCCATTAATGAGCAGAAGCTAAAACCAATGTGCACTTGGTAAACAACCCCTAAGGTACCCTAAAAAAGTGATGCATTGCGTAGTACAATATTGAAGTTATAGCAGCTACATGCCTCTAGAAACAGACATCTAAGATTCTTTTAAGTCTTCTTTCTCCGAAAAAAGAAAAAAATGTTAGAAAATGAGTACTTATTCATAAGTATATGTTTTATTTTTAGATCGTGTACAACACAATTTGAGTGGGCTAGAATGTATTAAGACTCTTTAAGGTGACCTAGCCGCTACCGACAATGCAATAAGTTACAATACGCAACTGGATAAACGGGCAGAAATAAAACCCAACCGCGCCCTACCCTAACGCCGCTACTGTCTGTAACTACGAGAAAGACAGCATATTACCTAAATCTACTTCGGATGAGTTCTCGAATGCAGCCTATAGTCAACGGCATGATACTATCCAACAAAGAATTTTACGATAGAAAAACCTCGCTGTAACATATTTAGGGGAGTTTAAAATTATTTTGGGGGTAAATTTTAGTTGGGTTTGGCAAAACTGCGCTACATACCCTCTTAACAGATAATGTTACCTCATGTGGAATAAAGTCAAGCATGTCCTGGAATGTTTTTGGCACAGGTAGTCCACACGCAGCACGAGTCGCAACATAGCTGCCGAGTCCATGATCTCTCCCGCGTTGGATATCAGTAGCCCGAAGATCACCACCGAAGGTGTTGTTGCGCCTATGAAAATTAAACACATATTGACAGAAGTATTTGCAGGCCTCTGTAATGGAGTACTAATATATCTATGGGTTCAATCTATACGTTTGAAATCTACCTCTATCAGTTGCTAGAATGAATGTATATTTGTATGTACTCGGTCTCGATTTATTCTGCGACCTGATTATGGCCCTAGCTGTTGTATGCAATGTATGGATCAGTTTATTTATTAATAAACGAATAAACATATTTCAATATTCATAATAAATATTTTTCCTGAACAAACTGAACAGATAGTATGATAGATACCATAATAACCATATAGATATCGGGTTTAAATACTTATAGGTATCCTTTTTTGACGATGGTAACGAAAACAGAGGGGTGTTATATGTTTGACGTGTGTATACGTTTGTGGTATCGTACCACTTTCGATTTAGTTTATTTTGTTTGAAGGGTGACTTGTCGAGAGTATGGTTTTAGCTTGAATGAAGTTTAAAGATTATCGGCTCTTTTTAATTAATGAAGGGATAAGAGCAATTTTCACAGGTCCTATCAATTTGGTATTTTGTTACTTCAATGATATACAGGGTGGCGCAATAGAACGTGCATTTATTAAGTATAGGCTAAAAAAATAAATACAAACGGTATAGTTGAAATAAAATATAGGATGATTAGGTAATTAAATTTAGTTTATTTTTTAAAACTAACATCATTTAAATGACGGCCCTCCTCTAAACGCGAACGCAGATCTGTGAAAACTCTTGTCAATAAATCTGGGGTGATAGCTGCCATTTCCCCACGGATATTTTCCTTTAGCTGACTGATGTTCCTCGGATTGTTCATTTAGACTTTATGTTTGAGGTATCCCCAAAAAAAAGTCAGGAGGCGTTTAGTCAGGGCTACGTGGGGGCCAAGGGATATCACCTCTTTTGGAAAGTCTTGCAGGAAATATCTGTCTCACAACCGCCATAGAGTCATTTGGTGTGTGACAGGTCGCTCCGTCTTGTTGGAACCAAGTCCTCGTGTTCGCTATTCTCGATCTCGCAAGTTCTGGAGTCAAATATCCCTCTAACATCGCAACATAGCGGTCGGTATTAACGGTAATGTTTCGTCATCGTGAATCTTCAAAGAAGAAAGGGCCATGCTTTTCTTTGCTTGAGATTGCTTGAGATTCCTTTGCTTGAGATTGCTACCCATACCGTTACTTTCGGACTATGCAGTGGTTTTTGATGTTTCATTTTTGGCAATTTTTTCGGTTTACGAACCCATTTAAATGCAAATGAGCCTCGTCAGAAAAAAGGATGTTGTCAAAAGTAGAAAATCGACTAAGCATTTCTTCAGCTAATGCCAACCTTGCTCCGAAGTTGGCCTCTTTTAATTCCTGTGTTAACTGGAGCTTATAAGGATGCAGTTTAAGATTCAACTTCGAAATTCGCTGTAAACTTCGTCGCGGATTTTTTCCTACTGACTCCTTCACGCTCTCAATATTGTCGGTGGTCCTAGACGTTCTTGGACGACCTTTTGCTGATGGTTTAAACGTGGAACCGGTCTTTTCCAAACGCTTTATCCCTATTTTAATTAAATTTGCACTCGGTGCTTCATTAATGTGTGTTAATCCATATTCAGAACAATAAATTCGCCTTGTAGAGATGTATGAACGACCGTTCTTATAAAACGTGCGAACACAAAAAGCGCGACGCTTCCCGTCGAAGTGACTCATGGTTACTAAAACTCCACGAGTGCTACTATCCAACCACGCTAGGCTCCCCCCGCCCGTGCACTGTTTAGCCCGCGAAAAAAGACGACGCAATATGCAAGTTCTATTGCGCCACCCTGTAACTTCAATACTTCAACTTAGAGCAGAGGCTTGTTGGAATCCCAATGAATAGCTAGATGGTGATCAGGGTCTGATGATTAAGCAGGAAAGAGAAATGAGGATAACTTTCTATAGGATTTAAGCTACTCTCAATCGATATGATTTTGATCGATATGTTTCGGAGACAGCGTTTCGGTAAGCGCAGCGTGGTACGCCCCAACTCGATGGACCGATAAACTTATGAGGAAGGCCAGTAGTAGCTGGATTCAGATGATGAAGGACTGCGAGAAGTAGCGCGCCATGGAGGAGGCTTATGTCCAGCAGTGGACCAATATAAGCTGATATGACAATGATGATTAGGTAATTCAGATATCACAGTAAATATGATACTATATTTTTTCTATAAAAAGAAACTTTTGAACGCTTCGTTAATTGATCTTACGAAAGAAAAAATCCTTACTTGAATAAAAACTGTGTCATTTCGCTGTCCCAGAACTGGTCGCTGAAGTCTTGCTGCTGTATCGTGAGGCCTCTGGCTAGGTTGTCGAAAGCGTCGTCGAGTTCAACTAAAAGTGGTCGGTTCAACCAGTCACTTATGCGGACCGTACCAGCAATGTGACGGCTTTCTGTAATCAACCTGAAATAAGAGTTTTTTTTTGTGTTACGAGAGCATGATTGTGATTGAGTAGAGTAGCAACTGATCGACACTCATGTTCAGTGCAGAGTAAAAATAAATACAGAATTAAAGTATTTTAAAATGTACAGTAGAGAGTTATAACTAAATTAGTCACTTCAGAACTTTTAAAACATGCGGCTGTGCGCAAAAATTTGAACCGATGGAACCACTATAATGTGATATGACGAAACGGAACCATAAAAACCAATTTGTAGCAAAATTCACGCTGAATTTAAAAAAGGTCATTGACGGTATTGACTGCTATGACATAGCATAGGCATTGAAATCGTTCTGTTTACTAAATGTGAAAAAACAAACAATATGGCCGTTTACTATTTGACAGCGCATCCACTACTCTACCTCCCGAGCATGTGCAGCCAATGCGTTGAATGCGGTCCGGAAGGAAATGACGTCAAAGCGCTTACATTTTTGGTCAACAGAACGATCCAAAGTGCGCCTAGACAGCATTGAGCGCATTCAATGCGTGTAATGCTTGTCAACAAAACACCCCTATACTACGGGTCACTTTTATACCTATAAAATTATACATGTAACAGCTTGTGCAATGCGATGCATGCAACTAAGATATAGGAATGGCAGTGACTGCTGCTGCACGACCTTCACCTTAAAAGTACAGTTGGCAATAGAATTACAAATATGTATAATAATAGAATTAATTTTGCTTACTTATTTGTGTTCTTGTGTGTTATTTGTCTACTTATTATTGTTATTAACTGAGGTTTGATGTGTCATGTTTTTGTGTTTGGTAAAGCTATAAACCAACTTGTCAAGTCAAAAAAAAAATCTTTTTTCATCACACTTACTCTTTAACAGTATAATGACGTGCTGGGTGCAGGCAATGCAGGTGCTAAGACCCTAATAATTACACATTCAAAAAAATTGTATGTATAAAACTTTACTGTGGTTCTAAATATGTTTGGTCGTTTTATGTATAACTTCAGCCAATTTTTTTTAATTCATAGATTCTCTTAATATCTATCAGGCGCTGGCGTTATTTTCTCTACTTCTATTCCTGCCATTTCGATCGTGTTTGGTGAGTTTATTTATTTAATCACCTAACATATTTATCTATTTACTCGCAAATGTGATGAAAAACATTGAATGTAACATGGGCGGTACGGAAACTACAAGTTCGAGTCATTAAAGCTTTCGGCATTATAGGCAGTAATTTTCTCCTTACTACCCTTCATAAACAATGTGCTTTTTGTTATATTTATACAAGCAGTGATTAGTGTAATCAAAGAAATTGATGATTCAAACTACAACTTAGAGTAATGTATACTTTAAAGTTATCAATTAAAGTAATAAATTAATAAATTATTGCGGCTTAGGACCAGCCGTTGTGGAGACATATGTGGGAGACCTAGGTTCAGCAGTGGACGTCTTCCAGCGGAAACGGCGACGACTCGTATAGTACTTACCTTAGAATGAAAGTCTGTTTAGTTTTTTCATATCGATGGTTTATAGTCAAATATTTTTTTGCAATTGGATTTATTTGTCAAGGTTTCATACCTCCAAAGGTAAAAGGAATCCTTACAGGATTACTTGTTGTATGTCTGTCTGTCAGTCAAGACCTTTTTTTTCAGGAAAAATCAAATACTAAGATGTACGGTCCCTTGAAGATGTAAAATATCAAGCTTTTAAGTCCACTCAATAAAATAAAATGGCCACATTTGTCACATAGTTTGGCTTTCACAAATAAATCAAAACCTATGGAGTACTTCCCGTCGTCCTAGAATCATAAAATTTGACGAAAAACTGATAGTTAAGGCATAAAACTGTGAGACTTGATCTCATGATGCCCTTTTTTGTGCATCATTTTGAAGCCAGTTGCTGTTTTTTGTTAAAAAGTTTTTATTTTTTTAGTTTTGAGTGACGAATATTTTTTTTTTCACGTACACTAAAAACATCCATATTCTTAACAAAATTTCATAAAAGACGTTCCAAATTAACACCAATATTGTTTTTGACCAAAAGCTTAAGTTATAAATTCACTAAATTAATATGAGACCACCTCAGAATTAAATAAATATAGAATTTTGCAAATCCGTTTATATATGACGAAGTTACGCTCGAATATACATAAAAAAAAACGGAATTGAGAACCTCCTCCTTTTTTAAAGTCGGTTAATTAAAGACCCGAAACATGATAGAAAATGTATTACAGACTTACTGCAAATATCCTCGGATCAATGTGTGGAAGTGCCGGAAGGCGGCAGTGGCGTGCTCATCCAATATAGTTGGATCAACGCCAGGGTTGTAGTCGTTGACATATCCATGCACGCCCGGGTATATTAGTTTGTTCTTCACCATGTTATCGAACCCTGAAAATGTACTAGTTAGCGATTAAAATAACAGGAGTTTGACAAACTTTGTTCAAAAAGAATCGGAATTTTAAAATTAGTATTTGATGTATCCTTAAATAAGTGATTTTTTTAATTCTATATATTATCTTAAAACAACTGTTTTAATAATAATTATAATAAAGTTATAATTTTACTTTATTTCTTCCTTATAATTAGGTAAGACTTAAGTATAGAAAACAACATTAAATAATTTTAAATAGTCTTAAATTGTAAGAAACTATTGTTTGAAGTAGATTTTTACCTGTACCCCCAGAACAAGGTATATTGATATAATTATGTATATTTTTTTATTATAGCACTAAGGTGGCGAACAAGCTTACGGTCCGCCTGATGGACGCTTGCAACACCAGAGGTGTCACTCGCACGTTGCCGACCGTTCAAAAATCTAATTACTCACATTTAAAAGTAAAGCTGATACTTTCCTAGTTTAGTAGGCATAAACTATATTGAAAATACAACAAATATTATTTATAGATACTTAATATTTTACAAGTTACAGTCTTGTGTGTTATATTTCAATTTAACAATTATCCATCAACAACCTGGCAACAAAAATATGCAGGCATAGGTGTCTGACGTGACAAACCTGATATAAATAATTATCTGTATATTTAATTTATTTAAGGGCATGAATATAATTGCACTTCACATTCAGGCAATGATAAACTAATAAATATGACTCTTCCTGACATTTATTGGCGACTAGTAATACTATTGTTTTTACCGACAAAACAACATTAAAGCAACTTAACAATAGATGGCGTTGTTAAAAAAACGAGCAAAGATCGGTCCTCCAAGTAATTACCATAAAGTACGAGCTCCTAACTAAATGTCAGCAGACTTTATATTTCATATCTCTAAAGCCAAATTATACACAGCATTTGTCTATCTTACTTACTCTTTGTTATAGGCTAGAATGAAATATTCGTCTCGCAAAGACAAATTGTTTTAACTAAATTACCTCCTTGTGACAACCCTGCAAGAAGATACGGACGATTACTTCAGGTAGCTTGCCGTCTACGCTCGAGTAATATCCTAGATATTTCCTTCGAGCTGTAATAATCTTCTCCGCGTAAGAAATGCAAATTTTCTTCGTTAGAAAGTCTTTTTCGTGCTATTAATAATATCTTTTTATCATGGTAATTTTATCTGTTTATTCTACTTTACTGTTTACTACTGAAAAGATAGGCAGTAGCACTATATAACTATACTCAAGACTTAAATTAAACATTTAAATATTGATTTTGTTTTCGTACCCTCAAAGTTATTTCCTTGAAAAAAGTCAAAATATACAATGTCGGTTGTTTCCGCTGCGTAGGAAGGCAGGGAGCTGGCCGCGCGTACGATCTGCGCGGCATGGTATCTCGCAGAGCTAACTTAGGCCACCGTCCTTCCCCATCATGACTGCCCACCGGCCTTGCACATCATAAATGCCCGCGCACTTGATCATTATTTTGCTGCGATGTTATTTAAAAACTGCGATATCACCTAAGATATAATATACCCCGGCGTGCATGGATATGTCAACGACTACAACCCTGGCGTTGATCCAACTATATTGGATGAGCTCAATTCGGTTTTTTTAATTACGGATTTGCAAAATTCTATATTTATTTAATTCTGAGGTGGTCTCATATTAATTTAGTGAATTTATAACTTAAGCTTTTGGTCAAAAACAATATTGGTGTTAATTTGGAACGCCTTTTATGAAATTTTGTTAGGAATATGGATGTTTTTAGTGTACGTGAAAAAGAGCTATTCGTCACTTAAAACTAAAAAAATAAAAACTTTTTAACAAAAAACAGCAACTGGCTTCAAAATGATGCACAAAAAAGGGCAAAAATAATTCCTGATTTCCAAAAATCTGATCTGCATTGCAATTTCAAGAATAAACTTTTTAGAGCATTATTGAGATCGGAGGAAACCATAACATAAGCGTATACGTTTTTATTGTGTGTTTAATGGTTAAAGTAAAAAACCTGCTAAAAAAAATATTTCTTACATTAAATGGAAATGGTTTTATTTTATTTCTTTCATTACACAAATTTAGACAGAAAATGTTAACCAATAGTTTTTTGTCACTAAAAATGTAAGATGTTTCAAATAATCATGAATTATGATAATTGCACTCAAAAGATAATTCAAAAAAATGGGATGCTTTTAAAAAAGGCTCACTATTGATTCATTTTTAAAGAGCTATAAAAACATATTTGGATAAAAATATTTTGACTTTACCTATGATTCAACCATCCAACGTCGCATTTTTTAGTTTTAAGGATCGCAATGCACTTTTTATTTTTGCGATCGAACTTGTAGTTCCCGAGATATTTAAGTTTTATTGGAGTGATTTAAAAATTATCAGTGCAAAATTACCCTCACGCAGACAAAACCTAGAGGCAACTGAAGTCAGTTATCAAAATTATCTATACTAATATTATAAAGATGAACAGTTTGTTTGGTTGTTTGCTTGAACGCGCTAATCTCAGGAACTACTGGTCCGATTTGAAAAATTCTTTTAGTTTCAGATAGCCCTTTATCTAGGAAGGCTAGATATCATCACGCTAAGCCCAATAGGAGCGGAGCACCAACGAAGAATGTTTCAAAATTATTTTTTTTTCTCTTTTAACCCTTTAGTTCGTAACGTCAGGCATACATAACATGCACGTAACGAAAAATCTAACTGCGACACATAATCGATAATAAAAGTGCTCAAATTAAAAGTTTTATGTACAGGTAAGCAATTTTTAGAAAGTTTCATTTGCTAGATATCATTGACGTGCAGCCTGGAAAGTGGCCACTTTTAGCATAAATGAACCTTCTGGCCTACACATGCATAATATATAGCGACTAAAACTTTCTAAAAATAGCTTACTTGTACTTTAAACTTTTAATTTGAGCACTGATTCAAAATTCCTTATGTGATGAATACAAATTGAAAAATCTTTTGGGGGCGCCACATTCACTTATGTTAGCCCCTTAAAGGGCCAATTCAATTTTATCTTTATATTTAGTCGTTTTTTAAGGGTTTAGGTACCTATTACTTTCAAATTCGTCTTAAGATCTAAGCTTCTTGTAAATATATCATAAATCTACCCTTACAACGTGAAATAATGGTAATAGATTACCTGTGATTTATCATTTTCTCAGTTTCTTAGGCACTGAATTTTACCGCAGAAAACCTTAAAGCGTGAAAATTGGAAGAAGTGTAAGTTTAAATGTTTTCATTACTCCCATTTATTTATTAAATTCATATACCTAATGTTTGAAAAAGTATTAAATTAATAAACAAATTAGCTATAGGTACAGTTTTTTGGCTTACCAAGAAATATGGGCAGATATTCGTAATAATTTATGTGCTGTATTTCTGCTATGTGTATCCGGCGAGCCTCCTGAAAGAGAGTTTCGTCGTTCCAATGGGGGTTTAGGTGTGCCAAGGTGTCAGCAATTCGGTTGTGTTCACGGAGTAGGATGATCTGCAGTACAGTCAGCTGAGGGTTCTGGTTGACTCGTATGTCACCTGTAATATTGCAAGATATTTAAATAATTACTAGCTTTTCCCCGCGGCTCTATCCGCGCTAATCTTGGTTATCAGCGTAGGCTTTCTACGTATTGCCTATGGTAAGAAAGTTTGCTATAGAAAGTAGCAGTAGTTATAGTCGTATTTTTAATTAGACGATATCAACTGACAGAGCTAGTACTGTTTCATCAAAAACTGACAAGAAAATAAACGTCTTATTAAAAATACGACTATAGAGTTTGTCTACGTGGAATTCGAAACGAAAAATTGCCCATGACCTTTTCTTAAAATCAGCTCAATAGGATGCTCCGTTGCGACGTGGAGAAAGGACAAACTAACAAACAAATAAATTTATATTATATTAAAAAAAAAACAAGTTCCTCTACTATAAAAAGATGGTAGCTCTGTCTCTGATTAATCAATAAAATTAAAATAAATAAAATTTAAAAAGGATAAAGTATGCAATTTAGGTAAAGTCATATTCCCCTGCAGTGAATAATTTAAATATACGCGGGCGAAGGTAGTATTTTTATAAGAATAAACACATTTTATTATGGAGGTACGTCATACGGTATTTTGGTAGCAAAATAAACAACATTTCAAAGTTCCTCCAAGAAAAATATTTTTGTGTTACATTCCGGGCACTTACATTAGACATGTAGGATAATTACCAAATTTACCAAAAGTACATTTACTTTTTTTCTTGTATAATATTTTGTTCTTCACATTTGCTGGGAGACACTAAATCAAATAAAAATCTGTACATCAGCCATTTCAATTTTATGTTGCTGACTGAGACCAAATGAAACTCGTAGGAAAATTCTTACGACAAACCTACCATAAAATAATGAGACGTGATTTGATTTCTAAGAGACTAGCTTTTCCAAAACCTTGTGTGGCTAAGTTTCTTGTGCGACTGTAAAAGACAAACATGATGTTACATAGTAACGCCTGATAACTAAATTGTATAATGACTAACTATTTACTTCAGTTTATAAGTAAGTATAAAAGTGAAATAATATTAAATGGAAATCGTTTTACTGAAAATACCGCTAAATACCGGCTTAATTTGGTTATCGGCGTGAGATTCTTACGTCAACTCCTGAATAATAATGAATATTGATATAGCAACCTTTATTTGTAGATATAGTTCGTTTAATCTCGGTTATAGTTATTCTCGCGGGAACTTTTGAATTTTTCGGGATAAAAATTATCCTATGTCCTTCCCCAGGATTCAAACTATCTCCATACCTGATTTCATCTAAATCGATTCAGTGGTTTATGCATGAAGAATTACTTTTGCATTTATTATATTAGTATGGATATAAGATAGAACGCGCAAAGCGTATACTTGAAATATTAATAATGTAGTTATTATTTTATTACACTTTATTTATATGATTTTTTTTTTATTTAGTATTATATTTAAATACGTTAGTTTGACTTAAAATAATAATTTTCAGTAAGTTTTTCCATAATCAAGACTACCCTGTAGTTTCACTACAACCGAACGGCCTTTCTTGTCACCTTGTACATTTAAGGATATAAAAAATTATGACATATGTTACACTTCGGAATCTAGCCATAACAAGTCTCAAGATTTAAGTAGAGTTAGTTATTGTAGATACTGTATGGCTCTGATAGCTATTTTTACAATAATTCTCATTATAATTCACGCCACCGGTGATATAACTATGACTTTATACATACCTGCAAGATAGCATGGCTCGTTGAAAGACTGGGCAGATTCACACGTGAGGGTTATATTAGGATCCTGGGGAGGCCATTCTCGTCCATTGCGCACTAACGTGAGCATCCTGCCCCCTTGCCCCAAGCGGATGGGGGCCGCCTGACCCCTGCTGCTTCCGTATACCATTGACAAGTCCATGTACGCAGTCACCGTTGTGAGCTGAACAAAATATTACTACATACATATATAGAGTTTATATATAATGTATTATATTCACGTTATTGTTTATTGACCTACCTAATCTCAAAAAAAATAATTCAAAATCCAAAATCTTTTTATTCAAATGGGTTACTACGAATAATTTGAATCTTGAATTGAATTAACTACAATAAGCTTTACAAACTAATTACAAAGCTATTTTATTGCGTGCGTGTAATAGGCCCTGTTTGTAAAGCTAACATTGAAATCCCAATACATTTTTGACATCTCTAAATTAGTAAGACATAACCTAGAAAAAATCCAAACTAACCCTATAAATAACAAATACAATACAAAACGCTATAAGAAACTCAAGAAACCGTACAAATATAAGCTTGCCAAAACTGATAAGGTAACGCATTTACGCCTCATGGCCAAGAATTGACGTCAAAATCCACTTAGAAATAAATAAAAGGCGACGTTAGACATTATCTTCTTAGCCAAGTTAGAAAATAGTTATCAATAGATATAAATAAATAGGTTCTACAACGCAGAATGTAACTGTTACCTGTAATATTCATTGTAAAATATATACTTAAATTTTATTTTAATACTAATCAATCTGTTGACATGTAATAATATCTATTATTAATATAAGAGTACGAGTAAAAATTTAAGAGTTTGTTTGTTATAAGGGTTCCGAACCTCAAAAAAGAAAAAAAGGAAATCTTATAGGATCACTTTGTTGTCCGTCTGTACTAAATTTTACTGTAACCTAAAGTTGTAAAAAAATTATGCTTAAGTCAATAAAATAAAAAAAAATGCCAAAATACGGTCATTTTGGTAGCATATTGTGACACACATAAATCGAAACCTAGAATTATGAAATTTGGCAATAATCAAGATGTTACATTTCACAAATATAGGAAAAAATCCAAAAACTGGTAATCAGCTCATAACCTGTAAGATTAGATTTTTTGATGGAAGGAATTTCATCTTTGTATAAAAAGTTTGTACGGACCCTTGGACCAGACTCGCACTTGGCCGTTTTTTTACATTTACATAATAAACATTTGTGTTTGTCTCGAATCCGGGTGTATTTGTGTATGATATGAATGTATTTACAAAAAAAGAGTAATATATGTATTTGTATCCGTTGTCTGGTATCCATAACAAAAGCTTTGCTTATTTTGGGAAAAGACGGCGCTGTGTGTAATGTCCGAAAATATTTATTTATTATTTTTATAAATTCTTTTTGCATTTCGCTAGCCCTATTTTTGGGGAAGGTTGATATAATTTGTTGAGATTATTTGACCTTCACAGGTCCAAATTGTTTTTGTGTGGGTATGTCATAACGTAAATCACCATGTAACAGTAATATGTAGTAAAATTAAAATATTATATATGTAGGTACAACTACACGGTTTTTATTTCCCGAATGGTAAGACTAATAGATACACACTACAATGTCACAGCTTCGTTTCACCAGCCATTTTCCCACGCGACAGGTGGTGTGCCCAACACCGCAACACTGCTTCTGACACAATTGTGTAACTGGACTAAGGTTTCATTTATGTCCCATAAGTCGTAAAAACCTGCTTCATAGTGATAAGACGCAAAATGAAAGACCCAGGGATAGAATAATATACCCCCTTTGCTAGTTCTAGACAAACTATGAAATTACCTAAGCTATAAGAGTTGACGAACTAGGAGAAGTAAGTCAGGATTTGACATGGAGAAAACTCTTGTAAGTTTTTGCCTATTCAAAATTGTATGGACTTGAAAACATACAAAAATTAACATTATTTGAAATACTGTTTACCGGTATTTCAAATAATGTTTACAATACCGGTTCAGCAGGAGCAGCGGGAGGTGTACACCTCCTGTCTCGCGTGGTGGTTGTCCTCACGAAGTTCATACACTGGGTCCCTTGTGAAGCGTGTACCGGATCGTGTGGAGGGATAAGGATCGGTGCACACTGGGGATTTGTCGTCGCGTCTTGTGCCAGCTGTCCATCGTCGGTACAACAAGTAATTATATCCTTATCTGTAAAGTTTGCAAGGTTTTTTAATTAGAATTAAGTTACTAATCTGATTTAAGACTAGTACTAAATTTTTGTATAATTATTAGGGTTTATTAAAACATTTCGCGTATAGAAACGCAATAATTTTGCTATTACTCCACAAGTTTTATGTGCCTATAGTAATTTGGTTGCTAACTCGATTCTTAATTCATCTTTAATTAGTTTAAATGCGAAAAGTAGAGATTTATGAGAGCGAACGTGAGTGTAAATAATTTCTTAAGTTGTCGCAAAGAATATTAAAGATTTTTATTGAAGCTTCGTTCCAATTCACTTTTACTCTTTGTAAAGTTTGACACGTAATTTTTACACTGATAGAGTGTATATAATTCAACTGAGAAGTTGAATAATCCCCTACTGAGAGATGGACGTTCCAAAACTACTTTTCCAACTTTCTTGTTTCGTTTTGGGACACACCCTAAAATAAAATATTTAAGAGCTAAGCAGTAGGAAATATTTGTGTGAACTTACGAGTTTGTGCAACACCAGCAGTAAGAGACATGTCATGAGTGATGATTTGACCCCATTGTTGTGCATTCAGGTTCCAAACAGGATCAACCAAGTGTCTGTCAGGGAATAGCTTCAGGCTGATTACTCTTGGGTTCGGCAGCTGTCTACCACTAACCGCGCGTGGCCAGGCATACACACCTTTGTTGAAAATATAATGTAAATTGTATTAATTGATCAATTTTATCTCCATAAAATACACAGAGATATTACTCATAAATACTCGTAGTGAAAAATTAAAAAATTACTTTCCATAGTGGTATTTTGTAGACTATGCTATGCACAATGACATAAGTCCATACATTTTTAAATTTTATTTGACAACGGATGAGACTGATAGAATAATTGTGGTAGGCGCCATTCGGCACAGTAAAAAAACAATTTTTCACAATTCACAAACTATTTCATCTACAGCTTTAATTTCTACAGCTGCTGGTTATGATGAATTAAGCCTCCTCTCCTATTATCACTGAGCTTTTGCCAATACTCACTCATATTTTCAATTACTCGCTAGAATCAAGTACCTTTCCCACCATATGGAAAAAGGCACATGTCATACCTATACCCAAATCATCCACGGATTTTAGGCCGATTTCCATTTTACCCATTTTATCCAAAATACTAGAAATGATTGTCAATGACCAGTTGACCACTTAGCTTTCGGAACAGGTTGCATTTCGAAAAGGCTACAGCACCGTGGACCACATCCACACACTGCGGCAGATTATACAGAAGACTCAAGAGTATAATTGGCCCCTGTCTCTAGCTTTCGCGGACTACAAAAAGAATTTCGTCGAAATCTGGGCTGTTCTGGAATCCTTGCAGCGATGCCAAATCAATTATTAAAGCGATATATCGCCATATCGAGATACTGAGATGTCAGTATGATGCGGCTACAATTAACGTACAAGTACAGGACCGGCAGACCAAGCCTATCCAGTTGCGCAGAGAGTACGAGAGAGAGATGTAAAATTTCCGAAACTGTTTGCAGCGCACTGCAGGATGTCTTTATACAGCTGGACAGGAAAAATCACGGCATTTTTTTAAATGGCGAGTTCATCTCACACCTTCGATTTGCGGACGACATAGTTATATTGCCTGAATCGCTGCAGGATTTAGAAGAAATGCTGAACGGCCTAAACTGTTCTTCCAGACGAGTGGTTCTCAAGGTGAACGTAGACAAGATAAACGTCATGTCCGACGCACATGTGGACTTAAAACCAGTGACCGTCTATATTGTCACAATCGAAGCTGTTGTAGAATATATCTAACTAGGTCAGACAAAGCAGGGCAGCATTTGGAAAGTGGCGTCAGTTCTTCAAGTCGCCCATGAATTAGGAATGTTTAAAGACGAAGGTCTTTAATCAATGCGTCTTGCCTGTCATGACCTATGGCGCTAAGATGTGGATAGTGACAGTTGGCCTGATCCACAAGCTTGAAGTCGCTTAGCGAACAATGGAAAGGGCTATTCTCGGAGTATCTTCGAAGGATATAATCAGAAATGAGAAGGTCCGACATAGAGCAAAGGTCACAGAAATAGCTCTTAGAATGAGAAAGCTGAAGTGGAAATGGGCAGTTCATATTTGTCGCAGAACCGATAACCGTTGAGGCAGACGAGTTCTTGAGTGGAGATCACGGATCAGTAAGCGCGGCGTGGGTCGCCCTCCAGCCAGGTGGACCGACGACCTAAACAAGCTAGCTGGAAGTGGCTGAATGAGAAAGGCGGAGGACTGGATGTGGTGTCGTTACTTGAGTAAGGCCTATGTCCAACAGTGGACTGCTGTAGGTTACTTGATTGAGTAGTTTTAATTTATTTTTAGGCGGAGTGTGTTATTATTATTTTTACAAACATGATTTTTACACATCTTCTTAATAAAAAATATTATTTTTGTATTATTTTTAATCAAAAATATTATTTTTATATATTTACCTACCTATTATTCAAATTCAATAAGCTATCAGTTGTATATGCTCTATGGCAAAGAGTCATACGGCCGCGGCTATTCTCTGAATATCCCTTCCAATTATAAAATATATGACATGTAAGTTGTTTATTAATTAAACGAAAAATATTGAATAGATTGTGCATAACAACCGCACTACCAGCCGCATTGTAAACTGCAATAATAGTGCAGCTGGTAGTTCTGTTTAAAATAAACGACTCAGATAATAATTTTATACATTTTAGAGCATAATTTTTCGTTTTGCGTGTTTTAGTTTTTAAACTTACTTTTTATTAAAGTAATTACTATAAAAGCACGGCACTTTAGCACTTGTACATTATTCATTTCGAAGCTGTTTACCAAATTTAGTAACGAGTTGAGAAAACCGTTCCCATTTAATAACTGGCTACAAAACGGTATATCACATTTCCCATTTTGCCGCCGGTTTTCACATTTGGGCCTAATGGGACATTGTCATCTGTAGAAGTAATTAGATAGTTCTGGTAAAAGACTATAATTTTAATAGTATTTAAAGTAATAATAAACAGTTTAATACCCTGTATATATGCTGTAGTACGATTTATTGATATGATTGATGTAAATATGAAGTGAATCTATCTTTGTAATGTGTTCTCCTTTATTTGGCAATATATTGCCAGTTACGTGTGACGTGTTTATTTTAGGTGATTGATGATTTAATTTTTTTTGTTGTATTTACCTGTGTTTATTAATTTAATAACGAGCTTATGATTTAAGATTCGATGTTTGTCTGAAATTGTGAATTTTCATAACAAATTGTTTTCAAATTTTAAGCGAATGTTTGCTTTTAGAGAACTGAAGAGTTGTATGGTAATATTTGAGTATTGATGAAAAACAGCAGTGTGTAAAGATTGTGAAAGTTTGTTTTTATACCACTAAGGTAAACTTACAGTCTGAGGCTGAGGGTAAATTTTAACTATTGCATATCTATTCGTTTGCGTCAAAGAAATAAACGTATGAAAGTATGAAACTGGAGTATTTGGGATACACGTAAATCAATGATATTAGCCTATTAATTACTATGTGAAATTAGTAACAAGCAGATCTTCTTACGTACCGTCACCATAATTGTATCCCACTAGTCGTCCATAAGGGGTCTGAGGGATCCCCCAAGCTGGTCTTTGTAAATTATTGCAGGAACCATCGATGGATCTGTAGCGGGACTTAGTGCAGAATTGTGGAGCTAGCCCACAAGTCTGAGCACCAGGGTCTTGACCAGATCCCAAAGGTGGAGGAGGGTTGCTAAAACTGAGAATTGATACTTAAATTAAAAAAAAAACTAAATTGTTATGTTTTTTAGTAAAGGCAGTGTTTTTTTTTAAAACAAAACAATAACGACAAAGTTACTGTTTTGTTTTTGAGTGCTTGCATGCTAGAGTCACCAAGAACAAAGCATTGTTGAGGTCTTAAGTGTATTTTATGTATTTTTATAAATAGAGGGAAAAATACTCTTGGCGTAAAGAACATTAACTAAATTATTGTGAGCGTTTTATTTAATTTAGCCAGCGCGGCAAACGTGAATACATTTTGCTTTTAGGTACCTCTTGCTGAAAAAACCGAAAATATGGGCAACATACTGAGAGTTGAAAATGACTCCAAGGCAAAGCCCTAGTTTTATTTTTACCACTGTAACTCGAAAATAGGTAGTACCAATTAAAATGTACCTACCCTTTCTTCACCCAATAAACTTGACATTTCTACACAAGAGATAAATAATAAATAATTTGGAACTAGCACAATATAACTATCTATAGGCCGGAGTCTTTGATCCAACCTCCTTAATGCTACTTATTCCATATTGATTGATTGATTGATGACTACAAAATAATTTACCTTACCATGGTCGTACCAGTGTTATAGTTAGATAGGTATAAATGAGATTGACCAAATGTGTCAACCTTTGAAGTCTTAAATTAACAACTCCTTTTTTAAAAAATAAGTAATGTCCTATAAACTCAACTCAAACAAAATCAGATTACATTAAAAGTGAAAGTTTTAATTTATAATATTAAGCGCAATAATTTCAGCCGTTTTTAGCTAACACTCCATTTTAAACTGAATCTGGCTGAAAACGCAACCAAAACTTTTTAACTAGGCGTTTTAGTTTTTAGTTGTAATAATGACAATGCCCTTGTACATCAGCCATTATGTTTTTAATATTATGATTATTTGTTCCCCCTCTAACCCTCTATTATTAAAATTGTTACTGCTACCTGTTACCTTTACAGTTGCTATTATTAATTACATCTGTATTATTTACATCACTAAGTGTACCAATTGGACAAAAATGATCCAGAATTTTAAATTAAATTAAAATATTCTGATTTTATAAATGTTTATAAAGGTTTTATTTTTCATTTATTTTAGCATCATCCTTGTTAAACCATTGTATCATGCCATATAAATACGAGTATTGCTTTTGATACTAAACGATCTTCGACTATTTCTAGTCAAATCTATTGATAACAGTATCGACTAAAATTTAAAACGTCAAATACTTCAAACTCTTTTAGTTAACCGCCTCCCTCTCTTTCTCTTTACTAAATTATCTACACCTTCTTAACTACAGTCGTACTTATCTAATATTGAAATACCGGGTGTAACAAAATAGTGACCCTAAACGGGATTAACGGGCATCATCAGTATGTGTTATGAGTATGTAAGCATTTAAGACAGGTGTAAGGTTTGAATCCAGCACTTTAAAAAATTTGTTTCTTAAACTAATGTTATCCGAAGTATTTTAAGACCTTTGTCTTAAATTCTCTTAAGATACCCTTTCCTAAACGCTTACATACTTTTGAGACTCTCTGCTAATTCTGCATTAATACTCCTACTTTGTTTTACCTTGTATATCAGCAAAATTTATAATTAAACCCCCCAAAACTTATTTTCCCTGAGTTGCGGCGGATGCCAAGGAACAGAGCATATCAAACAGCGCAAATATAAAAGATTATTGTCAAGCTACGTATTTGTGACGTTTGCGGTAGAAACGCTTGGCCCATGGGCACCTAGCGATCACACGTTTTAAAAAGTGCTAATTTGCTCCCATATTAGTAGCAGCTGCTGACAAAAGAGCTGGCTCTTTCTTCGCTTAGAGATTTAGCATCTTTATTCAGCGAGGAAATGTAGCTGAGCATTCTTGCCACCCTACCACGCGGGCAAACGATTTTTGAATATTAGGTTTTTTATCTTTAGTTTTAATTATTTAGTGATAAATTGAAGTTATTTTATACATGAAAAAAAAAAATCACAAAACATTTATCTACTACATAGACATCAAAAAAAAGCAAGTATCTAAATAGGTATCTATAAAGTACGTCACCACAAAAAAAGTTTTTACACATTTTTTTTAAAATCACCGTATAAATGCGTGTCAAAGGTAGCGGTCAGAATTATTGATTTTTGTGTGACCTAATTTATAAATAGCTCCATAGTTTACTAATGTAATTACAAATTAAAAACGTTGCATGCAGGAAAGCTATTTTACAGTATTTTTTCTTCAGTTATTTTTTAGAAGATAAGCATGAGCAATCCATACAAAACTTAGTAATGACTTTTACAGTGTTTTGGTTTAAAAAAAAATTTTGTTACAAATTTATATATTTCGATATTTATTTAAAAAATTTAAATTTTTAATAATAATTATGGTCTAATATAAAAAAAAATCCTTATAATAAAACATATTTCTTATATAATTTTTGAAAATTTTACTGATAAATTAATTGAAATAGAAATATATATAAGTACACTTAACTTAAAACTTGATCTTAAAATATGTAGATTATAAAATTTGGTACAATTCAAGTAAGGCAGTATGTAAATTATTAAACGATATTTAAAATTACTACAAAATTAAAATTGGACAGATTGAGCAAAAATTTATTGCAATTAACAATTAGAAATTTTTAATTGCATGACAATTGAATAATTTTTAATTGCGTTTGCAGCGATTAACTATCAATTTTATTATTGATATCATAATGCAATAGCTACAATTAACAATAAATTAAGTAGACATGATTATAATTAGGTATAATAGCTATCCCTTAAAATTATTTTATCATACTGTTATATACAAAACTTGTATGATCGTGGCTGGTAATCTAAGTTTGTATGAAAAGCCATGCAAATCTTATTTTCCCAAATCAAAAAAACATGATGTAATAAGTAACCTGTTTATATCCTGGTACTCTTGTGCTAGTGCAGCTGTCGCCGGGTCGCTGAGAACATATTCAGTGCTTTTTACATACAAGAACATGCAACATACACTATAATACTCCATTAAACTATTATTTACTAATTACGTACTAAAGGAGACACCCAACTTTTCATCACTGTCTTAAAAATTGCGGTGTATGGGCCACACGTTACTTAGTTACTGGCTGTGGTTACTTATTTGTATAAATTTAACCTGAAATATCAGTGACGAGGCGTTTGTTAACAGCGTCTTCTCTAGTATAACCATTTGACTCAATGATTTTCTCATACAAATTAATTAACAAAAATACAGTGCTATTTGCTGCCGTTTAAAACGAAACTGTACTAAAATAAAAATAAAAATATTACTCTTTTTTATATATACATTACGTTTTGGAGATCTTTGTTACAGATTAATACATGAGTTTATCAAAAGATTTACACGAGTTGTTTCTTTTATATTATTTTATTAAAATATGCTAAACTAATGTATTATTCGACAATTCTTTGAAAAAGATTTTGTATTTTTGTAATTCTATAAAATATGTAAAGTATATTTCTATTATGTATGTAAAATTTTATTAAGTCAATGTTAGTAAAGAAATTATTATAAAAATAAAAAAAATCCAAATACACATTTGATTTTATATTAAACGGATTTAACATTTGTTTTCGACTACGGGTACTAAATGTGTACTTACCTTTAAAAACCGACTTAAAAAATGGCAAAGTTCTTTAAAAACGAATTAAAAACAAAAAATACTAGAATATTTTTTAAGCATATGAATAATATTTTTAATATCTCTGTACATATTTTTATATTTAATATTTTTTATATTCGGTAAAATTTATCAAAAGATAATACCATAAAGAAATTTTAAACGACAGCAACAAATTAACCATTACATTACTATATTCTTTACGAACATGTAGGTATAGCATTACATTACTACACACTTTAAATCTAGTATGTACCTAGGTATGTGCTGATTATAAACAGTTGTTGGTAATGTACAGTGAAATCTAAGTAAATACTGTGCATCTAGTTAAATCTACAACAAACAATGTACTTTCTACAAATTAAATTAAACATTATAAATTTTGTTCCGTGTTTATTTACATATTTCAATCAAATCACATTTGCGACATCAAACTTTCCTGTAATTGTTTACTAATTTTGCCAGCGGCTCCGCCTGCCCTAAATCCTGTTATCGGAGTAGAACTGCTTAGTTATATAAACTAACAAAGTTAGCAAGCTATAGCTGTAGCTATGGTTCGTTCAAGCTCGGTTATAGTTATTCCCGCGGGAACTTTTGACTTTTTGGGATAAATAGTATCCTATGTTCTATTTCAGGACTTAACCTATACGTGTGCCAAGTTTTATCCCGATCCGTCTAGTGGTTGAAACGTGATTGAGTTACAAACATCTAAACTTTTATATTTATAATATTTGTAGGATGTTCTATTTCAGGACTTAACCTATACGTGTGCCAAGTTTTATCCCGATCCGTCTAGTGGTTGAAACGTTATTGAGTTACAAACATCTAAACTTTTATATTTATAATATTTGTAGGATATACTTAAGTTATTAAGATATCTATCATAATGAAAGTGGAAAGTGAACAAATTCAGTCACAAACAATATCATACGTGAGAATCGAAGACAATGCAATTTGATTGAATAATGTTTGACTTAAAATTGCATTTGAAAGAGGGAAAATTATTTAACCATTAAAAATTATAAAACACGCACAGTGTGCACGTGTTTATTTGATTATAACCAGTTAGTTAAAAAATATTTAAGACTTAATTATTATATTACTATGCTTTATAAAAGGAACTTGTATGTAGTTTATATGTATTTTAATACTATATACTTATGAACATATTTACTATATTTATTTTAAAATTACTAAATAAAGATTACGTCACATGTTCTCTTTCTCACGCATTTTAATCATAGGCCATTTTTTTATGTTATTAATACCAGTTAAAAATAAATATATTGAGACTCAAGAATTACCTTACGTAATTAAACTACTAAACTTATGTATAATTTCGGAATACATTTAATTCGCAATGATTATTTATTGTTGAGTAACTTCGATCAAAGAATGTTAATGAAACAAGAGAATCAATCGGTAAAACTTTTTTTTTAAATATTCTTTTCGGAAAAGAAAGTAAATTACTAACTACTCTTTTATCCTGTAATAAGGTTTTTATTAAGACATAGCAAAAAACTTTAATTCTGATCAGCACAAAAAGACTTTATTAAACAAATGTATTACAATTCCTTTGCGTGAGTCAGACAAATACAAAGGCTTAATTCATTCTTTAATCTACGTATCTAACAAGATTAGGCCCGTGTTTATATGTGCGTTAATTTTCTATTTTTCTTATTTTACCTCGCTTTTTCTCAACCTACTTACCCAAATCCGTTGACGGGTAATCTCTCTGGAGGTGGTCTTGGGACTACGACTCGAGGAAATTTAGTTACAGGTCCTCTGATGTGAAGTACATTTGGGGGAGTTACCCTATGAAGAAAAGCTTGCGCTGGGTTGTTTGGTTGGTTGAAGAATACGCTATGAACTGTCGTACATAGCAGTAAGAAAGAGGAGATTCTTGATCCAATCATTGTATATCTGTAACAAGAAAAAGAGATTGAATGAGTAAGAGCTAATTACTAACATTACCAACAAAATATAAATGTAAGGAATAAAAGGCTTATTATTATTATTATTATTACTAACATGTAAGTTGCTAGGATTTATAAAGAAGAAATTTATTATTTTTTTTCATTAAAGCAAGAGTATTAATATAAATAATCCAGAAAATTTGCTAGTTTTTTTGATGTATTTAAAAGAAATTAAATTCATGATTCTTTACTCGTTTATTACAAAGAGAGAAATGTACGTAAAGAATAGATGGAGTGCAGTGACAAAACTGATGACTGAACCTCTTGTGAGCTATTAACGCCCGCCTAGGGACGCACACACACCCCACTGATTGGGAAGTCCTGCTCTAAAGAAGTAAAAAGGGGGCTTTAAGTGTGTATGAGTATCAAAGTCCATAATTTTTATAGTTAGTCCATGAAAATTGGTATTTGGCCTTTGGGTTTAAAATTAAAAATGACTTGTTTCAACGTTTTCAGTAAATCATCTTCTAAGAAACAAAAGAATATAAAAATAATAGGTTACTAAACAATAAGACCACCCTGTCAAAAAATATATATGCCTAGTTATGTACTTTAGTTTTAATTAGCTAAAATTAAAAACATTATCTATCTATGTTACTTTGTATGGGATTTCAGTTACTTTTGTTACTAAAACTATGGTAATTTGTATATATATATATATATATAACAGAAAGTAACTGGATTCCTATACAAAGTATCATAGATAGATATATATATACTTATATATATATATATATATATATATATATATATATATATATAAAACTACGTATGATAATTGATAATTATGTATATAATCTTCAGAAAACCATCCCCTAAGGGGTCGCGCCCTAGGACGAAAGGTAGTATAGGACGGGAAAATTTAAACTGCGTGGGAAACACATATTTTGTTATTTTACGCCGGGTGCCGTGCGATGCCGATTGCAAAATTAAATATCTCAGATTTTTATAAAACATTATAAAAAACCAGCCAAGTGCGTGTTGTATACGCATTAAGTTGAGGTTCCGTAGTAGAATGAGAATTAGTGCGGATATCTAAAAAACGCATGAATCGATTTTCTGTAAAACAATTTTGCGTTAAATGTGGGTAGGTAAATAGAGAGATTTAAAAAAAATCTGTCAGTGATGAATGAATGGAAAGCTACATTGAAAATTTTTTTTTTTTTAGTTTTATTACAAAACTGTAGGGCAGTTCACATAAGACATATCTTACTGTACAATGTTACTAAATCGTTAAAAATACGGCGACTCTGAGATACGGTCGGACGGAAATGACGAAATTATTAGGTTTCCATTTTGAAATTTGGCTACGAAACCGTAATTTTTTTTCTAACCACTAAGGTGGCAAACAAGTTGACGGTGCGCCTGATGGTTAGCTGTTACTGCAGTCTATGGAAACTTGAAACACCAGGGGCATTCTGGTCAAAAATCTAATTACTTTTGGGGAAGAGCTCATTCCACAACCTAAGCGTTCTTGGGAGGAAGTTTCGTTTTCGTTTAGGTTATAAGGTATGAGGATTAATTCCCTGTCAATAGCGAGCGGTGCGATTATACAAGCGGTATACATGTCTAAAACTTTTTGAAAGTTATGTTAGCTTAAGTGAGCTGATCATTAATATGTATGTAGATAAAACTTCATCAATCATGATCACTCAGCATTAATTAAGATAATCAAGAATGATGATGTATAGATACGGATCACAAAACATGATTGTGTTGGCATTCACACTTAATTCGAATATGACTTTGGTATGTGCAAAGAAATAGGCATCAATCAAGGTTCTGTGGATAGGACTGAGAGGAAATTGTTATTATATCAAAGATTATATAAATTTGTCGAATTAACACATAATATCTTCAGTTATGAAATATAAATTTGTAATATGGGAAATAATTGACTTTGTAAAAGTCGTATAACTTAATTAGAAGATTATTCGACCTTTTTTATAAGACCTAGAGTCGTTGAACAACGAACAAAGTACCTAATAAGATTTAGGAAAAGTAATGAAAATTTAATAATGAAATTATGTTCGAATTAAAAAAAATGTGGCATATATGATGTCGATCACAATCAAAGAAGAGTATTTTGCCGAGGAGTTTTGAGAAGATATATGTTCAATGATCAAAGTGTTAAATCATTCCACACTCACACACACACATACACATACAAACGCACACACACATACACACACGCACACACATCACACACCTAGTAGCTCATATAAACATCTTTTGATATTTCATTTAACTTCCTTAGCCAATGACAGTTCCATCTACATTAATTATGTCTATTGTATTATGGGTAACCTTCTGTGCTTTTGTTAAGGGCCTGGGTGGACTTACGTACAACGAATCTTCAGTAGTAAAGTTATGACTCAACTCCGTATTTATTTTGATTAAAGGATCTGTTTATAGAAGGAATTTGATTTGATAATTCTATGTATGTCGTATATTTAGGGTAATCGATTTCGACGATAAATCCGCATTTCCTCCTACTATATTACAAAGTCAGCAATATCTGTCCATCGACCGTAAATTCACAGTTCGTAGTTTTGCGGGTTAAATTAAAAAAAAGGAAAAAACACATCTTTATTGTCAACCTAAAGAGCTGCAAACCTATTTTTATGCATTTGCAGAACAGAAATATGTATAAGAAATGTTGCTTAGGTTAGGTTCAGGTTTTCAACAACAAACAAACAGAGCGACCGAAGCGACTCAAGCCACTGAATTAAGTTTCATACATTGAGTTGCTTTTATAAAATAATCATGAATTTTTTTTATAATTTTTGTTTCATACTAAACAACCTAGGAATTAAGTTGAACAAGGGATTTAACTATCGGGCCACGCGGTTGCGGGTAATCTTTGCTGGCGCGAAGAGTAGCAATAAATGTTTACATAACCTCAGATAAGAAATGTAATTCAATGCTACAACAAAATTGCAATCTCATATTGTTAAAACAGATAGGAACTTTAGAGTTCAACATATTCTGCAGATCCGATAAAACTATGCATATTTTCGGATTTGCATTCCCATTGGCATTATGTTAAGGTTTTTTTAAACACTTATGTGGGTGGGTTGTTATTAAAATGAATGGCCTTAAAGCAATAAACCAAAAAGTAATTCTGTTTCATTTAGTACTGACAGGTGTATGCCATTCAATCTGGATTAACTTCTGTCATTACTTATGCGTATAGGATAATTACTGCAGCTATGTCTTTGTATTATTGCAAGTAATGATTGTAATCAGTATTATTGTGCATTACATTGATGGCTAAATGTCTGTCGACAATTATGTTTAAAAATATTTCATTGTCGTCATCCATTTATTGAGATCAAGGTTGTTTGAAGGCAGGCATTGTTTTTTTCTGAAGACATATTAAAACAAATGATATAACACTCTGTAGACTGCTCTTTTTGTCTAATGTCTATATAATATGGTGTAGTTATACGTATTCATTCTGTGTGTTTTTTTTCAAAAGTAGGTTCAAGCCCCGCGTGTATACCAATAAGTCTTTCTTAATTTCTTAAGTTGATTCACATTGATTATTCACATCACTGGCTTAGTGGTGAAGAAAAACTTGCATATGTCAAAAAAAGACATATGTGAAGCCCACTATCTACATTGGGTCCATGTGTGGACTAAGTGTGGCCCAAATTACCCTCGGTGAGGGTAGGCCGTGCCCCAACAGTGTGGACGTATGAGGCTGATAAGGTATGCCTAATGTGAATGCAACAAGGTCTGATAGCAAGAAGTTAGTTAAATAGACATAATGGATAGAAAGGCAACGATTTCCATATTGAATTGTAATTGGTGATGAGAACCATTAAGGGTTGTAAAATTGCAACACATATCTATCTATAAAGAAAAGTTGATCGAAACTAGTTTTAAAAATTTGACGAAGAAAAAGGTCACATCACAAGGCAAATTAAGTTAAAGCTTGTAAATATAATTATCTTATTTTAGCTTCATTATATTAGTCACTCGTACAAAGGTCAAAACAAGATCAGAGCCAATGCTATTGTTTTAGTCCCAACTAAAAATAGTATTAGGCAGGGATTAAAAACAACTAATCAAAATGACATTCGTAACGTAGCGGTCCCTTGGGCGATCACCTCAGGGCTTGCCTTGTCGTGACGGATAAAGTTCTCCGCTCACTGAACTCTAAGTGTACTTAGAACTTCGATTCAAGGCAAAGTTACGCCACCCACAGGTTCTGTTAATGAACCGCATTGCATGTCTTACGATTTATCGCCATCTAAAAAAATAACTCGACCGACACTACACTGGTTTCGCCAGTACGTAGTTAGTTGGTGTAACAATTCATATTTCCTGTTTGGATAAACTACGTACGTACAAGTAAAGGGAATCATCGTTTTCAAATATTTTTGAACAACTTATATTCTACAGTTATATTATAAAGAGGTATTTCTTAGCTGGAATCGGTTAAGTCAGTAGTTACAGAGAGTATCCCTACATACCTTTATACATTAAAAAAAAAATATTAATTTACTAATAGAAAGCTACACTATTCCTGAGTAATATAGGGTTTATCGAAATATAAATATTTGTTTATTAAGTCAGGAGAAAGAAGACACTATTATATTACGATGCAAGGAAGCAATGGGGTGACTGAAGGGACAGAAAACGATATAGAATACTTTTTATCCCAATCGAGAGTTCCCACGGGTTTTTTCTAAGCGACCATAATCCATACGTTGTTTGTTTCGGTATGTTGTGTGTTTAAATTGCGACTTTATTTCCATGAGTTTCGAACAGAATTCAAATAAAATGGAAAGATGCCTGTGCCATGTTAGCGTCCGCGCCAGGTCCTATGTGGCATGCGCCTTAGCCTCTTTCCGAATGGATGGAGCGAAAATAAAATGTTAATCCTACCTTACGTAGTAATGATAAAGTTAGTATATAAAATAATATAGGGGAAATCATATGGCTAAAAAACTGACTTACCCTTTCAAATAAAACTGACAGTCTTAACTGTAGTCCATAGATTAATGCAAAGTCAAAAGGAAAAAAAATAACAGGGTTTAAATTCCAAAAAAAAGAAAAACGCCCCTTAAGCAGACGGAGCATTGAGCTATTGCGTATATGCGATTGAGATAACTTTCTTCTATGTTTGGCTGCACGTTTTTTTACTATGTTATCCATCTATTATATATACACTTATAATGAATAGATATATCACGTAACAATTTAAAATCTACGTGTACAACAATAGAGGAAAGAATATAACCCTTTACTAGTTTAAATAATCATGTTTTACCTTTATGACATTCCTTTCTACTGCGTGAACCACTCACAATACACAACAGTAGATTATGTATTAATAATAAACTGTTATTTTTTTCCTTTTAGTACCTACTAATATTCAAAAAACAAATAAAATTTTGCTTAACCCTTTGTTCACAGTGTCACAGTGAGTTCTGTTGCATAAAGGTTACGTAATATTTGAGCTTAGAACTCTTGCAACTTTATATGTACATTGTCTGATTAGAATCTTGGAATACAAAGAAAATTTGTGAAATATGAGATACGTTTCGTTCTCAAACTTCAAACTACGTTTTGTACTCAAACTTCGAATTGTTTTGTTTAAATGTGGTAAATGTCTATCTGCCAAATTTTTAGGTTTAGTTCAACATTGATGACACGTTTTTTTTTTTTCTCTTTTGCTGGATATATCCGCAATTGAAATGAACTGCATTTTTGGTGATTGTGTATTTTATTCCTAGGCAAATGGAGTATTTTTAAATGCCGAATTGTGAGTTGAAGCTCGTTTTTATTAGTGTCTGGGTGATAAAGAACCTAATGTGATATGTCCACGCGACATTTTCTAGATCGCCTCTGTTCTATCCCAAACCGAAATATCTTTTTCAAACCACCTTAAATTTTATGGGATATTGAAATGTGACGTAATATATATGTAAATGAAAAAACTCATAATTTTTTAGAAGTAAGTTTTAGTCGTAGACGTAGAGAACTGGACAGCGCGTTTCCTAGCCAGCTGTGAAAAAAAATAAGCGAGAGACAAGAGACCTCTTGTCTTTTTCTAACTTGTTTACATAAACATAAACAAACAAAATGGCCGATGGTGATAAAAAGAGAAAAGAAACCACAGGTTTGCCTTGTCTTCTTCTAAAGGATAGTAAATTTTGTGAGGCTATATTGCGCAGTCCATATAGTCTGGTCAACATGTACCTTTTTGGGTGAAATTTTTGTATAGTCTCCGAAAATTACGATCAAGGTGTCATTCGATTCGGAATATTATGTAGAAAGTTTAAGAAAAAGTTCTAAAAGGGGCCGATGAAAATTGCAAAAGTTATAAACAATTAAAAAAAAAAAAAAGTAGGGGTTTGGTTTTTTTTGAATATCCCGAAAACTATCGAAGATATTCGAAATTTGAAAAAAGATCTGAAACAAGAGGGAAATTTCCTAAAAAAAGTCTTACCTCCCGGAACTGTATCTTTAATATTTATAATTTTTACGGAGCCCTGAAAATAGCGCTAAAAGCGGGTAGTCTTGCTTCCGCTCGCGATTTGTCATTCGGACACGGTAACAATAAAAATCATTTTAACATATTAAATATGAATATTAAGGAATAAAAAATTTTTAGTACTATTGGGATATATAAATGAATACTAATCCGTAGGCGAAAAATTTTTATCCCCATTTTTCCATTAGTTATGCATTAGTTAATTAACTACTTTTTCTGAATAGAATGTTAACAGAAAAAAGCTGATTATTATTAAACTACAACCCTAGGATTTTTTTCACTTCGTGGAGTTATTCTTAAAAGGCATTAAAATAGATCCCCGTTGGAAAAATTTAAAAATGTTAATTTTCCACTTTTTTATTAACAATCGAAAACATTAAAAAATTAAAAACTGCATAAAAGATATTAAAAAATTTTTTTTTTTCAAATATTTCAAATTTTATGATTTCTAACGGTTAAAAGTTACATGAAAATAATTTTTTTTAATTTTTTACCGTGATTGTTTAAATAATTGTTATAAACAAATGCATTGTTTATAAGATAATCAACAATTTTTTTTTCCTAATCTACTTGTCGATATAAATTATGATTTTTAAGAAAAAAATTATTCCTTAAAAAAATTATTTATTGCTATAAAATGCATTTCTTAATTAACAATCGTTTTTTACCACTAAATATAAATATTAAGGAACCATTTTTTCTCTAAAAATCATAAATTCTATTGTTCTTAAATATTCTGGAAAAAAAATTTTTTTTTTTTCATTTTTTATTTGTTTATTTAATAAACATTTTGTTATAAACAAATGGATTTTCTTACTTTATTTTTTTTTTAATTTGTAATTTAATTATAAAAACAGCTATGTATTATTTTTTATGAAAAATTTTTTTTATCTATTTTTTATATAACAAATATCTATTTTTTATATTAAAATGAACAATTTTTTCGGTTTATTTTTTATAAACAATTGTCAATAATTAACATAAATAATAGAGCTAGAGCTGAAGTTAAAAGCTTAAATTGTTCATTAATTTATAGTGAATAAAAACGACTTGAAGTATAATTGTCGTATATATAAAAGTTTAAAAGTTATACCAATTATAAAAGAAAAAGAGCGAGATAAAAAGGCAAATTTTAATACGTAAAAATATTAAAAGTTATATAAAAAATAGATAAAAAAATTTTTTCATAAAAAATAATACATAGCTGTTTTTATTATTAAATTACGAATTAAAAAAAAAAAAAAGTAAGAAAATCCATTTGTTTATAACAAATTTTTTATTAAATAAACAAATAAAAAATGAAAAAAAAAATTTTTTTTTCCAGAATATTTAAGAACAATAGAATTTATGATTTTTAGAGAAAAAATGGTTCCTTAATATTTATATTTAGTGGTAAAAAACGATTGTTAATTAAGAAATGCATTTTATAGCAATAAATATTTTTTTTTAAGGAATAATTTTTTTCTTAAAAATCATAATTTATATCGACAAGTAGATTAGGAAAAAAAAATTGTTGATTATCTTATAAACAATGCATTTGTTTATAACAATTATTTAAACAATCGCGGTAAAAAAAATTAAAAAAATTATTTTCATGTAACTTTTAACCTGTAAAAATCATAAAATTTGAAATATTTGAAAAAAAAAATTTTTTAATATCTTTTATGCAGTTTTTAATTTTTTAATGTTTTCGATTGTTAATAAAAAAGTGGAAAATTAACATTTTTAAATTTTTCCAACGGGGATCTTTTTTAATGCCTTTTAAGAATAACTCCACGAAGTGACAAAAATCCTAGGGTTGTAGTTTAATAATAATCAGCTTTTTTCTGTTAACATTCTATTCAGAAAAAGTAGTTAATTAACTAATGCATAACTAATGGAAAAAAGGGGATAAAAATTTTTCGCCTACGGATTAGTGTTCATTTATATATCCCAATAGTACTAAAATTTTTTTATTCCTTAATATTCATATTTAATATGTTAAAATGATTTTTATTGTTACCGTGTCCGAATGACAAATCGCGAGCGGAAGCAAGACTACCCGCTTTTAGCGCTATTTTCAGGGCTCCGTAAAAATTATAAATATTAAAGATACAGTTCCGAGAGGTAGGATTGTTTTTTAGGAAATTTCCTCTTCTTTTCAGATCTTTTTCGAATATCTTTGATAGTTTTTGAGATATTCAAAAAAAACCAAACCCCTACTTTTTTTTTTTTTTTAATTGTTTATAACTTTTGCAATTTTCATCGGCCCCTTTTGGAACTTTTTCTTAAACTTTCTACATAATATTCCGAATCGAATGACACCTTGATCGTAATTTTCGGAGACTATACAAAAATTTCACCCAAAAAGGTACATGTTGACCAGACTAATAGGAAAGATTAAATAACTCGAAGTCTATGGTTTTAGTCAAATGTTCTTGTGAGAAAGGACATAAGGAATGTAATGTTTGAAAATTAACTTATAGTGCGGCAAACTCTTCTGAGTCGGTAGTGGTCGCTATTGGCCTGTATGTTAATATGACGACTGTATAGTTTTGAATTTTTTACTACTTGTTTAGAAAAGTTTGCTGCTCTGTAAACGAATTCAATGTAAGGTGAGCTTTCTTTTCGTACACACGTGATAGCTGTCAATAAATTAGTGGCCAGTACAACCTTCGCATAAGGTGCGTGTGTTGCCAGGGTCAGTACGTCAGCTGTCCACCCGCGCGGCGGAAGCGAAAGGAATTCGACATGGACGGACACCTTTGTTTTGTCATTAATTAATTCGAGCAACTCACGATTCGGCGCGTAAACGTATACATTTCACGCTTTTTTTACACACAGGCCCAAAAGATACGTAATTAACCGTGTTGTTGGCAATTGCCTATTTCAAGTTTCCTATACATTGAGTTTTCTAGGTTTAAGAGAATTTTTATACTATTAAGAGTTGAGTTACTTAGAGTATTTGGGTGAAAACATATTTCATATGATCAAATATATGTATCTATCATGGTGTTCTTTTTTTTCATTTTATTACAGAATTGATTATGTAATTTTGCCAAACTTAAAAAAAGAGAACCTAAAAACAATGCTTTTAATTTGCGCCCGTTGAGAATGGAATGCAAACTCACTTTATATTTCGATTGGCTGATATGAGTGATACGAAATAAAAATACGAAAATAAATCTTCATCATCATCATCAGTGCAGTTCCAATGCTGGACTCTCCCTATGAAAGGGACAAAGGCCGCTCCGAAGGTGCGCCAGTTTGCACAGTCCTGCTGTTTACGGCTACGGCATACAGCTATATCGGTAACCTTAGTTTTCTGTCCGATTACCTCGTGGATCGTGTGGATCCGGTCTCTAAGGTTCATAGAACCCACGGGCGATAATGACATATAAAATATGTCATATGCGGACCGTGCGCGCTCTTTGTACCTGATTTGTCTATGCTACCATGTATGTATAAAAGCGCCATCTGTAGTTCAAGATATGAACTACCGCAACGCGCCAAACAAGCAATTACAAATTTTTACTGCAGCCTAAACTTTTTAATTCATAAATTCTATAGATATCGCTAGATAGCGTTGTTTCTGGTCTCAAACTAAGCCAAGCTTATGCTATGGATACCACATAACGGAACATATACATACTTTAAAAGGTTGTCTGGAAGAGATCGCTTATTAGCGATGAGACCGCCAATTTGATATCTTTTTGCTTAATTTAGTAATGTGTTCTTTGTTTATGCGCAATAAAGTATATTATTATTATTGTTATTTTGTAAATACATTCTTATTATGCATAGAAAACACCCAGTATCAAAACAATCACATTTTCATCTCATACAAGTTTGTCTTGTGCGGAAATCAAACCCACGCCTCTCGATTTAGCAGTTGGGTCATAAGCCACTGAGCCACGGAGTCGATAATTTAGTTTGGATAAACTAATAGGTATACACAAATGAATAAGGATCGCAAGCTGCTTTACAAGTTGCAAGTCCGGTCCCATATGAGGTACTGCTGCCATCTCTGGGTGGATACATCCGGATACCAGCTTGGCCCGTTTGACTCGGTTCAACGACGGGCTGTGAAAATCGTCGACGATTCCATACTCACAAGCCGTACCGAACCCTTAAGTTTGAGGAGAGAATTTGCCCCCCTGTGTGTGTTCTACCGCTTTTATAATGGGATGTGTCCTGAGGAATTGTTCGAAATAATGCCCACGGCTACTTTCTACCATCACGCCGCTCATCATCGGCATGGAATTCATCCACACACCTTAGAACCTAAATGGTCACAGTGAAGAAACTTCCTCCGCGAACGCTGAGGTTGTGGAATGAGCTCCCTGCCAAGGTTTTCTTTAAGGACTACAGTATGGTGTTCTTCAGGAAGAAGTTATTAGATTTTTGAAAAGACAGCAACGCGCGTGATGCCCCAGGTGTTGCAAGCGTTCATATGCTGCGGTGACCGCTTACCATCAGGCAGACCGCAAGCTTGTTAGCCACCTTAGTGATATTAAAAAAAAATCATAAAATGTGAACTTAAGTAATGGGAACACGGCTGAGATGCTAAGAATAATCTTCCACATTGTAATTCCATGGATTTTAATCTAAAAATTTTTTTTTGAAAAAGCATTTACGAATATTTATGCTAGTAGGGTAAACTGAAAATTAATTTAAAGACCAGATTAATTGAAATATAAAAAAAATGATCTGCCAACAAAAAAATTATTGAACTATGAGTAACGGTAATATGAGATGGTAATGGCTCAGGCCACACACTTACACTTTGCCGGTTTTTAATATTTGTTGCTACACTTAGGTCACCCAATTTTTACTGAAAATTTTAAGTTTGTATGTATTAATGTTTTTTACTTTAGAGCAAAAAATAACGAAAATGAGTTTCTTGTATGCGAGTCCACTTAATTTTTATTTTTTTACTTTTTATTATTTGTTAGATAATCCCCCATTACAACACATATTCTGTGAAAATTTAATACTTCTAGCTTAAATAAAGAGCCATTTAAGAGAATACGATTCGCGGCGTCTCGCAGCGTGCTTCATACAAATGAATTCCCCACTTGTTTTTGACATTTACTGATCAAATACTGTGAAATTTTGTAAACATGATATCAAGCTAAATATAATATGTCTGTGTTGTAACCTTATTTGAGACTATTTTTATGAAAAACTGCAATCTTGTATAACTTTTAAACTATACAATTAAAGAAAAAACTGTCACGCGGCAGACTAAGATTTTATTCTTACAACACTGGTTTAAAATTTTATGGTATTTGAATGGTAAGTGTCCAAAATAAGTGGGAAATTCGTTGTATGAAACACGCTGCGAGGTGACGCAAATCATATCCTCTTAACGGTTGAACAGACAGACAGACAGCGTAGGCTATGTAAATGAGCTAAAAAGTAAGAGCTATGGAACCCTAAAAAGTAAAAAGTAGGGGAACTTTTATATAATTATTAGGTCCAGTTCACATTTGTATACATAAAAAAATAGTAAAATTGAATCAACATAATAACTTTAATATTTAGATTGTAAAACCTTTAACAAAACAAATATTTTGCAACCCACCTCAACTAAAAATGCCTTTATATTTATAAACTGTTATGTTGATTACATCACAGTCTTTCGATTTAACAAATAATAATTAAGTTTTAATACTATTTTTTAGTTACCTAGCGCACTGAATTGATTTCTCGAGAATTCTCCAGCAGAAAACCTAGTTATCATATAGCATAAGTAGCTTATGAAATCTCTGCGATATTGCAAATTGTGAAGATGTATTCTATTATCACGTTTCAAAGCTCTCCTGAGCGATATTAGAACGTTTTATGTGAGAACACGTTTTCTTCACTTAAACCTTCAAAACATTTTCCATTTATTCCTTTTACAATTTTCTTTCAGATTCAGCGCAATAACTTTAAACCGTATTGATCTGAAATCTTAAAGTTTTCTCAGGAACGTGTCCTTTATATCGTTTCGTGGTCCAATGGTTGCTTTCATCTTATAAAAGAAACGTTTTGAAGAAATGACGCAATGAAAAGGATCTTTTTGGCCTTAGGAGAAAAAAATGATTTGTAGAAATTTCACACTAATAAAGCAATTTCCACCTCAACTACAATGGAGAATGTAATCAAGAAATTGAAAGTGAGCCTGAATTTAATTTAAGTAGAGCATAAAACAATCTTAGTTTGTCATCGAATGAATGTTTTAGAAAAATTTTATTCAATGAGGTAGTTCGCTCTGATTTTGTTTTACATTCACTTTTGTTAATTATTTTTAGTTAAGGTATTGGATATTTTACATTACAGTTCAAAACAAAAGAGTGCATTAATTTTAATTTATGATCATCACATAAATGTTTGTTCTGTCCGGAGATCGAAACCTCGTCCTAAAGTTCAGCAGGCAGTCTAACTGTGCCAGAGCTGTCGGAATTTACAATATCAGAGTTTGATTCTGGGTTTTATTGAAATACTTACTCATTTAAAACGATTAAGCCGTACCAAGTATGTGCAAATTTTTTTAACCTCGTCGATTGTCGTCGAAAAATTTATAAATCGATTATAATCAAAACGATTTTATTTAAAAGTATTTATAAAGTATGACTTTTTATTTGTTTTAAGAAAATGCGGTTTAATAGTTAGAGGGGAGGAAGGAGGAGTAGGAATTTCCGTTAGTTTTCGGGTTTCTGATAAAAGTGGCCGCCTTTAGCCAATACCTGGACAAGATTGACAATACTCGCAGACATGTTCCACACATAGTAGAACACGTTATAAAAGTAGTTAATCCCTAGTTAGCATTATTATTTTTTTCCCTTTTTTAAAATACGCTTTTTATGAAGAAGAAATAAACAATATCTAGTAGCGGCGCTTGTGTGCTGTATAAGAGGCCTTAATTACAGAACTGTATGGCGGTGCATATAACACACTCTCAAGACGGCGCCTTAAGGCGGTCTAATAAAACTGTGACATGCGAACGAACGCGGACGGGCATGCTCATACTCGAGGGGCGTTCAAATTTTAGAACAATAGATACTGCTATAGCTTACTAAAGCAAACTTCATTAGTATTATAAAGGAGGAATTCAGGGCGGGCGCAGCCGCTGGCAAAGTTTAGTACTTAATATAAAAGAAATTAAGGAGACGTTTCATACAAGATTTTTTGTTTGAATTTATGCAGCATTCAACGTGAAATGATAATTGAAATGTTACAATTTAAGGACCGAATATTGCATTTGTTAGAGGACGCAATTTTATTTTCGGGACATGTGTGGGGGGTCAATAGAAGCTTAACCTCAAGTTTGGGGGTCGCCACCCTTGTCATCCGGGCGCCATCTTGGAAAAAGGGGTGAAAACACTTTTTTCGCGATATCTCGGAAACTATGCGTCTTACAAAAAATTCGTACATCATAATTTGTAGCAATTATATTATAAATTAAAGAAGTTATTAGCAAAAAAGTTTTCTTTTTTGCTCTATAACTTTTTTTATACATTTTACAAAAAAATTACCTCAGACCAATCTTGTAGATGATCTTTTGAGGAAAATTTTTCTCTGTAATTTTTTTTAATTTCATTCATTTAAAGTTGACCGGGTTCGTCAATGCTCATGAGAATCCGGTCAAAATGAAATGTTTAACTTATTTTTGATTTTTTTTATTGTAAATATATATATATATCTTAAAATCGTACAACTTTACTTATTCATTCCTAACTTCTTTCCCCGCCACCTATGAAGTAGAGTCTAAGGGCGCGTTTTTTTTACGCGACATCCTGAATTAGCTGGTGGTACCGCGCTATTCCTGAGTGAGAAAGTCGATCCATCTTTGCTCACTCTTGTTGGAAAACGTTTTTTTCATAGCTTTAAACGGCGGTAATAAAGACGACTCACTAGACGGCTTGCGATACAAACGATTCACTTTCCCCCATTCCTTCAGAGTCTCGCCCCAAAAACCCGATGGTGCAGTAAAGGCTGCATCAGCCAACTGCATAGTCAGTTCAGAAAAAAAATATGTTTTAAGACAATAAGTACAAAAACTGGGACAGGAAATATACAAATGTGATCAGGTACTTATATTTGTTTTGGTTGACAAAGGATAAAAAAGAAAAAAAGTAGTACTTAAAAAGACTGATTATTTAGAAGATAAAGTTTAATTTTCTTAATATATTGTAGTATATAATGTAGTTTAGAAAAAGTTATACAGCTGTTATATAGCAACATAATGGAATAGGAAATGACATCTACAGTGATCCCTTTTATGTATCACACAAAGGCTAATGAGAGCATTGAGCGACTGGATGGAGGTTGTATTATGAAGTTATAAGGAAATTGCGAAAGACGAGATTGTAACATTGAAACCATGTCATTGAACAATAGTATTGTTCACTTGTTATGAAGGTTGTATGGAAGAACGTAAATTTCATAAAAAAATCTCTTGTACCTTTTTGTTTAGGTATTTGTTTAGGTACTGGTATATATACCTAAGTCATGTTAAAACGCGAAGATTACTTTTGATTTTTGGAGTTCCGTAGCCTAATGGCAAAAATAAAGCTCTAACAGTTTTGTCATGTTGGTACGCACGAGTATGTCCGTACGTAGGTATGTCACAGTCCTATAATTCCGGCATTTTTGCATCGATTCTGATTAAATTTAATAGACATGCAAAAAAACGCAAGCCCGACTAACGCTTGGCCGGTTTTTTGAAGTGAAAACTTCTTTAGCGGCTTTGTGCACTTTTTTTTTGATTAAAAAATGTTAAACTCGCGTCAGGTCACGTGTCCTGATCGAAAATTCATATAAAATTCGTAAGACGGAACTCGCGTCAGATTTATTTACATTACGTTAGACGGAAACCATAATGCCACGCCTATTATAATTTTTATGTTTAGTTTAGGATTTTAATTCTATGACAGATTGAGATGTCAAATATACTACGTCAAAAAAGTAAATAAACAAACATTATTACTTGTTGACAATGTCAAAGACATGTCTTGTGAACTATTGTTTCCATTATCATTTTAAGTTGAATGCTGCAAAAATTCAAATAAAAATATTTTATGAAACGTCGCTTTAATTTTTTTTATATTAAGTACTTGACTTTGCCAGCGGCGGCACCCGCCCTGAATTCCTCCTTGATTTTGAGTTAATTATGTCGTCGAAACAGGGTATACTAGACTGTTGTATTGAGCTTACAGTGTTGTTCATAAGTATAATGAAGTTTGCAGCAAGCTATAGCTGCATCTATTGTTCTTTAAACTCCGTTATAGTTATTTCCGCGGGAACTTTTGATTTTTTTGGGCCTGTATGCTATTCCAGGACCTAACCTATGTATATGCCAAGTTTCATCCCGATCCGTCCAGGGGTTGAAGCGTGATTGAGTAACAAACATCCACCCAGACATACAAACTTTCACATTTATAATATTAGTAGGATTCGTCTGAATAGCCGCCATTATTACCAAAACACACAAAACTTATGATAATATAGTTGATTTTAAACTATCTTTTTTATCTTATCGTCACGTTCAGACACGATCATTAACTAGATAAAATTAGTATAATAATTTAATTTATAACATTTTTATATGAAATTATCACAGCAAAAACAGAATTAAAAGACTAAAAATAAGTGTCAAAATTGGAACGGAAATTTATATTTATTTTTATTACATTTTTACATACTATTTTTTTAAAAAGGAGGAAAGTTAAAGTTATAAATAAGTTATAAACATCATGAATTTCAATAAAATTTGTGTCCATTAATTTTGTTAAAATAACTTTTTACATGCTTTTGCCAAATTACTTAAGTGAATTGCAACTAAAGTAGGTGTGCTTGGATTTCCGTTATACGCTTTCACTAACATATAAGTGCCATGGTGCAATCAGCTAATAGCTTGCTAACTGTTTGAAACGGAGATACATATATCAATGGTGGTGCATTAGCAACGTTGCCAACAAGCAAAAACTTTGAAATTAATCATCAGTTATAGTTTTTACTTTAGAGATAGAGAGTGAATAAGGTAAAATTAATGGATTAACAAATATATTGAGATTTACCTAAAAATATATTTATAAGGTTTTCTTTTCATTTATAGAATTGAATAATTTTTATGACACGAGTTCTTAATTCTAAATAATATGACGAGCACACACACACACACACACACACACATACCTTTTTTGTACTAGTACTACTAGCAAAACGGACGTCAAGGCGATTTTTGGTCGAACAAAAGATCAAAAAGACGTTGGGTACGTACGTTTGATTTTTTCTAAATAGTCGTATAAAAGAATTTTACTGGACTTTTTGGCATTATTTGCTTTTATATTATATAAACATGTCAAGTAAACGCCTACTCCTAGAATTTATAGCATGCTGTTGCTAACGCTAGCACTTTTCTCATCTTAAAGCCACGACTCGATTCATTTACATGATAAATCGAACTTGATCATCGTTTTTCCGTAATATAAGTTAATACCATTTTGCTCTTGTTTTCCGACGCTCCCACCCAATTACCTACTACCTTAATAACTCACGCTCACAAGCAGGTAAAATAATTAAAGATAGAAAAATTACTTGCGCCCTACATGAAACCACCGCTGCGCTGCCCTACCTTAGATTCAACTCTAGCTACAGCCCTGTCCTGACTCCACTCTAAGTGCCAAGTTTTTACTTCTTACTATAGTATACTTTTTAGGTAGATATACAATAAAAATCCTATAAAAGGAAGTTGTCTTAAAAAAACATCCGTTTGGTTACTTGAAGCGCTATTTTATTGTCATACATTTATATCGTTTGCGTAAATGCCAAAGTAACAAAAAAATTTTTGCTCGCTTACTTCTCATCTCTATAATAACTATACAGCTATAGCCTTAACTTAATTAACTTAACTTCTCTTGTGTGTCTGTATGTATGTATGATAGCTTTTTTTTTCCTTTCGATATCTCAAGAACCAATAGACCAAATTGCTCTCGTGACCATATCAATCGATACGCCGCGTCGAGAGTGTGTTCACGAAAAAAGTGTAAAAAACTAATTTATGTATAAATTCTTAAATAAAAAAAATATTCTCAAGAGACGTTGCCCACGCGGTACTTGCTACCGAACTATTTTTTTTTATTTATACAGTCGAAGGCGTCTAGCCTGAGCAATTGTTAGGTTCAGTGTGTGGCGAGACGGGGGGCAGATCAGACTAAAATTTAAGGACTGTGTTCTTCGAGATATAGTTCAAACCCTGAGAAACGTGAAAATACGATTGATGAACTTTTGTTCGATAACAAAATTCTAAACTAATCAATATATTTTTTAAGTCTTTGCAGAGGAATCTTCAAAGTTCTAAGTGCTTTAAACCCTGAGATAGAACATTATTTGATAACAAAGATGATATTGTATAATAAACTTTTAATTTATTCCATGCATTTCAATGAAAATCTCAGTGAGTTGAGATGTAGCTGCTCTACTCACGCACGCTTAGTTACATATCACGTTATTTTTGGTTTTACACAAGATTTCTGTCACGTAGTACTGCCTCTTAATTAACACAAGAAGTTTTGTCACAAGCCAAGAAGTTGTTGACAACAGAAACGTGTAATTTAGGTACATGCGCGGAACATTACGTCCGGTTTACGATCCAAATCAGTGTGATAAACACAGTCTCGTAAGAATTGCAGCGTAACATGTTTGCGTGCGTATATGCAACCGGAATTGTGCAGATGTGCAGTCAATTACAATATTTACGTTATATGTGCATCAATAATAAAACCGCTGATTATTTTTAGTAACATACATAATGGTAAAAAAGTATTATGTAGCTATAATTAAGTTACGTTAAAAGTTATCGATTCATAGATAATTTTTCTTTCTTTTGATATATGGCAATATATAGCTTTATGCCTTTATGAACATATACAGCAAGGTAAGTAGGTTGTTGCAAGTAGATAGGTAGGTTAGATGGTAGGTAGGTAGGGTTACAAAACTTGATCTTCGTCCAGCAACTGGTCAATAGAGCCAATTGGTCAATGAAGATTGTTAACCAGCCTTTATTCAGACCATTGTCATCACACGGTCCCAGTGTGGATTGTGAACGTCACATGCCTACCTCCGTGTTTTGACGTGTGCATGTTTCCTCACGAATCATAGTGTAGGGATTAGCGGACTCAACCTCGTATTTTATTTTGCGGGATGTTTTTTTCTTCAAATTTTTTCCACAGTTAGTATGCACCCTAAGAGGCTACTTTTTACCATCGTAGCATATCGCTTTCGTAGAATGAGCCTAAGGTTTTTTCAAAAGACTTTAGAATAAGGTTTTTTTAAGAAAGAAGTGATTAGATAAAGGGTCTACATGCCCAAGTTGAGAGTAGGCAGTGCCTCAACGGTGGGAATCTATGAGGCTGGGAAAAATGGCCCACCATAAGCGCTCTTTAGCTGTATCGAGCCGCGCATTCAAACAAAATTGATCCTTATTGCGTTAACGACAGGGCTAATTTAACTTTGAAGTTTCTAATTTAGTGAAAATTCTTCAATAGTACTCTATTTTATTCTGTGGCATGAAACTAAGATTTGTTCTTTGCTACCTATGTGTTTAATTTGGTAAAAGCTTATGTTGCTCTCTGCATATGTCTATCAACAAATATAACCTATATTAAGTCATTAGCGATAAGACTACCTTTATATAATAATACTTTAAGTGTCTTTTTAATTGTATATATCTGTTACATTGTGTAACAAGGTACTACATTACTACTTCTTTTTTTGTGGAAAATGGTTTTTCTTTCCGTTGTTACGTTACGATTTTAAAAGCCATTAAAACTTTAGCAACTTATATTTATGAAAGTTTCACAGCTATTATTGTATATCTTTTTAAAAATAATTGACAATATCTCAATATGCTCAAATCAATTTTTTGATAACTATCGTAGTTTTTTATTAAACGAATTTTTATTGATTTTGCGCAACTTTTACGAGTTACTAATATAAATATCATTACTTCTATGACTTCTTGTTCCTTACCACCCTCTTCATACGTCCGCAATGTTGGGGGCATCGGCCTCTCCCTAAACCGAGGACAGTTTGGGCACAAGCGGGGCCAGTACTTATTGTGGACTTACATATGATTTTTTTGACGTATGCAGGATAGTTGTGTGCATAATCAATGTACTTGAGATATTAAGAATAAAATTCGTTGGTGTACACGCCGGGATCGAACCTCTGCCTTCTGCCTATTTTGGCTCTATGTCTAATTACCTGCGTCTCATTCATTCATTCATTCATTTTGTTACTTGAAATCTCTTCGATCCTGTCTTCCAAGATAAAAATAAAAGTTGTTATTTGGGCAGATCAATATTCGAATTATTTTATTTTTTTTATTTTTTCTTACGGTCGAATCAGCCAATCTAAGTTTACCATACTATATCCGTTCAACAATCTGTTTTCCTATTGGTCGAACGACGACTAATTTGTCATTTGACTCAATTCGAAGGAGAGCTGCACCTGTGTCTGTGTGACCCGTTGGAGAGGTTAAAGGAAGTGATCGCTAAGAGTAAACATTTTTAATCCTCATAAAAGTAACTTTTGAAGCAGAAATATAGTTCTGCCTTTTACCTGGTTTTTTTGAAATCAGCCTCTAAGGCGGTGAAATGGGATTGTAAGTTTATATGAAACTCCGCAAATTTCAAGGTAAATTTGACCTTTTTGTTGGAAATTCTTATAAATATCTACAGGCAAGTAACCAGTCCACAACCGACTCTTCATTGAGCACCTGCATGTAACTTTACCAATGTCATCAAAACCAGCCAGATACAAATAGTACAGCCAAAGAGATTTAATTACAAGTTTATACATCCTATATGCGAAAAATCTTTTTCCCAGACCTATTATTTACCAGTATTTGACGTTTTACTGCTGACCTTCTAGTGAATCTCACAAACCGATGAGCACTAGCTACCTTTTGAGTCAGGCATTGGCATGTAGCTTGGACATTGTAAAGATCGGTCTTCTATCAAAGTTGCCATGTTACGGAATGCTCTAGGGTTTGTGCAAATGGGTGCCTCGCTTTCTGTCCGAGTCGTAGTTGATGGTAGTTGCTCTGATAGCATGTCTATGTTATCCTCTACGCTGTTTCTACTGCATAACAATGACATGTTGTCCATCAACAACAAACATTGCTATGCAGGTAACAGTCCTGGAGAGACTTCACGCGCCGTGCAAACATCCATCGTCAAAAGCGCTCCTCTATTGCATGAAACTATTGAAACTATTGTAGCAAAAAAAATGTTGTGAAATCTTATGAAAATTGTATGAAATCGAGACCACTTTGTCCTGACTGGGGACGGGAAAATCTGGTCCGATATAACCCTACGAAGACACAAGTCTGCGTGATCATTCATTGAGGTCCCACAATTACAGAACACACCCCTCACCTATATATTGGCAACACTGCGGGGACTGGCAATTAATATTTAAATTTTTATTATTATTATTTATTATTTGCTCGTATGTATGAAGAATATTATAGCGTTTTTTAAAAGTTTTTAAGCGATGAAAAACTAACCGAAAAAAAATAAAAAAATAGGTCTAGATTTTGCTTACACTCTTTTTAGATCTAAGTCATAACGTGGCGTGACTGGCGTATCGATTGATATGGTCAAGAGACAAATTGGTTCTTGCGATATCGAGGGGCAAAGCTACATGCACACACACACACATACACATACAGACATCACTCGAAAAATGATGGTAAACGATTCTCCAGGTCTCAAAATGTAAGTTTAGCAATTTCTATTTTCGGACCTATTAAAATAACTTAGTAAAAAAAAGTAAGTGCTCAGGTTTTCAGTATCATTAGATTGTAATATAGGCCATTATATTTTTATATTTTCTGAAGTTGCTCTATACAATAAATTCCGGCAACTGTGCGACAATATTAAAAAATATTGGCTGATCAGAATCTCCTATAACCAAAAACACCGAGCTCTTCATTATTCCTTCTCTTTTTTAAACAGAATGGAATAAAAAATATAAAGCAAAATTCAGTAAACTTCGGAGATTATAAAAAGATTAATTTTGTATGAAGTTGATGGCGTTGGACTCAAAGATTTGCTCAAAGTTTAACTCAAAGATTATTAGTATAGAACAAAATCATTTGGAAATGCTTATGTCCATCAAAAATTAGAATAACGTTCCTAAACTTTGTCTTACGTATGCCTATATCCGTTTATTAATATTTTTTGTCTTCCAAGCGAGGTGATTTGTCAATGTTGTGATTGATTGATAGTGAAAATTATTTCCGCGTGTTACAACACGATGTGGACGTAAGATAAATAAGTGTAACATGAAATAGGAGCAAAAGCTGCGGAGAAACGCGTGATGAATGTGTTACGCAATCGTCCGCAAGCTCTTAATTTCATTTCGTCACATAAATGGAATTTCCGTTTTCGCAAAGTACCTACCTATGTGTTTATTATTTAACTTACCTTTTTCCTTTTGTGTCTTGCAGGCATGTGCAATTTAAAGATACGTACATTTTGTTAAACTTTGTTGATGATTGTATGAAAGTTGCTTGATTCTAGAAGTTTGCCTTCAAATGGCAAGTTTTCCCTTAAGGCTATTTGATTTTCCCTAGCAAAAGCGTGCCGTTTCGACCAGTGTATGAAGACATATTACACTATAGAAGCATACAAACAAACACAGTTCCACGCACGATAGGCGCTAGCACGTGACCGCACGTTGAAAATATCGATTTTCTTAGTGAATTGTTGGTACATATTTTTTATATTTTTTCTAAATGGTTTTAAAAGCCAAACTATTATACTATTAGTTTCAGTTTATTAAATCCACTTAATTACTGCTTGCTTATTCACGTAAAATATAAAATTAATATTATTGATACAGGCAATTTAAATTAATTGAGATTAATGAAAAAAAAAAATATTTTACAGAAAAAGGTTTTTTTTTTAAATTTAACAATAAAATAATATCGAGGAACTAACTCATTATAATAATATTAGAGACGGGAACAAAAGAACCAATTTAAAATATTTTTTACAATACCTTTAAAGTCTTATGTTTTGTTTTTTCGAGTTAATATTAATATAACAATATTAATATAAATCTTGATACTTATTCCCGATGGGGTTAGTTAGATAATATTACAAATTTGCACAGTCTTGCTATTGCATAATCTACTGGTATGTTCCGAATTGTTCATCGTACATATACTCGAGTTACTATTTATACACTAATTAGTATCTTTACCTTTTTTTTTGTTCTATTTATCAGAAACAATAACTACTGAAACCTTCGACACCGTTGAAAGAGAAACCATTGCGTCACTTAAGCCACCAAAAAAAAAACTTAAAACAACTAATTAATGAATTATGAAAATAAAATAAAATACCTGTAATTTTAAATTGAAAATGGAGGAGTGAGTTCTTGTACGTATGTAGGGATATCTGTAACAAAACAAAGAATTTAATTTTTAAAATACTGTCCTTTAAAAGAAAATATATTAAAGAGGTATTTTTTTATTGGTGGTAACTAATTACATTTAATATATTCAAAAAAAAAAGTTTTCATCCATTCTAATTATACATAAATTTTAGCGGGAAACGTGTCGACTTTTTCTATCTATTCATTTTTTATTAATTAACTTTCAGGTAGTAGAAAAAGTAACGTTCGTACCGAGTACAACGTGACTTTTCTCACCCTCGGAATAAAAGTTTTCGACGTTCGCCTTCAGTTGACGTCGAAACTAGCTTCTTCTCACGGGTAAGAAAAAGCGTCATTTTGTACTCGGTACGAAATAAACTATTTCACAAAACGAAAAATAAAATATTACATTACAAGCTGCTGGTGGTGGCAAAGTGGTTTCGGTGTTTGCCTCGCTTTCCAAAGGACGAACGTTAAGACCGGCGTACTACTAATGAGTCGCTTTCTAAATTTTTCATTTATTAATAATTATACCAGTGGTGGTGCCACTGGCTTTTCGATGAAGGAGAACATCATAAACAAACCTACGCATGTCGAAAATAAAAGACGCATTGGGCCTGGGTACAGCAATTTAGGCTACAGTCTGGCCTAAATTTCTCTCGCTTAAGACAAGGGCAAGCTGGTGCCCCAGCATTAGTAAAGCAATATCTTAACTAGGTGGCGTAACGAAACCCATTCGGTTGAAAGTGAAAACCACCTTAGTATAGGCGATTATTACTCTACAGTAAGTAAGTGATTTGTAACGCAAAGCATAATCAAACTCACTGGCAGTATTTGATTGCGTAACAAAAAAAAGTTGCACTCCGGGAGTGCCGGCAGAAGTGAAAACCTTTACACACGATTCGCGCTTAACACTCAAATATGTCACAAGACATGTCTTTGACATTGTCAAGAAATAATAATGTTTGTTTATTTACTTTTTTGACGTAGTATATTTGACATCGCAATTTGTCATAGAATTAAAATTCCATATCCAACCTCCCTGTACTATTCATAATACTCATAATCGCGAATACTAAAAATAAAAATTATAATAGGCGTGGCATTACGGTTTCCGTATTTTACAAAGACAAAGATGCACTTTGTTCAATTTCCATATTTTAAACACTTTATATACACGAATTTTACGAATACACAGCGGTATGGCCACTACACAGACGGTCGAGCCATCAGCTGTCACCATCCATGGATGCGCGTAGCACGCTGTAACATAAACACACACGACCATTCGCGCAAGCGCCCTGCGCCGCCTAAACGAAACAGCAGGCGCAGGCATACATTTTCGCCGCGCCGTAGAAAGAGAGGGTGATATTCCCTCCCCTACGCCGCGCCAGCTGTCTACTCTCCATCCGTCTTACGAATTTTCACGATCAGGACACGTGACCTGACGCGAGTTTATCTTTTTTTACCCATACCAAAAAAAGTGCACAACGCCGCTAAAGAACTTTTCACTTCAAAAAAAACAAGAACTATAAATTAATTGACTCAATTAATCCCAAACCATTATTTCTTGAATGAATTTTGTATTGTAGTGTTTAAAATCAGTTAATCAATACAGAGTCTTTCTTCTGCAAGGGTTCCGTAGCCAAATGGTAAAAACAGAAACCTTATTGTTTTTTTCATGTCCGTCCATCCATTCGCCGGTCCTTTTGTTACACCTTTATAATTCCGCTGTCATTCTTCGCATAAATTCTGATGAAATGCAAAGAGAATATAATACTATGAAATGCTCTATAGAGATCTGTAATTGAATTTAAAAAAAAGGCGCTCCCTATCGTGTGGATTGTAGTTGGATATATTTCACTTAAGGCGAATATTATAATAAGGCTTTAAGTCAGTATTTAAAAAAAAAACATGACAGTTGTTGCAAAATACATATTAAAAAAAATTGCCTGTAAAGTCGGTATACGGGCGAAAGTTTTACGTGACAATGATTTTATGTCTGTCTCTCTCGCTCTTAGGCGGGCGCGTGCCTCTCACTCGCTCTCATTGTGAGCGCATAACGTGAGCGGAGCGTAACGCAGTTTCTTGAAGTGTCACCCGGCAAACCAATTTATAAGACGTTGTCACGTCAAAAAATCACGATAGGTTAATCATCTATAAATAGTTCCAACGAAAATTGATTTGTAAAAAATCGGTACTCTTTTTCATATTTTTTCTGATCTGCTAGCCACTTGGCCAGTCATGTTTTTTAACTTCTTACTAAGTCCATTGAAATGTTACATCAGCTTTGCATTTGTTAGAGGACGCAATTTTATTTTTTTGAACACAGTCAACTTTGGAGCGCTGTAACAGCGTTTTAAAAGAATGAAATTAAAAAAAATACAGAGAAAAAAATTCCTCTAAAGATCATCTACAAGATTGGTCTGAGGTAATTTTTTTGTAAAATGTATTAAAAAAAGTTATAAAGCAAAAAAGATTTTTTTTATAAAAAAGTTATAAAAACATATTTGTAGGCAAAACAATTTGCTACAAATTATGTCTTACGAATTTTTTGTAAGATGCATAGTTTCCGAGATATCGCGAAAAAAGTGTTTTCAACCCTTTTTCCAAGATGGCGGCCGGATGACAAGGGTGGCGAACTTAAACTAGAGTTTAACCTTCTATTGACCCCCCACACATGTCCTAAGAATAAAATTGCGTCCTCTAACAAATGCAATATTCGGTCCTTAAAGTGTAACATTTCAATGGACCAACAGCTTATTTGCGTTTATCAAAATTTGACAACCTTGTCAAATACTCTATTGTGCCAGTTCACTTGGCTTTTTATAATTTTTTATTCTACATTGACAAATAAAGCATATCGCCAAACTTATGGTTAAAAACCATATGAATCCCGCGGTTTCTCCCGCAAAAAACCTATTCTTGTTGGAACTTTCGATCGTGACAAAAGTATTTTTATCCTCTCCGGTTACTACAGTTATTATGTAATGTTATGTTATGAAAAATGTATGCAGGTATATATACGGATTCCGAGAGGTAAATCAGACTTCCACACATTTTTGTTTCGAATTCCAGAGTTCAAAAAATTGCTCGAGACTGTTCCCAATAAGGTCCCTGGTCGAATCATTGCTTCGCAGAAACGTAAAGAATCTTTTCTTACGACTTAGTTAATAACATTGATATTTTGAACTAAAAACTTCAAATTTAAATCTTAAAACATTAAAGCCTTTGCCAATCAGGAACAGCGTAACTTTCTGTTAGTGAAAGAATTTTAAATATCAATTCAGTAGTTGTCCTACATACAAACAAACTACAAACACATTTTACCTCTTTATAATATTTGTAAGATTTACTCTGGTCCAATGATATTATTAACCATTTTAAAATTAATTAATTCAATATACCATGCAATAACTATTAACGACAAAAAAATATTACAGAGGTCAAAGGTCAATGTTAACTTTTTTTTCCGTAGCTTAGTAAGTAACTAAAAGATCTACTGAAAAGTATATATACACTTGTGGTTGTGATACGTAGGTACTTAGATGAAGATTGGCAATTTCGTGAAGACCCTTCAGATCTTTGATAGTGTGCTTAATGTTGGGCAATAAAATCCATACGTGCCATATTGAAAGGAAGTCCCTGTTAGGAGGTAAGTGGTAAATTGTCTTCAGGCTCGTTTAGGGTTCAGGCTCAATGGTACTAAATTAACAGTTTTCTAAGAGAAAGTTTGAACTTTAAAAGTTCTGCTTTAGTCAGATAGGTTTTATTGAATTGAGATTGAGATAGTAAGATTTAAGTTTTTCTTTGTATTTTCTTCGGACCCTTATATACCTTTTCTTCAATAAAAAGTAATGATTATTTCCTAACACGAAGCACATTTACGAATCTATTTGTCTACATACATACAAAGTTTACTGTTAAAATTATCCTGAAGTTGACTAAGTATATTATTTTTCTTTTTTTCTGTAAGATTAGTCCAGTGCGGCTGATGCAGCCATTATTGCGCCCCATCGGACTCTGAAGGAGTCTCGGCTCATGTAGCGCCCAACGCTCAAGGGCCTCGGCTTGGGTTGTCGCTCTTCGAGTATCACAGAGAATATGACAAGAGTTGTATGTATAACTATTACACTTACGAGCAAAATTAAATAGTTACTTACATAAACAACGATATTTCATAAACTATAGTAAATATAGATTCATGGAACAAAAAGTGTATCAAAAAGAACTTTATTTCACACTCGAATCATTAAATAAGTGATAAAATACCCTTCAATGTTAATTTGATTTGGATAGAGCTATCATGAGTTAGCTAGGAAATATTGTCGTCTATGTAAGTGACTAGATATCTTTGCTCGTCAGTACATGACTGTGGATTATTTTTCGACCATTTGAACGTGCAAGAGATTCGACATTCACATTTGTTGAGCTTAAGTTATGTGCAACTTAAACGTGATAAATAACAGATGTAACGTCATGGTTTATATGCCCTAAAGGGTTAACCAGCGGTTGTATATACACCCACATGGCACATCTTAAGGTCAAATAAGTATTCTTTTAAAAGAATACAATTCCCAGCGCCTCGCAGCGTGCTTCATACAAACGAATTTTCCACTTATTTTTGACATTACTAATTAAACATCACGAAATTTGGAAGACGCGTTCTAAGAATAAACACCTAGGTCTGCAGGGTGCCAGTTTTCTATTCAATTGAATAGGTTAAAAGTTAAAGAGGATTCTAGTTTTTCATACAAAGATATTTCAAGTTACTTAATATTTTAAGGACAGATAAGTATTTTTTTAAGCTAATTCACAAACTTAAAAGAAACTTTGGACTTGACTATAAATATTCATAAATTCATTTCGTTAAAACTTTTTGTTTTTAAAAGATACCTACTTTTAATGCAAAAAAGTAACAAATGGGTATTTAACTGTAACATCAGTTCTAATGAAACAAAGCGTACACAAGGTATTTATGAATCGGACGTAAACATAGCTAAGATAGGATACATAGCCTGGGTTCCTAAATTCGAACCAGCATACTTGCCAGTACGGTGTGACGTCATAATCTAACGTCATACTGCTGTACTGTTCCGAAATATGACGTTAAACCGTACTGGTCAGAATGCTGGTTCGAATATAGGAACACGTGCCTAAACCTTGAGTATGAAGTGAAAGTAAGGTGCATTTGAGTATTTGAAATAAAAAAGGTATAATTAATACTGGCTAAAGAACATAATACTTTTCGCTTCAAGGTTTTTGTCATTATCATTTTTTTACTAAATCAAAAGTAGTAAGCTCATTACAAATAAATATAGTAAAAAGTAGACTATTTTATAAAAACTTTATTGTGAAAATACGATATTATTATATGAAATATCATGGCGTATATATAAATTTAGCAAAAAAGTTTTCTCAGTAAATACAAAGAACTAAAAATATTCCTTTTATAACAAAATATTAGTCTATGCTAACAAAGTCATGTCACGACCAAAGATTATGATCTTTGAAGTCATTCAGTTGACACAAAAAGAAAACCTTGGCCTCGAAAATGTCTTTTCCAATATTTGTTACAGAAATAATCAGTTATTTTGTTTATATAACACGGTTATTGCTTGACGTGATTCAGAATAAAGTTTGACATTAATTATTGATGTCGGATCATTACGGTCTATTAAATGCTGCCATGGAATTTGTTATTATTCGTACTAGTTGTGCCCGCGGCTACACCCACGCTAAAGTTGTTCCTGCGGAAACTTTCGATTATTCCGGGATAATGTATGTGCTAATTCAGGGATAATGTATGTGCTATCTCTGTTCTAAATTTGATTCAATTCCGCCAAGCTGGTACTCCGTGAAGGAATAACAAATACACACATTTGCATATATAATGTTACTAGACTTTGCCAGCTAGCTCGGTTATCGGCGAGGAACTCCTTCAATACCGCCTTAATTATACTAATGAAGTTTGCTATAGCAAGTTATGGTTCGTTTAATTTCTATTATAGTTATAGTTATTCCCGCGGGGACTTTTAAATTTTTCTAGATAATAAGTACCTATGTGTTAATCCAGGATGTCAGCTATGTCTATACCAAATTTCATCAAAATTGGTCGAGCCGTTTGAGTGTGAGAAGTAACAAACATACACACTCCCAAACTTTTGCCTTTATAATATTAATGTAATTAAGTGATATTTAATAACAGTTCTGTTTTAATCTTTAAAAGTGTTAAATTGATATTTTAGCAACGAGTCCGGTACTAATTTATTTCAATTGAGTTACAGAATAAGTAAAAGTTAAGGTTTTATCGAAAAAAGGCAAAGTGTTGCTAATAAATTAAATTTTATTTATTGTTGTCGATTCTAAAATGATTTAATTCTTTGCAATTTTGGTCGCACTTTTGTATTTTATTCGTGAATGAAAGATTGAATGGTTTAACAAAGCGATTTAAATTTTTTTTCGCTTTCAGTTTTGAGAAAGATGTCTTTATTATTAAGATTTGAAACACAGTGTTACTTAATTTTTTTTTTGTATTATGTGTTGGTAAGTATGATTACTCAACGCAAAAAAATTTTGATGGAGAATGAGGTAACGTTATATTCAAAGTTATTCGGGAAAGGAATATTTATCAAACAGGTAGAAGTGTGTTTAAAAACTAATTATTGTGAATTTATTTATTTTATTTTATTGCGCAGCGTATTTTGCCACTTGCCTCCATCAATTACACGTAGTGATTTTGATGATATTTTGCCCTAAATTATTTTAAAAATTGCTACTGTGTGGCGTTTGCATAACAATCAAATTACTTGGTATTTGCTGAGACCTCCCTCTCTTCCTCAGGTGAGATTGGGCTCGACCCTCTTCCCCCTAAACGTCTCACGTAATTAATGGACGTCCCCTTATATCAGACATGTCGAATTTATAGGATGTCATATAGCCTATGTCACTCGGGCTATAATAACGCATCGATTAACATCTCATTCATCAAAATCGGTTAAGAATTTTAAGACGCTAATGTGAAATATACGTAAATATAAACTTACATACATACAGTTCTTAAATCATAACCCTTCTTTTTGGCTTAGAGTCAAATTTTTTGAGTCAACTTTCGCTTAGTACAGGATTTAGCCGGTTCTCCTGGATGATAACCACTGTGATGAGCGTTTCCGATTATCGTATAGGATCCATTTTTCATCACAAGCAATGATACGATTCAAAATCCCCGCGTTATTACGACGGTTGAGTAACGTGGCGCAGCAGTCGACGCTTTTTTTAATTTGCTTTACTTAGTTCATGCGGAAGGTACCCATTTTTCAAGCTTTTTCTCTTTACCAATTTGTTTCAACTGATTTAAAATGGTTTTATCACTCACATCGAAGCCTGCAGCTAACTCTGACGTGGTTTGAGATGGATCCTATTCCGTGATTTCAATTCCTCATTGACAGCTAGGGTCTCCAGCCGTCCACGAGGTTTGTTCTGGAGGTCAAAATTTCCAGAACGAAAGCGTTGGAACCAAAAACTTACTGTGTTTTCTTTTACAGTGGCTTCTGAGAACACATCATTAATCCTTCGAGCTGTTTCTGCAGCGGTAGTGCCGCGATGGAATTCGTATTCGAAAATAATGTGATATTTTATGTTTTCCATATTGAGCAAAGAACGATGTCAAATCAAAATTGAATGATGCGAAAACAAATGAATTATTACATTCGAAACACACATCTTTGCCACCTTAGTGTTAATTTTTTTATAAATAAGCCTTACACATTGCCATAATACTTAAGTCACTATATTGAAACTAAAGAGGTAGATATTTGTCGACGATTCCAAACTCACTTGCGGTATCGAGCCCTTAAGTCTGAGGAGAGACTTTGCCTCACTGTGTGTGTTCTACCGCTTGTACAATGGGTTGTGTTCAGAGGAATTGTTCGAAATGATGCCCACGGCTACTTTCTACCATCGCACCGCTCGCCATCGGCAGGGAATTCATTCTCACACTTTAGAACCTAAATGGTCGCGTACAGTGCGGTTTCAGAGAAACTTCCTCCCGCGAACGCTTAAGTTGTGGAATGAGCTCCCTGCCAAGGTTTTCTGCAAGGACTACAGTATGGAGTTCTTCAAGAAAGAAGTTATTGGATTTCTGAAGGGTCGGCAACGCGCAAGTGATACCCCTGGTGTTGCAAGCGTCCATAGGCTACGGTGACCGCTTACCATCAGGCGGGCCGTAAGCTTGTTTGCCACCTTAGTGGTATTAAAAAAAAAAAAAAAAGTATTTGTTATAACCTCACTTTTATTAGCTCTTCTTTATAACTTTTTATTTGTATCACAGCGATATTGGTTCCTTGTAAGTATTCAAATACAATTTGAAGGGTTATTTACTTTAATAACTAGTAATGGGCAAGTCACACAATATGTATGTTTGTATGTATGTAGCAGGACTGAATGGACCAAGTCTAAAGAAAGTACGGAGGCGTTATTCAAATCAGTAAATTTAATCTAGCCCCGACATAATTCTTTCCTACATTGCTGCTTTACATAGCTAATCTTCTTCGTCATCTTCATGGCTGGTAACGATAAGCAAACTAGCAATGTAGGTCATTATTAGTACCGGCACTAGATGATTTTAATGTGTTGGATGAAAAAAGGAACAAAAGTGACTAAATAAGGTGGAGATGTAGGAAGTACAGATGTAGAGGCGTGCATTTGGGAAGGAAGTCTAGCAGTAGATGTGCTGATGATAAAGGTTGCATATTCAGAGAGTTTTTTAGGTGGATTTTAAAACTTACCTGTATATAGCAAAAATAGGATATTTCATAATAAAAAAGGCTATAAAATGCAATGAGCCAACTGAATTGGAGTAGCGTAAATATATGTTTATGTTTTTAAGAAACGCCTGTGCCTATTTAAAAAATGCAAAAGTAATTAAAATATTTTTTAACAAAACAAACGTTCCGTATCTAGGTACGCAGCGTTTTGAAAGTCACACAATGTCTGTAATATTTATTGTTACATTGAAAATTTGAAACACAAATAAAATGAGCCTATTGTGTGCCTAAATAGTAAATTATTGGAATGTATGACTCAAAATTACTGGTTAGAAACTCAATATTTTTTTACCCGTAAAAACAGCGGTGCTAACCTATTGGCGTAATCACAATAGATACATAAATAAAGTATTTGCGCAACAAAAAATTGTGTTACAATTACCTGCATCGCAATTGGGTTGCACATGGGCAAACACGGGTAATTGAATTTCAGTAATTTATCCAGAGAACGCTGCACCTAATTTGATAATTTTTTGCCTTTAATTAAGGAATAAATAAAGACTGTTTTTATGCACACTCTTTTTCTGTTTATATTGTATTTATCGTGAAGAATAAAGTTTAGTCATTCGTTAAGCAGTTTCTTATGAATCTTTACTTACTGTTAAATGAATGAATAAATGTTTAGAAAACCCATCGACCATTTGTCTAAATCAAAGATTTTTTGTCACAAAATAGAAGTCATACTTAATCAGCCATATTGAATTTTAAAAAACTAAACCACTTGTTCAGTATTTCTTAAAAAATGATTCAGTTCGATTCAGAGTGAGGGGACGTCGATTGAGTTATCGATGAAGCAAACCAAAGCAAAGCCAAGTTCACGTACATACATAAATATATCAAATACATACATAAACATCACTCTGAAAACAGTCTTAAATGGTTCGCGCTGGCTCAAAACATAAAGAAAACACAAATTCAGAAATTTCTATTTTCGGACCCATCATAGTAACTTGCCATCTCAAAAAGAAATTAAAAATAAAAGACAATACCTAAAAAACACCAGCCCCAGTACGCAAGATCGACTTTGAGACAACTGAGTAACTACAAATCTGTAAGGTGACGGCTTTACTACGCCATATCGAATGCAAATGGTGGTGGATCTATATATTCTTTGAAGAATTGATGTCCTTACAAAGTAAACTCTTTATTTTTTAAAACAACTTCGTAGACCTTTCTGTAAGTATGTACAGCTTAATTTATACAGTCCTGGTCCATAACTATTGCATAATATCATAGAAACTCTGCGGGATATAATATGAATCTATGCTCAGAATTTTAAGCACCGCTGAGAATACTCGTAAAATAGAATATGGACGCTGCCGCGCAAAAAAGGTTCAATAGTGGCGGACCACGATTCGAAAAACTTTATGTAAACTGATGTTATAGTGGGCGCCATGGTTAGTATCTGAATGCATGTGCCTCAGACCTGTTGTTGGTGTTTAGAAGCCTAAACAGGCAGTCTATGATCACCAATGGACGTCTTGTGGTTAATATATTTATAATAAATTAATTATTTTTACATATTATTATTATTTTATTATTATTACATATTATTTTATGTAGAAATGAAATTGTATATGTCGCGGCCATCTGGTTTAATTAGCCAGTTAATTGGACGCTTAGGCTCTACCTAGATCGTCAAGTATAGAAAAGAAATAAACAGAAATCGCATTGTATAAGTCATGTATGTTGGGTTAGGTTCAGTTTATCTTGTGTCAACGAAAGCGAGCGGTGCGTTCCAGTCAAGTTTCATACAATAATCTGTTCAGTTATATGATAATTTCATTTCCATACCTAACGATTTTCCTAGGGGTTCAATTAACTGACTAATTTGACAGATAAGACGTACAGTAATTTCATATTCGATTTTCTTTGCATGGCCTCAAAGAGAATATAATCATCACGTTTTACATAGCCTGTTATAAAGCACGCACTTGTGCACAATGCACCTTGATGGCTCAATTGGTGATACAGCACTGAGACGGAATCTCAGGGTTGCAGGTTCAAGTCCAGGCTCGAGTTTAACATTTCGACTGCATCTCTTCTCATCCCCCCGATCGACCTCGGCATCGTCGTAAAAATATAGTTAGGCGGCCTCGGCACGTACTAACGGCCTCAGGTGACGATCTCGCTATCCGGATAGCGAGATTAGTCTCAACGACCTCCCCCGATAGGGCCTTTCTCCAAAAACGACGACGACGTCCCCGGGTTCGTCGGCGCCCACCAGGATACACGAGGTATCAAAGAGTGCCGGGGCGCTTCTCGCCCATACTCAATCGCAACCGCACCCGCGTAACGGGGAACTTCCCTCCTGGCAGTGACTTACCTTCGAGACTCACGCCCCCGAGAGCAACAACCCAAGCCAAAGCTCCCCCCACGGGGAGCCCTTGAGCGTTGGGCGCTATATGGGCTGAGGCTCCTTCAGAGACTCGCCCCAAATAGCCCGGTGAAGCAGTAATGGCTGCAACAGCCAACTGCATCGTCAGTTCAGAAAAAAAAATGTGCATAAATAGTACTTACAAGATTTTTTCTTTTTTTGAAATATCGAAGTGTTGATCGACCCCACTGCCCCAGACACCGCGGTCGATGGATTAAAAAGAAATAAAGGCAGGAACTGCAGCGTGCGTAAAGAAGCTGCTTCTACCTATTTCTTATTAGGTATCGGGATCTCTGCTAATAAAAAGACGACATCGGGAGTTCTTTTATATATTCAGATGTTCTTTTCAATCGCCACAAGAGTATACATCCTTTAGACTCATCTACTACCTAGGAGATTTATTATACAATTTTAAACTTATCTGCAGTACGTCTTCTTTCATTAGGCCATCCTTCAATAGGCCTCGGGTCGTCGAGTCGGTACATTGGGTAATATCTACATTTAATCGCAATGGTGGCGATGCTTAGTGCATTTTGGATACTGGAGTATCTTATCCTAAATCTACTGGCAATATTAGGCCATTCTACAAATTCTAGGGCTCCCTGATAGAGACAGGAATCGACCCTCCAAATTTATATAGACTTCTCCGATCTATAATTTTCACTGGAATGTCAATCAATGTAAAAATACTGACAAACTCTAAATTTCAATTGTTTTTATTTAAAAACGCACTGACACTTTTGAATGGACGCCTACAGCTTTTATTGACGTAAAAGCCATTTTCAAGTTCTCAAACCCGAAGATTACATTTGTAGCGGTTTGGTCGAACCCGGAACGTAAAAGACCATGTCGTGGCTAATCATGCATCTGGACGAATTACTGCAAACATATCGGGTTGGATTTCTCCAGCTGGTGTTGAAGAACTCGTGAATTTGCCACCTATAGAGCAGTTATTTTTTTGACTGCATCTTTGCTATGACAGTATTTCTATATATTGATGATATAGTCATAGATATGGCATGTATGATATATTTTTTCTAAGACTCTTACCTTCAGAGAGTCATAAACGAAGAAAGATTATTTCTATATTTCTTAATTCTATGAAAATTTTGTGTGTTTGTAAGATTGATGTAGGTACGAGTACTAGGACTTTATAAGTCACTAGGAGTTCTATTTAGTTAGAGTTTAAAACATAAACATCCTTCATATAACAAAATATACTCACTCCGTGGCTCAGCAGGTAATGAATATGAACTAATCGGCGTGGGCTCGATTTTCGTACAGGACAAACATTAATGTGATAAACGTCTTTGCCTTGATGCTTTCTAGGTAGATATAATATGTAAAAACTAAGTTATAATATGAAAGTATTAAAAAAAAAGTTTATATGTATGTAATTATATCCGTTGCCTGGTATCCATTCCATAGAACAAGCTTTGCTTAGCTTGGGATCCGATGTCGCTAATAGTTATTTTATTTATTTCCATTTGGAAAACGTTAAAGAAGGCATAAGAGTTTACATATTACTAATTTCTAATGGGTGGTTTAGGCACTAAAGGCGTTGATAATCGAGCGTTACGTTTTAATAGATATCTCAAAACAAATACTGTAATTTGCTAGTTAAATAATGTAGAAATCTATGTTATTTTTCTGGTTTGAAACTTGCAATAGGACAGTGAAATTGATTTTAAAAACGAGAAGAAAACTGCATATTCAAGTAGGGCGTAACCTCATTAGATGGCTGTTTAATATTATTGATTCTAAGTAAATATCGGCGCCGTCTCTGTGGCGTATGCCTCCTTGATTTCCTTCCACAGTTTTTGATCTCTGAGAATTTACTACCAGTGTGGTCTCATTGTCTTTAAGAAAACTATCGCGCCATCTTTATTTGTGATGTCGTTTTTTTCTGTTTTCTTTTTTTGGTAAGCTGTTATAGTTGCTTTTTTTTGGTTATTGGCTTTGATCTATCCTTCGAATATGTCTTGCCCAATTCAAAAATTGATAATCTAATTTCTAAATTCGCTTATTTAAAAAACTAGATACGTTTTTCTTCTTCACGTTTTTTTTTCCTAATACCACTAAGGTGGCAAACAAGCTTATGGTCCGCCTGATGGTTAGCGGTCACCGTAGCTTATGGACGCTTGCAACACCAGGGGTATCGTTGCCGACCCTTCAGAAATCTAAAAACTTCTTTCTTGAAGAACTCCATACTGTAGTCCTTGGACAAAACCTTGGCAGGGAGCTCATTCCACAACTTACGCGTGAGCAAGTTTCTCTGAAACCGCACTGCACGCGACCATTTGGGTTCTAAAGGGTGGGAATGAATTCCCTGCCGATGTCGAGCGGTGCGATGGTAGAAAATAGCTGTGGGCATCATTTCGAACAATTCCTCAGAACACAACCCAGTGTACAAGCGGTAGAACACACACAGGGAGGCAAAGTCTCTCCTCAGACTAAAGGGCTCGATACCGTAAGTGGGTTTGGAATCTTCGACAATTCTCACAGCCCGTCGCTGAACCGAGTCAAAAGGGCCAACCTGGTATCCGGGTGCACCCGCCCAGAGATGGCAGCAGTACTCCATATAAGGCCGAACTTGCGACTTTTAAAGTAACAACCTTTGCCCCGACGTGAAGTACTGCTTCGCTCAGTTGAGTACACCAAGTTTTTTTGGAAGCCAGCTTCACCTTATCTTGTAAATGATCTCGGAACTGAACATCGCTGGAGATGTCAACACCAAGGCTCCCAATGCTCTTGGAGATGCAGAGGGGAGTGTTCTGGAATTGTGGGACCACAGTGAATGGGGTTTTCTTAGCGGTGAACGCGCACACTTGTGTCTTTGTAGGGTTGAATTGGAGCAAGTTTACCCGTCCCCAGTCAGAGACCTTGGACAGTGTGGTCTCGATTTGAGAAACAAGTTCTCTGCGGTTTTCCGCCACAACGGAACGAGGGATGTTTTCACGACTTGTGGAATAAGCGTCTCCAGTACTGACATCTGCATAGCAATGAATGTTGTTGATGTCCAACATGTCATTGATATGCAGTAGAAACAACGTAGGAGACAGCACAAAGCCTTGCGGGACACCAGCATTAATGTCCATGCTTTCAGAACAACTACCGTCAACTACGGTTCGTTTGCGTCTGCCGGACAAAAAGCTAGCCACCCATTTGCACAAACCCTCGGGCACTCCGTAAGATGGCAACTTCGATAGAAGACCCCGTTGCCAGACCCAATCGAACGCCTTCGCTATGTCCAGGCTACATGCCAATGCCTTCCCCTGACTCTCAATGGCTAGTGCCCATCGGTGTGTGAGATACACTAGAAGGTCACCAGTCCAGCGACCGTGGCGCAAGCTATTTTGACGGTCACTGACCAGGTCGTGTACTTATGTTATGGAGATTTTCGGCATGGTCTTACCGCACCACGGTATAGTAGGTTGTACAGCGCCTTCATCGTTCATCTTCATCGTCAGGCAAAGAGACTGCCCAGTAGATTAGCTTTCTCTTTAGCACTATGGGCCAAGTTATCATCGGTCTTTCGCAGTGGTGGTAACGACGACTGGCAAAAGTTCCCTTCGGCAGCTTTGGCAAGCGACTAGAAAGCACGACTCCCCGTAGGAACGTTAGTCACGCATTCTTAGTTCTTGTTAGTCCACGTATTAAAAAAAAAACTAAATCATGCAAAAAAACACAAACGTGAGTTTAACCAACAAACTGAAATAAATAAATAAAAATTGTATTGAAAACTAGCACTTTTTATTCAGTATGTCCACTGATTTCTCCGTCAGTTGTGTACCGATTTCATACATTGTTTTTTGATGCGAAAAAGTATGCTACTGAGGTGGTCTCATATTCATAAAGTAGATTTAAAACTTAAACTTTTGGAGAAAAAAAATACTTAATATTAATTTTGAACACGCGGTTTATGTGATGAAACTCACACAACAAAGAAATTCAAAACCCATCTCTTTTAAAAACCCTTACCGAGTCCAAACGTTGATTTCAAGGTAAGGTTTGAAAATACGTGGGCTTTCATTAATTCACCACAGTTCGAATTTCAATTTGGGGTGAACTAGTGAGAACATTCCAATTTATCGGAGGTGTAGGAGTAAAACGACAATGAGACCGTGATCAATCAGATATCTGTCAAATTAATATATATTATGAAGATATAAATATATTCTTTTCGTAGTAATAAGTTTGTAGTAATAAAGCGACATCGCCATACTTGGCCTAATAATTAAACTGATTTTATGTACATACCTATTACAAATCAATAATTAAAGTGTAACAGACACTTCCGAATACCTAGGTATTGATACCATTTTACACCGTTACATTATGATTATTTTGTTGTTATGATGTTCCGTTCAAATCGATGTATCATATTTCGATGTATCGCAAAGAATAAATTGATTTTTACACAGCAAGATACAAACATAGAATAATCGACATAAATGAAACATGCCTTCATACCTGGCCTGTCGCACGCAATAATTGCCTATTAAGTACTGGAGTCTCTAAAGATCCAATCTTGATTCAATTCATGAATAGGTATACCGATATATAGGTATACCGATATATAGGTATACCGATATATAGGTATACCGATATATAGGTATACCGATATATAGGTATACCGATATATAGGTATGTCTGAGGTTTGATGTATCGCTAAGAATTAACTGATATGCCGATTATGCATCGAAACAATCCGGGTTGTATAATGTTTCAATAGATTTATCGCTGAAATATCAATTAAGTTTTAGTGATATAGGCTGTTTTTGTTTTTATTTGGAGGTTCAGAAAGTTATCCTCCTGAGTACATATGTCCTTTAGGACGTAAGATTTTTTTTTACGTGTAGTGGAGACCGGGTACAATAGTAGCACTTTACACATTTTGCTTTATTACGGTTAGTCTAATATCCATACGATTAAATTAACATAGCCACATATAATTTTCGTCTTTGCTTTACAGAAACAGATATTCTTAACTTTGATATTAATTGTTTTTAAAGAGCTACAGAACTTAAAAATGCTAAGTCATTTGTTACTCTCATCCTCAGGGTCAGGTCGAAAGTAACACGCCACGGGTCAAAAGTAACCTTGTAACATATACTGCGTATTTGAGAGATAAGAAACAAAACAAATTTTGAGATAAAGATAACAAATTGTTTGTTTTTATTTATGATTGTAATAAGCACAAAATAATATTTTTTCTCACATGGAACAATATTTTTTTGTAAGACATTTCTCATATCCACGCTTCGCTTCATCATCATCTGCGCTTATAGACGTCCACTGTTAAACGTAGCCCCCCCTTCCCGATATCTTTCTACATCGTGTCTTGAGTTTCGTGCTGCCAGGATATCCTTGACGCTCTAACCAGTTAATTGGGCCATTGTGATTTATATGATCTAATTAGCTGTGACAACTTTGTTAAAAGTAGAGAGAAACTTAAGCATCGCTGTAGCGATAACCATCAAAAGTTTGTTTTAGAAAAACCAGTACAAGTACTAACAGCAAATAGTTTAATAAATATGGTTAGTGTGATATGGCTAACATTCAGTTTTCTTACTAGTGCTATAACGTTTTCTTATTAAAATTGCCATTGGCGACTTTTTTAATAGACTTCACGAACAGCATCGCAATTTTACCTTAATCTAAGAAAACAAAAAAGTTATGTTAGTGTTTACATAAAGCATGTTACTTGTAATGTTATATCATACCCACTCAAGTATTTGTAAATAAAAATTCATAAATAATTCTTAATAACCTAAAAACTTGATGTGCTTTACATAAAACAATTATAATTAGGTACAAGCAAACTAATAGAGAATCAAAAACTAAAAATAGCCATAAAGATATACACATCTCAACCCTACGAATACACTTAGTTAATAAAAGTAAAAAACGTACTGTCAGGGCATAAAAACACATTTCGTCTTTTAATACAACACACAAACCCGAGATACGCGTGGAAACCGATCTCAGGTATGGGAAGTGTTACAAACTAACCCTCAATGACCGCGGGCAGTGATTAGAACATTAGACAAATCTACAAAGTGTTTGCTACTGTTGACCCGCCGTTACTTTTGTACCCGGTCTCCTGTAAATAAAGCTATATTAGTACTGGCTATAAGGATATCATTTCTCAAACGTAGTATGAATGAAGATCTGTGCTTCATTTATTAGCATTGTACAAGACTGTGTAGTGGTTACCTAAGTTAAATTATTTTGGTAAACGCATTTGTGCCGTGGTCTTAAATTACCACCCACAGGTTCGACACAAAGGCAAAACCGTACGTATTGCGCGCTCTTCATACAATAGAATGCTAAACCAAAGACATAGTACAGTATCGTTGGTATTGGTGCTGCAAATTAGAATTGGGCAAGTCTTGTAGAACGGACATTGTCTCCGGCTTTGCGGCACACGCGACCTCAAGGCTACCGGGCATAGTTTCATGCCCTACTGACTCCGTGACTCGACACAGGCCAACTTAAGGTCCACAGCCACTACAGCTGATTATATACTCAGTACACTATTTGATATTGTGAACTGAATAATGATTTCATTCCTTCGATTGTGTCACATAATCATGTTAGAAACTTTAAATAATACTGTAATTTAGATGAAACTTGGTACACAATATACCTATTGTACAGTTTTATCAGCTATGACTGTAAAGCTAGTGATTTCTGACTGTAGGGCATAAACAAGCCGCCTTAATCCATTTGGACTGAATCTACACTAAATCAGAATCTTTGTTGCAGCGATGGGTTCACCTTCCGCCACGCAGGACTTGGTTGTTTAAAATTGGCTGTCGCACATTATGATGTAGGTTGTGTAGCCTCATCATATCAGCCCATTGACGTCCACTGCTGGACATAGGCCTCACCTAACTTTCTCCACAGCGTGCGATTCTGTGCCGCCTGTAACCAACGGCTCCCCGCTACCTTTACGAGGTCATCAGTCCATCTAGCGGGGGGGGGCGTCCTTCGCTGCGCTTTCCGGTTCGTGGTTGCCACTCGAGAACCCTGCCACTCGTGTTAAGCCTGCCACTGGTTAATTTATACATATTTTACATACACGTCAGTATTATATTAGAGTTGAAATTTCTATTTGCTTGTTGCTTGAAATTTCCTTATACGCGATATTAGATCAACGTATTGAGTTAAAATATTCAATGGAACTATTTTTATCCTCAGAAAAAGATTTTAAAGAAATGTAACAAAGTTAGATTTATAGGTAGGGAACGAGTTTTCAGTCATAGAATGTGCCTGTAAAACTATTTTTACCTATCGTCTGGATAAAAGTTAAAATAGTTTGCATCTAAAATGATTTAAAGAGTAAAAGAATGAAAATGTATGATTCATGTAAACTGGCAAAATATTCTTTAGGCAAATTATTGTCTATTATTTATTTTTATGAAACAACTCTAAATTATTAACTTAACTTAGTAATTGTTTATTTTAAATATTAGTTTTCGCTTAAACTTATGACGTGATTTAGATATATATGTTTCCGTCAAAGGGCAAAATCCGTCAAATCTGAGGAAAGTCTAGTAAAAGCCTGATTTATGCAAACTAGAAAAAAAAACCGGCCAAGTGCGAGTCTGGCTCGCGCACTAAGGGGTTCCGTACAAACTTATTCTATGTAGATAGCTCTTTCTTAATGAGATCAAATCTTCAAGTTCAACTGGAAGTACGTGTGCAGAATGGAAAATGATAAATGGACCAGGAAACTAACTAAACGGGTTCCAAGAGCAGAACAAAGGACAAAAAATTTTAGATAGACCAAAAAGCGTTATTAAAAGAAAAATGTTTAGGAATTAAGGTCGAATAAAAGATATTTTTATTTTATATTGTTTTAAAGAAATTCGCGTACCACGGGGTTTCGTGCAAACTAATTATATGTTGTTGTATATTATTAAAAATATTTTTATTATATGTGTTAATTTACGGTTTTCGCAATTTTTCCTTTATTTGTACTATAAGACGTTGCTTCGTACCAAATTTCAAGATTCTGAGTTCACGGGAAGTACCCTGTAGGTTTTGATTCCCTTGCGAGTTCCGAAAATAAACGGCTGTATCTTTTGATTTTGTTGGCTTAGAAGTTTGATTTTTTCACAGCTCTAAGAGACAGTAGATCTGAGTATTTGATATGAATTTTAGGTTGATACCTCCAGGGGTTCCTGAGAAAAAGGGTCTTGACAGACGGAAAGACGGACGGCCAACAAAGTGGTCCTATAAGGGTTCCGTTTTTTCCTCAACCCGGAACCCTCAAAATGACGTAAAATCAAATTAAAAGAGACGATTTCTTTGGGTATGGGAGACAGGCTTACCTCAATTAGAAACGTATAAAGATAAGTGATACTTCTTTCCAAAGTTTATTACTTTTACAATAAAGGGCCAATCAAACATTTGTTAAGACTTACCGGAAACCTGAGATATTAAGTAAAATGCCTTCTGACTTTCGCATAATCGATACTCGCTAGCGAATGTGGTAATAACTACTACTATAAAAAAGTTAGAATATATTATTAGTGTAATAAACATTTCTGACAACTCAAAACTGCAGTCGACACATTGAAATGGTGTGAACTTACGACGACACTAGCGATCAAACACCCAAGGTCCAGAGGGTCCGAAAAGTTTCTTGCACTGTAAGTACAAAAAACACCTGTAGATGGTTTTACATGTCTATAGATAAATGTTTCCCGTAAAGGCAGTAAAGCTCGAAGTTTTCAAACAAAATGGCTACTTTCTGCGCACACAGGAAACAAAATTAAAGACTTTATTTCTTTTATTGTGATTCCGCTTAGAATTCAATGTAAATTTAGCTAATAAATTATTACTTACTTTTGTAAAGAAATTAAATCTTTAAGCCTAACAAATAATCACCTTTTATGTTCTCGTTGCAAAAAATATGACACAAGACTTTTCAGAACAAGGAAATGAAATAAACGAATAAAAGTAAATTTTATCAGCGTCGTTACGATATAAAATGTCATTTTTCCGTTTCTAGACGCATAAAAGTGTCGTGTCGAATAGACCCAATAAAGCTCTCTCTTGTCAGCAAGCTTTTGACTTTCATAATTATATTATATTGACGCTGCAATTTGTATTTTTCTCTGAAATTCGTCTGATATGCGTTTTAGGTCGTTTGAATCATATTTGTTTAATGTTTACTTTGACTGCTATTGTATTATTATTGGAATCAAATGTTTTCTTTTATTGATTACTAGTATATGTATGTTAACAACCAAGATATATAAATGATTGCACAATTTTCTTTCTCAGCAATAAGTTTATAATAATATGTAGGTTATCGTTTTGCAGTAATGAAAAATTTTGTAACTTTAAGTTGGTTAATTCGGTAAAGGATATGATTTTAAATTTAATTTTTTGGGAAACAAAACACATATTGCTTATTTTTTTAATGCGGGTGTAAAATTTTAATTAAATATTCCTAGTAATATAATACAACTCCATCTGGAACCAAACTAAGCAAGGTTTGTATTATGGATACTAGTGGCTTTGTGAGCTGTAGACCTCGTGAGTTGGTTTTTGCATAGCTTAAAACTAAATAAATGTTCTCTGTGCACCTTATAACTAAATATAACGAAGTAAATATCTCAAATTTGCGTTTTTTTGCATTATTTTACACCCCATCACACCCCCGACCCCTTAAAATTGATTGAGAGCAGATGAAAAAGTTGTGTCTTAATAAGGGTAACAAAAAAGGTTTGTCACATTTTTGAACATTGTTTCAAAATGAATGTAATTTTTATTTACGTATTTGAACCCCCATATCTCAACCATTTTGATAAATTGCCAAAAACTAAATCAACATAAAAATCCCATGTAATGATAAAAAAAATTGTTTTCCTTTTTTTATTAAAACAATAGAGTATTTATCTAATCACTGAGCTCTAAACAATGATACCCCACTCAACAGGTAAATGTTTTAGCTTTTAACATATCTGTTTATGAAAATAAAAAAGTTGTAAACTTAATACTCAAACTTCAAAAAGCAAATAATTACCATTATATTTATTCCTTATAGTACAGTTTATAACCACACATAGTTAATAGCCATTACTATAGTTAACTATAGATACCAATTCCATAGTTTCTGTACGTTGGTTGTCTAAGACAATGTTACTAGAATTGCTGCAGGTCCTTACAATACCTTATTATTTTCACTTTCGCACGTTTTTCCTCGACACGGTTACGGCAAAGAAACAATGAGTTGAGTAAGATCCCTGTCATTAGTACTACATCGATTTATCGTTCCACTAACTTTCGCTCACAGCTGCACTCGCATAACAATTAGAAATGCGAGTAGAGCCATGGGAAAAGCTTAAAGTTTAGTAGTTAAAATTACTAACATGCAAATTCGTTAAGTGAGTCAAATATGTTTTTATTATACATTGTTCACACATTAAGTGTAAGTAAGTATATGATAATGATACGAATAAGCAATGTAGATGGCAAAGCACGGTGACCCCAAAAAAATAAATTTGACGTGATTGTAGTATTACAGGCTATATACACTACATTGTAGCATATATACACTACATTGTTATAGACAAGGAATACAAGTTTTTTGTTTTTTTGTTCGAAAATAATTTTTCCACTAAGGTGGCTAACAAGCATACGTCTCATCTGATGTTAACATACTCATATGTGCACATTGGATGATGTAGTACTGAAACTACTAAACTAGTTTAAACCGTCGGCTACTCAATGTCTTTGAAAATTCACGGTGAAAACCCTGTTGTTTGGCCCTTGTATTTGTTGGTATGCATTATGTCGTTTCTTTTCCTTATCTTCACTATTAAAGGTGATATCTTAAATTATGAACTTATGAAGTTCTAGTACATCAATCTTACAAAAAGGTACACAAATTTATAGATAGATAAATGCAAAAAAATTATCTTTCTTCTTCGAAAAAAAAAACATGTAACAAAGGCCCTATCTATGAGTATATCCTTAATATAAATAAATAATGATGTAAATATTATTACTTATTTATATAATTTTTGAATGCTGGTAGCAAACAATAAATATCTAGGAATGCAGTTGTTCTTAATTAATTAACAAACCTTGATCTTTTTGTCTTTTGCCCTCAAAAAACACCAATGAGAACTTAAGTGGGTGTGAAATTTTCAAACATAAAAAAATCCGGTCATGATAGTGGGTACCTGCAAGGGCATAACTGTCTCTGTATTTCTATTTATTGAAATAAGTTTTATTTTTGTAATTTATTTGTATTTTTAATCTATGAGAAACAAAAGTAAGACGTTTTTTATTTAGAGTATATATTTTTTTGTGGTCATACATAAAAAACACACGGAAAAAAGGTTTGTTTTATATTTTGCTTTTCTGTTTCTTTTTTGATCGGGTTTTTACGTACGGAAGGAGTTGTCAGAACTCGCAAGTAGCTTCATAGGCTGCTGTTACGGCTCAACATTGGGTGGTTATGCTTGTTTGCAACCTTGTACCTACACCGTAACAAAGCTGTAAACGAGCTTTGTAAATTACTAAATAGTATTAAACAAAGTCGCTGTCAGATTACAGCTTACAGATTACGCTTATATAGATTTGATATATAGGGATTTTACTAATGTGCAGAGCGATAAATTAGTATACCTTAAATTTGTAGATATTTTGTACAAAATTGCTGAGTTATGACGGTTTTTATCAAATAAACTGTTTTCGCACGCTAACATGGCTAGCGCTGGCTCTTAAGCGATAATTGTATTGTAACTAAAAAAATTATTGCCACTAAAGTGGCAAACAAGCTTGCGGTCCGCCTGATGGTAAGTGGTCACCGCAGCCTTTAGGCGCTTGCAACACCTGGGGTATTACTTGCGCGTTGCCGACCCTTCAAAAATCGAATAACTTCTGTCTTGAAGAACCCCATACTCTTGTCCGCAGAGAAAACCTTGGCAGGGAGCCCATTCCACAGGTCATAAAGAAACCTATAGAAAAATCCTTAAATTATGTATTATGTGTCTATCACCTAAAGTACACTCATAATAACCGATTTTATCTATTACAGATTAAAGAAAAACAATAGGTTATTTTCATTTGTGCGAAGCCGGGCGGGTCGCTAGTTAAATATATAAAAAAACAGTACGCGAGACGTCTCTGAACTCTCGACATTCTTAAATTGCCACAGACAGGCATAAAATTGTGATACTTTGCCGTAAATATTTCAGTTCGCTGTAGTACGGGCAAAGCCGCGGTCAAAAGATAAACGTAGTTGCCAGAAGTAGCTAGTAAGTTGGCTATGACCCCTGTACTCTTAATGCGTTGGATTTTCAAGAAAATATTTAAAAGACGATTACAATATACTTCAAAAAATAAATAATAAAAAAAAAATGTTTTACAATTTTATGATATTATATATGATTTTATATACTGTCAAAAAACAAAATAAATCTAACTGTCGTGTTCTATTTCAGAGGTTTTGAAGCTTTTCGATGATGGCAGGCAGACAGACATATAAGTTAGTTTTTTATTTTATTTAAAATAAACATTTCTAAAAAAATAAGGTTTTCAGATATTTTTATGTCACCAAGGTGGCAAAGAGTGGTCTGCCCGATGCTAAGCGTCACCGTTAGCCTATGGACGCTTACAACACCGAGCATTAGAAAATCTAATCACTTCCGTCTTGAAGAACCCCATACTGTAGTCCCTAAAGAAAACCTTTCTTGTCCTGAATCAAAATAGTCAAGCTTTCCAAAATCGACCACAATCAGTTGACTGGTAATCGATCATCTGTAACGTCTTAAATAAAATTTTCAGCTGCTAATGGATCATTAAGTAACTTACTGATTTCGCCTCAATAGGTTCCAGTTGGTAACAATTATCTAACACTTACAAAACACTGCAGTTCCGAACTGACAATATAACTAGTTTTTTTTTTATTGATCGCACTGTAAATCACGGCGAAAGAATGCGCCTGCGCCGATAAGTTTACCGCCACAATCAACGCGCCATCGACTGTACTAAGCCCAAAGAAGGGGAAACATGGAATTTTATAAGGCCGGAAAGCGGGGATGAAATGTACAGAATTACCTTAATGAATTTTAGGAATTCATTTAATATACAGCAATTTATGACAGAGTAGATTAACTGTTTTTTCCTGTAACTGTTATAAAAAAATATTATTTGTATTGACCTTTAAAAGAAAGGTAGGTACCTATTCAATACGCGCCGAGCAGGCGTCACCGCAGGAATTTTTAAATATCCACTATCCTTAACTGAAGGGGAAGTCAGTCATCGCCTATTGGGATTCATACTTTAAATGTTACGGTTACTTGATGAATTAAGATAAAAGTTTTCTTTTTTATACCACTTAGGTGGCAAACAAGCTAACGCTCCGCCTGATAGTAAGCGATCACTGCAGCCTATGGGCGCTTGCAACTCTTGTTATTCCATCCAGAACCCTTATTCAAAATTAAAGTCACCTCGTTATCACACCAAAACATGCAAGTACGGCAAGTCATTTGGATGCTCCGTTTCGGCGTTATAAAAACAAATAGGGCTCCGTAAAAAAATTGAAAGCCTTTATCAGGGTAAAAAGGTACTGAGTTAAAGAAGGAGAAATATATCATAAAAACTTTATTAGCATTGGCAATGAAAACTCATTAGCATTAAAGATTTAGTGAATAAACTTCACACCAGCATGGATTAAGCAATCTCTAGTAAATTCAAACTGTTTACAAATAATAAATAAAGTATACTTGAGTGAATAGTCATTTAATTTAGGATAAGGTTCTGAAATATTTAACTTAAAAAAGGGCATAAAGGAATGTGTCTGAATTGAATATGATTTAAATATATGTGTTGTTGTACTGTATTTTATAAGATCAGGAAATATACCACAGTCAAACATTAGTTGATTAGATAAGATTGATATAACAGAGATTATAAATCCAAACGAATAGTATAACGTAGCCACGGAGCATCCGTATAAGCTGAAATTTGGCAAAAGGATAGTTAGTCTAACCATCGTTTTCTAGGATGACTCTCCTGACTCTCTCTCCATTTGGACTGTACTAATTCATCACGACCCATTCTGTTCACCTTCCATCTGTCGATCTTGCTACGTATTCAGCTCCCTTCCATATACACTCCTTTCCCCTATACCCAGGATACTCTTTAGCACGCTGGGTCTTTTGTATTGTAATCTAAAAACATAGTGACTTTCCAGTAAAGGAATGTGTAAAGGTAGGTATGTTATTTTTCTTCAAGTTTGAAACTGTATGTTTATATATGTATAGGACAGTGTTTAGTGGTTATTATTAGAAGTATTTTAATAGCTGGGAGCAATTTAAAGAAAGCAAAGATTTAATTATTGACTTAATAATTTTATTGTAATAAGTATTTTTTTTAAAGATTAAGTTTTTGACATAACAAAAGTTATAAATATAATTTTATGATAATTACGTTGTTATTCGAATAAGCATAACTACTTCTGTAAGGGATAAAATTATATAACGATACAAATGGTGACATTGACCGTTTTTCACTATTATTACATAACATAACGTATCACATTTATTGAGCACTTACATGTTAATTAGTAACTTATTTTAATAAGTACGCAAAATACTGTCAATTTACAATAAGAGATTGAAATTAGGTTAATTTTAGGAACTTACAATTAATTGAAGTTTTATTATTACGAAAAACTTGAATTAGCAGTTGGTGACAGTGTTGCCAGTCGTGTGTCATGACGTTTTGTAATGGATTACGTTTGTCTGACTATGTGTCATACATGAATTTTCATGAAAATGGATCGCAAGAAAAACCTTTTTATTTGTGATATAGGAAAGTATCTCTATAGATATAATTATTAAAATAAGTTTAATGATATATAATAATAATAACATAATATACTCGTATAATAATGATGATATTTGTTGTTTTAGTATAAACCTTACACTATAACTATTTAGGTTCGAATAATGATTTACCATATTTACGATAAAGCAAAATTAAAAAAAAAACACGTTTTTCTATTAAGTAGTATTCCCCGTTTTTATAGGCCTTAGGCCCAGAACAGACGGTGAAACGCAACTGCAACGAAACCCTTTTGAAATTATTGGTTAGAAACTAGTTTCAGTCGTTATCCATACACAGCGCAACCTAAATTGTACCACAATGTGATGAAATTATCACAATCATTTCAGTTTCTTTGAGAACAGACGTGTGTAAAATGTCTAGCTCAAGTAATGAAGAAGTTGTGGTTATGTATTTGTTGTATCTTCATTTCCGCCCATGCTTTATCAGTGTCAGTTCTGCTTGAGTAGCTTGATAGTGTTGTATTGTACAAGCAAGGATACTTCTCAACATCCAACAAAAATTTAATGTTTTTGTTGCATCGAAAAAAACCAAAACGATGAAACGCAAACACAAGTTTCTTGCACGCCGATTTCAATGCGACTGATTTGCAACGCGTTTTAAACCGGTTTCAACCTGGTTGCGTCATGTGCGGTTTCTCAAAGGAGTCCATGGCATAAAGTCAAGTGAAACTCAAAAGTAACTAGGAGTTACAGTTTTGTCTCTTTTGCGTTTCACCATGTGTTCTAGGAAATCCACCATAATAACACTTTTATAATAGCACAAAATTTCAGGCTTCTACCTACGTTATTCGGACGGACAGACAGACAGGTAGGCTTAGGCGTTAGTAATAGGGTTCCGTGGGCACCCTTTGGGTACGAAACCCTAAAACTAAACTAAGCGTACGGTATGTTTCTGTAAATATAAGCACGATGCAATAATTTTAAATTATAATATTATTATATAATTATTATTTAATATTATAATTTTTAAATAAATTAAGTTTAGGCAAGTTAAGGCATCCAAACTTGAGAAGCACTGATTCTTATGACATTAATATTGCAAAATTATAGGTATTTGGTGAAATACCCTGCGGTTCTTGCGAAGCCAATATTAACATAATGGCATTACCCGAGATATAGGGAAATGCGTAATTCTGGAAAATCTCTGAGTGCGAATAAATTATTAACTTTATCGAGTTTTGGCTTTGATGTTAGTGCCGGGAGCTGATGCGCCCAGTTTGGAAAAAAATGAAGACAAGAAATAATAATTAATTAAAAAACTATAAAATGTCTTATACTGCGTGAACGCTCTAAACAAGAAAACTAAATATATGTATAATAAACTGTCCGTCAGTAACTACTGAGCGAACTTCTCTTTGTTTGTCTTGATATCAAAGATTTTTTGCATAAAAAATTGACGCCTTACTGGATTTGCCAACTTAAATTAAAAAAAAATATAAAGGATTGATTAAGCACCCTTGAAACTTAACAAAATTATTTTCGTCGAAATCAAAGAATTTTAATTAAAAAAAACCCACTTTTTACGTAATTTAAAAACACAATGTTTTTTTCACACACCCACGAACAGCCATTTAGTTGGCAGTGGGGGGAGGGGGACACTGGGCTCTAACACAAATTTGCACTTCAAAGCTTAATATTTTCAAACGCATCGCTGTATCGAAATTGTAGTTAGTTTATGCAATTTTTGCGAAAGTAAATACTGTTAAAAACGAGTTTGTGAAATTCACAATAGTATAACATGAGTTTTAAAAAAAGAAATTTCGTGCAATTGATTACATTGCTTTTATACGACAAGAAAAAAATATAATAATAGATTTTAAAATAGTAAAAAATTTAATTTTATCCATATAAGTATTTACTTATAATAGTAATTGTTACTTATATTCTGGATATTACAGTTATTCAAATGAATCACAGGGGGAGGGTACTACTAGTTGAGGAGGACAGGGGTATATTTATATTTACTTCATTAAAGTTTTTATTTACTCGTAATGTCTGCTCAAGCAAATTACGCGGCAAAGATGTGCCATTTATTTTTAAAACAACGCCATCTAGCGGAAGCGTGCTGCACCGGTGGTTCGTATTCTTTATTCTGTGGCGTGTGTACAGTTAACTAAGGCTAGGTTGCACCAACTAACTATAACGGTAACAAAAGGCAGCTTGTCAAATACTCGGTTAAGCAAAAAATGGAGTGCACCATCTGACCATTGTTAAAATACGTCATAACTTTAACGTTAACAATAACCAGTCGAAATTGACTGGTTATAGGTTAAGTTACAATTGACAAGCCGCTAAATGATCATAAAATGAGGTTATTTATGTCAATTACAACAAATTTGAATTACCTGGTATTTTGAATATTATGCGGTAATTTTTTACTACTCTGCACCACGTCATTTTTGCGTAAAAATGATTGAAATGGATGAAGATGCATCCCCTTATACCCAAATGGAACGCAGAAGTCGGCGGTCAAATTTTTTTTTGTATGGATGTTTTTAAAAAAAGAATTTTTTGTATGGATTTTTTGAAAAATATATTTTTTTGTAAGGATCTAAAACAATATTATTTTTTGTATGGATTTTCTGATAAATAAAAAAAATTATGGATTTTTTGAAAAAAAAAAATTTTTTGTATGGAATTTTTCAAACTTTTTTTTTTGTAGAGATTTTTTAAGAATGTTTGATTGGTATGTATTAAACACACCCCTCTGTGGGCTGCCCTGGCTCCGCACGGGGAAAAAACAACCGAACCCGAACCTAGCACTAGTATACAATATAGCTGCACTACTCGCACACGCTTAGTTACATATCGCGTCATCCTTGTCTTTTCTCAAGGTTACTGACAATCTACATTGACTCATAATTAACAGACATTAAGGACTGTTTTGTTCTGGCTATGCTTTGGCACTTCGCACAATATTTATCCTTTATCCTAGCAAAACACGTAACAATAGCATTGACAACTTGTAAGACGGTACAACCCAAATTGTTGAATAGTAACGGTTATAGTAATAGTAATAGTTAAAGTTATTTTTGTCAATTACTTTAACAGACGTTTTGGTGCAATCCAGCCTTATTGTTAATCTTTGCTCGTGCTTTAACGTTACAAGTACACACTTTATGCAAAGAGTTGGTGAAAAGACTACTAATATGAAACGAGTTTTGATTTTATAATTTTAAAATTAAAGTATGGGAGTATAAAAAATGGTTTTCATTCACCCTAAATATTTTTAACCGAGCTATCCAAGGACACCGCAAAACAATGAGGTAGAATCTAAAAAAAAAAATTTTTAATTTTATTTTACCACATTGTCGGCCTTATTAATATGACAAATTACGGCTTTCTAGTACTATTGGTCTCTAAGCTTAGGGACAAACAGACAGACAGACGTACGGACGGTCATGGCAAAAATACGAGTATAAAATACGAGAATAACCCTTTTGGTAAAAGAAATGTATCGAAAAATGTTTTTGGGTCCCAATTGTACATTTTTCCCACGATCTTTAATAATCGATTCGCTTCGGGGGAACATATATTCATTAAGATGTCGATGAAGCAAATCGGTCTATTAGTAGGTACTCAGGATATCCGACCCCAAAAAAAAAAAACAAACCACGAAAAGATTAAGAAAACACGAATTTAGCAATTTTGATTTTTCAGATCAAATAGGGGTTAGCAATAAAAAGACAAGAAAGCGCCAACTATATTTGTTAATGCTGAATCAATGTGTTAGTCAAGATATGCGATTACTTATTTAAAAACAAACACAAATATTTTTCATTATTTTTTCTGCGTCACGTTACTTTTTTGTCCATCTGTCCTTGTCATTAAATCTAATAAATAAGCTAATTGCTGTTGGCCCGTAGATGGCCTTTACAGTTAAACTGGACAGAATCCGTACTATTATTATAAATGTGAAAGTAAGTTTGCTTGTTTGTTTTTACTTTATGTCACTACAAGTTTGTTTGTTTGTTCTTACTTTATGTTACTATTTGTCACAACGGAGAATCCACTTAACGTGAAACGCCTTTTTTGTTTATGATAGTATCAAATTTTGATACAAGTATAGATGTTTTTAGTGTACGAAAAAAGCAATTCGTCACTCAAAAGTGAAAATAAAAACTTTTTAACATAAAAAAAACAACCGGTTTCTAAAAGATGCACTCACAAAAAGGTAAAAATAATTACTTAAATAATAATTACAGCAGAGCGACAACGATACGATCACTATTATTCCTGTACCAGAATATATAGCAATCAATATACAAAAAGATACCTCCTACCTACCCATGTCAAAAAATGACTTTTATTCATGCATAAACTATGATGAAAATTATCATTTGTGTGAACTTAGTACCTACCCCTGTTTATCAAATGAAATCTGACTACAACTTATGTAACACCGGACAAAATACAAAACAATGCAAATATCAGCTGGTTACTTGTCAGAACAGGTGGGAAAAACTCAATAAAGCCAACTTATATCTATTCCTTTGTTGTAATCTATGCAGACTGCGCTTCATATGTGGCTCTCAGGTTACGAATGAGCTAGTCAGCAAGGCCGTGATTATAAATACGGGTCAAGGATGCGTCATCAAGGGCGACACTTTTATGCTGTATTCGCATAAACAGCAGAGCAACGAGATGCATACACAGCCCGATATAACTAAGGTGGAGATTCCTTCTATCAACCACATCTTGAATTTGACGATACCTGTAAGCAAGGTTGGGTTAGATTTTGATGACAGTCGAAAAGACATGAAGCAAATTGAAGACCAGCTAAAAGAAATGAAATTATGCATAAATTGTTTATTTGATCATCACGGAAATGAATGTTTTTCGGAAAAACGATGTCGCGAATGCAATGGTCGTCATAATTCATTGCTTCACGAAGCGTTTGCAAAATCTAGCATGGAAACAGATTCCCAAAAACACGTGAGCCACGTAACTCAGAGTGTGCCAACCAACATAATGGAGGTTTTACTCGCAACCGCTCAAGTTAAGGTTCAGTGTGCCGATGGTTCTTACAAAACGATGCGCGCACTTATAGATCAGGGGTTGCAAACCTCACTTATCACGGAAAATGGTGCCCAAGTACTAGGGTTACCACGCACACGTTGTAAAGGTACTATTTTTGGAGTAGGATCAACACAAAATAACTGCAAAGGCGCCATTAATATCACTTGCCAATCAATAAGTGGCGATTTTTCTTTTACAACAGATGTCTATATTATGCGAAATCTCGTAAATAATTTACCAACCTATACGTTCTCGAAACCTTCATGGCCATTTTTAGAAAATATTCGGTTAGCAGACCCGGACTTTAACGTCAGTCGTCCTATTGATTTACTACTTGGAGCTGATATATATTCTTCCATCATCATGGATGGCATCATACGCGAAGATCAGTCGCTTCCTACAGCCCAGCAAACCCGTCTTGGGTGGATTTTATGTGGAAACGTAAGGTCATTCCAGTGTAACGTTGTATTAAATATATAGATGAGTTACAGAGGTTTTGGACAATAGAAGACATTGATGAACATTCAAATCTGTCGGAAGAAGATCAGCGCTGCGTTGAGCACTACAAATCAAACACAACACGGAACTCCGACGGCAGATATATTGTTAGATTACCTCTACATGAAAACGCCGAAACAAAATTGGGTGACTCCAAAAGTAAAGCTACATTTTACCAACTTGAGAATAAGTTTTCAAAAAACAAAAAATTAGCAGACGATTACAAAGAATTTATTTCACAATATATTGAATTAGATCATATGCGCCAATCCTATTGTAACAAAACACTTAACAATTACTTACCGCATCACTGTGTGCAGCGCGCTGAGTCAACTATGACAGCATTACGAGTAGTTTTTAATGCATCTGCAAAAACTACAAGTGGCCACAGTCTAACTGACGTTATGTACAGCGGCCCTAATTTGCAATAAGATTTATTATGTTTTATTTTAAAATGGCGAAAGTATGAATTTGCAATGACAGCAGACATTGAAAAGATGTTCAGACAAATCTTTCTTCACGATAATGATCAACACTACCAAAAAATCATTTGGAGATCAGCAGCTCAGCAACCGTTACGTGAATATCAGTTAGCAACGGTCACGTATGGCACAAAAGCAGCGCCGTTCTTAGCTATGATGACTCTCAAACAACTAGCAAGTGACGAGGGTCACAAATATCACGGAAGTCCGGCTGCTAAGGTACTTGAAGAGCAGTTTTACATGGATGATTTACTGAGTGGCAGTTACAGCCTTCAGTCAGCAAAACAGCTGCAATCTGATTTGATAGCTCTCCTTAAATCTGGAGGGTTTAATCTACGAAAATGGTTGTCCAACAAACAGGAACTTCTGCAAGATATAAGCTCAGAACAACAAGGACATGAAGCATTTAACTTTAGGTATCAGGAGTCCACAAAGACCTTGGGCTTACGTTGGTGTCCACAATTAGACGAATTTCAATTCCAACTGAAATTTGATACCTCACAAGACATCACAACTAAACGCCAGTTATTATCAGAAATTTCAAAAATATTTAACCCCCTCGGTTGGCTATCACCTGTGTGCACAAAGCTAAAAATTTTATTTCAAAAAGTTTGGTTATGTGAAAATCTTGGCTGGGACGACAAACTGCCACTTGATATAAGCACAAAATGGAATAAAATAAAAACAGGATTAAATCAAATCAACGAAATTAAAGTTCCGAGGTGGCTCGAAACTGGCGAGTGCGATTATCTAGAGCTTAATGGATTCTGCGACGCATCTATAAAGGGTACGCCTGTATCATATATTGCAAGGTCAATAGAAACAACAAGTCGCAACCTTCCATTGTATTAGTTACGGCGAGCACAACATATAATTATAAAATATGTACAAAAATCTGTGTTTGCAGCCGAAATTTATGATCTACAACGGAACAAAAAGGTGGACAGTAAGAGCAAGTTACTTCCACTTAACCCATTTTTAAATAAAGACGGACTATTAGGAGTCGGCGGAAGACTGAAAAATGCCAACATCAATCAAAATATGATTCATCCGCTGATCTTGCCACATAACAATCACGTGACCGATTTATTGATCGATTACGCACATAAACTAACCTTCCACGGTGGCGCTCGGCCCACTTTGGCAGAGATGTAAATTCTCATAGTATGATATTCTCAAAATATAATATTCTCGAAATATGATATTCTCATATCACATTTTGAACAATCAATACGACAATTGCTTAATTTACATTAACCTACCCAGTACCGAGTTTTTCCTGTAATAGGGGATTATTTAGCAGATAATAAAACGTTGAAAAAGTAGATATTTAAGGTTAATGTAAATTACGGAATTGTCGTACTGATTGTTCAAAATGTGATATAAGAATATCATATTTCGAGAATATTATATTTTGAAAATATCATACTATGAGAATAACGGTATGAAACATATTTCGGCCTTAAATATAGATCCCTTTGATAATCGGACAGATAGGCAGACAGACAGTCAGATAGGCAGGCACCGCAGGCTTTTATTGTTATTACTCATAATAGGGCTCCGCTGGCACCCTGTGGATACGGAACCCTAAAAATTCAAACAACGCAATAATACGAGCACGTAGAAATACGACCTAGAGTAAGATGAAATTAAAAAGGATTTTTAGAATATATATAGAAACTGATTTGCTTGGCTGATTTCTCATTTTCTTGTTCAAATTCTTGTCAATTTTTCAGATTTCCTGCGACTGAACTCAATGTTTAGTCTAGACTAATTTGTCATTTTCTCGTTCAAATTTTGTAATTTTTTCAGCTTTTCTGCGACTGAACTGAATGTTTAGTCTAGACTAATTTGTGTTGTTAGTTTTTCTTAATTATCTTTGCAGTTGTTTTAAGATGATGCTTGAATTTTTTTTTGGGTACACCATATTTTTCATAGATATTATAACAAAAATAATAGTTTTACTATTATTTTAATGGCATCAAATATACAAATGGTCGACTTAATACATTATGTGCCAGTCAATTTTTTTATAAAAAACTGACCAGTGTTTCTCGTTCACTCACTATTATTATTATTAAGAAATAAATTATTAGATTTTCAAAGCGTCCATAGATTACGGTGACCGCTTACCATTAGGCGGACCGTAAGCTTGTTTGTCACCTTAGTGGTATAAAAAAGAAATATTTTTAATTATTGCGGATGTCTGCGGAAAAAGTTGTGTACAGGGTTACCAATTATTTAACTCTAAGGCAATAATGTCCAACAAAATATACATCTTACAGAAATGACATTTAATGACTTTAGACACATATTTATATTTATATATATATACACACATTACATAATAGCTTTAAATGAATTTTAAATTTTAAAAAATTAAGTATTATTTGTTATATATATAATATTACAAAGTTTCAAATATAACTCTGAAATTGTACCGATTTTCACGCTTTTGAAAATAGTTAGGTGAAGTAGGTTTATACATTTTAATTTCAAGAAATATTTGATAAAATCAAAAATATTTGTAATATTATAAATATTGCGGTTATTGTGTAGCTTTTTTATAAAACATTTAGGGTATTTGTAGTACTATAACATCTATACAGTACCTATATATATAATGGAATCATATTTTCTAACACTGATTGACATGAATTGACCCTTGTCAAATTTATTTTTGATGTCGAGGTTAACCTTTATTGTAAAAAAAAATCATCCAAATCAATTGTGCAACAAAAAAAAAACAATCTAGGTATAGGTATTTGTATAAAACATACTTGGTATTAAAACCTAGTCTAGTATTTTGTTTTATTCATTGCTTTAGCTATTAGTATTACACGCCTCACTGCTGGGACACATGTCGCTCCTTGAAAGGAGGCTTAGGACATAGTCGACCACGTTAGCCCAATGCGAATTGGCGGACTATTGTCTAGCTAGTGGCCACTCAACTCTCAGAGTCTTCAAGTCGCTAATAAGGCCTCTGACTATGCTTAACAACTGCTTAAATGATGTGAAAAAAGCCGATTAAATCGATTGCCTACAAACTTACACAGAAAAAAAAATCAGAACAGAAACAACTCTCATAGTGCAAAGAAAATGATGAAATTATTTTTTGTGCCCGTTCATCATTGCATTTTAGTTTGCGTAATATTTTTTTTTTTGTTAAATAAGCAATGAGATTACAAAAATTCACTGTATCCAAGCAAGACGGGGTTAGTCGTTTTATTTATTGATTTGCAACACTTTTCTTTTCAGTATTTAACTTAATATTGGTATCTATTTAACAAAATTTCAACACAAAATTCAGTTAGTCTTTTTTATTTTTTATTTCTTTCTTTACAAGTTTTTTGTATAGGTTTCTCGTGCGTAACTAAAATAAGACTTTTAAAATACTTTTTGCTATCTTTTGCTTGATCGTGAACGTAAAATATTTATGGTTCTGTTAGTAATAAGACCTTTTCTAGGGTTCCGTAGTTAAACAAGGAACTCTTACAGACAGGATGGAAACGTGATGAGAGGGAAAGTACCGTAAAAATTGATGATAGCAAATACTAAAACTAAACATTCCTTTTATCCCCTGAGTAAGTGTGTGTAAGTGCATTCAAAATTACCCGTTTAAGCCTGGAATCGAACCCAGAAATTTAAAAAAATTATAATGCGCGCCACATTGTGTGGTATGTCATCAGATAGGGCTTTTACATTAAATTTTAATTTCTTACAAGTTAGTAATTTCTGTCAGATGTATATTCAAAAATTCATTTAAATTTATTATGTAATGTGTGTATATATATTCATTATAGTGTTTTTCGTTAAAAGCTTTTATTTTCTTAATTAAGATGCTTTACTTATATACATTTTTCGTTATTTTTAGAATTAAATTAACTTGTTTTTTTTTACTAAATTGAAATAATTTAATTGTAAAAATAAAAACTAGAAGTGTTCTGTGATGTAATAAACGGAAAATTGATTTAATATCTTTTATTAGTTATTGGTGAAAACTATTTGAAATCATCACTTATTATGAAAACAGCGAGACTGCAGCCTCAATTAAAAAAAACCCTTTTGCTTGAAAATAGCAACGTGCAACTATACAGATCTTTTTACAAATAACCATAAAACTGTAGGAAATGCAGTATTTATTGCGCTAAATCTCAATTCTATTATTAAATTTCTTGATTCCAAAATACCGAAAACAAAATAAACTATGCCGATTTTATAAATTTTACACTCTATCTGGTTCTTGTTTCGACGCTATTTCATGTTTTATCTAAAAATAACTACAAATATGCAAAACAAAAAACTGTACTATACTTTATTGGTATAAAAATGTTAAATAATCCAGTCCAGTTAAATGGTCTAAAAAATACAAAAAATCGTTCTTTTTGGCTAGTTTTAGGTTCCTGTACTCAAAAAGTGCCAAAGAAACCCTATTACTAAGTCCTCCCTGTCTGTCTGTCTGTATTTCTATCTTTTAAAACGGTCTGTGATTACTGCGTATTTCTTACAAATAAATAATAGAGAAATCTAAGAGGGCTCTTTTTTTGTCGTTTTTGTTTTTACTATTATAAAAACGGTACAATCTAGGTAACGGTAAATTCTATAACACAATAATTATAAATACGAAACTGGTAAAATAAAACATAAAAAAGAAAGAACGTAAAAATAAATTTCGTACTTTACAACTAAACGAGCAGAGATATGATTGAGGACTAATATTTTCATTTAGTAGGCGGGTCATTCTTATTTTAAGCAAAAAAAATGTTTCAAGCAGGTAAAAACCAAATTAGTTCTTTACTGCTAAAATTAGTTATGCAAGATCAAAGATATCACTATATTCTTTGGAAAAGCATAAATTTAATAATATTACTATATCTTTATTAAATTAAATATAGAGAAAAGTCACGCACTGTGGCTTGAGAGATTAGTGTCGTAGAGGTATATTTTATTTTCTATGCTAAAAGTATCTCGTTTATAGGCATGGCTTGATGTATTTTAGATTCTTGGGATGTTTATTGCAATGATGAATATTTGCTGTAAATGTTATGATTGATTTTTCTGTCACGACCATGGTGTCGTCTTTCACATAGAAAATCTGTAAAATTTATTAGTTGGCAACGCTAACTTAACTATCTTAGGCCTAGCAACACTATCTTATGTCAAACAGTTTACCGACCCGGCTGCATAGTGCTTCTGTAAGATCCGTTTGATTGGGCATTTCTCGGATTTGGTCGAGCATACCATGTCAAACCGAGGCTACAATATCCGAGGTAATTGTTTATTTTACTTCTAATAATTGCATGTAGGAGTGTTTGTTAATGAGCAGTATAGACTTAAAAGATTTGAGGTTATACGAGCCACGTTTAAAATTTGTCACAACTATAGATATCAGGACCATAGTACTTAGCTACAACGGTGGTGACCATTGTCCATGGTTGTGACAACATTAATGTAAATAACATATATCAATTCATCCATGCCTATATAGGTACTTATATTCCCTTGTAATTCCTTTTTTTTAATGTAACTGGAAATAAGAAAGACCCAGACTATACCAAATTGTTGCTTAATATTTAATATTATATGCTGATTGATACCTACTGAAACCTTAGTGCGCGAGTTAAACGAGTTCTTAGCTAGAGTTTACATTTTGACTATAAATATACTATAAAATTTATTACATATACTGTGTGTGATTTTACTATAGAGTTTTGTGACCCAACTTTAACCACTCCAAATCTAAAGCTTGTATGTTCCCATTATAGATTTTATGGTAGATCGAAAACATAAAACCGGCCAAGTGCGTGTCGTACACGCATTAAGATAGGGTTCCGGACCGGAGAATGAGAATTATTGTGGATATGTAAAACATTTATGGACCGATTTTTACCGACTATTCATTGATAGTATTTAACGAGTCGCTATTATCGTGATCATTACATATTACTTAGGAATGTATCCAGACCTAACCAAAAGCTTTTTCAAGTTCTATAACATATCTGTACGGCGTTTCACAAATTAGAATCTACCAAAAGATAACGGAATTATAAGGCTGTGACATATGGACGGACTAGATGAAATTGTAAGGGTTCCGTTTTTGCTATTTGGTAACGGAACCCTAAAAACCAATGAAAATTTTAAATGTTTGTGATTATTTAAAATAAGTTATTAACCCATGTCAGTCATTTATATTTTCATAATAATTTATTACATAGGGATAACCTTTTTAAATAATAACTTTTACCAGCGCAAAAACTACACTTAAAGTCTTTTTTACAGCTAAGTAAGCTACCAAATAAATATTTTTCCGGAAAACACAAAACTAAGAAGAAATACTTGTAAACTTCATTAAAAAGTTTCACCTTAACGCTTTAACAAAAAACATTATACAAAAGAAAACTTTTATGCTGCTCCGGTTAGTGTTCTGTAAATTGTTTATGTTTTTATTGTTTCGCTTTCGGGATTTTCTTCACCCGGAATCGTACCTCAATGGCTCAATTACTAGAACACTAAGACGGAATCTTAGGGTTGCAGGTTCAAGCCTAGGCTGAAGGACTTGTACCTATATATTATTTGTATACTTACAAACCCCGTCATATCCTGAAATATTCCGACTTAGATGTTGTCAATTTAAAACAACTATTGTCCCGATTGTTAAGGGACCGTGCTGCAATTTGCATGCATTTTAGATTTACGTGACAATGCAATCGAAAACGCTTCGTGTTTGTAGGTCTGACTGTTGGCGTCTTTTAACATAACTTTATCACCTCAGTATTTAAGGAATAAATTTTTAATTGTTATATTTTAGACTACCACAATATTTTTTCGTCAGACACTATTAATATCATGGCTGAGGTTTACAGTCAGCGCCTTAAATATTAATACATATATGTATAAATATAAATATTAAATAAACAGCTAGATATATAATAACGCTAAGTGAATAAAGTTCGCTTGTTAATTTTGTAGAAGCGGATAAAAATTAGAAACATACACTGGGTTACTGCCTCACTAGTGGGCTTCGCTGGAAATCAGGGCTGTGGCTAAGCCATAGCAACATGCTGAACTAAAGACCCGTATTGGTGTGAAAGTGATTTTTTTTTACTTAACCTGTTTATTTTCAAATTTTATTTCACTATATCTTATATATAAGTATATCGTATGATTTAAATCTCTTAACGCCAATAAACGTGTCTAATACTAAGATATCTCTGGGTTTAGTGTCAAAATAAATTACCTGAAACGTATACTCCTAATGCTTAGACTACGGACCTTTAATCCACCTTATCTGGAGTTTAAGTAAGTGAAACATTTTTTACGACTACCCGCTTAATTGAATTCAAAAAATATAAGTATAAAAGCTGCTTAGAAGTCCTCAAAGCTCTTAATCACGACCATACTAACTTTTTGCGATGGTCGTCAATAACAAAATGGAAACTTTGTTGATTTATGGACTTACGGATACTTAAGTAGAATTTAAGGATGATTTATGCTACATCGGACCGGACCGGGCCGTGCCTGTGCTACAGAGTTGTCACTACAACAAAGTTCAAAGTTTGCTGAGTGCAGTGCTACCCGTGCTCCCGGTTACGGCTGCTGAGTTTTTTGCTGTACCGGGTGGTTTTTGACGACCATACAATTTACGCCGTTCCACTGTAGCATGAATTGGTTTTTACAAAGGTATGTTAAATTTTTTTTGACCGTGTCCCCGCCGGGCTAGGCGCGGACAAGGACAGGATCGTGGCCGGTGTAGCGTGAATCATCTTTTAATGTCCTTGTTGGACGTAGACAATATTAATGTAATATGTTATTTTTTACACATGATTCAGAAAAAAGAATATATTATATGAAGCAATTTTATAAAATGTCAACGGTCTTATAGTTAATAAGCTGTTACTTCTAGACAACCTTTGGGTAGAGGAAATCTAGTATATGTAACAGAATTTCGGTGTAGTTGCAACTGGGAACAAAAAAAGAGTTTACAAGATATTTAAAAGGAACATGTATTCATAACAATTGTCAAATATAAACAAACTGCAATACGAGTACATTGTTTATTTATAAATTATTTAAGGGCTAAAGTGCAAAAAGTCGGCTCATGTGTGTAGATAGATGCCTACTTAATTTTGAGTACCTAAGAAGTTTGCAATTTAAAAAATTTAAGCAATTCAAGCTGATAGATAAATAAATAATTTTCATAAAAAAAATCAAACGAAGTTTTAATTTAATCAATTAATTTATTACTCATCTTAATATATCTCGCATATCTTAACTAAATTATTTGTAAACTTTTTTCATAATTTTAGGCAGTCCGGATTTTATATTTGCCAAATATGCTTTGGTTCATATATTTTAAACATTTTCTTAAGCCACATTTATGGCAAGACCAAATTAAGTAAGTAGTATACAACTGTATTTTCTGTTAAAATAAAGAAATTTATGTGTTATAGGTACTTTGTACCCAAGAAAACTTCTTAGCATAAACATAAAGTAACTACATATCCTGGTTATGCCTTTGACTTTTTGACTCTGAAATTGACTCTTGTTATAAAAGAGTTTAACATAATTGTTATTAAAATTTTACCATACACGAGAATTATCCTTCCATAAAGTAAGATTCACTTTTGGCAGCTTTCTACATGGCTCGAGAGCATTACTGTAAGAATAAAATAAGGCTTGATAAATTATGTAAGTTTCTCTTTTTCTTCTCTATACTTTGGTTTACTATATATAGAAGCAACAATCTCAACACTTGATTGTTGCTTTTAAGTTAACTTCTCCAATCAATCCCTTGATTTTTATACTCAACTGAAAATGGGAATCGGTTTCAAATCTAATTCCATTGCCTTTTCATCACCGCGTGCTTATGTATTTTAAATTCGTTACCATTCAATACTGATGCGCGCAGCAATGGTACTAAATGGACTTAAAAAAGATTGGAGTTAATATAAATAAATAAGCAATAATTGCCTTGCCGGTACCGTTTATCTTTATTCTAAATAAGCTTATGGCGGAAAAAGGGGCTGAGTTTATGAACGAAGGACAGAAATCTTTTGGGTCATAAAAATGATTAAAGTTCCCAAATGAAGCCATTTATTGTTTTTTTTTTTACTATTTAGTACTTTTTTGCTAAAAATACCAAAAACTACTGAATAAAAAACTTATTGTTAGGGTTCCGTACCCAAGGGGTAATAAGCGAAACCCTTATTAAGACTTCGCTGTCCGTCCGTCCGTCTGTCACCAGGCTGTATCTCATGAACCTTGATAGTAAGACAGTTGAAATTTTCACAGAAGATGTATTTCTGTTACAAAAAATACTAAAAAACAAAATAAAATAAATATTTAAGGGGGACTCCTATAAAAAAGAAAATAACTTTTTTTTTCTCGATTTTACTCATATTGATAACGGCAACAGGTAGACGCTTAAAATATTCACAGAATATTAAGTTACATAGTCACTTAAAAAATAGATAAATAAATTAAAATAAAACAAATATTTTATACCCGTACAACAAACTTGATTTATTGCCGTTTTTATAGATAATGGTACGGAACCCTTCGCGTGCGAGTTCGACTCGCATTTGGCCAATTTTTTATCATCACCATTCAACCGGAAGATGTCTACAGTAAAACACAACTTTCCTGCGGGTAAACCCAGTTGTCTTCCTTATCAGCCTAATACGTCCCCACTGTTGGGACACGGCCTACCCTACCCTAGGGTTATTTGGGCCATACTTAGTTCACACGCGGTATGTTGTTTTTTTTATTTATTATTTACACATATAGTATCTATTCACACCACATATGCAGTGGTGCTTAAGAATTTAAGAAAAAAACACATTGGTACACGCGGGGGTCAAACCTCAGCCACTGATATAACCCAGTTGTCTATCCAACTCGTATATAGAGGTCAATCCCACGCAGCGTCTTACAGCTTATGAACATTTTATTTTTATCCGTTATTGTTTTGAATAGTAATATTGCCTATCTATGTATTGCCACTTCATCTACTAAATATTAAAACCACTATGATCACTTTGGTTCTTTGGCGAATACCTTAATTGAACCCTCCTCTGCGGGTTTGATCTTCTATTATTGGGCAGTAAGATGATTCGTTTCTATCACCATTAGTCATCACTGGCAACACACACTGGTTATACTATTATCCTTATACTCATAGAAATTTTTGATAAAAATATGTAACGTAATTTCTTTTTTGAATACACTAATTGCCTTAGATATTAAGTTTATACGGTTAAAGCGTAACTCAGGGATTAAACAGCTATAAGTCAAATTTGAAGTTGAAATAATAGATTTTCTCAAGATAATAATAAACAAACCTGGGTGAAATTCTTTTAAAAGCATTCCTTTGTATTTTTTGAATACCAGTATTATCACACAAGAAACGAGCTGGTGAAGCACCGTTGCGTATTGTCTGCAGTTGTTCTAAAATATAAAAACAATTTGTTTGTTTAACAAGTGGGTTAAGTTGTTTGATGTGAAGAGTGCCAACTTTAAATCCCGAGCTAGCGAAGTAGTTTAGAATTTAATCACGAGCGTAGCGAGTATTTCTTATATAGACTACTGAGCACAGCGAGTGATTTAAAGGCACGAGACCTAAAATAATTTGCTCTCGTGTGAAACATACAACTTTTCACCTCTACCAGTGCAAAAAAACTGAAGGACATATATAGCAATAAGTAGTATATTAAGCAATAGTCCATAATGTGTTGCTATCCCAAAAATGCCTGCGTCGCGTCGCGTCTCGGTCTGAGCTGACTCTTACTCTTGATTTTATATCTGTCTCTTAAAAGTCATTTGATAAATCCGTTACTATCCAGCGCTATCTAGCAGTCCACTGCGTGAACTCTTCTAAATTATTCATAATATCAAATAACAGCTACTCACCGAAGAAATTGTAGGAACAAGATATATATATATATCTTAAAGAAAATTGGAGGCCATCAGAACGAAATAACTAATTGCATTGTATAAACTAATAACCATATAGCCCAACGTTATTAAATTAAAGAAGAAGAACTTAAAAAGCGATCATGAAATAAACAAGGCCCAAAGCCCTGGATTACGACCCTGATGTACAAACACAAAACATGTCCAATAAAAACACTTTGCTAATGGAGCTACAGAGTTTTAATAGCAACCCTAACAAAACGAAAACCCATCCTATAACACCTATAATATGAGGTTTGCACCAGCGTCCTTTAATTTCTGGATAGCGAAATGAGACACGCTACTCAACAGCTTAAAAAAACAGTATATAATAGGATTACTAACGATATCCTTAAAGCAATCATGCATATACATAGATACACGCTTTTCCGCGTCTTTTAAACCTTTATGCATAAAAATTGGCATTTGGCCTTAAGGTTGTAAATAATGAGTGACATCTTTTACCGTTTTCAAAACTTAATCCTAAAGAGGGCAAAATAGGAATGAAAATTTGTTATGAGGCTTCCGACTGTTTTGTGTGTAAAGACTTGAAATATTGGTATAAGGCCTTGAATGTTTAGCCCCTAGGGGGCATAATAGGAAATGAACATTTGTATGACAATTTTATTGTAGGTTAAGAAATACACACACAAGTGTTTAAGAGGATGCAAATTGTATGAGAATCTCGAAAGTTTTATGTCTAGACATTTGAAATTTTGCACAAATATTTCTGTAATAACGTACGTACACGAATTCTAAAGAAAGTTTTTGCAAAATTCAAACTCTAAGGAGGTAAAACGGGGGTTAGAAATTTGTAAAAAAATGCATAAAACCTAATATTTGACCTTTAGGTTAAAAATTGGGATTGACATGTTTCAGCGTTTTAAGAAAATGAATACCTAGACGAAGAAATAGAGGATTAGAATTAGTATGAGAATTCCGATATTATTATAGAAAAAACCGTAAGCAGTAAAAAGCTGTTTTTTTTTCAAAAGTCTACGAGACGTGAATTTTTTGGTCAAAGTTTAAAACTACTGTCGTCATATTAAAATGCTGCGAATCTACGTGACCCTAGCGACAGACAGCGGGTCAGAAAAGTTTGTTGCACTGTAAGCAAAATGTAAAACTTACCAAGAGTAAAGGAAGTTAGATTACTAGATCCATTTTCGTAGAAGTATCTGTCACCAACGCGCGTGTGGTAGAACTGCTTGGTCATGATGCAAAGGAACGTAGGACCTGTCAAAGCATCAGGCACATTGTGCTCTAAAGAGCCACCAACGACAAGATCTATATCTTGTGGACTTTCATACAGTTTCTCTAATATTTTTACATTCTGAAAGATAAAAAAAATAAATTATTTTTACAAAAAACATAATCCTCATCAGCCTTCGTATAAATCGCGCCACGTAAGTTGAACCTGCGCAGTAACACATTTTTGGTTCGTCAGTACATTTGTTCGTACTGTACCTGCGCAGACGGCCGCCATTTTAGTTCAACTTACATGGCGCGAAATATACCCACTGTTGGCGGCCTGCCGTTAACGATTATATTGATAACATGTTTTTAACCACTTTAACTTTTACCACTTTAGTATTTATTTTTATTTATTTATTTAACTCTTACAGTAAATTTAATAAAACTATATGACGTATGTAAAAATTATAATTTTTATGCACTAAGGCGGGCTTATCGCATGATGCAATGATGCAACCTTAGGGTGTTTCTGAAAGCTGATAAAATAATGTTGGTAGAGTACAAACAAAATTTAATAATACTAGTTGGATAGATAAACTTATATAAAAATACACATATACAAATTCATATATATAATTGTATAAATATAAACATCATATACATACATATACATAAACACAATAAATACGTTAGCATAATTATACACATATATACACAGTTATGAACAGAATATAAATAAACATATAGTTTTATGAGTACAACTTCAGCAGTTATAAATATATCAGTATTCGTTTTGCAACGATTAAAGAAAAAAGGATTCCAGTTTAGTTTTAAAAATAGAAAAAGATAATGACAAATGAATAGCAGAAGGTAGGATGTTCTACAGTAAAGTGGCTTTCACAGCAAATGATTTACCGTAAAATGTAGTAGAGTGAGAGGTTATAGTCAGAGTTCTTTCTACCTTTAATCTTAATGAAATACATGCAACGGATTATATTTGTAGTTAAAGAACTTTTGTAATCAATGGGGTGCAGAGAGATTGTTAAGGACGTTATAAAGAAGGGTAAGAATAGTTGTTAAGTTGAGTACGATACTCAGATGAATCGGATGCATAGATTTTGGAGATGGTCAAGTTTGTCGAGTTCCTCCTCGTTGAGGTCAAGATAGCTAATGTCTGCGTAATCAAGAAGAGGAAGCAGTAGCAACTGCGCCAGCATAACCTTAGTTTGGAATGGTAGAAAGTTATGCAAACATTTCAGTGAGTGTAAAGAAGTAAATATTTTTCACTTAGTGCGTGGGCGCCACGACAACGTGTTATCTATTAGTAGTCCGAGGTTTTTGACTTTTTCAAGAAAAGGAATTGAAACACCATTGTTAGTAATATGAGGTACTATATTTATGTCCATGTTTGGATACTGACATTTAATGCCTGAGATTTACTAGGGTAAAGAAGAATAGAATAATTTCTGAATTTGGTTGGTCAATAGTACGTTTGCATTGTTGCCAACCTTTTAAATAAGATTCAAACCACATGGCTACTGCTGGAGATATTTTAAGCGAACGTAGTATGCAGAGCAGAATATTAAAGTCAACAATATTGAATGCATTGCTGAAGTCGAGCAGAGTTAACACGGTAATGTGTTGAATTTCAATATTGTGTCTAATGTCGTCTCTTATTTTCAACAACGCACTGACAGTGCTGTGGCCTCGACGAAAACCTTATTGGAAAGGGCTTAAAAGGTTGTTTGAAAGAAGAAATTGAATAAATTAATTTGAATTTATAATTTATTTTTAAATAAATTATTTTCAATTAATTTGAAGAGTAAGGGTAGAATAGATATAGGACAGTAATGACCGATGAATTAGTATAGAAGTATTAGGATTTTAGGTAAAGGGATGACAAAAGCTTTCTTGCAGCTATTGGGGAAACGACTAGATAGAAGGGGAGATTTAAGATAGGAAGGAATATATTAATTACAGTAAGGATTATCATCAGGTTTACGCTGTCGCTACCAGTTGCTTTACAATCCAACCCGCATACTACGCGCTTAACATCACAAGCAGTAACCATTTTGAAATTAAGGTTATTAAAGGCAGGACATGGCAGACCAGAGATATGAGCTATAATTATTTTTTTGGGTGTCTCGTCTATTGTAAGAGCTGGAGACGAAAAATGTTTTTTAAGTGAGTTGAGATCGAAATTGATTGAAATCTGGTCTGAAGATTTGCCAATTTCCAAAGACTCAAAGAATCTTCATATATTAGAGGAATCACACTTAACAATAGAGCGGTAAATCTTATCTCATCGAACGAAAAAAAAAAAAAACATATTTTAGCATTCTTGTTGTTAAATGCGGCTGCAAGTTGCAGCTTGCTTAAGTTGAAACTATCCAGAATCGGCCAAGGTTGAGAAACCATAGTTTTTTAAACTATATTGCGAAAATTTAAAATGGCTGCCGATTATGGACAGACCATAGACTTCGAGTTCTGTAATCTGTAATTTGTACTGCGCAATAGGCTCACGAAATTGGCCACACTTTAGAAAGATACAAAGTTAACTTGTGGTCTTTTCTCATAGACAACCTCGTCTTTGTTACACTGTTGCGACCATTTTTTCACAGCTGACTAGGAAATACATTGTCCAGTTCTCTATGTCTATGGGACAGACAGACTGCGCTGACTGCATCTTTTGGGTATATTAAGGGTTAAGAAAAATAAATCTACAGCTGGACCTTTTTTTTCGAAAATCATATTTTAAGTATTTTACCTCTGGGGATATGAATTTCGCCAAATCTTTGAAGGTTTTCGGAACTGGCAAAGCACAGCCAGCTCGCCCACTCAAGTAGTTCCCCAAGCCATGATCGCGGCCTCTTTGTATGTCTACAGAACGCAGGTCATCGCCGTATGTCCTGTTCTGTCTACATAAAAAAGATAAATTAGGGGCAGTGTATTAGTTGATAACATTATTTTTTACCCAAACCAGTTAAGTTTGCAAGAAGTTGATTATTGTTTACAGTCTTGAGTACACTTTTTTTCGTGAAATATTTTTGGTTATAGTTCAAACATTAATAAAGTATTATAATTTGCTAATATTATAATATTGGCTATCAAAACAATTAGAAAAAATAATAATTTTGACACTTTTTTAAATTATATATATTAATAAATTTGGGCTTTAATTTAAATTGTTTGGAAAGCTATGAGTGATATTCTCTTGATTCTTTTTTCATAAAAGTCTGTCTATCTTGTCTGTCCTTCTGTCCGTCTGTCTGTCTGTCTATCTGTCTGTTCTGAACTAGGTATCTCCGAAAGAGGTAGCGACCCTAAGATCCGATTCTCTTTTAATTTATATTGGATCACCTTGGGGTCAAGCTTAAGCAAATCATTAAAATTAGTTAAGTGGTTGCTGAGAAATTGGTAAACATAGATAGGTACATAGAAAAGAAAACATACTTGTAGAACATAGCACATTCTTCTTTTTCGAAGTCGTTTAAAACTTCCATGGGGGGCACACCATATGCATGTATATCTTCCATTCTGAAATGGGATTTAAATATTTATTAGTTACTTCTAATAACCATCTGATTCTCAAAAGCAAAATAAGCAATAAAAATATTCATTCCTTTTTATTATACAATAATAATAATCATTGACTTTATTGTTCATAAGATGACATAACGTTTGTGTTTTAAAAAAAAAATACAAATGGCGATCTTATCGCTATGGAGTTATCTCTCCGAAATAACCTTTTGGTAAAGGGTTTCAAATAAATAACATATTTAAAGGTAATGTGTGTATAATATATGTGTATACAATAGAATAAAATATATTGTGTATTTCTATACATATTATTCTTTATAGAACACTATATTTATTCGAGTCACACATTTAAAACTCAGAACTTACTTAAATAAATATTGTGTCAATTCACTGTCCCAATACTGGTCACTGGCTCCCATCGCTTGCATCGTAAGTCCACGCACCAGCTCTTTGTACTTTAAGTTAAGCACCTTAGGTCTGTGATACCAATTACTTAAGCGAATAGTTCCAACTACTTTACGATTTTCATTGAAAAGTCTAAAATAAAAAAAGGCTTGTTACTGGCACAAAGGTAGACAACAAACTTTCTATAGATATTTAATAAAGATTAGTTATCCTAAGTACCTAAGCACTATTACTTATTTTATGACCTAAGCTCCTAAGTTAGGTAACTGAAATCAGCTACTTACATTAGTTTAGGAGCTTGGTTATTAAATATTAATTATCATATTTTTTCTACCCTTAGAGATTCTTTAGAAATTTTAGTGCCAACTTAATAATGAATTTCCTAAAATACAAATTAATTTTTATTTATTTAATTTAAATACATAATGCGCGGACAGACCCTTCGATTGTCTGTGGAGCAAGTGTAAGGGGTTTCTTCTTAGACGCAATTTGCAGAGCGAGATATAAAAAAACGCGTATTGCGCACAACAGATCGATTTTATTTCATTTACTCAAATTCTACTTATATTCTAACACATATTTACAAAGTATGATTTTTAGCTCTCATAGTATCTCATAGTATCTAGTATCAAATGGATACTCGTTGAGGTTTCTTGAATTACTGAATAAATACAAAATTTAGTTCAATATTTATATAAAAATAAAACACCGCACCAGAGGGAAAAATTGTTCCATGGAACCTTCTAGACTTAGTGCTTAAGTCACTGTGCTTACAGTGATGAACGAAAATCAAATAATGTTAAATTAAAAATCATGCTTAGTCATTGATATAAACATATAACGAAAGTGTTGGTTTAACAACGTAGCTATAAACTGCTGCTTACACTTGGGGTCTCTATAGGATATTGTTATCACACTCACATGATTTGTGACTTGACTATGGCTAAACGGTATGAGCTATAATGATGCTTTAGGTGTCCTAGGATAGAGCTTTCGGAGAGGGTTTTAATGACGTATAGTAGTATATACGAATGTCTGCGGTTAAGCCACAGTGAAAGAAAAGCTGAAATTCCAGCTCTCAGAGTTTTCTCCGAACTTACACTAAAGTACTATAGGCTTTGTACTGAATTTCATAAAATGGTATTAAAGTTCGTACGTGTTTAACAGTACTTTTCGTGTCCGTCTGTTTGTCCCGTCATATGAAAATGTGAGATACAATTTTCAGGATTTTTCTCATACTAATGTACTTTAAGGCTTGAAGTTACCTCTGTGAAACCTAGTTATATTGCTAGGTGCTTGTCGAAGGTAGTAAGTGATACTTTTAACTTTTCCGTATGCATTAAGTGCCATATGTGGATAGTAGAATTTAGTACTACAAAAAATTACTAGATAGTGTTAGTTATCGACTCCCAAGGTAAATCATTTATAATTTTGATTGTTGATGTGTACTGGTTATTAACGTGTTTACAAAGCTATGTAAAAATGATGTTTTGAATGTTTGACGGTGGAGAAATTAATCTATCTCTATTTATAATCTATGCAAAAGTAATTTTTTGAATATATTTAGATTTTGGTACAAAAAAGACGACTTTTTAAGTTGTACCAGATATAAAACTACATGCAATTAGTTGATTTTTGTTTATAAGAATATTTTGATTTGTTTTACAGATTATGGAGAAGCAACGTCTATCCGAAAAATTGATTGAGCACTATTTAGACATACCTTTGATCAATAATTTTCGCAAGCCGATAGTGATGACGACAACGCGAAAAAAAGACAGCGCTTGCAGGAGATGCATGAAGAATTTTTTGGCACCAAAATTGAATTGTTACCTGGCAAGTATACATTATCTTTCTTAAGCAATACTGATATCACCATTACAGAAAATGGACAAGAGCAACGTTTAGATCTTCAGCCTACTTCAAGCTCAATAACGTCATCAAATCAAAGTTAAAGTTCTTTACCATCTACAAGAAATAGAATTCTAGATCATCCAACCATCACTAGAAGAAAGGAAAGAAATTTAATTTGGAAAAAGAAATTATTAGAGGCTGATTGTCCTTAATTTACTGGAAATATAAGTTAAGGCCCAGCCAGTACAGAACTAAATACTTCAGTTCAATATACATTATATTGTTTTGATGACACCGTCTTCTTTTCAGCCACATTGTTGAAGAACTGAATAAATTCAGTATCCAAAAAGACCCATCGAAACCCTTTATTACCTCTTTTAGAAAATGTTTTGGGTATATATTTGCTCATGAGCGTTGGTCCATTGTCAAATATCCGGGATCCGGCAATATATGTATGTACTGGGAGCCTGAGTTATCTTCTTTTGCTCTCTCTATCTATCTTAAGTAAGGGAGACCATGACACTGAATATGTTTGAGAAAAATCGTCTGTTCTTACACTTTGATACACTAAGATGAAAAAACCGAATGTGGCAATCCGTCCCCCTAAAGGTGTAAGGCAAGATTGAATTGATCAAGTGATCAATGGAATGTCAAGAGAAAACGCTGCAAATTACCTCAGTGTAAATAAAAAACATACATATCCCGCGAAGAGTGTCGTTTTAAGTTGCGAACATATAACAGTAAAAAATAACAATTTTTTCTATAAATTTCACCAATAGAAAATAATAATATAATATTTATTTTTAATGTAAAACTTTATATTTTTTATTTTGTCTATTGTTCCTACTTTAGTGCCAAATAGTAAGAATGCATGGCGTTCCACATATAGCACAACCAAATAAAAATAATAAATATTATTATTTGCTGATCTTCGAAGTTTTTTATTATTTTTTTATTGTCTAGACAACAATAAAAAATGTAGGGATAAGCTTCTGTTATTACCAAGTTTACATGCGATTTAAGCCTCAACCTTACAACTTACCTTAATGGTATAGGTATGCATGTATAGGAGGAAAAGTGTGCATTTGACCCGTGACTATTGCATTAGTTACATTCTAGGGGCTCAGTGACCTTAGACAGGTAAAGTTTCAGTCAGTCTTTCCGTTTTTTACCTATAGACGCATCCCTTTTGTTACACTATTGCAGTTTATTTTTATAGGAGTGACGAAGAAAGAAGAAGTACATAACTTAAAAGTTACCTATTTTTCCCTATAAGATGTAGTAACCGTTCATACGGCTTTTATAAAACTTTTTTAGTTCAGTATAATTTTCCGCAACAAATGGCATATATTTCAAATTAATACAACAAAGTAAAATTCCCGCTTTTTTGGGGATAGTCGTACGTTATAAGTCAACAACATGTCGGTACTCATACATTACTATTTTATATTTCAACAACCTCAATCTCGTGCAAAAAAAGCATTATCAACGAAAATACAGTTAAAAAACAAGGATCTGAGGTACAACAATTAAAATGTGCATCTAAACAAAGCCCCCGTTTAAATTTACAATAAGAAATGGTGGCGGATCTTAATGAATGAAGTTATAAAGGTCTTCAAAAGTATTGATAGTGACTGCTACTAATACGGCTTGGAAAGTACGACTCCAAAAAATCCAGACCACTAAAAGTTCGTTTTAAATCGGATCTCATTTCTGAAATTATCGTGCAAAAGAAAAATAACTTGAAATCGGAAACAATTAAATAAACGGATACAAGTATAAAGGATCTTAGAAAGGAGCTAAAATGAAGATCTGACAATGGCGAGAAGAATATATAAGAGATATAATATTGTCCAAATTACTTCAAAAAACTGAAAACCAGAGTAGTATCAGATCACGCTATATTAAATACTAGCTTCTGCCAGCGGCTTCGCCCGCCCTAAATTTCGTTATCAGCGTAGGTTCTTACGGCAATTCTTAAATTATAGAAAAAAAAAAACAATCAAATCTTTCCTCTTTAATGGCATAATACATTCGTGTCTGTGAAATCATGGAAATGCACATAAAAAATTTCAACCAAATCGGTCAAGCCGTTTAATAGTTGACATACCAACAGCAGCGCCACCTACCGGGTCCAATTGTATTTTTAAATCATCCAGAAAACCATTGAAATACCCTTATAACATTTCAACCCAATCGGTTCAGCCGTTTAGAAGTTATGTGAAAAAGGAAGTAATTAGGTAATTAAGTAATTAGGAATGTACGGAAGGATAATACTTACTACCCGTTGTCCTATTACCCGTTTTCCCGGAGGAATGAAGCATTTTCCCGCGGTAAAAAGTTATATATATATATGTTCATCAGGGACAATGTCGGCTTCTAATGGTAAAAGAATTTTTCAAATCGGTCCAGTAGTTTCGGAGCCTATTCAATACAAACAAACAAACAATCAAATTATAGACTGAGTCAATCAAATCAAAGTATAGACTGTTAGAATAACATATGAAGCAATTACCAATTACAAAGACATAACCATAAGTAAAAAATAATTAAAAACTAATGGACGCAGTACAGTAAAACTAATGAACGCAGTACAGTAAAATCCAGCAAATTCGACGAGATTAGATGTATCGTACAATTATTCAGTGTTCAACTACAACTCATAAAATTGACTGAAACGTGGATGAGAAAGCAAAAAGATTTACATTACCAGAATATACCCGCTATTACAACTACAGATTAAATACAAGAGGTGGCGGTGTCTCAATTTTAGTTCTGGATGACTTAAAACATTATATTATCGACAATGAAACTGTAAATGATAGTCACTTTTTATGGATATACATTGAAAAATGATCGTTAAACATAGGTGTTGTGTATTGAAAACCAAAGCGAAAAAAGTTTACTGACTTCCTAAACATCTATTCTGAGCACCTTGAGCAAAAAAGGCGTGCACTAGTATTCGAAAAGTAACTTAAATGTACTGAGTACTGAAGCTGCTGTTAAAATTATATAGAAGTTCTAAAAGAAAATGGTTTTAAACTTATAAACAAAATAGAGGAGTTTTACAGTACTCGTCGACGGATATTGCAAGATCAATATTAACCCATTTTATTCCAACCTAAAAGGACACAATTATCACTTCTATGTAATTGAATCACCCATGTCATACCATAAACAGATTTATTTTGAAATCAAACAGATTCTCTAAAACCTAACCAAAAATAAAGTGCAGTACACTAAAATTGAGTACGACATCCTGTACAAAGAATTTGCAGAAGACCATTGTAGCTATCAAAAAGACTTGTACTCGGTACTAGAACAAAAAATACTACGCAAGGTTGAGATAAGTAAAAACTAAAATTATTAATTAACCACGGCAGGATTAGATGAAGAAGAACTTTTTAATGAAATAAATATAAGAAACAAATTATGGCATAAATACAAAAAACAACTTCAAAATCGCACAATGTGGACTCTCAGAAATAGTCCATCTATCAATAAAGTTAAAGATATAACAATCCCTAGTTAACTCCAGACTTCTTAAGACTCATTTGTTACTGATAAAAGAATAATCTGTAATGCATTCTATGATTTTTTCTTATGTATGTATTGGTTCGATACTAGCCAGTCAAATACCTAAAAGACATTCCGATTCTCAAAATTCAACAGACTTACACAATACAAATACATACTCATTATTCTCTTAAAAAACTACGGAAAAAGATAAAGTTTAACAAATAATTGATAATTTAAACTCAATCACTAGCTCAGGTCTTGATAGTATAAACAAAAACTGCATTAAATGCCTAATCAGCATCAGCAACTACTGATCTTGTTACGAAAAAAAATTAACATCGACGATAAACAAATAATATGGGTATACTTATTAATCTAAAAAAGCGTTCGATACCGTAAGTTACGAACTGCTACTTAATAAATTAAAAAATATAGTGATCTCGGGAAAAATCTACTATTTGTTTGCATCTTATCTATCAAACAGATATTAGGTAAAACTGGGTTCGCACCAAAGCAATTTACAACAAATAACCTGTTTTATTCCTCAAGGATCAATATTAGGTCCTTTATTATTCTTGATTTACAAAAACAACATTCATGAATTAATTAGCCTAAAAGGAGATATCATGTTTTAGTTTGTTCAGAATATAAGAATATAAGTTCAGATACACAGTACGATTTAAATATGATCAATCTATGATATCAAACAAATCTATGGCCTATAAATATTTCTTAAACCAATAATATTATTATTTTTGCTGCAAAAAATAAAAGATTAAGAATTATAAAGCCCTAACTATCAACGATAAACTGATACGGAACGTAGATGAAAAGAAATATTAAGCATTAATTTGGACCAATATTTAAGTTGCAAGCCGCACATCAAAGAAAATTTAATCAAAACTTTCTTCATGAACAGGAGCTTAAAGGGTATTGTCAAATATTTACCGGTTTAAGTACGATATACAATCTAAAACACACTTGTAAAGCCACGTATAGACTACCTAATAGAAATATGGGGTTTATGCAGCAAAAACTAACCTAAAATGTCGAAAAGTAGCCCAAAACAAGCGGATTCAAAAACACTATTTATTTTTTAACACCAAGCAAATTATGGCAATAGTAGTGTCAAGTATCAAGGCGTACAACTTTATGATAAAATAGGTATTTAACAAAATAGATACATAGAAAGGAATAGCCTTATTTTGAAAAAAAAGAAAATATATTAATTAACTTTTAAAATACATAATAACTTAACAATCATTAATACATGCATTTAAATGTATTTTCAAGTTATTACTTTCTTTCAATTTTAGTAGCAATATTTTATTTATTATTTTAATATGTTATTATTTTTTTATTATATTATAATACTAGTATAATATTTTATTTTTATTTATAATTTTGATTAACGACGATGAACACTTGCTACATAGTTATCGTATTTAATCATACAAATGAATACACAAGCCATTCAGAATACTTAAGAAATCACGAAAACTCATTGGTCAACTCCGAACACGAACCTCCACCACTCAGGACGCAAGGTGAAATTAAAACCCGTAGGCCACCACCGACTTAATTTATAGCGGACAATAGCGTAGTCTATTAAAATTAACAAAATATCCATACATACTGTAAATGTCCCTTTATCATACTGTGAAAATGTCGATATGCAGCTTGGTTAAACTCATTGAGAATACTTGGGTCTACCTCAGGATTGTAGTCATTCACATAACCATGAGCTCCTGGGTAAATCAATTTGTTGTCAACCATGTGCTGGTAACCTAATGCAAAATAATAAATTAGGTACTTGTAAATAAACTTGGAAAAGTAACACATTATCCGAATACAAAATTTTATCAAAATTTTTATAGCAAAAATAAAAACTAAAACTCTAGTCCATATTGCAGTATGCAGGATTTGAACTCAGGTTGTAATCCTACGATCTAGCCAATAAACTATTGAGAAAATGATCTTTGAGGTGATATTACCAATTATATTGAAGGGGCACATCAAGTTTATTGCTTTGTGGGTGACAACACGGGAAAACGAATTTCTCCAGAAATAAGACCTAGCTAGATCGTTTTTTCGTTCCCGTAAACCGCCTCCAGCCTCTGTAAATTCCATCGAAATCGTTAGAGCTGTTTTAAACACTTGTCTTTTAGTTTTTAGCCTAAGTTGTACCTACAACTAGCTAATTGGAATACAGACAGGCAAAATTATTCGCTGATAAATTGTACAGTAACTCATTAACATATGCATTTTAATTCAATCGCCGCACATGCTACTATTGTACAAAATATATAATTGATTATATTTAAACTTTACAAATGTATCAGACTGTAGCAATCCACTGTTGACCATAGCATAGGCACACCACACTCGTCCTCGGCCTTTCTCATAATAATCATAATTGTACAATTAGTAATTTTGTTTTTCATTGTAAAATTAACTATATTTATTAACAAATTACAATAAATATTATAGAACTAAGATAAGTATTAATAATAAGTATTTTTTTAAGATTATCTTAGTTCTATATATATATTTTAATGAAAACATTAAATACAATTTTTATCTTTATCTCGGAAAATTCAAAAGTTCCCAAGGAAATAATGTAACTGAAACTTATAACGGTGCAACGAAGCATCCGATTGAGCTGAAAGGCACAGAGGTCGTTAAAGAGACGGAAAAGGAAGGAATTCCAATTGAATGGAATATAGCTACAGCTAAAGCTTGATATAGCAATCTTCTTTAGTATAATAAAGGAGTTGCCGTAAGGATCTTACGCTAATAACCAAATTCAGTGCGGGTAGAGCCGCTGGCAAAAGCTAGTATTATTATAAAATTATAATCTTTATTGACATATATTACATAATTTTTTAGAACGTTTGTATTCCCTGTAGAAAGCGTAAGGTCATTGTTGTTTTCTTTGGCCTGGATTTGAATAATACGATGCTAATTGCTAATACTTACTTACCAAGAAGTATAGGTAGGTAATGGTAGTATGCAATGTGTTGCGTTTCGGCGATGACTATGCGCCGTGTTTCTTGGTAAAGGGTCTCATCACCCCAGTGAGGGTTGAGTTTCGCTAGAGTGTCTGCCACGCGGTTGTGTTCTCGTATTAAAACAACCATTAAAACAGTCAGGTGAGTATTTTGATTAATCCGGTCGTCACCTAATGAAAAAGACAGACTTTTAAAATAATAATTATGATTGCTTTGCTTATTTTTTATACTGATTTCGTTACTCCGTCCGAAATGGACTCTGACATTAGTAATTATTATGGCATCAATAACAGCTGATTCGTGTATTTATTATCTTGACTTAATTTGCAAAGCAAAAAATATTTCTTTTTCATTTACTCACCAGACAAGAAGCAAGTTTCGTTAATGGCCACATTGTGACACCCGGTCCTGTGAGGATCCTGTGGTGGCCATTCTTGTCCCTTTATGTATTCTGTACGCAGTTTGCCTCCTTCCTTAGCTCGGAGCAAAGCAGCGGTTGCGGTATCGTTACCGTACATCATTGATAGGTCCATAAATGCCGTAGATAGATTTATCTGTAATAGTTTTGTGCGGTCGGATAAACCTAAGAGCCGTAGTTAACGGTAATTGATCTGATAGCATGGACATTTTAATGTTGGTGTCCCGCAAGGCTCTGTACTGCATTCCACTGCATATCAATGACATGTTGTCCATCGAAAACATACATTGCTATGCAGACGATAGTAATGTAGACGCTTACTACACGGGCAGTGCAAACATACCTCGTTCCGTTGTGGAGGAAAAACGCAGAGAACTTGTATCTAAAATCGAAACCACTCTGTCCAAGGTTTCTGACTGGGAAGGGGAAAACTTGGTCAGATTCAACACTACGAAGACACAAGTCAGCGCCCTACAATTCCAAAACACACCCCTCACCATGTCTAAGAGCATTGTCTCAAACGATGTTCAATTTCGAGGTCATTTGCAAGAAAACGTGAAACTGGCGTCCAAAAAACTTGTATTATTCAACAGAGCAAAGCAGTACTTTACCTCGAGGCAAAGGCTGCTGCTTTACAAGTCGCAAGTCCAACTCCCTACGGAGTCCTACTTCTATCTCTGGGCAGAGTGCACACGGATACTATCTTGGCCCTTTTAACTCGGTTCAACGACGGGCTAAGAGAATCATCGACGATCCCAAACTCACCAGCCGTATCCCGTATCCGGAAACCTTAAGTCTGAGGAGAGATTTTGCCTCCCTGACCGGTTTCCATCAGACGAACCGTTAGCTTGTTTGCCACTTTAGTGGTATAAAAATAAACAATTTGAATATACTTGTCACTTTTTGTTAATTGTATTGTCACTAACCATAATGTCCCAGCCTCCTTTTAGCCCTGAGCTATGCAAGTGTTCTTCAATTAACATAATTAGTTTTCTTACAGTTCACCGATTAAAGGTTCATAAGAACGTTCCTTAATTTCTTTAATTTAATGCAGTCGGTTACCATGATATAAATAAACATTAAAATAATAATTTATTTACTCGATGTAATATATAATATTTTAAATTCAAATTTTTCTTGTTTATTTTTATGTTTTATTAATGTTTTCTTGTTTATTTTCCTTGCCAAAAAAAAAAGATTTATCTGATTTCTGTATTTCCTTTCTAATTTTATCCTTTCTTTTCAATCTAAGATCCTAATACGTAGAAGTAAAGTATTGTAAATGGATTTCATTCCAGTGTTAACGTAATTTGATGTTAATAGGTTTATAATGAATTTTAACATGTCAATTCTGATGTAATACTTAATGGAATTGTGGCATCTTTACATACTTACATATTTGTAACGGTAGTTTTATGTTGTTTCTATAGTAATGGCACCTACTAGATTTCTTCCATGCAGGCAACGTATAAATTTTAAGATCTTTGAAACCGTTCTCACTCACTTCTATTATTTGTCAATTAATTTCACGATTTAGCTTTTTTTTAACAAGCATTTGGCCCTCTTGATGTTAAGCGATCACCGTAGCCTTCGGACACTTCCACACCAAAGGCATTCCTCGTGCGTAATCAAAAGTCCTACACTGTAGCCCCTAGTAAAAAATCTAGTGTTCCGCAAGGCTCTGTGCTGTCTCTTACGTTGTTTCTACTGCTTGTTAAAAAGTGATTTTTTTTCTTAAGAAAAAAGTCTAGGGATGAAACGTTTTTATGTCTCTTAAATATTTTGGTCAAGTTCTTAAAGTTTAAAAAAAATTACGATTTTCCAATGTTTAATTTTTTGGGTTGGAAGAATAGAAAAAAATCAAGTAATTTTTGATTTTGGTAGTCGAAAATGACTCCAAAAATAGAAAATATTACCAGGAGAAATGTTTTTATCTTAGGAATGGGTACTTCTAATGTGTGAGTCGTAAAGTTTAGAAAGTTACTTATTAGAGGCTTACTTTAAGACAGGTGCTTTAGACTGCCAAATGATTCCAAAAATTATTTTCATTTCCATTTTTTTTTTATACCACTAAAGTATAAAAATAAATATAACTTCCTCGATCTCAGAAAAATTACACGTGCCAGGAGTTTTGGGAGTTTCAAAGATCAAGGTTATTTTTAGTATAAACAAGTCTCTAACTACAAGTATGGCCATGCATATAATATGGGATATGGGAAATAACATGGAACAATGGGGTATTTTATAGACATTTGTAAATCGTTGGTACCTGTTCAGCAGGAACATCAGGTGAGGTACATCCTAAATTTCTGGTTGTTTCAGTCCTTAGAAATGGAAAATCCAAGCACTCCATGTGTTCTACTGTTTTTCGAGGGTCGATGTTAGGTAACATTATTGATACACACGTTCCATTTATCAATTCTTTTGTTAGATGTCCATTGCGGCAACAGGAACTGACTTTTTGCCCTAGAATATAAAATCTATACAAAAAATTTGCTTAGGTTATCATAACCACAATTTGCTAGTGAAGTTCCTCCATAAACGCATATCTCTTTCGTTGTCTCTCTCACGTTCTAAGGAGTGGAGGTTTGAGCCTGGCGTGAACCAAAGAGTCTCTTTTTAAAGTAAATAGTTTGTTCCAACACTGGCTATTTGGTGATTTCCACAATCCGCAATCCCAAGGTGACAGTAAACCGTGCCCCAATAATTAGCTGTAGCGTTAAAAAGGCAGCATCAGCACTATTCATTTAACATTTCTCTCCTATTTACACTGCGCTGTGTTTTAGTTCTGTGGCTTGTATCTTGTATGAGGATCACGTTGTTAGTTTTCTCTGTGCTAAAGATTTTCTATAACCTTATTTACACTATAACAATTAAACTAAAGTAATGCAAATTTAAGGCCATCCAGATTAATTTTTTATTATTTGATTGCCTGTTTAGCCTTCTTAGTGAAAGTATGTAAGTAATAAGTTTCTGCTATGATTTTTTGTCAAGCGGAAAAAAAGCGCTGGCTGATCATCGAAATATGTAGTTACATAGAAATCCGTTACAGCCAAGTTGGACGCGTTATCACCGACGACCCATCATAACTCTTGCGCTTGGCATTGCTTGTGCACGCTTGGCAAGTGTCAAAGTGCCAAATTCAATATGTAGCGTTTACCCTCTTGCCAATCGTCCGCAAGCGACAACACTAAGCGCAAGAGTGTGAAGCTCGCTCTTGACTTGGCTTCGAACATGTACAGAAGCCAAACATGTTTGAACACCTAGTAAAGCATTTTAGTAAATGAACAACATGCTGAAGCCATGTCAAGCACAGCTTTAAAGCGTTACTTGTGACGACACGCCGGACATCCTCGTTAATAGCGCTTGTTTCCGCTAGGTAAAACATCGGATAAGTGACTAGGCAAGAGAGTAAATGCTACATTACTAATTTTCCTAATCTGTGCCAGCAAAAATACATGACTGTCGAGTGAATATATCAAATTTGATTAAAGTTTTAATGACTTTTTGAGGAAACTATAAAGCGTATGTGAAAAAATATTTAAAGTACTTAGACAGAAGTTTATAAAAATTCGTTTGATTTATACTAACTTTTTAGTGTATTATTGGTATTGTGTCCCATATCATGTGTAATTAGTTGACCCCATTGTGCAGCATTTAGATTAAAGACCTCACTGTCATTAACAGTGGGCTTATCAGGGAACAGCATAAGACTGAGTTTACGAGCAAGGGGTAATGGATTTCCACTTTTTGCTAGCGGCCATGCACTTTTACCTGTAAAAAACAAAAAGACGCATTTCACATAGTATATATTGAAATTAATTCGAATTATTTTGATTGCAAAACATTAATAAACACTGTTTCTTCCTTTTTACGGACCCCTCTTGCCACGAAGCACCGCGTTATTGATCGGTTAATTTTATCATCGGCAAGACCAGTATCTAAACTGGTCTCTGTACTACACGTGGCTAGCACTGTATTTGTGTGTGAGGGCTAGCTGTATATGTGTATCATTCGCAGCTTTGACCCCGCCTTGTCAGTATTATTCACGATCTAGTGTCTTTACAATTTTTCTACTATAAGAAAACACGTGGTCTCTGTCGTTTTAGAAACAGTGCTCTGGTGCCGTACCTTATTTAATTTTGCCGCAGCTTCAAGGATTCAGGCAAGTACTTGAATTTCTCTTGCATTCCCTACATTGATATATTTATTATATATATATAACAAGAGTTTTCCTTTTTGCTATCATATTAATTTTGGTCTTGCAGTTTCTAGTGTGGGATATGAGCGTAGGGAACAATGACGTCCGTTGGTTCATTGTTCCCTACACTCATATCTGTTGTGTCCCCATATTACGCGGTAGAAGTCAGGTAAACCTCACGGCATATTTTTTTATAGATTTTTGTTTTCGTAAAAAACCAACGCAAAAATACACACAAATCTAGGGAACTCTGTATTACAGTCAGCAGAAACAAAAACTTCACATACAGAAAATCATCCATATTCGAGCAGGGGATTCGAACCCAAGACCATCAGGTTGGTATTATTAATTTTACTTTTATTAAGGCATATTAAATTACCAACTATATTTTAATAGGTAGCCACCGTGGCTAAGTGTGTAAGGACCTGCCTGCTGAACTGAAGGCTGTGGGTTCGATTTCTGTACATGAAAAACATTCATGTGATGAATACTTTGTGTTTCCCTTGAGTCTGAGTGTTTTCTATGTTCCTATAATATGTACGTATTAAGAAAAAAAGTATAAACGTATTTCTATCAGTTGTCTGGTATACATAATTCAAGCCTTGCATAGTTTATAACCAGGAGGCGCTTTGTTACAAATTCAAAATATTATATTGTAAGTACCTACCTGTAATTTAATCATTACGTATTATAAGTTATTCTTATAGTTTACCATCTGCATAGTTGTTAGGGAGAAATCTTCTGAATGGTGTATCTGGTGTACCCCAAGCTGGCCTCAGCAAATTGTTACATGACCCTTCTATACTTCGATAGCGAGAATTGGTGCATTTCTTCGGGTAAACTGCACCACAAGCTTGAGATGTGTTGGTTTGTGAACTGCAACAGAAATAGTTTAGAAAGATGTGTCTGATAAAAAAAATATAGGTACTGTTTACTTATCTCTAGGTAGGGTAAAGTAGATTCTGATTTTTCTAAGTAAACTTGAGTATCTCAAATACATAATATATATGATTTCGCCATACAAAATGGGTCATAATCAATCGCTGTTTACCATAAGCCGAAAAAGAATGTTCATTCTTAATATGCTATCATATCAGCTCACACCGGTCCACTGCTGTAAGTCTCCTCTATGGTGCGTCAACTCTATTGGTCCTCTGCCTTCCAAGGTCGTTGGTCCATCGGGCTAGAGGGCGTCCCATGCTTTGTGTTCCCATACGCGGTCTCTACTCAGGACACAACTGCTCCATTGGCCATCGATTCTCCGACAGACGTAGCTAGCCCACTACCACTTCAGCTTGCTAATTATACGACCTATGTCGTCTTTAACTACACGACCAGTTTATTTGCTATACCAATGTGTACTTACAAAATTTTGTTTGTTGAGTTCTTTGTTTTAGTGCTAAGGTTCTGAACTACCATTGTTTCAAGACAGAATATAAACAGCACTAAAAAAATAAATCTATACTGTTTCATATTCGCTGCAAGAAAAGAGATAAGTATAATATTAGAAAATTGTATAATTTTTTACTTTATCCTTTCACTTTACTCAAAATAATAAATGAGAGCACATAATGAAAAAAAATATAATCTTAAATAAATTCAAGGTGAGTTCGGAAACAAAGGTTATGTCTATATAGGTAAGCGAAAAGTTTGTTTGTTAGCTCTTTCGAGTTATTTTGCATATGCATAGCTGAAGAAGCTGAGAATTATAATAAACTACTTGTTACCATATTGCAGCATACAGACATCGAGGTAAAGCAAAAAAAGAAATCGATTCAGTTGCAGTGGGAACGTGATTTTCTCGCTGATTGTTTCTACACTGTTTGTTCACTCATCTTACTCATGCATATAGCACATGAACCTGTTCCTAAACATGGATCTAATTCAAATTGTGATCGGCTGATCACGCTGTTAATGATATTTATAATAAACACTCAACTGGAGTAATAAGATTTGTATGAAGACACTACCGTGTCATAGCTTTGTTGCGCCTCAGGAAATTTTAGCGGAAGATGTGGATCAGGACATATTTGATAAGGACACAAGGATGAAAAATCGTTAAGAATGAACTGAAAAGTGGGACGTCATACTTAGAATACTTAAGTAAAAAAAATTACGAACTTGTAAAGGAATCAAGACTTAGAAAAACTCGTTAACAACATAAATAAAAATGGGAACTTTGAAACTAAGCTGCAGGCTACAAAACAACTTATCCAAGAATTACAATAAGCTCACCTCAATAACCTCAATGTCGAAATACCTGGCTTACCATACACTGAAAACGAAAACCATACGAAAAGAAACCTGCGAGCTGAAGGTGAACCGGTGAAAATTATTAAAAGGATGGCTACACGTGGTGATAAAAGCGGCAATGGTTAAACTAAATCACAAAACGGACGTCAATCTTGCCGGTTACAGTAAAAAACCTTGTAGTATCGGATATATTTACGAACGAGCAGTTGCAAACATCTACATAGGAAACATTCATTTGCGAGGCATTCACTCAATTTAACTATTATCTACGTTTAAAACCGAAAGAAGAATTACTATTAAGTAAAATTCATAATATACAAAACAACATGGAATGACTGACTCATCAACGCTGAGCTGATATTGCTGAAGCTAGAAATATAAAATTTTAAACGTAGGTCACTTTTATAGCGTAAGGTTCCACTAAGACAACACTTTGTTCGCTAATAACGACAATTTACAAGGACTAAGAATATACTAAACTTATGTAATTAAAGAAAATCTGAATGTTTAAGTGCCACTTATTAATCTTATTGCTTACTAGATAAAAAAATATAATTTTTATCTAAGGTAGGAAACATAGCTAACTTTTTTCTTGAAGAATTGCATATTGTAGTCCTTAGAGAAAAGCTTAAAAGGGAGCTTATTCCACAACCAAAGCGTTCGGAGGAGGAGATTTGTCTGAAACCGCACTGTACGTGACAATTTAGGTTCTAAGGTGTCGTCGTGTCGTCTAATGGAAAACCAGCTAATTCTGTAATCCCACTACAAATCTTGGCTCATCCACTTTAGTTGGATAAATAATATTAAGCGCATAATTTACATTATGTCGGTAAACAGAACTCTCAATTATCTTCACTGCGTCTTTAAGAGACAACACTTCTTTTTTGCGCTTGGAGATTTTAGATTTTCAACGCAAATCGTAAGGTATGTTAACAGACAACCTATCAGTTGAACAGTTCCAAAGAAAATGCAACATTAACGTACACTGATGTCATGTGACAAAAGAGGGCGGGAGAACACGGTCGGAGGTGGGAAAAACTCGTAGTGACATGTCTCGTTGCGTCGTCAAAACATTTTTAAATTGGTAATTAGAGCCGTGACGAATGAGTCCGGATAATCGGATTTCCGGATAATCGATATCCGGATAATTTGGATTTTACTGTAGATAGTTCTTCCATCATCATGGGGTTTTGATTTATTTGTGACACAATATGCGACAAAAATGACCGTGTTTTGGGCCTTTTTTTTAAATAGACTTAGAAGCTTGATTTTTTTACAACTTTAAATGACCGTATACTTTAGTATTCGAAAAGTTACCTATTCCTAGATGTCAATCAAATTAATAAATAATTATGTCAAAATAAGCAATAAATATCGTGAATAAAATATAATATAATATCTCTAATACTATATTTTTTTTTTATACTATACTTTAGTATTTGGTATTTATTTCAACTTGATACCTCTACGCGTTCTTGAGTAAAAGGTTTTTGACAAATAGACAGACGGACAACATAGTTCCTATTAGGGTTTCTTTTTATTTTTGAGGTACGAAACCCTAAAAACACCACCAAATAGTTTGTATCAAAAAAATACCAATAAATAATTATTGTAATTAATAAAAAAAAAACATTTACTTAAAAATATACTTTATATGCATTGTATAGCCACAGAAACCTTACAAAACTCCATAACAGAATTTAAGCATATTCTAATACAAGTAAAAAATAAATTGAAAAATTAAAAAAAACTTGATTGCGGATTAAAAAAATAAAAGTAATTAAAAAGAAAAACAGCAATTAGGCGCTAAAAACCTGCCATTTTGATTTACAATAATTTTAAAATAACCTATGACACTCTAGTCGTTAAGACGAACATCACCGCGTATAATTTATTAAAATCGGTTCAGCCGTTAAGTAGTTACGAGGGAACATAGCGTCCCACATCCATACAGGTCAAACACATATACCCTCCTTTTGGGCTTTGCCACAGTCTGGTAAAAACACAATAATGTAAAGCATGTCAGTGTTATAGGGGACACTATCATAAATATTCAAAATCCTACGTCACATACTTAAGTATTGAGAAATAATAAGCGCAATTGGTCTCTTTGAGTCTAGGATCACTGACTACACAACTACAGAGACAGGATGTGGTCTAATTACTAAATCGTGTATTAATCGTTTATACAATGATCGTAATGTGCTTTAAACTAAACTATACATCGTGCTCCTTTCTTTTAAAAAAAAAATTTCCTCAAAATTTCTTAGAAACTATTTTATCGCGAAAACCTTGCAAGGAGTTGTCTTAATACTGACCAGTCCGCACCCGTTGCCAAAAATCTTGTTTTCAATTAAAGAATAAAGGAAGAAAATGCCAGGAAAATAACTTGTAATAGCAATATGTTAGGAGTGGTCCTTACTTAGGAGTCTTTGATTATTACAAGTACAATTAGTACCTACCTTATACAATCTTATTATACTAGAAGCTATATTTATGTAGATCTGTACCATATGTGTTTTGAATTTTGAGCAAAAGCTTAGTTATAGTTTATTTCCATAATAACTTTAATAACTCAGGTATCTATGCTTAAAATATTTGTTATATGAACAATAAGATAAAGTCTGTGTTTGACGCATTATCGATAATATAAAACAGTACTTAACTAGGTTGTTTCGATAGTGAAACCGGTAGCAAAGTTGTTAGACATAAATTTTACTGCATAGCAGACGTTACAACATAGGATATAAGGTGTTTTACTAAGTAAATTTAGTTGTATAGTAAAAGGGTAATTGCAAACCATATCATTCCCCTGGAAGCTTCGAATATCAAACTAGGTGAAGTTGTATATTCGACGCCCCTTCGGAAATGTACAATAGATACATTAATTAAAGATTTTAAATGACTTACACACACAAAAACAGATATATTACGTTATGGTTTGTATCTATGGAAAGGAATTTTACATTTCCTATTAAAAGTATATTTGTAGTACTCAGATAAAGATTTAAAACAGTTAAAACCAGACGAAATATCATAGGAAAATAAGATGATTTTGTAAATTAAATTTAGTTATAAAAGTTAAATGAGTATTAGAAATTACATATTTACCTAATTCACGTCGAAAACCAAACTGGGTTGCACCTGTATTATGATATCTGACGCTCTCTTTCGGAAATGTACAATAAGTACTTTAAACGATAAGCATAGAATTGTAAAGTACTTTTACAGAAGGCAAATCAAAGTTAACATTAGAAATGTTACCTATAAAACCAAATGGTATATATTCGATCAAGGTACGTTTTAAAGTCAAGTCAAAGTTATTTTTTTTAATTTAAATTAAGTTTTACGAATACTTTTGAATCGTTAAAGTTATGACTAATAAACCTAATTTGATCTATTTAACCTGATCCTAGTTTGTAAATAGCATGAATTGCCCTTTTTTGTAACATAAATATTGTATTTACATCAGCAGCGCTACACTACAATATAAGATACCATGTCATTAAACTATGGAAATAGCTTAAATATACTATTTTCGCGGTGTCGACATCGGTCAATTGTCTTATTTTCTTGATCGCATACAAAGCAGTGCTAAGTTTTTTGTCTAGATTATAAATATGAGGAACCTATTTAAGTTTGGAGTTCAGCGTTATTCCAAATATGATTTTTGAATTAACAAATTCTAATTGATCGCCATTAATATTAATACATTCAGGAGCATTAGTTTTTGTTATTTCTTCTGCTGAAATTGGACTTGAGCTAAGATGTTCATTTGTTTTGAATGGAATATTGCTAGTTTTTTTTTTTAAAAGCGACCTCAGAATTTGTGTTTAAACTAGTATCATCTACAATTAACTCAAAGTCTTGACATAAATTCCTAGCTTTACCAGTTTCATTATCTATCATATTTCATGTAGTTTTATTTGTTGATTTTTTTACTTTATTACTGAGTAGAATTGATTTTGCAACAAGACAGGTGTTTTTAAAGGTATTTGACTGTTTTTTACAAATACCCTAAATATTTATGTTATGTTCATTCTTTATATAATTTATATACTTTACGCCTACTTTTATTAATACCTAAGGTAGCCCATTCACTAAAACAAATTACGTACCCACTCAACTTAGTATTTTTACTCTTTTCCAACCATCCTCTATATAAAATAAAATAATAATAAGCACATGTTCAAGCAAAACTGGTTTCTTTATCGCATAAATATATTTCATAGTTTAAGTTAAATTAAGTGTTTGACAATTATTTATTTAGTTAATTACTTTCATAATAAGTATTATTTATCTATACTAATTCCACTAATATTATACATGCAAAAATTTGGATGTTTGTTTTCTCACTCACGCTTCAACTACTGGACGGAAAAGGACCTAGGCTTCTGTATAGCGCTTAGACTGTCGCCAGGCAACTCGTTCAAAGAAAATATGTTCGAGTATTGTGACTTAGCTACACGCCGCCAGTTTGCTAGGCTGTTAGCTAGGAGCCTAGCCAATCATCGCCACTGCGGCTATCTTGTTATCCTCACTAGGTATGTAACCAGCAACCCACCCGCAGTGTATCTTACTGACTCTCCAGGTCTGTCGGTAGTCTCTAGGCGCTAAATATGCCACCTGCCGGGGCCGTGTGGGTTAGTTATCGCCTAGCGCCTTGTTATCACCGCTGCAAGAATGCAACACAAATTGCATCCATAAACATTTATATAAAAATGCACAATTTTGTCATGTACTGTTTAGTAATAATATGTTAATATTAAGTATATATTTACACAATAAAAACTATTTTCCTGATAGGGACTAGTTTAGATTTAAAAACATGTAATAACAATAACTGTAAAATTGTATTAAGTTAGGTAAAAGTAGAGTAGGTTTGTTTCATTTCCCCTCTTTACTATTTGTTGATATCAAAAATAATATTGTGTGAGTACCGACATGTTGTCGACTTTGTACGCACGACTATCCCCAAAAAAGCGGGAAACTTAGTTTAGTTTATGTATGTAAAACATATGCCATTTATTGTGCAAAAATGTACAGAACTACTATGTAAAGTTCTATATAGACCGTATGTACGGTTACTATGTTACAGGCGAAAATAGTTAGCGTGTTGAGTATTTTACATTCTTTCTCCCTTACTCCTATAACAATGAACTGAAATAGGAATACAAAAGAGATGGGTCTATGGGTAAAAAAGGGAAAGACTGTCTGAAACTTTACCTGGCTAGGGTCATTAAGTCCTTAGGCTATGCCTAAAATAAGTATCACAGGTTAAATGCACACCTTTGCCCCTATACATAGGTATCTACACCGTTACGGTAAGTAGTATAGTTAGGGCGCAAAACACATGTAAACTTATGAAACACAATAGCTTATAACTCAGCAACCGGGTTACATAAGATAAAGATAAATATATCACTAGATACCTCTCATAGGCATCTATCAAGATAAATAGGTTCATACAGGTAACTTTTAGCCCTTAAGTACAGGAGCACAAGGAAAATCCTGAAAACTTGTATCACACATTTTTTCATGATTTAACATACTGACAGACACCAAAAATACTGAAAGGTATGTCCGAATTTTAGGTCTATTTTTTGACATATAGCACAAAGTCTGTAGTCGTCTAGTATAGGCAGAAAGCCCTGAGAGCTAGAATTCCAGCTACTACTACTACGGCCTAACCATAGACGATGGAACATACCACTATACGTTGTTGGAACCGCCTCCGAAAGCTCTATCTTAGGACACCTAAATCGTCATTATAGCTCCTACCGTTTGGCTATAAAACCTAAAAATGTAAAACAACGTTATTTTATAGTCAAGCCTTACACTTTCAATATACGTCTATATCGACTACTATATGTTGTCTTTTACTAAGTTTTTGTGTGGGCTAGATTTTCAGTCACCACAGTCAGTACAATAAGTTAAGTACTAAATTTAGAAGGTTCTATGGAACAACCTCTCCCTCTGATGAGGTTTTTTATTTTTATTATAAATATAGAACAAAATTTGTATTTGTATTCAGTCTTCAAGAAAACTTCACTAAGTTAATAGTTATGAAAGCTAAGAAGTAAATTTTTTTGTACATATTTGTTAGAATGTAAGTTACAAATAAGTAAAATAAAATCGGTCTGTTGTGTGCATATACGCGTTTTAATATCTCAAGCGCCTAAGAAAAAACTCCTTGTCACGGGCAAAACCTTGTGCCACAGATTTCGAAGGGTCTGTCCGCACACGCCTGAATGGTCATCCGGCAACTTGTTCAAAAAAACAAATGTTCAAGACTTGTCATCTCGCTACACACACAGGCAAACCACGTCTAATGTGGTCATCGTGTTACCCTAGTAACTCACTAGGTGTGTAAGTAGCTAAGCTTGCCACCAGCTGTGCGCATACGGGCTGTAAGCGGTCTGAAGTTTGGTGAATGGTGAATGGAAGAAGTAGACGAAGATGAAGTGAATACTACTCCCACGAAAGCACGTGTTTTTAATTTTATAAATTTGTGTAGGGTCGTGTTGCACTTAGCGCTGATGGCGGAAGACTGCCGATCCTAACACCTTGCAGCTAGGTAAGTATCTACATTATATGTAAATTTACTGTCAAAAAAAACTTTACTTACATACGTTCGTTTGTATTAGTCTTGAATAATATAATTATAGTTTACTATTTATAGAGGGGTTGTTAGGAAAACGGTTTTACAGGACCTTCAATTCACTGTATAATTCGCAACAAACGCCGCCTACCTGATGACAAATACTTAATCAACTATTTTTAGAACATTAAATACATTTAAATATTCTTACTAAACAATAAAATAGAGATTTCTTCCTGCAATTCGCACCAGATGTGCCCAACTCCAATGATCGTATTGATGATGACAACAGTGAAGGATGTGTGGAGTAATAATTACTTTAATTTTGTTTAAGATTCATGTTATATAACATAAGTAATAAATCCCTTAATATGTAGCTATAAAGTATTTGTACAGTGCGGTTTCAGAGAAACTTCCTCCCACGAACGCTTGGGTTGTGGGATGAGCTCCCTGCAAAGATTTTCTCCAAGGGTTCTTCAGGAAAGAAGTTATTGGATTTCTGAAGGGTCAGCAACGCGCGAGTAACACCCCTGTTACAAGCGTCCATAGGCTACGGTTACCGCTTACCATCAGGCGGACCGTAAGCTTGTTTGCCACCTTAGTTTTATAAATTAAAATATTTTAAATTAAACACTACAAAAATCCAATCTAAATTTTAACAACCAACCTGTTTGAGGATTTCATATAGGGGCAGATAGCTTTGATTTGTCCTCCTATCCGATATGTATCTTATCCTCAATGTTTTTTTCTGCATACAAAACTATACTTGTAATTGAACCGCTTATCGTAGGTAATTCAGAAATTTCAATTTTTCACTTCTTAATTAAGAGTTGGGCTATATTGTTTTACCGATGTTTAACCAACTGTCGCCTAATTCTATTTGAGCACACCATTGAAGAAATTTAAATTTCAGATAACCTAAATCCTTATCTGCTACGTAAAATACAACACAAGTATAAGTAGAAGTCGATTACTCTACGAAAGGTACAAAACATCATAAACAAAAAATCAAGGGATCCCGTTACCAAAACCATTTATTTGGTGAATAAAGTCTTACTTTTTCATCTTACATTGCTCGTAGTTACTGAGCAATAGAATTTTTTGGAAGGCCGCGCGAAAAAAAATTTCAAGTATTTTACTTTTATTTAAACGTATGTTTGACGAATTTTAGCCTACCGAACAAGTCGGTTTCTGAAAAGGCTTTAGTACCGTGGATACCACTCATTCGCTCTACCAGATTATACAGAATAAAGAGGAGTATAATCGGCCCGTTTGCGTAGAGTTTGTGGACTATGAAAAAGATATCGATTCTATCGAGACCTTGGCGGTGTTACAGTCTCTTGAGCGGTGCCACATTCACTATTCGTATATCGAAGTCCTGAAGTGCTTGCATAACAGAGCCATGATGTCTGTCCGACTACAAGACCAGAGCACAAATCAACCCATCGGCAGAAAGGAGTAAGACAGTGTAGAAACCCGGGGGGGGTTCCCAAAATTAACTTTTCATTTTATAATTATTTAAACTCAAAGTGTAGTATAGTGGCGTGGTCGTCAATTTGAATACGTAATGGGCGTACGTAATCCTACCATATTATTATTTGCCTTTTTTATTATTATAGATGTTAATGATATTTGTAAGATGTTATTAATGTTATTATTAATGAAAATATTATTATTAAAGAAAATTAATATTATTATTTGACTGTGATCGTCTAGTTGCGTAATCGTCAATTTGGACCCCTCGTTGTGACCGATAATAACCAAAGATCCTAAGAGGTATGGATTAAATCAGTCCCAGGTATGAAAGAATAAAATCAAAACCCTAATCTTACTTTATGTCCACATTACGAACATTGTACACTAACCAATCCTTAACCACTGAGCCACCCAGTCCTAATCAGTGTTAGACCAGAACTTAAATTACTAAGATTGGGTCCCTGATCGAATATAAGAGCGATTTGCTAACCTAGCATAGTCCTGTAGTCGAAGCATCCAGATTAAGCTTCCCCGTTTACCGGTCTAGTTTCCTCCTTATCAAACCGAACATGTCTCGTAATAACACGGCTACCCCTAAACACGATAAAGCATGAAGTTATAACGCTATGATATTATATGAAACCTCACTATAAGGACGAACCCACAAGACCGCGTATCCGATTAACCCACCGGTAATGTCGCTATTCTCCCTATAAGTAACGTTGTATTCTAGTAAAGACCTATGAGGAATTCCTAAGAAGACGGGCCGACTAGCTCAATACTTAGATGGTCCGACCATAAGCTTACTAGTTACCCATCAGACAAAATTATGTACTTATAGTAGTAGGTGAGAGGTCGCCCACAGGAAAGACTATTATATACAGTAAAGTCACTGCCTCCCCTTAAATAAAGTTGTTACTCTATAGTAATCCTCTAACATCGCCATAACAGTACTAAGGAATTCACAAACAGACGGACCGACGAGTTTAGTATTTACCTAATTAATCAACTAACAACTCCTTTGGTGAATTTATAATCTACATAAGTGATCTATCATTAAAATCCCTAGCTTACCCTTAAGTGAAATGATGGATATAAAAGAGTACATAGAAACACATTATAAATACTAACAGGCGTACTAAGTGCATAAATAAATCATTGACTAACTCATTGACGACCCCTTGAGTGATATTATAAAATTAGAAAGATATATGAGGAGCCACCCCAAAGGCGGTCAGACCATCTAGATATATAAGGGGCCTGTCACTACCCGTACTAGCTACCCCTCAACTGACTTTATAATCTTCTGATAGAATTTGAAGAATCGCCGTAAAGACGGACTAACAGATTAAATACGAAACCACCCACAGATATACTCACGGAGTTTCCCTTAAGTAAACATCATAACCTAAATAAGTAATCCATCGGTAGGTTTCCTAGCTCACCCATAAGTGGAACGTCTAATGTAAGGTAGTATCGAGAAGACCATGATAGAGACAGATGAACATACTAAGTATACACATGAGTTATTAACAGGGGTTTCAACGACCCCTTAAGTGGAAATATACCCCAAAATGTTATATGAGGAAACACTTCAAACACAGTGAGACAGATTACATGTATTAGAAACCCACTGCAATTTTCCCTAACTACCCCTTAAGGTAACCTTATAATAGTATACGGAGAAACATCGTAAAGACGAACTAACAGATTAGATGTAAGTGTATCCCAAAAATAAAACTACCGCCTACCCCTTAAGTAAAGTAATGGATTTGCTCTAACCGTACCTGGAAGTCCACATGCCTTCATAATTATTATTTTACCACTGTAACCAACGCCATCTGTGTACCAATCGTAGAACCAGTCAACAGATCGATATCCTAGCTAGCTATCTAATAATCTTGGAGATATCGAGACGGCCTTATAGAGGGCGCGGTTGACAGACATTTTAGTATGGAATTCTATCTAAATCTACTAATCCTAGTTTCCAGGTCGTCTACGTGTAACCCTAACTGGGAATCGTTCAGGAAAATTCACATATACAACCATTCCTTAAGGGTTCGTAAATTGTTCTATCCAGAATCGCTAGGCCCGCCCCATAATTATCAGTTTGGTCGATTAAAGAATAAATGGTCAGATTTTTATACAATTTGCCTGTGCGTCGAAACGCTCAGCTGTCGTCCCGGAGGGGAAAAGGGGGCCGCGGTATGCGCAGAATTCGCAAATTCGTTCTCCGCGCATGTAGAGTCTAAACGTACTGCTCGACCGTCTTAGACTAATATACGTTGGTCCGGTTTTGTTTTAGTATCTCGCAACCCGGTCGATACGAATTTCGCTATTAAGTCTAGAATTGAGGTTATGATCCCAATCTATGGGGATTATCTACATCCGGATGTAAGAGTTTATGGAAATCAATACTATAAAATCGAAAGTTCGCCTAACTTATATACTAGACTGTTCCTACCTTATCGCCAAAATGAATATTGAAAATTAATTATTTATAATTTGGTTTCGAACAGCCCTAAAGACCTTGGGTACCGTCCGGCCTTAAGCGGCTATCAAATGTATCGTACCTATTATCTGACTAACGCCTTGGAACCTTTAACAAGGAAGGTATATAGCAACCAACTCTGGACAGACTCGTAGATAGGTTTAATCAGACTAGCTTACCTTGTGGCTTCGCCCATTCCTGTCGTTTAGTAATTGAGTTGGTGGTTGAACATTGACCTTTCGTACATTGTACCCTAAACTGTTCTTTAGGATAGGTTAGTAGGGCTCGCCACCAACTCCTACATTTATAACACTGTGGAGGTGGCAAACAAACAGACGACCATATGTTTAACCTTACTGTGACTAACTACGGAACTTGGGGGAACATTTCTTTAATATTTGAATACAAACTACGATCGGGGCGATCCAAACCCGAGTCCCTAGTACTCTAACCAACCAACCACCGCTAGTCCTGGAAGTAATACTCACTCGAAACGTACCCCGTGTAAGCTAGGTTCACAAAGAAATAATAAATGTGTGCGCAATTACATATATAGTTATGTGGTAAATTGTTCATTAAAGTAATTAAGGCGACGGAACGCCTAATTTAACTCACAATAAGTATGTTTAAGGTAGTTTGTAAGGGAGACATATCCACACCCAGGACCTAACACATTAGCCAGGTCAAATAAGGGCTGGCCCTTTTCTGGGTGTTTAGAACTTAACGTTTCGGCCATCCATACAACAATTCCGAGCCTCGTCAGTTAGTAGAGAACTGTGTATGGTTATAATAATACTTTTATTCCCAACGGGGAGATTCATGGAGAAGAATAGAACAAATCCTGACCCACTAGCGTCACCTCATAGCCTATTAATAAAGTTTGGTCAAGGTTGCGTTTCTGTCATTTCTATCTTAAATGGTTCAACCAGAGACACAATTTAAACAGTATAAAGCAATAAAATCAAGTCTAGATAGTCTAATTGAAATTTAGACTCGTTAGATTAATGTCGCGGCCATGAAAGACATGGGAGGTGTACGTTTATTTTTACACAGGAAGCAAATATTTAAATGTGGACACAATAATAATTAAGTTTCTAAATCTATCCGTTGCCGCAATGGGTGGAGTGGAGGTTTTTTTTTATTTTTTTGCGAATTAATTTAGGAGATTGGGTTAAAAATCCCACATTAAATTTTAGCCATATATATATTACTTCTGGTCCGGGACAGGTTTTCCTACAAGCTCAGTTTTCTCACTTGTCACCGGTGAAGGGTGGAAATGGAGCCAACCTAGATCTAGGTTTAGTCAGTCCCCCTCACACCCTTAGACTCCCGAAGCCTGCAGTAAGCCTAACCTATTCCTACCATTAAGCCCCGAGCTTCACCAATCTTATAATAAGTCAGACCCCGCTTGAAGAACCCCTACTGGGATTGTCCCGTCCTCGTCTACCTTTACCTATCGAAGGGTCTCTGCTTGCCTTTGGGAGTCATCATACCGAAAAGCAGCAGGCATTTGGAACAAGATTATTACGATGGTAGATAACAAATATAGAGATATCTTTAACACAATAGTCAATTACATGCAACAGGCTCGTATAACTTTAGTGAGCACCTACCGAATCGTGTAGGGTTTCCTTTAATAGGAATTCAAGACAAGGTCTACACAAGGATTACCCTATCGAGCCGTATGGGGAAGTCCCCTCACCTCCGATTCGATCAGTGCGAGGAACCACCGCCCAAGGACTCGCGTAAGGTTTTATCCAATGAGGATATACATACTCTTACATATATATGCACAGCAAGGTCTACACAAGGATTACCCTATCGAGCCGTATGGGGAAGTCCCTTCACCTCCGATTCGATCAGTGCGAGGAACCACCGCCCAAGGACTCGCGTAAGGTTTTATCCAATGAGGATATACATACTCATACATATATACCTGGTACCTGCTACTTTACGAATCGGTCAGATTTAACGCGCAATTATTTTTTGTGTTGATGGTTTTAGGATTCTACCGCGATTTACGCCTCATCACGTTGGTCTAAACACATTATTAGAAGACCGGTGAGGATATCCGAACCACTCACTAGCTTCATACTCCAAGGACCTCACTTCTATCTACTTATTAGGAGTATTCGATTGGTATGAAGTATGAAGGTGATTCATCTAATTTATATTTATTATTGATAAACTTGATTTTTAATTTACCTGCTCTCTTAAAACTTAAATTAGCATGTCAACACCGTGTGGTGGGGTTCAGATTACTACAATTCTCTATTAACGGCTTGGATACACTACAATCCTCCCCAACAAGTCATAAATGTACACCTATCAGTTGTGACTTGTTTCTTAACTAACTACTGGATCTGTACACATAACTTTTAAGACCTCGACTTACAACTCGAACCTAGTTCAATAATAACATATAAATTACTCGAGGCTTACTCTAATCTTAATTCAACAATAACGCTAACCTTAACCTAAAAATCCCTACAAAAACCTAAATCCAACAAACCTCATGTTAACCTAGACCTCCTAAACATATCCGTAACCTAAACCTAAACCCTCATGTTCACCTAAACCTAATAAACCTTATGTTAACCTAAACCCCATGTTTACCTAAACCTAATTAACCTGAACCTAATAAACCTAATATTATCCTAACCTAAATCGTAGCCCCGCCGTCAGTAAAATAGAAGTAGCAACGAAATTTTCTGTAATCTCCTCCGAGAGCGGTATCGCGACTAATACACAAGGGCCCTTATATAACAATGAAAACATCTTAATCCACTTCACGCTCACACTTGAGTTATCATTTCTACGCGCTTTCATCAAATTCCCTGACTGAAATTGTTCCTTTCAATGTGTCTTCTCATAAGGATCATCCTTCTTTTTACTGCACTTTACCCATTCAGTCCTAGCCTTATCCTTCATTTCCTCCAACTCCCTCTCGCTTATGATCGATGGTTTCATCCATTTCCTCGTTGCAAAATCAACTTGGATCACCCTAAAACGTAATCATACATCCACCCTATTTAAAACTAGCAACAGCACCTAAAGCTTAAATCGGTCTCTCGACAGCACTCATTTCTAACGAATCATACTTAAAGGACAACTCCCATCCTATAATCACCCTCAACTCCAAGGTTATCTTATCGTTCAAAGTCTCCTTTGATTTAGATATTAGCGAATATCCCACTATAGCACCGTACCCAGACGATCACTAATCCAACTTGGTTTAGTCTGGTCCCAGTTGCCTTATCATGTTATTCATTAATCTAATTTAATGTATAGTTTAAAGCGCTGTACCCAATAAATCTTTATGCAGCAGATAACTATGACGAACACAGCTTCAGTTAAGGACCACTGGACTCACTCAACCTCAGCCCGCGGCCACTCAGGGACCCACCCTGTCGAAACAAAGTCATTCCCCTGCCGCCCCACGATAGGAAACAGCAGATATGATAGATAGTTATGAAGAATATAGTAGTTCGAAGATGGTATTGATGGTTGGAAGCAAACAGTTGAGTTTGTCCATTCGACGATGCTCGGAAGCAAACAGTTGAGTTCGTCCATTGGATGATATTCAGGAACAAATAGTTGAGTTTGTCCATCATTAGCTGTAGGTAATTATGCCGGATATGCTTCGGTTAAGGACCAAGGGCCTCACTCAATCTAGGCTCATTATGATAGATATGCTTCGATTAAAGACCAAAGGCCTCACTCGACCTCGGGTCGTTATGATAGATATAGTAGTTTGAATATGGCGATAATGTTTGTATGCAAACAGTTGAGTTTGTTCATTTGACGATATTCGGAAGCAAACAGTTGAGTTTGTCACTTAGACGATGTTAGGAAGCAAACAGTTGAGTTTGTCCATTATTAGCCGTAGGTAATTATGATAGATATAGTAGTCTAAATAAGGCGATGACGTTTGATTGCAAATAGTTAAGTTTGTTAATTTGATGACATTCGGAAGCAAACAGTAGAGTTTGTCCCTTAGACGATGTTCGGAAGCAAACAGTTGAGCCTGTCCACTACCAGCCGTAGGTAATTATGACGGACATAGTAGTTTGAACATGACGATGATGTTTGGACGCAAACAGTTGAGTTTGTCCATCATTAGTCGTAGGTAATTATGATGGATATGCTTCGGTTAAAGACCAAGGGCCTCACTCAATCTAGGCTCATTATGATAGATATACTTCGATTAAGGACCAAAGGCCTCACTCAAACTCAGCTCGATATGATAGATATAGTAGTTTAAATATGGCGATGATCTTTGGACGCAAACAATTGAGAATGTCCATTTGATGATATTCAGAAACAAACAGTTGAGTTTATCCGTTATTAGCTGTAGATAACTATGACGGATATAGTAGTTAAAATATGGTGATGATGTTTGGACGCAAACAGTTGAGTTTGTCTATTTGGCGATGTGTGGAAGCAAATAGTCGAGTTTGTCCCTTATTAGCTGTAGATAATTGTGATAGATATAGTAGTCTGAATATGGCCACGACGGTTGGAAACAAACAGTTGAGTTTCTCCATTCGATGACATTCAGGAACAAACAGTTAAGTTTGTCCTTATTAGCCGTTGGTAATTATGATAGATATAGTAGTCTGAATATGGCGACGACGGATGGAAACAAACAGTTGAGTTTGTCCACTTGATGATATCCGGAAACAAATAGTTGAGTTTGTCCATTTGGCGATGTGCGGAAGCAAACAGTCGAGTTTGTCCCTTATTAGCTGTAGATAATTGTGATAGATATAGTAGTCTGAATATGGCCACGACGGTTGGAAACAAACAGTTGAGTTTCTCCATTCGATGACATTCAGGAACAAACAGTTAAGTTTGTCCTTATTAGCCGTTGGTAATTATGATAGATATAGTAGTCTGAATATGGCGACGACGGTTGGAAACAAACAGTTGAGTTTGTCCATTTGATGATATCCGGAAACAAATAGTTGAGTTTGTCCATTTGGCGATGTGCGGAAGCAAACAGTCGAGTTTGTCCCTTATTAGCTGTAGATAATTGTGATAGATATAGTATTCTGAATGTGCGGAAGCAAACAGTTGAGTTTGTCTTTGAATTTTGACGGACATGCTTCGCCTAAAGGACCAAGGGCCTCACTCAATCTAGGCTCATTATGATGGAGGTGCTTCGATTAAGTACCAAGGGTCGCACTCAACCTCGGCTCGTTATGATAGAAATAGGAGTCTGGATATGGCAATGACGTTCGAACGTTAACAATCAGAATTATTTATTTAATGATATTCAAAAGCAACCAATTGTTATCAGCAACCGTAAGAACCAATTGTGGAATTTTTGAACCTTGTATAATAATGTTGATGCTAGAGCGGCCTAAACCCATACTCTGCATTTCCCCCTCCTCCCCTTAACTACTCACCCACCATTCAGGTAAAGCCTGACTTCAACTAACAACATAAACACATGTAGGCATAACTCTACACTCTCTCTCAAGAACCGTAGTTGTCGGAACATTAAGCCCCCCTCACATAGCAAAATTGGTAAGGGCTATCCCAACCGTATATCCGAATACCTAACAACTTACAAAAAGAAAATTTTTCGCGATGATCTAAACACATCTCCAACATCCTCTTTCGCTCCCTCAGTTAAGGACCTGACTCTTCCACCATTAAGGCAGGGCCCGACCCCAACTTCGACACATATACACACGTATGCATGTCACCCAGGGATCGTACCTGCCGAAACATTACGACCCCCTGCAACTAACACGGCAAAAATCGCAGGGGCTACACTAACCATGTATAAAAATCCAAATTCTTTTCATTCGCGACCCAAATGACTTACAATCTTTACCCGCGGCGATTTAAACACATCATCAGCATAACCCTTTTCGCTCTTTCAGTTAAAGACCTGACTCTCCCACCATTAAGGCAGGGCCCGACCTCAACTTCGACACATATACACATGTATGCATACTGGTATGTATACACACATATAGGCATGCACAGCCCGCGGTCACCCAGGGATCGTACCTGCCGAAAAATCCATGTCATTTTCTCCTTCGTTCAAAATTAAATAATGACCTTGTCCAACTCGGCTGGGTCTAATAATCTCGCTTTTAGTTTCACATCTACATTGCAACTAATAGTATCCATTAAGAGTCTAGCTCATTCCCCATTCTAAGCGGAACCTAATTTATTTACAATTATTCTATATAACCGTCTAATTGGAATAATCGTTAGTACAGTTTAATAAACTTTCATTGTATTGAGCTCCCCCCCTAACTAGTCAGCCCTTTATCCTATGGTACCCTCCCCTCTCATAATGTACATTTTATTTCTAACTGCCCTTAACATGAATACAACAACAAAACCGGGTTCTGACCTACGTCAATGCTGTTAATCTTAAGAAATCAACCTCATTTCTCAATTGCTACATATCGCCCACTCGACAGAACCCCTTTTAACAGATATTACCCTTTTAACAATAACCTAATTAGTTCAAAAAAAGGGAACACGTTAACAGGCATAGCCGACCTGAACACCACCTAATACCCGCCATTATCCTATCTTACCTTTAAGTACGTTAAATCCCGTAATCAGATATGTATATATTTATATACATGTAAGTGCACTTCTCATTTACACTTAAGTATCTCCACACTGTCAATCTATCACTTTCATGAATGGTACCACCATAGTTTAAAACTGACTGACATCAACGGTCCGCCTAGTAATTAAATATTTATCGACAATCAAAATGTAATATTATTTGGCAAGCAAAAACATGAGCCAAATTGAATCTAATAGCCAATAAATGGTAGCAACGAATCTATAAAAGACGATCTAACAAAAGGTCTCTACCTAACGTCTACATTTGATCGCACAGAATCAACTCAGACAGCTCCGTCGGCCAAACACTTCACGTTCATCCCCTGACCCAAGCAACTCCGAGTTCAAACCCCTGCTCGAGCGGACACCCCCTTTTTTTTGTTGGACTTCTTTAGTTTATATTATTTGTTATAAATTTTCCTTTTACATAATTATACTACTAAACTACCAACTCACAAATACATGTAGTCGTTTTAACAAACTGCTTTGCTAAGATTACCTTCTACCAGTAATGAATCTTCCCGTTGAAGGAAGTTCATCCGGGTTAAGGGCTTAACATACGTCACCGTCAAATAAAACAGTTATTAGATGTTTGTACTTTGGAATAACCTTTTAACTATAACCTATAAACCGATAACTGCACATATACACCGATGCCTAAATGGCTTATAGAGGTTATTTAATACTAGGTTATATAATAGGTTAACTTATTAAGTCCGCGCTACTTAGTGTAAAATTAAGAACTAAGACGGGCGAGGCCCAATGAAATATCTTAGTAACTTTATAACCTCACTTCTGCATTCCCATTCTAAATGCTCATCATATCTTTGCTAATCATAAATCAACTCACTCCAACTCTTCAGTAGAAGAGTAATTCACTAAAATCGTCGACATCGGTCAATTGTCTTATTTTCTTAATCGCATACACAGCAGAGCTAAGTTTTTTGGCTAGGTTATGAATATAAGGACCCCATTGAAGTTTGGAATCGAGCATTATCCCAAGAAAGACTGTTGAATTAACAAGTTCTAATTGCTCGCCATTAACATTAATACATGTCTGTATCTGACTAACATTTGGTAATGTAAATTTAACACATTTGGTTTTTTTTTCATTAAGTAACAAATTATTGACGTGACAACGTCTTATAAATTGGTTTGCCGGGTGACACTTCAAGAAACTGCGTTACGCTCCGCTCACGTTATGCGCTCAAAATGAGAGCGAGTGAGAGGCACGCGGCATGGTTAGCCCGCCTAAGAGCGAGAGAGACAGACATAAAAAGTGAAAGGCACAAGTTGTCACGTTACAATGTTAATAATATTACGATTAATAGCAATGGTTTTTTTTTAGAAAGGGATCGTGATCGACACAGGTATAAAAATAAAAGTATATAAGCTGTTTAGAAGTCGATACCAACTTTTTGCGATGGTCGTCAATGACAAAATAGAAACTTTATTGATTTATGGACTCAAGGATATTTAAGTAGGATTTAAGAATGATTCATGCGACATCGGACCAGGCCAGGCCGTGCCCGTGCCACAGAGTAAAACAGAGTCGCCGCTAAAAACAAAGTTCAAAGTTGACTACTTTGTTGTAATTGCAATAAAGAACAATTCCGTTTAAATGCGCGGCTTATTTACCTAGTGATAAACTAAACAAAGCGTCGACCATGATAACCATTTACAAAGAACTGTGTCGCTCACAAAACGATGCGGCCGTAAAATGCTTGTGTTCTGGTAATTTTGATGCGATAAGGCACACATTGGCAAACTATTCTGACCTTGTGGCAAACATCGAAACTATATTAGAATATTAAAATGCTGTGAACTTACGTGACGCTAGTGAGAGTCATGTGTCACAGCGCAGTGGTTCTTTATCCCTAAAATAAGGTCCAGGGGTCCGATCGAGTCGGAAACGTTTATATAGGTACCGCAGAGAGAGAAAGGGCTAACCGTGCTCCCCTATACGGCCCGCCTGAGTTAATTCATGTTACACCGGGTATTTTTTGACGACCATACATTTTACCCCGTTCAGTGCAGCATGAATTAGTTCATACAAAAGTATGCTAACATTTCTTTGACCGTGTCCCCACCGGGCTAGGCAGGGCACTAGCCCGGCCCGGGGTCAGTGCAGCATAAATCATCATTTAATGTCCTAGTTGGACGTAGACAATATTTAATGTAATAAATGTATTTTATTTATTTCTTGCACAGATAATATATAATAAAATTTTGGTGTAGTTGCAACTGAGAATACAAAATGAGTTAGACTAAAACAAGCAATAAAATATAATATAGTACAAAAGGTGGTCTATCGATACTGATATTTTTCAAAGAACTTCAGTTCTAACGTAGAGAAGATTCATTGCCGTTCAAAACGCGTAATATAAAAAGGCATAAGAGTCATTCGGTGAAAGTTCATTTGTCCCCTCGTATACTACAGATCCGCCACATTACGCATACATTTAGCACGATTTCACTAGACAGGCGGGTTGTGATTGATGACTATATAGCCTAAGTGCAAAAAGTCCGCTCATGTGTATAGGTGCCTTCTCGATTTTAAGTGCCTATGAAGTTTGCAACTCAAAAAATTTAAGTAATTCACACTGACAGATGAATATTTATACCTTACAAAAACATAAAACGATTTTTTAATTAAATCAATTAATTTATTTCTCATCTTAATGCATCTCGCACATATTAACTAAATTATTTGTTAACTCCTTTCATCGTTTTAAAGATTTTCTTAAAATTAGGTAAGTAGTAGACAACGGTATTTACAATTAGAACAAAAGGAATTTATGTGTTACGTGTACTTTGCAGACAAAGAAAGGGCATAACTCTTTCAGTCATGTATGTATTGTATTGAAGAAAACTTCTTAGCATAACCATAAACTGTCTCCATATCTTGGTTATGCCTGCGACTCTAAAATGGAATGCTGTCATAAAAAGAGTACACCGTAATGGTTATTAAAATTTTACTATACACGAGAATTATCCTTCCATAAAGTAAGATTCACTTTTGGCAGCTTCTCACATGGCTCGAGTGCATTACTGTAAGAAAAAAAAACTAAACTAAAAAATCCTGTAAATTTCTCTTCTTCTCTTTACTATAGTTTACTGGCAATTGCTATAATAATAGAAGCAATTGGCCGCAAAGTTAGCTTCTCCAATCAATGGGAATGAGGGAAAATGGGAATCGGTTTCAAATCTAAATCCATTGCCTTTCCATCGTCGCGTGATTATGTATTGTGTATTCTTAACCATTTAATACCGAGGCGCACAGCAATGGCACTTAAAAAGGAGTTAGATAATCGCCGCTACCCAGTTCTAACTTTTCTGGTCTGGAAGTGACCAGGGAATATAAAAGAAGTGTAGGCCGCAGCGAGCTCTTCCGAAGCTTGAACCCAAGAAGCTCACGGCTAATTATTCCGAGCATATTAGAATTTAGAATATTTAATATAATATAATATTTGTTCCCGTATTTCCTAATTAAAACATGTTCGTAGCTTTGGATAAAAAACACTTTGATCCTGAAAGTGAATACAGTAATACCCCGACTTACACTACCTCGACATACGCGAATTCGGAGTTACGCGATTTTTCAGGCTCAGACGTGTAGCGCGGAATCGACGCGTAGGTACAAGAAAATAACGATTTTGTGTGTTGTGCGATGACCTAAGATATGTACTAAGTACTATGGCATCCAAACGAAGTAGAATCGACTCTTTTGCTCCAAACAAGAAAAGAAAAACATTATCTTTGAAGTGTAAACTTAACATTATTATTATAAATTATTGACTCGTCAAAAATTTTGTTAGATTTTATGAAACCTTCTCCATCAAAATAACTTAAATTGTCTTTATTCGGATTCAGATTTGTCATATTATCAAAAATTAGCTACACATTTATTTCCTTAATAATTGTTTTATTTAGTCTCCGGTCCCAATCAAACATACTTTGTATGTCTTTATATGCAAAATTATACCCCTACTTACGCGAATTCGACTTACACGGATAGCACTTGGTCCCACCTATCGCGTAAGGCGGGGTTATTACTGTATTCTATTCGGCATGTAAAACTTTATTGAAGAATCAGAACTTTAAGATAAGTCAAGACTATTTTTTTATTTATTTCCTCCTCGTTCTTGTTTTGTATACCATATACTGTAATTTCAATATATGTATATCAATTAAATATTTTATTTTTTATTTTTTTTGTTTTACGCGCCTCTGGAAGCGAAACCACGAATACTTACAGAGGGAACCCGGAACACGGTATTTCAGAAACTGGGCTAGTTCATAAACGACAGACGGAAATCTTATGGTTCATAAAAAATATTAAGGTTAACAAATTAAGCCATATCATGTTACTTTTTTCACAATTTTAAACAAAGGTCTCCCCATGTTTTCACAAAGACCGGTTCCGAGCCACCTGCATTGGTGCATTGCACCGTTATTGGTTTGACTATTAATATTGCCTGTCTATTACAACTTCATCTTGCTAACTATTTAAGCCATGGTTATCACTTTGGTTCTTTGACGAATATCTATTAAAACTCTGAGCATGGTTGCTTAGCATATTTAAGCTTGTATTGGTGAGCATAACATGACCTGTCTCTATTACCATAGGTCATCACTGGCAACACACACTGGTTATAGACTATGGTCCTTATACACAAAGATTTTTTGGATGAAAATACGTAATGCGATATCTTTTCGAATCGCCATATTAATTTCATACTTAGATCAGAAAAAAAGCGTGACTAAGGGAACAGCTATAAGACAAACAACAGATGAAGTTGAAATAATAGATACCAAATAATAATAAAGAACAAACCTGGGTGAAATTCTTTTAAAAGCATTCCTCTGTATTTCATGAATACCAGCATTATCACACATGAGACGAGCTGGTGAAGCACCGTTGCGTATTGTCTGTAGTTGATCTAATATATAAAAATAAAAGATTTTAATTGTGTCGTAGGAGAAACCATTTGTCGTTATTATTTGATGGCATCTTTATAATAAAGATTTTCGGGATCAGAAAGCAAAACTTATGGCTGTTGTGTTCTTCAGATTCAAGAATTAGTCAATGTGTACGCGGGAAGACATCCAGAAATGTGTGCCTCATATGAATCTGGCTCTAGAATTTTGCCCTCATGTTCCAACCTCCCATTCTCGGGCATTCGTGAAGGGAATCTCATAAAGGTTCTCAAAGAAGGCCACTATTATCTTATGACTGGACATCAGTTCTCTCTTGCTATTTTTTTTTTCTAGTACCTTGACATTAGGGTGAAGCTATTTCACATTTTTTTTAGAATCGAGAAGAAAACAATATAATGTAATGGGATATCGATAAAGGTTCATAATTCTTTTTTTTAACATATTTGCTTAAAAGTTCATATTTAGTACCATACAACGGAACCTGTGGTAAAATAGGTACTGTCACATAACTACCTGTTTTATTGCACGCTCCGTTGTATGGCGCCAGGCGTATCCTTTACGGTTTTTTTTAAATTTCGATCGAACCTCCTTGGAAGCGCTTTTGATTTAAACGTTTGACTCACTTTAATACTAAAAGAAAAAGAGACGAAAGATGTAGTTCTAATTTTCACCACCCGCACGTGGCGCTATTTGCAAATGCGCGCCATTTTCATATTAAAAAATAGTGTTGCAACTTTCCGACTAATATCTTTTTACAAAATAATGAGTTCAAGCGAGAAATTCGATATTAATATGGAATCTACTCCACCTGAAATCTTAAATGAGGCACAAATTGCAGAAAATAGACCTTTGCCGCCTAAATCGCGAGAGGGATATTTAATGGCTAACAATAATTTTATATCATGAGTGACTCGAAGAAATACTCAATCATTCTGTGAAAATGTTTTAAAAGTCTTATTTCAATGAATTACGTGTAAAGTATATACCGTTCTCATTATGGTCAATATATCCAATCTTGAAAAGTACTCTTAAACCAACAATGAAATAGATTCATCAAAGTACGGTCTTTTGCAATAATCCATACATAGTGTAAAGGTTAAAATTGCGTGGAGCCATTCTGTGAATCTCGCACTCACACATTAACATTATCAGAACTGTCAATAATATTAACCTTAAATCGACAAAATTAGGTTTAGTTTTCTTTATACTAACCAGTTGATTTAAACCGTTCTTATATCTTTTGGTTTCTTAACGTAACAAATCAATCAGATGTAAACTGCAGTGTTGTTCTACATACGTATTGTTTATTTAGAATTAAATATTTGCCCGGAAAATATTAAACCGGCGAGCCTATGGTTCAAATTACGCTATTTCAGTTTTGAGTATTTTTTTTAGGAATAACTTTTTTATATTGTTTATTGTACAATACATATTAACACATAAAACAATAGAAAACTGATAAGTACAAAGGCGAGCTTATCCCTTAAAAGAGATTTCTTACAGCAAACCTAAGTGTGTAAGAGATAATACACATAGAAAAGTAGGAGGCAAACAGTGTAAGTACTTTTTTTATAAACTAATTTAAATTTAAAACAAATAATATTGTATATTTATATAAAAAGACTATATATATATAAATAATATTGCTATTACTTATTAACATACATATATTATACAATAATATAACATAAATATAAATACACAAAATACATTATATAAATCTATATACAATTCATAAAGATAAATAATGCTCTTTTAATCTTTTTTTGAAAATATTAAGTGATGTGCTGTCACGTCTCAAACCGGGAAGCGAGTTCCAAAGTTTTGCTCCACAAACAACAAAAGAGTCACCATAAAACTGAGTGTTATGTGCTGGTATTTCAATAAGTGAGGTAGTATGCGATCTAAGAGGTCTGTCTCTAGGACATAGAAAATTAAAGCGATCTCTAAGAAACAGAGGGGAGGAGGAAGTGTCAAGGATATTATAAACACAGCAAAGTATGTGCATATTACGCCGAAGTCGGATAGGAAGCCATTTTAGCTTAGACCTAAAACAGGAAACGTGATCAAATTTACGAAGGCCAAAGATAAATCGAATACACAAGTTTTGTAGACGTTCTAATTTGTCTTAATGCTCTTCATTGGCCTTTAGGTAACAAGTGTCAGCTTAGTCTAAAAAAGGGAGCAATAAGGATTGGGCAAGAGTAACTTTGGTGTCAAATGAAAGAAAATTATGTAAGCGTTTGAGGGAATGAAAACTAAAATGTACCTTTCGACTTATGTCGTTGATATGGTTAGACTAGGATAAGTGGCTATCAAAGGTCACCCCTAGATTTTTTACTACATCTGTATAAATAAAAGGTACATTATCATAAACTATTTGTGGAATAATATAGTGAGAGATTAAATTACACTTGTACCTACTACTAATAATAATTGCCTGCGATTTTACTGGATTAACCACTAGTACAAAAGATTTAGCCCACTCAGAAATTTTCTTCAAGTCACTATTTAGACTGTCTACAGCAGCGTTGATATCTTTTACTGCAAAATGACGATATATCTGCAAATCATCTGCATACAATTGGAAGTTTGAGTTTATAATAGGAGTAATTGCATTAATAAATACAGAAAACAAAAGATAAGAGATAAAGACCACCGGCGGAGGTTTTTTTTTAATACCACTAATGTAGCAAACAAGCTTACGGTCCGCCTGATGGTAAGCGGTCACCGTAGCCTATGGACGCTTGCAACACCAGGGGTATCACTCGCGCGTTGCCGACCCTTCAGAAATCTAATAACTTCTTTTTTGAAGAACTCCATACTGTAGTCCTTGGAGAAAACCTTGGCAGGGAGCTCATTCCATAACTTAAGCGTTCGCGGGAGGAAGTTTCTCTGAAACCGCACTGTACGCGACCGCGAAGTGTGAGAATGAATTCCCTGTCGATGGCGAACGGTGCGATGGTAGAAAGTAGCCGTGGGCATCATTTCGAACAATTCCTCAGAACACAATCCATTGTACAAGCGGTAGAACACACACAGTGAGGCAAAGTCTCTCCTCAGACTTAAGGGCTCGATACCGCAAGTGAGTTTGGAATCGTCGACAATTCTCACAGCCCGTCGTTGATCCGAGCCAAAAGGGCCAAGCTGGTATTCGGGTGCACCTGCCCAGAGATGGCAGCAGCACTCCATATGGGGCCGAACTTGCGACTTGCAAAGTAACAACCTTTGCCCCGACGTGACGTTTTTTGGACGCCAGCTTCACCTTATCTTGTAAATGATCTCGGAACTGAACATCGCTGGAGATGTCGACACCAAGGATCCCAATGCTTTTGGAGATGGAGAGGGGAGTGTTCTGGAATTGTGGGACCACAGTGAATGGAGTTATCTTAGCGGTGAACGCGCACACTTGTGTCTTTGTAGGGTTGAATCGGACCAAGTTTACCCGTCCCCAGTCAGAGACCTGGACAGTGTGGTCTCGATTTGACACACAAGTTCTCCGCGGTTTTCCTCTACAACGGAACGAGGGATGTTTGCACGACCCGTGTAAAAAGCGTCTCCAGTACTGTCATCTGCATAGCAATGTATGTTGTTGATGTCCAACATGTCATTGATATGCAGTAGAAACAGCGTAGGAGACAGCACAGAGCCTTGCGGGACACCAGCATTAATGTCCATGCTATCAGAGCAACTACCGTCAACTACGGTTCGTATGCGTCTGTCGGACAAAAAGCTAGCCACCAATTTGCACAAACCCTCGGGCACTACGTAAGATGGCAACTTCGATAGAAGGCCCCGGTACCAGACCCGATCGAACGCCTTCGCTATGTCCAGGCTACATGCCAATGCCTCCCCCTGAATCTCAATTACTAGTGCCCATCGGTGTGTGAGATACACTAGAAGGTCACCAGTCGAGCGACCGTGGCGAAAGCCATATTGACGGTCACTGACCAGATCGTGTACTTTTAGGTATCTTAGAAGCTGTGTGTTGATCACACGCTCCATCACCTTGGAGAGGAGAGAGGTAATAACGATAGGCCTGTAATTCGATGGATCTGATCTATCGCCCTTTCTGGGCAACGGGTGCACATTCGCAGTCTTCCATGAAGACGGAAATTGCCTAGTGTGGTAGGAAAGCGCAAAGAGGCGCGTGAGTACAGGACATAACTCAGGAGCACACTGCTTAAGCACCACTGCTGGTATACCGTCCGGCCCACTCGACTTATGAACGTCTAGAGAAAGCAACGCCCGCCGGACCTCCCGCTGCGTTATGGAGATTTCTGGCATGGTCTTACCGCACCACGGTATAGTAGGTTAATTGATTGAGATTAGTTTAAAATACCTAGTAAAATGTCAAAATCCACTGAGTTAAAAGCACTACTAAAATCTAAAAGGACTAAGAAAGTAAGTAATTTAGTCCATAGCCAAGCGTATATCATCAGTCACTTTAATTAAGGCCGTAACTGTACTATGACCGGGACGAAAACCAGATTGTAGTGGACTAAGAAGTTGATTAAGGTGTAAGTAATAACACAATTGTTTACTGACGATATTCTAAAATACCTTCGATAGAATAGGTAAAATGGATATCGGTCTGAAATTAGTGCAAGAAACAGGATTTGATATTTTTGGCAATAGTACAACAAATGCTTTTATCCAAGAGGAAGGAAATTTGCAAGCTTTTAATGAAATTAAAAAAAAAAATTAAATGTGAGTTAGATTGGGTGCAATAAATTCTGAAATAGGAGTAAGCATTTGTAGGTATAAATTGTCACAACCTTAAAAGATATAGAAAGGGAACTTTTTTTACGTTATGCTCGGTGATCTCTTTGAAAATAGACGGACTACACTTAGGTGCGGGCTGTGTTGAAAGTTGATCTAGTGTATTAATCTTACCATCTAAAGAAACAGGAGAGGCTGAGAAATGCTTATTCAGAACATTAATATCAAATTCAAAGTTATTGCTTAATACAGTGTTACTTGCTACCCTTGGGTTCGCTTGGGTTGGCGGTCTCAAGTGACTTATAAATATAGCTCTTTTTTTTAATTTCTGCACATCCGACTTTGCGATTGCGAAGTTTCTTGTATGCAACAAGATTTTCGTCGGAAGAATCTTTTTTGTAGCGACGGTTTGTTGAATCATGTTTTGCCATCATATTTTTTATTTGCTGAGTTAACCACGGGGCAGGGGGATGCTTGACTTTTACGTATTTTAACGGAGCATGCATATCATACAATTTGCTTATATTTCTTTTTTATGTTTTGAAATCTAGTTCTCTCTGAAAAGGACCAGTTGGTATGAGAACTTTTTGCTTTGTTGGCAAGAATTAAAACACATGCAATCAAATAAAAAAGGTTTTTATTAAAATTTTATAAATCATAAATAATGTTTTTGATAAATGTCTCTTTTTTCTACATATATATATATATATATATATATATTTACTATGGTTATAGCTTAAGTATACGTTTTCGTAATGAAAAGAAATACTAATAAAAAAAATACAAGTCACCATTTATTCGGTAACGCTGCTATACAAATTAAAAAAAAATATGTTGTCTTACATATTGTAAACGTATAAAAATATCTGTAAGATAAATAGTTCTTTATTTTTAGGGTTCCGAATAAATGTTTCTATATATCGTTTTTGTAATAAGAATATAAATAAGAATAAAAAAAAATACAAGTCACCATTCATTCGGTAACGCTGCTATATTTTGAAAAACAACAAAGTAAAAAAAATATGTTATGTCTTAAATATATTTAAATGTAAAATAATATCTGTAAGAAAAATAGTACTTTATTTTTAGGGTTCCGTACCCAAAGGGTAATTAGCGGAACCCTATTACTAAGACTCCTACTGTATCTCATGAACCGTGATAGTTAGACAGTTGAAATTTTCACAGAAGATATATTTCTGTTGCCGCTATAACAACAAATACTAAAAAACAGAATACAATAAATATTTAAGGAGGCTCCCATACAACAAACGTGATTTTTTTGCTCGATTTTACTCGATATTGATGACGGCAACAGGTAGACGCTTAAAATATTTACAGAATATTTAGTTATATAGTTACTTTGAAAATAAATAATTAAATTATAATAAAATAAAAATTTAAGGGGGCTCCGATACAACAAACGTGATTTTTTGCCGTTTTTACAGATAATGGTACGGAACCCTTCGTGCGCGAGTCTGACTCGCCTATTTAATATAACCTCCATTATTTTCAATTACAGCAAGCAAGCGCCGCCGAATAGATCCGACTATATAAGAACAGATCTGTTCCTCTAATATTGTCCCAATTTTCTACACAGTGAGCCCTAATGACTGTAGTTCTTTCATTTCGCATGTCCCATCTTTGCACCATCAAACACCATAGGTTTTCTATGGACCAGCCGCAGTCATCCTCTTCCACTTATTAAGTGATATCCGTCCATATTCTATATTTGGGACAACATTTTGTTCTGCATAACGGGTTCCATTTCTGCGCCACAAATAAACCCTCCCGTTTTCAGATGATTCAAACGACATCTCATCGGTGTGCTCCCAGTCAAAATCTAAATACCTACTCCCTTGCAAACAACAATCTATTTTGTTTATGGGTATTAGTTACAAACAAATAGCTTGATTAAAATAAACATTTTTCACACCACTGAATTATATTTTAAATTTTTTTTAGACAGTGGTATTCAAAAATATGATATAAAATTAACATAAAACAAAATACTTACGGTAAAAACAATCTCATTGCAAATTAGAGATATATTGTAACTCATATTATATAGTTCTATAGTACGCATCCACTCTTGAATATTAATATTGGCCTGCATATTATTTTGAGCAAAGAAATTTAATAAAAACACTAAACAACCTTATCAACACAAGCACCTACAGTAACTCATTCACAACGACAAAAAAAAATGGCTACCTATGTAATTACCGCATCTAACTTAATAGCTAAATAAAAACACCAAACAACCTTGTCAGCACATACCCCCAGAAACAAATCGGCAACGAACGACAAAAATAATATATCTACCTACGTAGTGTCCGCATCTAACTTCATAGCTATTAGAAAATTGGTCTAAGCTGTTTAACTGAACAAAATATTCATGATTCGTAAAATGTAACAAAAACGAAAAAGAATTAGGTACGAATAAGGTGAAATTCGAATTCACAACCTCCATTGCTCTCAAAACACGTAATAAGATCTGATACGTCTTTCCACTAGGCTACGGATACGATAACTTTTATTGTGAAATTATTATATCTTATATTAAATGAAACTGATATTACTCAGGTCCTACAAGACATATTACTTTATTTTTTTAAGTGTGTGACTGACTACGCCTTGCCATTCTATTTTGTTTTGTAACTCTATATGCAGTTTTGCAAATTAGTCAGATCGTTAAGCAAAGTTCGAAAATTGTTAAGCATAGTATTCACTGCAGCTAACGTAGAAAAATTCCTAAATGACGTGCCAGATAAAAAAATATTTATCAAGGTACGTTTTTAAAATTATTGTTTACTTTAAACCTTTTTTAAACTTTTTTTTACTTTAAAGGCACTTACTCGCCTAGTACTTATTTGTTATGATAGTTCTATAAGGCAATGCTTAATTAAGTAGATAGGTACACCTATATCTTTTGTATATTTTGATAGATAATTCAGTACAGATACATAAATCATACTTAAATTATTTGTATTTTATTACAGGCTATATTAATTTTTGGTATATCTTGGGCGTGTAGACGACAAGTATTAGCCAGCATAAACGTGAGCGATATTGAAAACCACGGGAACTTATTGCTTGTCAAGATATCCGACACATAAACCAAAATCCCTCGTACGTTCACCATACGTGGTGAGTTTTACGCAATTATCAAAAAATTACAAACGCAAAAACTTAAGATTCTTTCAGAAGTACCAAATCAAGCCAATGCATGCAGAAAGTCATTGGCGTTAACAAAATCGGTAGCTTACCAAAATAAATAGCCACGTTCTTGAATTTGAAAATTCGGCCAGTTATACTGGAACCTCTGCAACATTACTAACGAATTCCAGAGCTGATATTATTACACTAAAACGCCACGTCGAATAGCTCTCTAAACGTTGTAGAGGTTATATTAAAGACTCCGTGCACAATAAAACTGAAATAAGCGAAAAGATATCAAAGTCTATATAAGAATAATGCACAGAAACCACGCCCTGCCAATTCACGCGAATCCACCGGCGCCGTTGCAAGCTACTGAAAGAAGCATGGTGAACGTTACGATGAAGTAAAGAAAGAGAATTACATACGAATATAAAAGAGAATTAACAAAAGTAACAGATGTCGTAGATTTGGTGTGTAGACTAAAATGGAAATCAGCTGGATATGTGGCAAGAATTAGCAACAATCAACAGAGCGAGAAGATTCTGCATCATGAGACGCGACGAGACCAAGTGGACCTTATCGCCGGTGGGCCGAGGACATCACTGAGCTAGCTGGCCCGATTTGGACTTGCAAGATATAATTGTAAGGGGCTCAATGAAGCCTATGCGCAAAAACGGGCACCTCACTAAATTAATATTAGGTAACTTAATTTAAAATTAGTATTTATTATTGTTATCATTATTGGTTTATATGTTTTTTAATCTGTAATAAAATATTAATTTTTTTTTTTTATAAATACTTTAAAATTATTATATTAAATTGAAATTATGTAAATATTTAAATATGTTTTACCTACTTTAACAAATCTACAACGGTTTATCATGCTGAGAATCAGGTTGTCAAAGTCTTGCTTGGGTATGCAGTCCCATGTTTTTCCCAGATAGTGAAGAAGTTCTTTTACTGTGGTTACATTTGATCGTAAATTTAGCCATAATCTAGTACATGTCCGATTGGAGTCCGAAGTGTTTGGATTGGATTTAATGCAGACGATTGTGAAGGCCAGGCTAGAATGGACATCTAACCACCTAACGTTATCTCATTTGTCTAATTGTAATAGGCAGTTTAGAAGATGTGCGAAAACAGATGAACATACATACATGCTAAATGCATACAGTCTCCTCCTTTTGGCTTCGCCGTAGTAAGTAGAAAAGTCAATAAGAGGGTGTTGTAAGTACCTACTTAGAAACGCTCGAAATAACTGTGACAAAAGTAGGCAATAATAAAACATACGATTTTTAAATAAAAAAAAACCCGGTAGTCATGACTAAAAGTAAATATTAAAAAAAAAAAAAAAAACTTCGTAAAGAATCAACACGCACTTTAATACAAAAGGAATTACTAAGGCATGGCGGGTAATTTTTAAATATTTATTTTTAATATTTAATAGTAAAAATATAAAATAAAATAAAGTCAATATAATAAAAAAACTTTTCTGACCCAGTAAAACATTAAAACTACAGTCGCCATATTAAAATGATGTAAACTTACGTGACACTAGGACAGACACCGGATCAGTAAAATTTGAAAAACTTACCAAGAGTAAAGGAAGTTAGATTGCTAGATCCGTTTTCGTAGAAGTATCTGTCACCAACGCGGGTGTGGTAGAACTGTTTGGTGATGATACAGAGGAACGTAGGACCTGTCAAAGCATCAGGCACATTGTGCTCTAAAGAGCCACCAACGACAAGATCTATATCTTGTGGACTTTCATACAGTTTCTCTAATAGTTTTACATTCTGAAAGATAAAAAATTAAATATTTTTACAAGAAACATAATCCTCATCAGCCTTCATCTCCATTGTTGGAGCACGGCCTACCTCAACGAGGGTGTTTTGGGCCACTGTTCACACGCCGGCCCAGTTCAGATTGTGGAGTTCACGTACGTCTTTTTCTCTGACGTATGCAGGTTTCCTTACGATGTTTTCCTTCAAAGAAAGTCAGTGGTAAGAACGTACTTCGTCTCATTGGTACACGTTGGGTTCGAACCACCACCATTTAGAACACAGGGTGCAATCGTAACCCTTGGGCCACTACCGGCCAAAAAAAAACATTCACATTTTTCAAATATAAAAAAAAATAATAATTAATACAGTTATTTAAATAAAAACGTTTGATATCAACACGGTTACAAGTTTGATATCAAACACGCTTTGTATAGCGCAAATGCCAATTCAGTTTGTAAAATTTGCCAATAAAAGAATGGGAATTAAAGTGGATCTGTAGAATTTTTTTAAGGTTCCGTACCCAGAGCTACCCCGTACACTGTTTATAATGTGGTCAAAATAGGCATTCACCCTTGCATTAATTCCCAAGAAGCTGATTATTACATGTACGTTAGGGATACCATTATAATTAAATTGTAAAAAGTCCCCATCGGTAACCGTGCGCTTATCCGACTCACAATTGGTCATTAATTTTTTAATATTACTAACAGAAATATGTAATTTTATAAATAAAACCTAAATAAAAATAATAATAATCATATTTTTTTTACAAAATTATTTTAACTTTTGTTAACACTTTAACATTTATCTGAAATACGAAAAAAAAAAAAATATTTTAGCATTCTTGTTGTAAAATGTGGCTGCAAAGTCATATACATAAGTTGGGCGTTCAATAAAAACTGAGAATACGTATGTTGCCGGTAACTTTTATTAAATATACTTTTATTTTTCGATATAATCGCTATTTTAGCATAATCGATTGGAATATCTCTTTGGTAAATAAATGATAAATGTCATCATGGGTAGTTGTTCTTCCACGTTTTAATTCGGTGCACCAATGTACAACTGTAGAATACGGTGGAGCATTTGCACCTAAAGTATCCTGTCAATCTTAATCAACTTGTTCCGTACTAAAATGTTTCAAGTACAGATCCTACTAATATTATAAACGCGAAAGTTTGTAAGTATGGATGTTTGTTACTCAATAACGCTTCAGCCAATGGACGGATCGGGATGAATGGAACACGCATGGATATGGCACACCTAAAGATTAGGTCATGGAATATCACATAGACTACTTTTTATCCCGAAAAAATCAAAAGTTCCCGCGGGAATAACTATAATCGAGCTTAAACGAACTATAGCTATAGCTACAGCTTGATATAGCAAACTTCATTAGTGTAATTAAGGAGTAAATCACAGTATTAATACTGTGATGAAATAAAAGAGTCCCACGCCGATAACTGGATTTAGGGCGGGCTAATTAAGGAATAAATCACAGTATTAATACTGTGATTAAATAAAGGAGTCCCACACCGATAACCGAATTTAGGGCGGGCGGAGCCGCTGGCAAAGTTTAGTAATTTATTACCGCACATAATTCAATTTTATCCATTTTCGACAACACGCTTCTAGCAACTGCAAACAAAAGACATCCATTAAAAAAAAAAACATGCTAATTTTTTTTTTTATTCTAATCAGTATTCTAGCTTTACCAGCCAGTATTTACTTTTTTGGTTCCAAAAAGCTTCCAACTTACTCTCATTATTTATTGATCGCTCCTCGTATACTTGTGCTTCTTGATTGTAACTCTCCAGAAAAATTTATTTCGCCGCCAAGGTGGAGTAACCATAGTCTTTTAAACCTTTCTGTGGGAATTTGTTTACTACTACCTATTGCGGATAGACAGACTGTATCGACTGCATCTTTTGGGTATGAAGTACTAATAATAATACCTAATCTTGAATAATTGATAAAAAGTAAATCAGCAGTTGGACTTTTTTTTAGATAATCATATTTTTAGTATTTTACCTCTGGGGATATGAAATGCTCCAAGTCTTTAAATGATTTCGGAACTGGCAAACCACAGGCTGCTCGCCCACTCAAGTAGTTTCCCAAGCCATGATCGCGGCCTCTTTGGATGTCTATGGAACGCAAGTCTTCACCGTATTTCCTGTTCTCTCTGCATAAAAAAGAAAAAGAAAAAATCTAGAATGATTAAAATTATGTTTATAAATTATAGCTTCTGCCAGCGGCTTCGCCCGCCGTAAAATTCGTTATCGGCGTAGGTTCTTACGGCAACTCCTCAGTTATAGAAAAAAAAAACAAACACTCAAATTCTTTATTAGCAAAATACATTCGCGTCTGTGAAACCATGGAAATACACATACAAAAATTCAACCCAATCGGTCAAGTCGTTTAGTAGTTGACATCCAGACAGCAGCGCCACCTACCGGGTCCAATTGTATTTTTAAATCATCCAGGAAACCATCAAAATACCCATATAGAATTTCAACCCAATCGTTTCAGTCGTTTAGAAGTTATTTATAAAAGATAAGTACGGAAGGATAATTCTTACTACCCGTTGTCCTATTACCCGTTTTCCCGTAGGAATGAAGCATTTTCCCGCGGCCGGTAACTTTACGTAAAGTTAGCAGAACACAAAAGAAAAAAAAAGGGATTTAGAGAAAACCAAATACACAGGAATTTGCCGCTAGTTTGCCGTGATTTATCAGTGAAGAAATAAAATTTGCCACTTTTATATTTATTGAGTCACGGTAAACTAGCGGCAAATTCCTGTGTATTTGGTTTTCTCTAAATCCCGTTCTTTTCGTTAGTGTTCTAGAAAACTCTGTAACTCAAGAAATATAGGAGCGGCAAATTTTATTTTTTCACGGATAAATCACGGCTAATTAGCGGCAATTTGCGCAACTTATTTCATTTCGATTTGCGATAGTTGTTCTGCTAACTTTACGTGCATGAAGTTGCTCGTGCGGTACTTGCCAACGGGACTTCTTTTTCAATGTGTTATAACTTATAACTACAAATTAACGAATTTCGGTTTTTTTTCCCTATATTTGTGATGTAAGACCTTGCTTCATGTGAAATTTTATGATTCTGGGACAACCAGTAGTACCTCATAGGTTTTGATTTATTATTTTGAAATATTATTATGTGAATGCCAAAATCGGCGTTGATTGATTGATTGATAAATTTTATTGCGCTGATTTAGATGCTTGATTTTTTGCAGCTTAAAGGGGCCACAGACCTTACTATTTCACATAAATTTCAACTTGATACCTTCACGCTTTCCTGACAAAAAGGGGCTTGACAGACACACGGAAAACAAAGTGATCCTATAAGGGCCACTTACAAACCAATAAATGAATTGTGTTAAAGTGACCAGCGCGTACAACCTGTTAATTTTGCTGTATTTGAATGTGTCCGACAACATCACGTCATATTACAATTAACTTGACTATTCCGCCGCGCAGTTGCGGACGCGGTTCTAGTAACTTATCCGAATCAAATATGGAGCCACACCGAGTTCAAGAAAACGATAGCATTATTATAAATCAAATAACTGAGTCGAATTTAGATTTACCAACTTCTTCCGCGGCTTCATTGCAAGAAATACAGGCATTACAACTGGGTAAAACTAATAACCTAATTATTTTAAATTTTAATCCTACCATTCAAGACATAGTGGCGATGTGTGATGAATGAAGACCGAGCTATTTAGGAACGTAAAAGGTTGGAATGTCTGTCACCTGTTGTTTAAAAGGTGACGCTGAAGTTTGGATGTACGAGTGAGTTATAATCCAATTTCAAAAGTGAATTTAAAACACTTTATCCGTGTGAACTGGAGTATGCCAATATTTTATTTGAAAGTATGATTACTACGTCGGATAATTTTGTACACTACTTAAGCCGAATACGCACCTTGTTACGGTTAAGAATTGTAAATGTTCTTACTGATGAGCTATGGACACTGATTGCTATAATATATAGAAACTATTAGAAAGATTAGGAAAAAATCGACAAAATTAGATCGGTTACAGGCAATAACTTACCTATATCATAACCGATTAATTGCAGAAAATGTTGTTTTAAAATGATATGATACTCTTATATAATCGGAAAAATTGAACAAAGACTTAATTGCGTTTGTCTTTAAATTTAAAAGATTTGTTTACAAAATGTATCCTCTTTTTTTAACTATTTACAATATCTTTTTTAAAAAAAGATTCACTTACATGTAAAGATAAAAGAAACAACATTTAAAGCCTCTATTTCAGGTCTTTTTTTTGTTTTTTCTTGTGGCTTGAAGTAGTTCTTTTTAAGAAAAATATTTACACATCAAACTTTCGTACTTCGCTATTATGTAACACATGTCAGTTGTGATATTTCGGTAGCGGTCCGTTTCCACGACCATAAGAAACCGCGGCTTAAGTTGGATTAAGTTAGTTTTTACCGTATTAAATCAAGTGGACTGGTAGTCAAAATTTGACATTGACAGCTGCAGTACAAATAACGAAAAAATCAAATACCTTGCTATGACCTGTGGCTGTTTGTGGTGAGTTGGTGTAAGTTAGATTATTTTAGACTGAAATTCATGAACCGTGGTTGTAACGTGATTTGGTCATCTGTGGTCGAATATAGTTGTTGTTTATCGTACCGGGACCGCACTCCTAGCGGGCTTTGTCGAACACGCGGCAAGACAAAAAAAAAAGCCCCCCCCATATGCATGCTGTTCTATCATAATGTGTATGATAGAACATCATAATTATTCATATCACACAAAGGGCTGGTAGTTATGCATATTTACCAAAACTCTCAGTTTTAAAAATCAGAACTAACCTAAATAAATATTGTGTTACTTCACTGTCCCAATACTGGTCACTGGCTCCCATCGGTTGCATCGTAAGTCCACGCACCAGCTGTTTGTACTTAAAGTTAAGGACCATAGGTCTGTGATACCAATCACTTAAGCGAACAGTTCCAACTATTTTACGGTTTTCATTGTAAAGCCTAAAATATAAAAACAATTGGATTGGCTTGTTACTAACACAAACGTAGACAAAAGACTTTCTTTAGATGTCCAATAATAAAAAAAAATAAAAAAATTATTATAATTAAATAAGTATGTTAACAGTATTTCAATTTTATTGTGACCTAAGTTTCTTAACGAATGTAAGAACGTTGCTTACTTATATAAGTTTAAGAGCTTAATATCAATTATCACCATTTTTTACCCTTATGGATTGATTTTTTCAAATTTAAGTTGAACTTAATTATATATATAGAACTAAAATACCAGTTATTTTGAGAATGACAAGTTATATTATTTGGATAGGTAGTTGATTTTGAAATCACAGGTATATTGTGCGCCTCCGAGTTCATTAAAATGCTCTAGGGGTAGGTAGTATGACTTTCGAGTACCCGCACTTTTTACAAACTCGCGTGTAGGGTATTTTTTCTCAAATACCTGGGTATACCCGAGTATCACCTGTGCTTAATTAATCGTGTTTATATGTTATGAATGTAATAATAAAAACCCAAAAGAAGATTCTTACAGTAATCACAGTATTACCGCAAAAGAAGCGTATTACCTCAAAATAAGTAGATAATAAGTTATAGTATTACTTACTTGACATAACGTATAAGTCCTTCTTCCCTATTTGTTATATTGTAACCATGTAAATAATATGAGACAAAACCAAACAGAAAGCAAAACCATACGTTTTGATAGTAAAATAATCATTAAAAATAAATTATTATTATCATGCAATAGAATGCGTTACATTAGAAAAACAAGGCCTATTTTCGCAAATAAATGATTGTTTTGTGTTTTCGTCAAAAATACCCGATTATTTGAGTTTTTTTTCAAACAATACCCGTGTATGAACAAGTTTAAATACCCGGGTATGCCCGGTTTCGAGAACCCTAGTAGGCTAACAAGTATTACCGGGCGGGATTGGCCAATTTGGTTCTGGAAATCAGGCTTGTCATACTCAAAGTCATTGTTGAGCCAAATGGATAACAAAGGGAGCAACAGTGGACCGTAAAGCTTATAAAAAACTGATTTTACTTTTTCTTTACTTTTTTAATTCTTAGTACAAATTTCTATTCATTACTGTCTCGTTTGAGTAGCTGTATGAAAACTAAAACGTGTTCCTAGTGAATATATTTTAAGCCATGTTGTCTCAAAAGACTTATTATGTGTGAGCCATTATTAAAATTGAAGCAGGCCGCAGCTAGATTCATAGAAAGAGCCGCTAGTTTGACATGATTGCTGTAAATTAATATTTATCCTAATCAAATTTATACTCTGTAGCCCAAGTAAATGACTTGTAAAAATGGCAATTTGTTACATGTTTGCTGACTTTTATGCCTGCAATATAATTTATGGTTTAATAAACTTATGTGAACTTCAATCAAAATTATACTTAGCTGCTGCATCCTAGGAGTAAAAACCATGTAGTCCGTTTTTTTTTTTAATATACCACTAAGGTGGCAAACAAGCATACGGTCCGCCTGATGGTAAGCGGTAGCCTTTGGTAGCTTGTAACACTTGGGGTATCACTCGCGCGTTGCCGACCCTTCAAAAATCCAATAACTTCTGTCTTGAACTGTAGTCCTTAGAGAAAACCTAGGCAGGGAGCTCATACCACAACCCAAGCGTTCGCGGAAGGAAGTTTTTCTGAAACCGTACTATACGCAACCATTTCGGTTCTAAAGTGTGAAAATGAATTCCCTGCCGATGGCGAGCGGTGCGATGGTAGAAAGTAGCCGCGGGAATTATTTCGAAAAATTCCTCAGAACACATCCCATTGTAATCCCACAACTCAGTAAACTTTAAGGAGGGCCAAGAACTTAAATCTCCACCGATGCAGCAACTCGTATAATTTTGGTTGAAGTTTACTTAAGGTTCATTTAACCATAAATTATACTTCGCTGCTGCATCTTAGGAGGTTTAAAAAGTCAAGTTTGATCTTAGACTACTATTATTTATTAGTGTTAGAAGTTTTAAAACTTGGTCTTTATTTATACCTGTGTTTAAGAAGAAAGATTTTTTTTGTTTAAGTGTATTAAAATAGGTATGAATACTCTCTACATTTAAAACTCATAACAAAGGATTTACAATATACATTTAGGAACTACAAAAGGAGAATGGCGAAAGAACAAAGAAGTTTTTCTTTTACAGAGCAGGTAAATCTTTGTTGTTTTCTTATTTTATCTAAAAAGTTTAAATAAGGAGTTTTGGGCACAAGTTTTCATAGATTTGTGGTAGATAGACTGAAATTCTAAATTATTTTAATTTGTCATTTGTCACAAGAACAAGGAGAGAAAATTTCCAGGAGGATAGCTGAAACTGCACTTCGTTGTTTAAGATAATTGGGTGTAGGGTTCAAAGGTATTTGTAAAACTACTTGAGGTACAAGTAAATAGATGAGAGTATGTATCTATTAATACAGTTGTTGGAATTATGTGCTTATACTCGACCTAAAATATACTACTGCATTACAAATCATGACATTTATAAATTCTCAAAATACTTCGAATTTTCTCTTATGAGATGTATATAAATACTACTTCGTGACTACTACCACTCAGGAGGCAAACAACCTTACGGTCCGCCTGATGGTAAGCGGTCACCGTAGCCTATGGACGCTTGCAACACCAGGGGTATCACTCGTGCGTTGCCGACCCTTCAGAAATCTAATAACTTCTTTTTTGAAGAACTCCATACTGTAGTCCTTGGAGAAAAATTTGGCAGGGAGCTCATTCCATAACTTAAGCGTTCGGGGGAGGAAGTTTCTCCGAAACCGCACTGTACGCGACCATTTAGGTTCTCGAGTGTGAGAATGAATTCCCTGCCGATGGCGAGCGGTGCGATGGTAGAAATTAGCCGTGGGCATCATTTCGAACAATTCCTCAGAACACAATCCACTGTACAAGCGGTAGAACACAACCAGGGAGGCAAAGTCTCTCTTCAGACTTAAGGGCTCGATACCGCAAGTGAGTTTGGAATCGTCGACAATTCTCACAGCCCGTCGTAAAACCCAGTCAAAAAGGCAAAGCTGGTATCTGGGTGCACCCGCCCAGAAATGGCAGCAGTACTCCATATGGGGCCGAACATGCGACTTGTAAAGTAACAACCTTTGCCCCGTCGTGAAGTACTGCTTCGCTCTGTTGAGTACACCAAGTTTTTTGGACGCCAGCTTCACCTTATCTTGTAAATGATCTCGGAACTGAACATCGCTGGAGATGTCAACGCAAAGGATGCCAATGCTCTTGGAGATGGAGAGGGGAGTGTTCTGGAATTGTGGGACTACAGTGAATAGGGTTTTCTTAGTGATCAAATCAAACGCCTTCGCTATGTCCAGGCTACATGCCAATGCCAATGAACTTAAGAATATGCCACCCGCTAATTTATGAGAATCTAGTACTTTTGAATTCGTACGACTCCAGTTACACAATAACGCGTACGACGTCTTGTCGTTTATGTGTTCCTGGTACTTTTTTCGGCGTAAAAACTGGAATTTGTGCGACGCTACGCAAAAATAAAAACAGGATGGCTAAAAGCTACCTACTAAACTAAAAAGCTTCAGCAGCAGCTTACTTCTTTAATTCACAAATCTTTTTTTCTTAGCACTGCATTAAACATTTTCAGTTTTAACCAAAATGGTTAAATGACATAGGTACATTCACTAACACTGTACTACGTAACACTGTTTTCAAACATTAACTACTTATGTAGTATCTTAATTCACAAAAATTGAACATTGAATTAAAACCATTTTTAACTTTCTATTTTAAAAATTAGCTAGGTAGGTACGCACGTACGTTTTCACAAAATTAGTTCAAAGTGAGCTGAACACTAAACAAAAAAAAAACTTTTGAGTATTTTAACTTCTATTTCAAACATTTGCTGGGGAAGTAGGTAATTTAACATTTACAAAATGATTCAAAGTTGCCTTCATTGTTGTTAAAAAAGAGATGCACCGCAACACGTAATGATTGGTGCATTTCGTAGCATTTCCACTGTTATGGAGTTGAACGCGACTGTTATCCTCTCCCAGCTTCTTCAGCTTAGACGCCCCTTCTACACACCGTAAAAGTAGCATGCGCCAGTGATATGCTTCTGCAGGCATCATATGACGGAAACCTTTGTTGCTTGTTAGTGCGATGGTCTCCCGTTGATGAAACGCTCTAAATACATATCTTGTCCACAACCCAAATCGTTGTTTTCAAAGACTCCTACACACAGAATCATCTTGTTGTATTTGTTAATGAATAATTTACTCATTTTATTAAAAAAAACCTGCTTACCTTAATTAACGAATTTCACTCATATTTTATGCAAACAAAACAATGGCGTCGCGTCAAGTCGCGTGCCGTCGGCTTTTGACTGAAGATTTTGATCGGTCGTTAGATAAAGTGAATATATTATGTAGGTACAGGACCTACTGTGCAGATTGTGCTATTACGTTTTAAATTATCTCCATCTATTCATTTTTACAAATCATGGTTACGATCGACAGGCAAAAAGTTATTTAATAAGATTTACCTGAAAATGAATGTGTGAATACAAACGTAAACGGGAACGTGACATTATTGTTGTTTCATTTTTTGTAATACGACAATTAAAAACTAAGAAGTAGCTATTACTTATTTAGCAAAAATAACAAAGTGAAATTCTTGTGATTACTAATAGTGATCTTAATTCCCAATTTTATGGTAGTTTTGCCGAGAATTCCCAAACAACCCAGGCCCCAGGTGGGCGTTGACCATGTTGACCAATCGTCGTTGTGCAAATTTTATTAGCGCGAATCCTACATTCCGAAAATTGGGGTACCGTTTTGTTCTTTTATCAACTTTGTCCGAAATGCTAACAGTGTTCTATGAAAACCTGGTACATGGAATTTAGAAGCTCACTTCTTAAACCATTTTAATGAACTCAATTGCCCTAATAGCTTAGGTGTAATTTAAAAATGTAAAAAAGGGTACAAAATTATGAGATATAATTTAGTAGAAATTATTTTATTATTTCACTCAAAACATTATACTTCTTATAATTTTTTATTAAAATTTTAATTACTTTATTTTTATTAATATTCTCTGATGGAATCTTTTTACTTTTGTTATTTGCAAGATTTAAACCAATTTTTCGTAGATTACGAAAAATATGTAATTATTTATGAAGAAATAATGAAGATAAAATATGTGTAGGAAAAATTCTTCTATCTTATATCTATCTCAACCTGCACAATTTCTGATGTCCGGGTTCTTCAAAGAAAAACGGATCGCAGTAGCGACATTGACTAAGTTTTTATTGTAATTAAAATTTATAAACACACAATCTTAACATATTGGCTGTCACGTGGCTAGTAACTACTGGACCGGTCTACACTAATATTCTGAATCGAACATGCATATTAATAAATTAAAATAACGAAACATGTATCTTTTATTTGTAAATAATTTTCTTGTCATTTCACTCATAAATTTAAAATAAATAATTAAAGGAACAAGTAAAAGGTCTTAAACAATTTTATTTCTTTATTAAATTACCCTCACAGAGAAATCGCCTGTAGGTAAAAATAGAAAAAACGATAAAGATATTCACAAATTTTGACAAAAAGACCGGCTATCGACCCCCACACAGCTGAGTTTAAGAAGTTCTCTTCAAGCTTTCACCAAACTTCTGAAAGCGGTGGGTTTTTCAGGTTTATGATTTCACCCTTGAATCCATTAGTACCTGCTTGTGTACCTGACACCCTATAACCCCTTCAAGGGATTTGGGGGTATTCCGTTACATATCGTATATTAGTTAGAGTTTTCTTACACTATCTAAATGTATTTTAAATCTCACTTTTTGTACAACTTCAAACAATACATCTAACCACATAAAATTACTTCTATTTATATAGTGAGATGTATTTAAATAATACTTCTTCGGGACTACTTGATATGAAAATATATTAGTAAGAGACGAAGGTTTCTTACACTACCTACAAGTATTTTAAATCTCCCTTTCTACATCTTCAAACGAGACATCTGACAACATGTGTCATTATATTGTCTACACTGATACTTGAAGATTCCATGGGCGTCGCTGAAAATCAGCGCTGTAACACTCGTGTTGCAGCATATGCTGAGTCGGTGTCCAATTTTGGCATCATAGCACTCACAATACTCTGTATAGTCCTGCTTTTAAATTTATTATTTTTTTTTTTTTTTATTTTTTTATTCGTATGCATTTGATCGTATCAGCAGCGACGCTATCTGTCAGATAGAGTTGAGATCCCTTTTTCTTATATTTTTTTTCAAGATGTGAAAAAATATTTAGCTCAAAATCGTGTAAAGATGCAGTAACGTGGAAAATGGACTACATGGTTTATTAAATCTTCTAGGATGCAGCAGCGAAGTATAAAATTATTTGCGGCATGGAAGAAAAAATAAAATGTGACATTTGAAACCCGAAGAAATGGTTTGTCGCTGATGGCCTATAGTTAAACCTTTCAAAAACGTAAATATTACATTTTGACCTTGGGGGTAGATCACCTCGTGCATTATCTGTGTCTATAAATAATGAACCGATACAGCAAACATTTACATACATATACAGCTAAATTCCTCGTAATCTGCCTAGATTGAGTCTTAAAATGGGAACACCACATAAATGCACTATATACTTAACTGAGCGGAGCATGTTTTGCACTCAGTAGACTAGTTGCCATTCTACTTCTACTATTCTCCGTTCCTGCTATTTCTCATTATTCCATTTAGGAATATCCTACGGACAAGAACTATAGGAAACAGCAGCTGAATGGAAAAGAGTATTAAAACTTCAGAAAAGAGTTGTAAGAATTATTTCTTATAAGAAATATGGTACATCCACCAAAGAGCTTTTCAAAATATAAAAAATTCTGACATTACCTTTGCAGTATATTTATGATACCGCCAAATATGTAAGATATATATAATATTGAATTCTTTGCTTCGGACCATTCGGAAATACGGACATTACTACGGACATAACTATTCTACCAGAAAGGTCAAAAACCTACAAAGAATTAATTTATTGGTAATTAATCAGCTTAATTGCTGTCTTTATAAACTGTTTGACTTAGGCTATTGATAAGAGTTGTTACGTAGTATAATCAGAATTGTATATTATGTTTCTACCGCAAAACATAGTAAAGGGGACGAGCACACCTTGTAAGTGTAGTAAAATCTATGTGTATGAGTGTGTCGCACACGGCGGGTGCTTGAGTGACGGCTTGTATGAAGATCATTTATTAGCATTTTCTCTTTGGTATAATACTTGACACGCACATCTCGCAGCTAACTTTTGACACAAACATCCGAATTTTCTAACCCACACACATACCTAGAAACTTAAGACAAACACAGCAAGTCGCAAAAACACCATGCAGTATTGCAGAAGTCACGATTTTCATGATCAAACGCAGAAACGCAAAATCAACTGTATCCGATGCTAAAAGTATCGTGTCTGCCTACTCTTAGTCTAGTTTGAAGTGAGTTACTAACTGGGTTAATGTACTAACTTCAAGGCCAGAAAGAACCGGGGCGAGTACTATATAAACTGTATAGCGTTACAGCCTCTTGTCAACGTTATATGTCCCCATTGTTGGGGCACTACCCTCACCGAGGGTGATTTCGGCCATAGTCTACACGCGGGCCCAGTATGTGTCTTTTCTTTTGCGTATGCAGGTTTTCTTACAATGTTTTCTTTCACCAAAAAGCCAGTGGTGTGAATAATCAATGTACTTGAGAAACCACAAAAAGTCTTTGGTATATACACTTAAACCTCCGCGCATCGCCTCTTGGACGCAAGGTAAAATCGAAACCTGTGGCCACCAGTGACCTAATGTATAGCGGACTATAGCGTAGACTATGGAAAATATCTATACATACTGTAAATGTCCTTTTATCATATTGTGAAAATGTCGATACGCAGCTTGGTTAAACTCATTGAGGATACTTGGGTCTACCTCAGGATTGTAGTCATTCACATAACCATGAGCTCCTGGATAAATCAATTTGTTGTCAACTATATGCTGGTAACCTAATGAAAAATAAAAAAAAAACATCCAAATCTTTATAGTAAAAATAAACACTAAAATTCCACGCTCTTACGCTCTGGCCAGCGAGCCATTGAAAAGGTGATCTTGGAGGTGAAATTTCTTGTTGTAACAATGTACTCTGTGGGTGACATTATTAATTATATTGCGGGGACAAATCATGTTTAATGCTTTGTGCGTGAAAACACGAAAAAACGGATTTTTCTTTCCTGTAAACTGTCACTGTAAATTCCATCAAAATTGCTAGAGCCGTTTTCGATACTTGTCCTCTAGTTTTTAGCCTACATAGTACTTACCTAAAAACAGCTAATTGGAATACAGACAGGCTAAATTATTCGCTCATAAATTGTAGAGTACTAATCAATATGCACATGTTAATTGACTGTTCCGTGGCACAGCGGATAATAAATTCAATTCCCTACATACATACAAATATACATACGTATACAAATAAAAAATAAATTGTGTTTAAGCTGTATAAATGTATTTCAATCAGCCTGTAGCAATCCACAGTTGAACGTAGGCCTTACCCAAAGCACACCACACACGGTCCTCCGCCTTTCTCATAATTGTACAAAATGTAATTGTTATAGATACGAGTATAAATCTATATATATAAAATTAATCCCTGTTTCCCTTGATCACGCTATAAATTCCGAACGACTGCACTTCATTGCATCATTCTTTTTTTGCTGTGTTCGTTATAACCGGGCAAGGTTTTTATGAAAGAAGATAAAAACATTTTAACAAAAAAAAAACAACCGGCTTTGCATGTACCTAACAGTTTATAACACACTTCACTTGCATGATACCAACTTCAAACTGTTATTCAGATCAGATTTTTGAAAATAAGTAATAATTTTTATTTTTACCTTTTTAGTCCAACTTTTTGAATCTTATTTTTTACTTTTGAGTGACGAATTGCTTTTTTCGTTCACTAAAAACATCCATACTAGTAACGAAATTTTATACAAATATCAACATAAAAGGCGTTACACCAGTTCCAAATTAACACCAATTATTTTTTTTACCAAAAGTTTAATTTTTAAATTCACTATTCGAACTCGGAAGTATACCCCTTTAAATAAAAAAAGAATTTTGCAAATCCGTCTATATTTGACGGAGTTATGCCCGAGCATACATTAAAAAAAATATATCCTTATTTAAAGTCGGTTAAAAAAGGGGTCAAAAGCGAGAAGGACTCGCGCACTAAGGGTAAACCGAGTGTAACGAAATTTTAGTAAATAGTTTAGTAAATTATAGCTACATCTATAACTTGATGTAGTAAACTTCTCTAGTAAACTAAGGAGTTGCCGTAGGAGTCCCACACCGATAACTAAATTTAGGATGGGTGGAACCGCTGGCAAAAGCTAGTATTATAATAAAATTATAATCATTATCGACATATATTACATAAAATTTACCAATGTTCATACATTTTTAGAAACGTACCATAAAAGGTTCCCTATGTAAGCTTAAGGGTCAATGTTCTTTTTTGGATTTGAATAATACGATGGCATAGTACTTATAGCTAATACTTACTTACCAAGAAGTATAGGTAGGTAATGGTAGTATGCAATGTGTTGCGCTTCGGCGATGACTATGCGACGTGTTTCTTGGTAAAGGGTCTCGTCACCCCAGTGAGGGTTGAGTTTCGCTAGAATGTCTGCCACACGGTTGTGTTCTCGTATTAAAATAACCATCAAAACACTCATTTGAGTATTTTGATTAATCCGTTCGTCACCTATAAAAAAAGGCAGACTTTTTACAATCTATATAATAATGATTGCTTTGCCGTGTTGAATCTAACCACACAATAATAATTACGGTTTTATACTTCTTTTGTTTCTCTGTCCAAAGGGACTCTGACATTTGCTCAAAAACATCTGATTCGTGAATTTATTATCTTGATTTAAAGTGTTTTGCAAAGCAGATAAAAACTTTTTAACAGAAAAAAACAACCAGCTTCAAAAAGTTGCACTAAAAAGGTAAAAATAATTATTTATTTCCAAAAATCTGATCTGAATCACAGTTTGAAGTTGGTTTCTATGTACCTAAAGTTTATAACACACTTCACTTTCATGTTTTACCTTTTTAGTGCCTCTTTTTGAAACCGTTTGTTTTTATATTTATTTTTGAGTGACGAATTGCTTTTTTCTCGTACATTAAAGACATCGATATAAACCAAAATTTTATACAATCATCAACATAAAACCAAATCCAACCACCGGTTCCAAATTAACGAAAATTTTTTTGACTAAAAATTTAGCTTTTGAATTTGATAGGACCACCTCGGTAGTACATTTTTTTAAATAAAAGGAGAATTTTGAAAATCCGCCTATATATGACGGAGTTATGCCCGAATATACATAAAAAAAAATACGAACATCCGAATTAAGAACCTCCTTTTTTGAAGTAGGTTAAAATAGCGACTTACATTTTTTTAATTTACTCACCAGACAAAAAGCAAGTTTCATTAATGGCTACATTTGGACACACAGTGCTATTAGGATCCTGTGGCGGCCATTCTTGTCCCTTTCTGTGTTCTGTACGCAGTTTTCCTCCTTGGTTAGCTCGGAGGAGGGCAGCTCGTGCGGTAGCGTTACCATACATCATTGATAGGTCCAAAAATGCCGTAGCTTGATTTATCTGTAATATTTTTGTACAGTCGCATAAACATTGTAATTGCCCTGATAGCATGGATATTAATGCAGTCTCGCAAGGCTTTGTTCTGTCTCCTATGCTGTTATTACTGCACATCAATGACATGTTGTTCATCGACAGTACAGTAACGGAGACGCTTTTTACACGGGCCGTGCAAACATCCCTCGTCCGATTGTGGAGAAAAACCGTGAACTTGTGTCTAAATTCGAGAGCAATTTTTTTAAAATATGTCAAAGCGTATTTATTGTTCGAGCCTCCTTTTAGTCCTGAGCTATTCAAGTGTTCTTCAATTAACATAATAGTTTAATTTCATACCAACTGCTCTTATTCTTTTTTAGTTTTCTTACAATTCACCGATTGAAAAACTTTAAGAAGAACTTTCTCGCTTAACATGATATAAACCTTAGCATAATAATTTATTAACTCGATTTTATATGGACTATTGTTAAAAAATCCTAGATAATTAATTTTTTTTCGTTAATATTTTATATAAGTAGTAAGTGTTTTTTGTTTCTCTTCCCAATTAAAACGATTTCATCTGATTTCTATATTTCCGTCGTAATTCTATTCTTTTCTTTCCAACATCTAAGTACGTCTCCCTTAAAATCAATTGAATTTATATACAGAAGCAACTGCTCGAGCTCCAGTAAAGTATAATATCCATATACCATCCATACATGCATTAACGTAATTTGATTTTAATAGGTTTATAATCGATTTTTGTGTGATAATGAGATCGTGGCGTCTTAACAGTTTTATGTTGGTTTTATAAATGTGGTTCCTACTAGCATTCGTACTAGGTCACAACGTAAGTAATATTAAAAGTTTTTTAAAACTGTTGTCTCTCATAGTCCTAATATTTGTCAAGGTATTTTTTAACAAGCTTCTGGCCTGTTTGATGTTGAGCGATCATCGTTGCCTTTGGATACTTTCACATCTGAGACATTATTCGCGCGTTTTCGATGCCCCCCTAAAAATGTAATCAAGAGTCCCATACTGTAGTTCCTAGAAAAAGCTCTGGTGTCCCGCAAGGCTATGTGCTTTCTCCTACGTTGTTTCTACTGCATGTTCAATTAATGTTTTTGACAGTGATAGTTCATGATACTAGTAATTTTTTTCTATACAAAAAAGTCTCGGGAGGAAATGTTTTATGTCTGTTAAACATTTTAGCCAACCTCTTAAAGTTCAAAAACTTTACGAGCTTTCAAAGATTAATAAAGGCTATGTTTTTTTTACTCTAAAAATGGGGCATATTATAAGGATTATTAAAACCTGAAAAAAATTGTTTTTAAGCTATTGCATAGTTTTTATCGCGGGCTCTGAGCGCGGCGACCGAATCAAGAAATTCCGTAACGAAAAGACCTAACAATGGCACGTTTTGACTGTACGGAAAATCAATTTTAAGGCAAAAAAAAATTGAAAAAAAAAATATATTTCATAAATAACGTCGCGTGGGTCGGCCATTACGCGGCTCTCGCCTTCCATCAGTCGGCCGCAGCGCCTCGTCGAGAGCACCTGCGTACAATTTTATTGCACCCACCCCGCTGCCACCAACGAAACTTTTTAAACGATATTAACTTCTTATTTATTCAATAAAAAAAAATTGTTTATGCAATAGCTTTACCGCGGCAGACTCCGAGTATCACTTTTCTGGGAATGGATAGATAGGAACTTATTAAAGGATTACTTCAAGAGAGGTGCTTCGGACTTCCAAATGATTACAAAAAAAATTTTTGGTTATAGATTCCCCGATCTCAGACAAAACCAGCCAAGCGTTCCGTACCTACCACCATTTACTTTATTTACAAACACAAATAAACAAAGTGTGCCACTAAGCGGTCACCCATTCAAGTACTGACCAAGCCCGAAATTGCCTTGCCTTGAATTGAAAAACTTTAAATATTGTTTTCAACGAACAAATAAGTTACTGCTTCTCTCAATAATAAGCTAGATGGCGCTGTACCGATAATTAAAAAAGGCCGGTTTTTATTATTTGTTGTTATACTTTAGAGTTTACACTATTTCTCACTCCAAGTTTGAAGTTTGCATGTATTGCCCTTTTTACGATAGAATAAAAACAACGTAAATGTGTTTCTTGTAGGTGGACCCCCAAACAAAGGTGTTACTGTGTCTCTTAAAACTATTGCTAGATGGCGTTGTACCGGTAATTTAAAATGGCCGATTTTCATTATTTTTTGTTATACTTTTGATTTCACAATATTTTTCACTGCAAGTTTAAAGTTTGTATGTATTACGATAGAGCTAAAACAACGAAAAAATGTTCCTTGTAAGAGGACATCCCTTAAATTTTGACTTTTTATTATTTGTTAGATAATCCCTCATTATAACACATATTCTGTAAAAATTTCAGGCTTCTACCTATTTCGGTCTAAAAGATAGAGCCTTTAATGGTTAGACAGACAGACGGACAGCGTAGGCATAGTAATAAGGCTCCGTTGGCACCATCTGGGTACAGAAACCTAAAAATGTCACGTGTCTGGGTATTTAGGGGTTACATCCTAAGATTAAGGTAATTTTTAGTTGAAACAACACATTGACTATAAGTAGCTCGCATGGACATGGACATAATAAAAATGGGAAATAACATGGAACAATGAAGTATTTTATAGATATAAGTAAAGTGTAGCTACCTGATCAGCAGGAACATCAGGTGAGGTACATCCTAAATCTCTGGTTGTTTCAGTCCTTACAAATGGAAAATCCATGCACTCCATGTGTTCTACTGTTTTTCGGGGATCGATGTTGGGTAACTTTATTGAAACACAAGTTGCATTTACCAATTCTTTTGATAGATGACCATTTCGGCAACAGGAACTGACTTTTTGCCCTAGAATATGAAATTATATAAATAAACTTGCTCAGTTTATCAAAACCACAATTTGCTGTGAGATAATAGCAATTCCTTCTTTTATCATCTCTATATTCAAACATGTGTAGAAGCTATATATGTTTGAAGAAATAGTGTGGCACTGGAATTTGAGCATTGGCGTAAATCAACACCATGTTAGAAGGCATGTTAAGCACCGGTTCTAAGAGTTACTTGATACACGCCATCATAGTATAGTGGCATTTGTCTCCGCTTGGTGAAGCATTGGATAAGCTACTGGGCAAGATTGTAAATGCTAAACAACTCATTTTGCTTATATGTGCCAGCAGAAACACACGACTGTCGAGTGCCTAAACCAAATTTGATAAAAGATCTGAGAAAACTGCAAAGGCAGTTATATGTGAGAAAATATTAAAAGGACTTTTATAAAAAAACTTTTAATTTACACTAACTTGTTAGTGTATTATTGGTGTTGTGCCCCAAATCATGTGTAATAAGTTGACCCCATTGTACAGCATTTAGATTAAAGTTGTCGTTTTCAGTGGGTTTATTAGGAAACAAAATTAGACTAAGTTTGCGAGCAAGAGGTAATGGATTTCCACTTTTTGCTATCGGCCATGCACTTTTACCTGTAAAAAAAAAATACTGATGCACTTTACATAGTAAACATTGCAATAAATTTAAATTATTTTGATTGCAAAACATTAATAAATGTAAATATACACACAATATCAGGGAACTCTGTATTATACGGTCAGCAGAGACAACAACGTCACATACAGAAAAGCATCCGGGTCCGAGCTGGGAGTCGAACCCAGAACCATTACGTTGGTATTATAGATCAAACGCACAAAGGCATATGAAATTAAAAATATTCACAAATAAGTGATAAAAAATAACACCTCGAGTAATTTGAGATTCACAAAATGCTGATTATCATAATAGACAACCACTGTGGCTAAGTGAGTAATGACCTGCCTGCTGAACCAAAGGACGTGGTTCGATTTCCTTACGGAAAAAACATTCATGTGATGAACATTTTATGTTCGCCGTGAATCTGATTGTTTTATGTATACTATGTAAGTATTAACAAAAAAAGTATGTACTTATTTCTATCAGTTATCTGGTATTCATAAGACAAGCGTTGCTTAGTTTGGGACCAGATAGCACTTTTTTTCATTCATTACATGTCCAAAATATTAAATTATTATATGTATAATTTAGTAATTACGAATGATAGGTTATTTTTATGGCTTTACCATCTGCATAGTTGTTAGGGAGAAGTCTTCTGAATGGTGTATCTGATTTACCCCAAGCTGGCCTCAGCAAATTGTTACATGACCCTTCTATACTCCGATAGCGAGACTTTGTGCATTTTTTTAGGTAAACTGCATCGCAGACTTGAGATGTGTTGGTTTGTGAACTGCAACAGAAATAGTTTAGAAAGATGTATCTAATAAAAATATATATATATATATATATATATATTTATATATGATATATAAGTAAGTAGACTTATCTCTAGGTAGGGTAAAACAAATTCTGTTTTTTTCTTAGTAAACTTGATAACCCTAAATATAACTATTAGAATTTTGTCAAACAAAATCATAATCCATATAATAAATAATATAAATGCAAAAGTAACTCTTTCTGTCTGAGTGTTAATTCTTCACGCCTAAACTGCGGTACTGATCTTAAATTGATAGTTGGCATGGAGATAGTTTAAGTCCCGGGGAAGGACATAGGAAACTTGAAAACGTCAAGTGTAAGTATATTTTTTTTTCTGTAATTAAGGAGTTGTCGTTGAAATCCTACATCCATAATCTAAATTAGGGCGGGCGGAACTGCGGGCAAAAGCTAGTTTACCATAAACCAAAAAGAATATTCCTTTTTAATATGCTAATAAATAATTAAATAACTTAAGTTCTAACGGAATTCATACATCCATACTTACATTATAAATATGAAATTAACTTAGTCTATCTGTCTGTCTGTTACCTCTTCACGCTTCAACCACTGAACCGATTTAGATGAAATTTGGTACGGAAATACTTTGGTTATTTACTGGCTCTTAAGGATGAATATTCTTTTTGCGCCTATGGTATTAAGTGTAATATTTGATCATGACACAATTTGAGTAGCGAAATGTTTATAATTATAAATATATTTGAGTAAGTAAAGTTGGTACCTCAAAATGTATGTCCAGTCTTCGAACAAACGACCACTTTATTTGAGTATTAGTAAAAAATAATGTGTACTTACAAAATTTTGTTTGTTGAATTATTTGTTTTAGTGCTAAGATTCTGAGCTACCATTGTTTCAAGACAGAATATGAACAGCACTACAACATTAAATCTAGACTGTTTCATATTTGCTGCAAAAAAAGACAAAAAGTACAATATTAGGAAATTGTGTATTTTTTTAAATTATAAATGAGAGCACATAAATAAAAAATATTTAAAATCTCAACTAAATTCACGATGAGTTCGGAAACAAAGGTAAGGCCTATATATAAGCGAACAGTTTGTTTGTTAGCGCTTTCGTGTTATTTTGCATAGGCATAGTTGAACGCAAAGCTAAGCACTGTATATTGCGATGAACTAGAAATGGAGAAATTTGGACCTGGATAAGCCCTCACTGCATGGTAAAAGGCATGCTGAATATTAACCTCGAATTTGAAAGAAGTCGATTTATAAGGTCTACGGTCCGTCCAACGAATGCCTTCATACAGAACCCCGGAAATTTTTAGTATGAACCTGAAAATCGCTTTTAGTGCCTAGCAGATGGTGAAAATGTGGATAACTTAAATGACAGGCTGGTGGAAACTGTCCAAGCGGTTAAATCTAAGTTCTGGAAATATAGAACACATAAACTCTGATCAGATTCTCAATCTTTTGAAGGTGTGGCGCGAAATTAAATTGAGGTCCTTACTTGATAGGTCTGAATACTCACGGCTCAAAAGACAAATCCCTAAAGCCAAACACGAAGTACTGAGAGAGATTAAAAACTTCGATAGACAGTTGTACAACTCAACTCGTGATCCTGTCAACATAACGGCAATTGAAACCCAGAGCCAGATTAACTCGACACTATACCGAAGATATCCCGAAAGTGGAGTATGAGGTTAGAATGGCCTTAAAACAGTTTAAGAACAACAAGGCGGAGGGCGATGACAGAACGTAGTTTTTAAAAGCGAGTGGAACACTGATGCTTAAAGTACTTCAGAGGCTCTTTAATTCTGTTATCCTCGAAGGCACTACACCAGAAGCTTGGAGCAGAAACGCGGTCATACTTTTCTTCTTTTTCAAATTAGATCTCACCTTACTAAAGAACTATAGAACTGCTTACGGAAAGGTTTAAGCACCATGGACCATGTACATACATACGCTTCGCCAGATTATACAAAAGACAGATGAGTATAATCAGCCTTTTTGCATACCGTTCCTGGACTAAAAGCGTTCTATCGATACCTGGGCGGTGTAACAGTCTCTCCAGTGGTGCCACATTGACTATCGGTACATCGAAGTGCTTAAGTGTTTTTATAACAGAGCCACGATGTCCTTCCGACTATATGACTAAGACACGAAACCAATCCATCTGCTGAAAGGTGTGAGACAGGAAGACGTCATTTATCCGAGTTTTTTTACAACTGCGTTGGAAGATTTGTTTAAAATTCTGAAGTGGCAGGATATAGCGTCAACAAAAATGGCGAGTTCAGCGTCTTTTATATCTGAAGATAAATATCTGAATTTAAGGCAAATCGCCCTTAAACTATCGGCAATGTTTAGGTTAACTTACTTGTGATAGACTGCATTTTCTAAAATGAAGATAATTAAGGCAAAATAACGCAATCGATTAACTAACGAACATTTGTCATCATGCTTGCGATTAGCACTTCGTAATTACGTACTTGTTTTCTGAGGACTCTTTTAAGTTTAATACTAAAACTCTTTTGTTTTGTAACACCCAATAAACTCGCAATTTCAAATAATTTATTTTTTATCAATATTTTAGACCAGACCAGTCCAATGAAATGTTTCAATTTAAGGACCGAACTTGGATTTGTTAGAGGACGCAATTTTATTTTTGGGACATGTGTGGGGGGTCAATAGAAGCTTAACCTCAAGTTTAAGGGATCGCCACCCTTGTCATCTGGACACCATCTTGGAAAAAAGGGTGAAAACACTTTTTTCGCGATATCTCGGAAACTATGCGTCTTACAAAAAAATCATAAAGACATAATTTGTAGCAAATTGTTTTGCCTACAAATATGTTTATATAACTTTTTGCCCTAAATTAAAAATTAAAGAAGTTATAAGCAAAAAATTGAAAAAAAAATTATAAAATTTTTCATTTTTGCTCTATATCTTTTTTTTATACATTTTACAAAAAACTTACCTCAGACCAATCTTGTAGATGATCTTTTGAAGAAAATTTTTCTCTGTAATTTTTTTTTACTTTCATTGATTTAAAACGCTGTTACAGCGCTCCAAAGTTAGTCGGGTTCGTCAATGCTCATGAGAATCCGGTCAAAACGAAATTTTTAAATTATTTTTGATTTTATTTTTATTGTAAATATATTCTTAAAATTTTTTTGTTACATTCGTACAACTTTACTTATTTATACCTAACTCTTTTCCCCGCCTTTTTTTAGATTAATGGCTGTCATCCAAAATAAAGGTTTTGATGAGATCTAACATGTCTTCAAAGAAACTGCTAGTCTACGATTAATAGTTATGGACATAAATAAAGCCCTTTCTAGTTTGACGTTTGTCATCCGAAATAAAGATCTTGATATGATGCATCACTTCTGTAAGGAAACTGCTACTCTAAGATCAATAGTTACGGAGATAAAGCCCTTCCTAGTTTAACAAAATCAATACGGAATAAAGATTTTGATGTGATCTATTATTTCTGAAAGGAAACTGCTGGTCTAACGTCAATAGTTACGGAGATATATCCTTTTTAAATTTGACAGCTGTCATCCGAAATAAAGATCTTAATGAGGTCTATCACTACTGTCAAGAAACTACTAGTCTACGATAAATATTTTACGAGATGTAGCCTTTTCTAGTTTGGGGTATTATACCGGGTACTTATCCAGACTAATATTGATACCTCGATATAATAACGAAATATTTTTGAAAAAATATATCACCATAAAGTAAGGACCCTATTTGGTAGTTTCATTTTAATGTTTTCGAGTCCCAGTCGTCTCAATATATTATTATAAATAAAAAAACACCTTTTTTTAAATTTTGTCTATTATTTAGTAAATTATCTTGATTGATGACGCCTAAATAACTTAGCAAAATCCATACTATCTGTCTGCTATTTCTTCACGCTTAAACCGCTGTACGGATTAAGATGAAATTTAGCATGGAGATTGTTTCAGTCCCGAGGACGATAAGGACATATTACTTAACAAAGGTCAAGTGTGATATGGTTTTTTTTCTATAATTGTGAAGTTGCCGTTGAAATCCTAGGCGTAGGATTCTTACGGCATCTCTTCAATAATAGAAAAAAAACCTACTTACACTTGACGTTCTCTCCCTCTCTCTCTCTTTATATAAATAATAAATAATTAACTACTAAATATTAATTAACTAATGGATTAACCTCGCCTCGCGAACTTGCTACTCCATACAAACTTTGAACCCCCGCTTAGGGGGTGAGTTTTTGGAAATTACTTTCTACGCCTACATCATAATAGCTATATGTGTGCTAAATTTTAGCTTGATCTGTCTAGTGGTTGGAGCTGTGCGTTGATAGATCAGTCAGTTAGTCAGTCAGTAATAGTTACTTTGGGCTAACGCTAACTTTAACCCGCGACTTTGATAACGTAGAAGGTGAAAATACTTTTAAGTAATACGTACCACCCTTCCCACTCATGACTACCCGCCTGCACATCATTAATGCGCAGTACTTGATAATTTTTTTGCTGCGATGTTATTTTAAAACTGCGATAAAACTTCTAAGATATTCATTGAAATCGAATGATGTAAAGGGCAATTTCGTTTTAAATTAAATACTTGTAATGAATAACGTTTTTATTTGGATAAAGATTAGCATCATATTTATAAAAATGCCTTCGCAAATAATTCATTATTTTAATACAAATTTGGTTAGAATAAAAAGGTTATAGTGAGCCAACCTTAAAAGATAGACATATGTCTCTGACTTTTTTTTAGAACTTTTAAAGGGAAACGATCCTGTCGTACATAGTTTTTGCGAAACTTTAACCGTTTGCCTGCGCACGCAGCGAAAGCTCTGAAAAGGAAAAATTCCCGATTTTAAAATATGAAACATTCTTCACTGGTGCTCTGCTGCTATTGATCTTAGCGTGATGATATATATATATATATATATATATATATATATATATATATATCATCACGCTAAGATCAATAGCAGCAGAGCACCAGTGAAGAATGTTTCATATTTTAAAATCGGGAATTTTATATATATATATATATCTATATATATATATATATCTATATATATATATATATATTTATTTATCAATCGCGTTCAAGCAAACAAACGAACTCTTCAGCTTTATATATTAATATAGATAAACTCCATAATCCGTTTCGTTCCATTTCAGCGTCTTACCAGCCAGCGTTCCACTGCAAGGACTCAAGGATCGGGTCACACAGGAAAAGAACTGTCGATGAGAGGGATCTGTAGAGTGTTAAAAACTGCGGGCTGGAACAGCGCAGACGTTCAAATAGGTGGTAACTGAAGAAACGGAGGGTCCTGAACCACTGGAAGGTATGCGGCGTTTCCAGTCCGCATTAGTGATTCTAGTAGTGTCCCGTCCATCTCATGGCATTTCTATGAGACACCAGTAAGACGGAGTAGATAGGGCAGGTAGAGTAGGACTTCGCAGTCTAGGACGTGAAGTGGGAGGAATAGAGCCGACCGGTACCAGCACCTTTAAGCCAGCAGGATGATAAATATATACAAGTGTTTATATATACAAGAAGGGAAAAATGACTGCTTTGCCGTTTGTGGTCTGCGTGCTGGCTTCTAAACTCTTCTGTGTTCTGGTTCTTCTTTCATGGTATTCATTTGCACCAGCTTATTCGGTTTACTAGTTTACTAGTGTGGCTTTAGTAGTTTCCAATTAGCATTACAACTCTTGTTCCTTTGTTGCTTGACTGGCGTTCCAACTTATGCATTTTATTGTCTTGTTATGGTATTCAGTTTATGTCGTTAATAAGGCATTTTCGATTAGTTTCCGTTATCACTAGGTTAAGCATTAAATATTCAGTGAATGATTGTTTTTCTGTTGCAGTGTTCGAACACTTGTGTTATATTTTACCCCAGTGGCAGTGTTTATTTTTAGTGTCTGGTTTCCTGAGCTTCAGTTATTATTCTTGGATATACCTACCATAGTACTCGTAGTTCGTGAATGGACCCAGCCAATGCAAAATAAATGTTTTCTTTCTTTTGTTTTCTTTACTTCAGCAGAGATCTAACAATTGCGTTTTTTTTAAAATTATTTATTTGCAGTTTGTAGTTTCCTTTACCTATTCTCCTATTTTTAGTTAGGACGTCTCCGAAAAGTGTCTATTAGCGCTGTTTATTTTCAGTGTTCTGTTTCCATAGCTTTACTGTTTTTAGGTGTGTACTTGAAATGGGATAGTAGTTTCATCTTTTGTTGCAGAATCCAACGTTTGGGTTTTTAATATTTCTTAATTGACAGTTTTTCGTTTTTCCCATAATCTCAGTTACCTTTTTAGGCGTACCTAATTTTTAAGTAAATCATAAATGGATGTTATCATTGTTTATTCGTTCTTGCAGCGGCCTTTCATCACTTAAGTTTCAGTTTATTATAGCAGTTTACAGTTTTAGTGTCCTTTTTCCAAATCTTCATTTATTATCTTTCGTACTTGATAAGATAAAAAATAAAAATATTTAATGACGTTGCTCAATTACATTGTAGCACAATTTCAATAGCTGCATTTTTTTGTTTTTATTTATTGGCTTTTTTTCAGTTTCTTTATCATCTTATCGTAGCTTCAGTTCCTTTTTAAGGCGTACCTAACTAAGTGTATCATAAATGGAGGTAATAAGTGAAGTGTAACGTCGATCTTTTATGGAAGTATCCACGACACGTTAGGCCCTACAATATGCAATAATATAGATATACAAAATATTTATACCTTCAAATACCTATCTATACTTTTATTAATAGAGTGAGTACCCAATGCATTCTCAGCAGCTGACAGTTGTAATCTATGATTATTAGCTTGTCTATCAAAGCCTGGTAAAGTAAGAAGATACCTTTTTACGTTAAGCGCGGGATCACACTCGAAATTGGCTATAAGGACTTTAACAGAAAGTAGTAGTAGTTTTGACTAAAAAAACTGGGTGAGGAAAAATACTTTTGACTCCTTCAAAGAGTGGTTTTTAGCCCAGGTATTTTTGGATACTCGTCCTTATAATATCTGGTTTTGATTTTCGCAACTACGACCAATGCCTACTTAGACAAAGAAAATGTATTATAGAAGACATATAAAGTCAATGTCAATTTTTTTTTACACAAATTAGGCTTCCACACACACCCCTAAATCGTCAAAGTTATGACATACTATATTTTGGAATAAATGAGCGACTATACAATATGTACGTATGCTTTGTAAGGGTTCAGTAAATTACAGCTGTATAATCCAATCTAGAAAAGCCTGCGGTCACATTTTATACTTAGAAACGCTAATTATACCCATACAATTATTTAAAAGAAAGATTAATACCTATGCTTGCCAGCCTTCATACGTCCCCACTGCTGGGGCACGGCCTACCCTCATAAACGAGTGTGATTGGGCCATAGGTGCACACGCGGGCCCAGTGCGAATTGTGGACTTCACATACGTCATTTTTTTTTCTTGACGTATGCAGGTTTCCTCACGATGTTTTCCTTCACCGAAAAGCCAGTGGGTGTGAATAAATTAATCAGTGTACTTGAGAAATTAAGAAAATACTCATTGGTACACGCCGACCCGCGGTTCGAACCTCCGCCACTTGGGACGTGAAGTGAAATTTAAAACCCCTCGGCCACCACCGACTTACCTAGACCGAAAATACCTATACCTAGTTAAAAATATTATCTACGCAGGTACATACTTTTAGTCAAATCAATGACACAAAGTACTAACCTATATTATATATTAATCAAACATAATAGATATTTCAATCTACATAAGGACATTTGTTGAGAAAGAATTTTTGTTAATATTCGATTGCAAAAGATCGTGGTTTGCAAAGTTATGAAATATTTCTTGTATGATATATGAATTAAATCGGGCGTTTTGTAACGTTACGTACACCAAACTGATGCTAATGAGGAATAACCCAACAATAATAAAATGATATACCCTTAAAATCGGTGTATCGCTGTCTACTATCTACACCAATTCCTGACGTATACCTACAATATTATCCGCGTTTGCGCCGGCCGTTAGGGCGCCAAGGGTCGCAGCCGCTGTAAAATGTCCACATTTGCTAGCCACACCACCAACATTTTTACCTGGGTTGTAGGCGTCTCTAGCGAAATGTCATGTTTAAAGCTTTCATAAATATCAAATTAAAACTTTATGCTCAGTCGTTTGAATATTCAATATATACGGAAAAACTAAGACACCTACTACTTATATGTATGTAGAACATATTTCATAAAACTGTACTCTCGTCATGCGGATTGCATTAGTTTTGTCAGATTATCGCCCGTCAAGTATATAATCGTACCTATAGGCGATCTGTGAGATATATTCCTCATACAAAAGCAGGTATTCGTATGCGTACTTGCTAGGAGAGTCTAAAAGTGGATCTCACTTTATAAACCTATTATATTATCCTACCTATAATAAGATATGGATATTTAACCCTATTACATTAATTCTACGCTCTATTATCCTAAATCAGCGGCTGAATACTTTGAAATACGATAACAAAACCTATTTGTCATGAAAGCAAGCTTTGCTTTATCTTTATCTTAGAAAGTTTCTCAGTAATTGTTAAGAATAAGTAAGATGTTTACTGCCGACTTGCAAGCAAACGTCAAAGAATAAGCGTATCGGTCAGATATTTAATATTACTTGGTTACCTTGGTGCTTAACGTTTTGACGTATCTATTTTTTTACAATTCCCTTTTGCCGCCGTCAGTAAAATGCTTTTTTTCCTTTCTGCCACATCTATGTTTGCATTTAAATTCTTGAGAACAAAGATTCATATTTATTAGTAGGTACCTATTTCAGAGTATCTTTCCATCATACCAGTATGTTAATGGTATATGTAATGCCAAGGGTTCTAATACCAGACGTTGGGAGCAAACCCACATCATGTTGATGGTATACTATTATTATAGTATATTATTATTTTTTAATTTAATTTTAATTAAATATGCATTAGGTATATACTTTTTCATCATTGCATTAGATTTCAATTTCGCTATAACATTTTACTTAATAAATTTTTATAACCGTATGACAATAAACAAACAATCTATTCTCTGAAAAATGTGTTTTACACACACATACATACACACACGCCTACGGAAACTGAAGAATATATTTTTTTGTTATTCTTGCCCATATATCATAATTTTACTGCGGCGATTTATTTGTAATGAATTATAAACTCGGTTTTTGTTAGCAAATAAGAGTTGCTAGTTTCTAACATTATGGAAATCTATAAGATACCCTTTACCTAAAGTCTGATTTTCTTTAAAGCCTTAAACATACATTTGCAAAAATGTAATTAGATATTTATAGGTGACTTATCATTATACATTAATTTTTTAATACAAAACTATCTATTATTCAATTTTATAATAATATTTCGACAATTGGTGGCTATTATTTTTATGAATATTTCTTGCTGTATTGCAGATTGCAACAGAATCGAAGCTCGTTTCTAGTGAAACATAAAGATACTTGCATTGTCTTTCTTACATCATCCTCAAAATAGGTACCTGTGCAGCAAACTTCCCTGCTCTAGCCTAGTGATTAGGATTCAGCAAAAGGTTTACACATCTGTTGAACATGAACAACCAAGCGCGGAACGTTAACATTCTTATAGGTACCTAAGTTTTGTGATTTTGCTGTTGTACGCATCGCGAGCCAAAATAGCACCCTTACATAAAGAAGTTACAAACAAACGCTACTAAAAGGATCCTGACGAAAATCTTATTGCATACAAGAAACTTCGCAATCGCTGCAGTCGGATGTGCAGAAATTCAAAAAAGAGCTACATTTATAAGTCACTTGAGACCGCCAACCCAAGCGATACGTGGAAATTTCTTAAGGCTCTAGGGGTAGCAAGTAACACTGTATTAAACAATAACTTTGACTTTTATATTAATGTTCTCAATAAGCATTTCTCAGCCTCTCCTGTTTCTTCAGATGGTAAGATTAAGAGTAGTACACTAGATCAACTTTCAACACAGCCCGCACCTAAGTGTAGTCCGTTTATTTTCAAAGAGATCACCGAGCATGACGTTAAAAAAAAGTTTCCTTTCTATATCTTCTAAGGCTGAAGGTTGTGACAATTTATGCCTACAAATGATGACTCCTATTTTAGAATTTATTGCACCCATTTTAACTCACATTTTAAATTTTTCATTAAAAGCTTGCAAATTTCCTTCCTCCTGGAAAAAGGCATTTGTTGTACCACTGCCAAAAATATCAAATCCTGTGTCTTGCACTAATTTCAGACCGATATCAAATTTACCTATTCTATCGAAGGTATTTGAGAATATCGTCAGTAAACAATTGTCTTATTACTTACATCTTAATCAACTTCTTAGTCCACTACAATCAGGTTTCGTTCCCACAGTTACGGCCTTAATTAAAGTGACTAATGATATACGCTTGGCTATGGACAATAAATTACTTACTTTCTTAGTCCTTTTAAGTTTTAGTAGTGCTTTTAACTCAGTGGATTTTGACATTTTATTAGGTATTTTACAATCTTTAAACTTATCTCCGCCGGTGGTCTCTTGGTTTAATTCCTATTTGAGCGGACGATCACAATGTGTTCGAGTAAACGAAAAATTATCTGATTGGTGCGACTTAACTGCCGGTGTTCCTCAAGGTGGCGTTCTCTCTCCTCTTTTGTTTTCTGTATTTATTAATGCAATTACTCCTATTATAAACTCAAACTACCATGTGTATGCAGATGATTTGCAGATAAATCGTCATTTTGCAGTAAAAGATATCAACGCTGCTGTAGACAGTCTAAATAGTGACTTGAAGAAAATTTCTGAGTGGGCTAAATCTTTTGGACTAGTGGTTACATCCAGTAAAATCGCAGGCAATTATTATTGGTAGTAGGGACATGTGTAATCTAATCTCTCACTATATTATTCCACAAATAGTTTATGATAATGTACCTATTATTTATACAGATGTAGTAAAAAATCTAGGGGTGACCTTTGATAGCCACTTATCCTAGTCTAGCCATATCAACGACATAAGTCGAAAGGTACATTTTAGTTTTCATTTCCTCAAACGCCTACAAAATTTTCTTCCATTTGACACCAAAGTTACTCTTGCCCAATCCTTATTGCTTCCTATTTAAGACTACGCTGACACTTGTTATCTAAATGCCAATGAAGAACATTTAGACAAATTAGAACGTCTACAAAACTTGTGTATTCGATTTATCTTTGGCCTCCGTAAATTTCATCACGTTTCCTGTTTTAGGTCTAAAATAGCTTCCTATCCGACTTCGGCGTAATATGCACATACTTTGCTGTGTTTATAATATCCTTAACACTTCCTCCTCTCCTCTGTATCTTAGAGATCGCTTTAATTTTCTATTTCCTAGAGACAGACCTGTTAGATCGCATACTACCTCACTTATTGAAATACCAGCACATAACACTCAGTTTTATGGTGACTCTTTTGTTGTTTGTGGAGCAAAACTTTGGAACTCGCTTCCCGGTTTGATACGTGACAGCACATGACTTAATATTTTCAAACATAGATCATAGAGCATTATTTATCTCTATGAATTGGATATTTATGTATATATATAATGTATTGTGTGTATTTTGTGTATTTATATGTATGTAATATTATTGTATAATATATGTATTTTAATAAGTAATAGTAATATTATTTGGATATTTAGTCTTTTTTTATATATAATATATATATTTACAATATTAATTGTTTTTAACTTAAATTTGTTTATGAGTAATGTTGTACTTACACTGTTTGCCTCCTACTTTTCTATGTGTATTATCTCTTACACACTTAGGTTTGCTGTAAGAAATCTCTTTTTAGGGATAAGCTCACCTTTGTACTTATAAGTATTCTTTTGTTAGGTGTTAATATGTGTCGTATTGTACAAAAAAGAATAAAGAATTTAAATGATTTTTTCAAAATAACGTTAGACGTCGGCAACCATCTGCATTAGCGAAAATTCGGGTTGTTCCCCTGTGTCCAACTATTCTGTCCAACTAGTTGTACAAACAAGGAATTTTTTGGAACATTGGAAAACCGAAATTTACAGTGCCCGTTGTACAACTGCATGGCCAGTTGGACCACTGCCCCAAAATGATAAAATTAAAGCTTTTAACCGACTTTAAAAACAGAGGTTCTCAAATGAGGTTTTCGTGAAGGTTTTATAATGAATTAAACATTATTCCTTTTTAACCGACTTTTAAAAAAATGGAAGTTGTCCTAGTTAAAAAACGTCAAGTGTGAGTCTGATTTGCGCACTGAGGGTTTAATACGGAATATAAATACTTACCAAAACTTTTTAACCAAGTTCCATTGAAAACAAGGTTTTGCACTCAAAATCTTAAAGCTTTATTCCAAGTGATAGTTTTAAAATGGCTACCTATATCTCCAAAACTATTGATCGTAGACTAGAAGTTTCTTTACAGAAGAAATAGACCTCATTAAGAACTTCGTTTCGAATGACAGCTGTCAAACTAGAAAGTGCTATATCTCCGTAACTATTAATCGTAGACTAGTAGTTTCTTTACAGAAGTGATAGATCTCATCAAGATCTTCGTTTCGGATGACAGCTGTCAAACTAGATAGTGCTTTATTTCCAAAACTATTGATCATAGATTAGAAGTTTCTTTACAGAAGTGATAGATCTCATCAAGATCTTCGTTTCGGGTGACAGCTGTCAAACTAGAAAGTGGTTTATCTCCGCAACTATCGATCATAGACTAGTAGTTTCATTACAGAAGTGATAGAGCTCATCAAGATCTTCGTTTTGGATGACAGCTGTCAAACTAGAAAGTGGTATATCTCCGTTACTATCGATCATAGACTAGTATATTCTTTACAGAAGTGATAGATCTCATCAAGATCTTCGTTTCGGATAACAGCTGTCAAACTAGAAAGTGCTATATCTCCAAAACTGTCGATCATAGACTAGTAGTTTGTTTACAGTAGTGATAGATCTCATTAAGATCTTCGTTTCAGATACAGTTGTCAAACTAGAAAGTGCTATATCTCCAAAACTATTGATCGTAGACTAGTAGTTTCGATACAGAAGTGATAGATCTCATCAAGTTCTTCGTTTCGAATGACTGCTGTCAAACTAGAAAGTGCTATATCTCCGTAAGATATATGAATATATATATTTATCTCAGGAGTTACTAACTAGCTTTAATTAAATCTCGTCACAGAATTGAGGACTTCTTATAGGTTCACACGGTGTGCCCTTTATGCGATCAGAAAAACTATAGGCAAGTAAAAAATTACTTAAGCTTTTTTTAATTTAACTACATACATTGTAAAGCTTGCAGAAAGATGTATTTATTAGTTGATTCACTACAATATTATGATTCGTTTGTAGTTTTACAAAGAGTAAATTTGGATGCTGATAATAAATCACTATTTAGTTTGTAAAGCAAATTCTTGTTAATGCTTCTAGATTCAAAAGTGTTCTTATTTAAAGAAAAATATTTTCGAATTTTATAGATACTTTGTTTTATAAACTGTCAATAATTTGACACATTATAATTTTCGCATTTATCTTGTTTTGCATCGAGAAATGTCGAAAAATATTCGATATATTCAGAAAAATGGTGGCACTGTCCTTCTATTTGACGGGCGACAGTACTACAGAGTACGGGCTTATAAAAATGGTACGACGTATTGGCGGTGCTCTAAATTTAGAAATTATAAATGTCCCGGCTCTTTAACTATCAAGGTAATATTTCTTTTATGTATTTTTCTGGAACGTTGCCTATTAGTAGTGCCTTTTTATATGACTCTATATATTTTCATATACATCCAGCTACACAACAGATACGTGGACCTATATCTGATACTAGCTTTTGCCCGCGGTTTCATCCGTGCTAAATTCGGTTATCGGTGTAGGATTTCAATGGCAACTCATAAATTATAAAAAAAAAACTCACACTTGCCGTTTTCAAGCAAACTTTATTCTTCCCCGGAACTCAAAATATCTCCATGCCAAATTTCATCTTAATCGGTACAGCGGTTTAAGCGTCAAGAGGTTACAGACAGAGCTACTATTGCATTTATAATACGTTGTCCTGGCAGTTATATATAATTTGTTGTTTCCAAGCTACAAAGTTCACAATGATTGAAGTTGTGGGATATGATAATAATGGAGTCGCATTCAATGCAGCGAGCCGAAATTATTGTCGTACATTCATCTTTGCCGTTTAGGAGAAGATTAGTGATACACCGACTGCAGCGCCACCTATCAGGTCCAATTGTATTTTCAAACTATCCAGGAACTTATATTGAAATAATTGGACAAAATTTCACCCGAATCGTCCCAGCCGTTGAGTTTAGGAGTTAGGTGACAAACACACGTAAAGAAGAATTAGAAGTAGAAAAAAACCGACTCACACTTGACATTTTCAAGTAGCATATGTCCTTTCCCAAGACTCTGACTATATCCATGACATATTTCATTTTAATCCGGACAATGTTAAAAGCGTAAAGAGGTAACAGAAAGACCCAGAGATAGACAGACAGACACCAACAGCCAGAGTTACTTTCGCATTTATAATATTAGTATGAACTGTGTTCTAAAATTGTTTCGTATTTTTAAACTAAAATATAATTTTTCAACGGTAAAAATATCTTTATTAGTAAAATTTGCTGCAAACAAGCATAAGGTCCACCTAATATTAAGCAGTCAGCAGAGCCTTGTTACTCCAGAACATTACTCGTTTGTTGTTGACCCTTAAAAATCACTATATTCTTAAAGAACCCCATACTTTCTTTTTAATGGATAGGGAAAGGTACATAGTGAAGACTTAGGATATTGATACTGCTAATAATTTTGCTGGATTTAACCATACTGCATCAGCGGTCTCATTTATGTAAAATGAACATATTGCAAAATGAAAAGGACATTAAGCTTCATGACTTAAAGAATAAATTAAAAATGACCGACCAACCACTAGGCCAAATGTACAAAGATATGGAGCAAGAATGGAATAATAATGGCTACGATCTTGTAGCACCTTTGCCGAGGTTTGACAATATTAAACACGGTCTTTATAATATTAGAAATAAATTGCTGGAAGTTTCTAAAACAAAATATAATACATTTTCTGAAGTCCAAATTCCTGTGGAACATGTCCAATTTATTTTGGCTAGTTATAGTTCTGAAAGTACAAAAATATTAATTTTCTGTTCTCAACACATCAGAACCTTTTTATCTGACGTAAAAGAGATTTTTGCCGATGCTACTTTCAGAAGTTGCCCTGCCCCATTTGCCCAACTTTTTACTATTCATGGTGATGTAGGGAGTACGTCCTATTCTACAAATGTAGTGCCAATAATATTTGCTCTGCTTCGTGATAAAAGAACTAGTACTTATATCATACTGTTTAACTTAATAAAGTCACAGTTTCCGCAGTGGGCGCCTGCAAAATATCATTGTGATTACGAAGTTTCAGCACTTCATGCAATAAATGAAGTTTATCCAAATATTGTAGTGGTTGGTTGTTACTTTCACTGGACGAAATGTATTTGGAAAAAGGTAATAAGGTGTTTGGCAAAATTAAAACTAAGGTAGAAAAAAGACTAGTGTCACTTTGCTCTGCTTTGCCATTACTGCCAAAAGAAAAAAATCATAAAGTCGGAAAGCATGATGATACCAAGTCCCAAAATTACAAAGATGATAAAGTATGTGGAACGCTTTTGGCTGTCAAAAGATATAAGTAATATTCTTTGTGTATTTGGTGAACGGCACCGTACTAATAATGCGGCCGAATCATTTCTCCGTCTACTCAACAAAAAAATAAATAAAAGAATCACTTGCATATTTCGTTTGCTAAACGTACTAAAAGATTTGTCTGGTAGCCAAGCAAAGAAAAAAATTAAATGATGACTTCATAAGGCATGTGCACATGGAGCTAGTCAATGACGACATAACGGTGGGTCATGCTCTCGATAAGCTGAGATAATTTTTTATGAGGGTCATCCATGAAAAAAAATGGTGTCCTTTTTTTTTTCATGGATGACCCATGAAAGCTTGCAACTGAAATCCCTCTGCGTTGTAACTCAATTTCACTGGTATTTTGGCATTAAATAAACCAATTTCTCGCCCAATCCTGACTTACTTCTGAAATTTCTTTAGGAATTGGCAATAGGGGAATATTATTCTATCCTAGGTTTTTTATTTGACCGCTCATTTATTTAAAGCTTATAATTTGTGACGTATGCGACATATATAAATTCAAACTTAAACCAATGTATTTTTTATTTAACAAGACTTTTAAACAGCACAAATTTATTTATATCGTCAATTTAATTATTTAATTTAAAGACTTTACCATTGGTTCGGGATGATATTACTACCTAGAAGGCCGACAAGAAACTCTGTAAGTAGTTAATCTTTCAAACCGTGGACCCACCGCCATGCGCCACTGAAATCATTATCTTCAATTGTGACACTTGCTTTCGTGTATTATTTTTAAGTTTTGTTAATTTTCTTAACTTATTTAACAACCTTAGCATATTATTATTTTGATTTAGATTTTTATTATTTTTACTGTGTCATGATTCTCAGACATTATTCGTACGGTGCTTTCAAAAACACTAAGAATTTTAAAGATATCTTTTGATTTTATTGGTTTCTTTAGTGTTATATTGCAATTGTATGTTTTCCAAGCCACTTTGAAGACTTGCATTGGGCAGAAGAGGTCAGATCAAACGCAACCTAAATAATCTTTATTTAAATTTGGTTTTCATTTTACCAAACATTTTTCCCACTACGCCGCATAGCTTGGGTCCAGTGGTAATAGCAACCAACAACGTTTATATCAGGAAAACCCTTCAAAATTTCTTTCAGCGCCGTAAGCTCGAAATTGCAGTGGTACTTTAATGGTTTTCAATCTGGAAATTGGGCAATTAACAATATAAACATCGTCTCATATATTTTGCTGGTTTTGTCACTCAGCAAAGCATATTATAAAATTTGCTGTAGTACCTATTCGTACTCCCAAATTCACCGTGAATACTAAAAAAATCGGCAAAGGGAGTCGAAGTACATACATGTTACGTCACCAAATATTTCCTACCACCCAAAAAGCTCTTTCTTCTTCCATATAAAAGAATATCATTTTAGTTTGGCCGGCAATTAAGGTAAAAAAATCGGCCAAGTGCGAGTCGGACTCGCGCACGAAGGGTTTCGTACCATTATCTATAAAAACGGCAAAAAATAACGTCTTTTGTATGGCCCCCCTTAAATGTTGTTTTATTTTAATTTAATTATTTATTTTTAAAGTGACAATATAACTAAATATTCTATGAATATTTTATGCGTCTTTCTGTTGCCGTTATCAATATGGAGCAAAATCGAGGAAAAAAACCACGTTTGTTGTATGGGAGCCTCCTTAAATATAAATCCAGAGTATTATAATATATAATATCCAGAATAAAATAATATTCTGTTTTTTAGTATTTGTTGTTATAGCGGCAACAGAAATACATCTTTTGTGAAAATTTTAACTGTCTATCACGGTTCATGAGATACAGCCTGGTGACAGATGACGGACAAACGGGCGGTCGGATGGATGGGCGGACGGACAGACGGTCTGACGGATGGGCGAACGGACGGACGGTCGGACGGATGGACGGACGTACAGCGAAGCCATAGTAATAGGGTTCCACTAATTACCCTTTAGGTACGGAACCCTAAAAAAAAGGTATTGCGAATATTGCAATGGGATCGGAACTTCCTCAATTTTTTTAAAATTTATTTTAGTTACTCCAGCAAATTATTTCGAGTGATAAAAACGGGTTTTTCCCGTTAAGGAAAAATTAATTCATATCCTTTCTGTTGCCAGTTATTTAAGGTCTCATTATACATTTGTGATAAAGTTATATCTGTTCTTTGTGAAATACACCACACTTCATTCATTGCAATGGCCATTTCATTGATCAGCAAGTTTTGAACGCATGTGTGTATGATGCGTAATTATATCCATTTCTTTTAAGATTGTAGGTAACACGTAGCATTTAATAAAATACTTGCTGGATCTAGTCCAAATGAGGGTTGTGAGGCACTCCTCACTGAGACCTTTTTCATTATTTAGAAAGTGTACTCTGAAAAGAGGCTTTTGCTATTATTATGATGGTGTGTATTTATTTACCGGTCACCTCCTTCTGGGGATAAAAACCGTCTAGTTATACGCACATATACCATTTTTTAACAAAGCTTACTCACTACAAATGTAATTATTGAAATGTAAATATTCAAAAGTATTGGCTTTTATACGATATTGTTAGGCAGGTAAAGCCTAAAAAAAATAAGTAATCCTTTTTACAAAATTACATTTGGAAACTTAGAGGCTAATTATCTATTATTAAATTTAAGAAAGAAAGTAGTTCAGGACAAATTATGTCAGATCGAACCTGCTAGGCCAAATTTAGGAGCGCCACACTTAAACTAATGTATTAAATTAGCAGCCTTCTACATCGGCCAAAATGCATTCTTTTAACTTGTACACATAATATACCTATGAGTTTTTTAATAAAAATTTATATTCATCTTTTAAAAGCTTTTTTATTTTAGTTAATCTCACATGAATATGCCTTTGTTAAACCCCTTATTGTAAATAGCACTACTCGTACCAGCCCCACAACTAGTAGTGCAGTTTACAAAAACGACTCTACCAGATATTCAATGTTATGTACCGAGTAGGTACAATCGTTAAAAAAACACAATGTCAAAAAATTTATCAATAGTCGCATTAACCCTGCAACTTTATTTTACCATTGAGATCTAAATATATGACCCTGAAATAGATTTCTTATGTGACAGCTGACAGAATAAAGAGGGCTATATCTCCGAAATTATAATCGTAGCCTGGTAGTTAAACGTATTCATTCTAACTCCACATGGTACTACAGGAACCGCTATTGGTATATTATTAATAAATCTTAAACACTAAAAAAATGGATAGTCATTTAAAGAAAGGGTATTAAAATAACAAAATCAAAAACAAGTAAACAAGCCAACGTGTTACTTTTCATCTCTGCATAATCGCCAGAAGGCGCTGATACGGTTGTTAAGAATGGTAATGGCTCGGCCCGTCTCGCACTTTGCTAATGTTTATTATTTGTTGTTATACTGTAGAGCTTACACTATCATTACTGCAAAATTGAAACTTGTATGTGTTACTGCATTGACGATAGAGCAAAACAACGAAAATGACGCACGAGTTCCTTTTATGGGGACACACCTTAAATTTGTACTTTTTAACTTCCTATTATATGTTAGATATCTAATCCGCAAAAAAAAAAAAAATTTAAATACATATTCTATAAATATTTAAGGTTTACATCTATTTCGGTCTGAAAGATTGGGCCCTTTTATGGCCGGACAGACAGCATAGGCTTAAGTAATAGGGCTCATTAGGCACCCTATGGGTATGAAACCCTATAAACGGACAAGTACACGCATTTGGTTAGGATTCCATAAAATAAATGGAATCTAAAAAAACTTGTAAACTGATATTGTTCAAAATTAATTTTTTGTTGAAAGTATTTGACAGCTGTCATTCGAAACGAAGATCTTGATGAGATCTATCACTTCTGTATAGAAACTACTAGTCTACGATCAATAGTTTTGGAGATATAGCACTTTCTAGTTTGACAACTGTATCTGAAACGAAGATCTTAATGAGATCTATCACTTCTGTAAACAAACTACTAGTCTATGATCGACAGTTTTGGAGATATAGCACTTTCTAGTTTGACAGCTGTCATCCGAAACGAAGATCTTGATGAGCTCTATCACTTCTGTAAAGAATATACTAGTCTATGATCGATAGTAACGGAGATATACCACTTTCTAGTTTGACAGCCTGCTGTCATCCAAAACGAAGATCTTGATGAGCTCTATCACTTCTGTAATGAAACTACTAGTCTATGATCGATAGTTACGGAGATATACCACTTTCTAGTTTGACAGCTGTCATTCGAAACGAAGATTTTGATGAGATCTATCACTTCTGTATAGAAACTACTAGTCTACGATCAATAGTTTTGGAGATATAGCACTTTCTAGTTTGACAACTGTATCTGAAACGAAGATCTTAATGAGATCTATCACTTCTGTAAACTGGCCATGCAGTAGTACAATGGGCACTGTAAATTTCGGTTTTCCAATGTTCAACTATTTAGTTGGACTACGGGGAAAAAAAAATTCCTTGTTTGTACAACTAGTTGGACAGAATAGTTGGACACAGGGGAACAACCCGAAAATTCCGCGTTTGACAACGTTTGCGAGAAACAAATAGGTACTTTGGCGGAAACAGAAAGAGCACTATCTATTGCAATGAATTATGGAATGCTTGTCACGCATCACATAAGAGCGGCTAAACCAATTCGAGTAAAAATTCCGTAACGCATAGGTCGTACCATGCAGTGCTATTACCTATACTGTGGTCGCTAGCACGCAAGTAAAAACCTATCTTCAAAGTAATGGAACATTCTCACCGGGTTCTGGCTACCGCTGATGTTTCTTGCTTTTATAACACACAACCACGATCGCGCCCTACAACTACACCCCCGCGCGCGCACACACAAAAAGGGGTTCACTATAACACTTTTACACTGTCTATTTATTTATTTAAAATATCACGCATTAAATATTAAATCAGGATATTGGTAAGGTTCACCGCGTGCGCCGTCGCTAGCGCCGTAAAAAGTAACGATTAACAAAAGAATTTGTGGAATAATTGCCCGTCTCGGTTGTGGACCCAGGACACGTCCGTACCGAAAAGTCGGCCACGCTCTCCCTAGAATAGATAAACTCCATAATAACTATAAATTAAAAATTAAACAATTACAATCTAAATTTTTAACAACCAACCTGTTCGAGAATTTCATACAGGGGCAGATAGCTTTATGTTTTTCTCCTATCCGATACAGATCTTAACCTCAATATTTTTTTTCTAAATATAAATCTGTACTTACAATCATACCGCTACAAAAATCGTAGTTAATTCACAAATTTTAAGTTGTCACACTTATTTTTAGGATTTGGGCTATTTTGCTCAACCAAATTTTAGGCAATAATCTTACCCAACTGTCGACTTCTACTTGTCCACAGCGTAATTTGTTAACTGAGCAAGCCACAGATAATTATAAAAATGTTATTTGAAGCAAGCAATAGAACTAGTCTGTTTAACTACAAATTTTTTTTATGTCGCATCGCATGTTAATTTAAGAGGCAGTAGTACTACGTGACAGAAAACTTAAGTAAAATAAGGATGATGCGATATGTAACTAAGCGTGCGTGAGCAGTGCTACATCTCAACTCCCTGAGTTTTTTTATTGAAATACATGAAATAAAATAATAGTTTACTATACTTAATTTTTATCAAAAAATGCTTTTTCTCAGGGTTTAAAGTACTATTACGGCTATACTTTTGCAAAGTTGTACACCTAAGCACTTAGAACTTTGAACATTTCATTGCCAGAACGTGAAATAAAGTCAGTCAGAGAATATTTTTTTTCAAACAAAAGTTTATTAATCGTGTTTTGACGTTTTTCATTCGTTCGTTCGTTTTTTGAAGAACACAGTCATTAAATGTAAGTCGGATCTGCTTAGCGGAGCGGAGAAACTTTTGCCAAAAAAAAATTAAATTTAGGTAGTATAGCCTCTTAAGTGATAAAGGTAACCTAAATCCTTATCTGCTACATACTAACAACACTTAGTGAAAAGCAATTCCTAATAGGCCAGTCGATTAAGGTTAAAATACGCGGAATCCACAGGGTTTTACTGTTATAGAACAGTTATTTTTCTTTATAAACTGCTAGTAAAGGTATCATACATTACAAAATCAGGGGAGGGAAGTGGTGTCTTAACCACTAAAACCACTTCTTTGGTGCATAAAGCCTTACATTTTCATCCTACATTGCCCTTAGTTTTTGAGCAATTACATTTGATTGATAAGCCGCGCGCAAACCAATTTTAAGTTTTCTACTTGAAATAAAACAAAAAAAAAATGTGATTTCTTTGACAAAGATTTTCTCGTTAACAATAGAATATACAAAAAATTACAAGATGGCTTTTTATAAGGAAATTAGGTGAAGAAAAAGGGTGATTAAAATGTTTCTGTTTACCAATTGAAGAGTTATTAGCGAAACTAGATTTTTTTTATAAAAGAAAAGGCTTTAGAGGGAAAGGAGGACGGAACCCTCCACTCCAGATGTTATTTTGTGGTTTAATAATGTGCTACTAACTAACTAAGAGTCCGTCAAGAGAAATTGCTGTAACAGGTTTTTCGGCACCAAATTACTTAAATAATTGGAATATACCTGATAAGTATGTAAATAAATTTAAAAATGACATTGAAATGTCGATAACGTTACTTCAATTGGCACAGGACTACCTTTCTACGCTTAGCAACCAACAATAATATATTATGTTTTTCAACACACTCGCTCACAAGGCAGCCTTAACTGCTTCGTTTTCAGTTTCTTATTAAAGGCCATTACGCTCTTGGTAATGACAAAACAGACAGTGTTGTTTTTTCTTAGGATTACAGTTTAGGCTTCTTTAATAATGAAGTGATTAAATTTTTAAAGGGTCGGCAACTAGGTCGTTTGTTGGATGACTCTAGTGATCCTATAAAAAAGTTATATCCCAACCCTAACTTATTGCTTACAGTTTATCTAGAATTTACAACGGGGTATTCTTCTGTCCCTGATCTTTTATTTTACCGCTTGTAAAGCTGCTATTTATTACTTATGTCGCAGCTATCTGGTTAAATTAGTCAGTTAATTTGGCGCCTAGGCAGATTGTTGTGTATGAAAAAGAAATTATCATATAACTAAACATATTATTATATAACACTTGACTGAAACGCTCGCTTTGCTCGCTCCGCATCTACGTTTACCTAAGAGAAAGTGAACCTTACCCAATATACATGACTTATACAATGCGATTTCTGTTCTTTTCTTTTCTATACTTCATGATCTGCCTAGGCGTCCAATTAACTTGCTAATTAAACAAGATGGCTGCGAAATAAAGCTACCGTAGTTCAGATATACTGCATCGGAAGCAGTGGTGCTAGGATGGGCTTATCGCCTGTCATACAGGACTAAATTGGTTACTGGAAAGAGACAGTGGCTAACATAATGATGTGGGTTTTTTTTTAGCTACGGGTTAACTCCTTCGGGGAATAAAAACCGTATAAATTATTAATGAATTCCATTTCTTTCTGTTATTACCTTAAAATCTGATTTTTCAGAAAAAAATAATAAATAACCGGCCAAGTCCGAGTCTGGCTCGACCGAGGGTTCCATACAAACCTATTATATGCAGACATGCGATAAAAATGACTGTATTTTGGGCAAATGTTTTTTACATTGACATGTGGGTCAAATTTCATGATTCTTTAGAACGAGAAGAACTCCATAGGTTTTAATTTATTTGTGGATAACTTAATACTTAAACATGCGTCAAAAATGGCCGTATTATTATATTGCGTTGACATAGAAGATTGATTTTATACTGCTTTAAAAAACCGTAGACCTTGGTGTTTGATATTAATTTCAACTTGATAACTCCACGCGTTCTTAATTCAAAGGGTCCTGACAGATAGTAAGACAACCTTTTTTTCAAATGTGTAACGATGTGTAATAACTACAAATTTTTCCCTGTATCTGTGATGTGACCATGTTTAATGTCAAATTTCATGATTCTAGGACAACGGGAAGTATCCTATAGGTTTTGATTTGTTTGTGAATGCCAAAATATGCGACAAAAGTGACAGTTTTTCCGTCATATTCTATTACTGAGTTGTCTTAGTAGCTTGATTTTTTACAGCTTCAAGGGACCGTAGATCTTAGTATTATTATATTAAGACCTATTACGACCTATTACATTATATTATAATTTTTTTATTTATTTATCATTAAAGTGAAATGTATGAATTGTATAATTATGAATAGAAGTAAAATGTATGAATTTTATAATCATGAATAGAAGTAAAATGTATTGATTGTATAATTATGAATAGAATTACTACTATTGTTAATAAGTTGAATACTAATTAATTAATTGATATTTGCATGCCGTTGAGGCGGAATATGTCCGAATAAAATATTGTATTAACTTCCTCATTGTATACATTATTTCCTGCAAATGAAATATTTCTGATTTCTGATTCTGATATAAAATTACGTACATCGTAAGTGAATTTTTTTTTTATTTTTATTCTATTTTAAACTTAGGTACCTTTATCGTTTTTTTTTATAATTATCAAGTTTTTTTTTGTGATTTAAGTGCAATGTGTAAATGTTGTTTAAATGACTTTATATTTTTTTCACTTTCTTCAACTTTTGTCGATTAAATGTACCACTGGTGGTACGGCCGGTAGTACCAGGGATAGCAAAAGTTTTTGGTGAAGGAAAACAACGTAAGGGAACCTGCATACGTTAAAAAATGCGTAGTGAAGTCCACAATCCGCACTGGACCCGCGTGTGGACTATGACTAAAATCTCCCTCAGTGAAGGTGGCCGTCCCCCAACAGTGGGGACGTATGAAACTGATAAAATGATATTTACGGCGTATATCTGAAAAACTTACCTTAACCGATTTTGTTCAAAGCCATTTTGCAGCGTTGAATGTAAAATTCTAGAATTTCTTAGAACTGGTAGTTTAAAAGTTAGAGGGGGAACACGAATTTTTCAATTTAGGCAGGCCAGATCTTGAAAAATTTATGTTTCGGACGGACCCGACGACTTTATAAGAGATCTGTTTTTGCCATTTGGCTATAGAAACCTAAAAATGTGTCCAATAAAGAAAATAACACAATTTACTTTGACTTTTTAACTTTTTTTTATTTCTCATAATCCTTTTAATCCATTGTGATGTCGCTAATCCACTTTTAGTAACAATTAAATTAAATGTACGTAATAAATACTAAAGCTACCAAATATCTGCAAACATATTAAATAATGGTTTAAAAACATCCAATATACCTGTTTTTTCATCATAAGTGTTACTAGAATCTTTCCATAAATCTAAATTAACTGATGGAAGTTCTTCACATGGTACTAGTTTGTTACTGCAACAATAATAAATTACAAAAGTTACTGCAAGATCCTGTAAATCCTTGCTGATAGAAAAATATGAACGACTCTACGTAGTCCTCCGTGATGTAACCAGGGTGATTTACCTTTTTCCCTCCCACACCAACTTTTACAGCTACTTTTTATAGAAATGGGTAACTCATTAGTGTTTTTTTATACCATTAAGGTGGCAAACAAACTTGCGTTCCCCCTGATGGAAAGCGGGTACCGCAGCCTATAGACGCTTGCAACACTTGGCGCATCACTCGCGCGTTGCCAACCCTTCAAAAATCTAATAAGTTATAGTAATTAATCTATGCATCGCGACGGAATCACAAAGTAACGTAGACTCGATTAAGTCACGGAAAAACAGAAACAGCCGAGATTTAGGCAAGATACAACAGCGAGTCTGAGCGTGAAGATACTCGACTTAGAGACGCTGGTGAGTTGCGAGACATGATTTAACATCAAAAATCACTACCTAGATCTGTCATTCAACTTGAGCTGTGATCTAAACTGCAGCTCACCGATATTTCCTATTTTACCCATGTCTCCTACTTGAATTCTGGCCTATCAAGCGGTGGGGCATAACAACTTTCTTTCTTCTGTCAATTCTCCTAAAATACGTCATTTGTCATTTCTAACTGAGTTATAGGGACGAAGAAGGATACTTTCTTCTTTTCAATTGTTCCCATAAGAATTTATGTTTCTGCAGGGCACTATTCCTTAACGTTGCAACGGAGCAACGGGGTAACACGATTTGGGGTAGAAGGATCACATAGGATAATTTTTACCTGGATCGAGGTTTCCACGGGAATAATTACATGGGTTCACATTTCCATTCGTCCATATAGCAGCAAACAACAAGTTGACTTAATTTTCGGCACATAGTGAATAGAATACTATTTATTTTGGCTAAGCAAGGAGTTCCCGTAAAAACTTTAACTTTGTCAGTTAAGCTGCTGCCAAAAGCCAGTTAATAATAAAAAATAAAAAAACAATTATACCTCGATGATACCATTTTGAAGGCTTCCGGCTGCATTTGAGTAACGCCATTTACATTGTCACATATCAGTCGTGCCACTGAGGAACCTTTACGAATAGTTTCTAGTTGATCTAAAACAGTTAAATATCTGCGATTTAGTGCAACAAATTTTCTGATCCTCAGCGCGTTCATAAACCCAACTGAAGTTAACCCGGGTAGCTCTGACAGCAGGATAGGAAATACATTTCTCTACAGTACAGAAAGAGACAGCATAAAACTCTAACCCGGTGGAGTGAGTTTTTGAACGCTGGTCAGTCAGAAAAGTTTGTGGCACTGTACCAGTTTGTTGGCATCTGACAAATGTAATCAAACATAAGTTACTATAAAATTAGCAGTAGTTTAGTCCACGAGGTTGATTGTATGTAGGTAAATTAATAACTTAGGTAGGTAGGCATAAATTTACTAAGAGTAATCATACCCAACCTTGGTCCGACAAACGCGCAAATGTGGGTGTGTTATATACGGGCGGTCTCAGAACCGTCGGTGAGGGGCGACGGGTTCGACTTTTGGAAGCGGCAGAAATATTAAAGTATAAATATATCCATACGTGGATTTATACAAGGCAACAAGTCTTGCTTAGAACACGGACCTGAAAAAAGGCCGACGTAACCTAATCTAAAAAACGAGTGAAGCATGCAAATGGCCGCCCTTTTAATGTATTGACGTGCTTTGAGGGTTACCATATGAATCACCAAATTACCCAATTTTAAATCCAGTATATTTAAATTGTCATTTTATTATTTATGTACTATCCACTTAAGCATTAGCTTCGATAATGATATGCAACAGCTATTCTTTTATTGTAATGGGTTAAAAAAAGGAATATAGACTAGGGACAAATTATCGCTTAGCAAATTTTAACGTTGTCAAATTCATATAAGAGTGTGATTTTAGAAAGAAACTTTCTACGTGGCTCATAAATTGACAAAATCAAAATTTGCTTGTGTACTTAATTGACATCGCTAACATTATCATAGCAATTTACTATCCCTTTTCCTTTTTAGCGATAAGAAATTTATATGACTAATTTTAATTATTTTTAAACGGTTGCACGACAGCATCATAATGTTGATCAATCAAAACTAATTTTCATGCATGACCATAGCGACTGAAAACTCATTTTACGAATAAAGCAATTTATTATTTACAATTAATTATTACTGATTACATAATATGTATTAGGTTAATAATAATGAACATCCTTTGCTCTCATTATTTTTTGTTCTGTTTTATCTGCGAGTGGAGCCGGGCTAGTAAAGTAAGTTCCTTTAAAACTGAATAGAGACCATTCAACAAAATGTCCTTTTAAACAGACTTCAAAAAAGGAAGTTATCAATTCGACCCGTATGTAATATTGTCAGAATTGCAAAGTTTTTGTGTATGTTAGTCTTTACCAGATTCTAAACGTGTGCCAAATTTCATAAGTTCAAACTCAAATTAAAAATCTTTTTATTCAGATGGGTTTCTAGGAACACTTTAAAATCGTCAAGTGAATTAACTACAACTAGTTTTACAAACGAATTACAATACTGCTTAATTCCGTGCTTCCAACAGGTAGGTAGATACTCTTTGTAAAATTACAAACGTAACATAATATTATAGTAAATCAACTAATAAATACATTTTTAGTATTGAAACACTTAATAAACAAGCTTTACAATTTAAATAGTTTGATTTAAAAAAAAAGAAAATTCAAGTAATATTTCAATAGTCTTTTGTTTTTCAGATTTCATAGGGGCATAATTATTCTGTGGCAGAATTTAAAGTAACTCCCGAGAAAAATATATTCATATATCATAAATCACTACACAGCAAACGTACATATACATATATACAGACATAATATTTACATTTTACAAACATGTAAATAAGTAAAAAGGGATTCATATACATATTAAAGAAATATTAAAGTACACATACATACACAAATTCATATATGTATAGACACAGAAATATATATTAATACATATACTTTATAAATAACAAAGATAATTTATCTGTTGCAATCCTCGTTGGCTTACCCTTTTTGGAATAGCATACGGAACCAAGCAGCGACGTCATCAAAATGTGCACTGCAGACGGTACTAGCAGATGATGGGTTCCAATTATTTTCTTCTCTACAGTTTCGTATAATTAGGACCCAATCATCTTTGCGATTTTTATTAGAAATAAAAAACCTAATAAAAATGAAGAAAAAAAAACGGTCAAAATTAAGACTGACTCGCATTATGAGGGTAATTTTCCCGAAATCTATAAATCAATACCTACCAACTCTAATTACATTTAAAATTATAGCCCAGAAAACCTCGGACATTAAGAAGAGGACGCAAGAGTGACTTTGTATGGGTGCCATTCTTTTCTTTTTAAAATACAGAATCGATCGAGAAGATTTGACTGAGTCACAAATGCAACAAATACAGATTTCCCAACTTTTAGGGAAAATCTACCTTTCAACGCTCTGCTACCATATTAAAGTATAAGTACCATACGTGGATTTATAGAGTTGACTATAGATAAAACACATGTAGCATCTTATTGTATATTATAAAGACTATATCAGTATTTTACAATGCATTGACAATCTTTCATAAAAATAACAGAATAGTTGTCTTGGTAACGCAAACACTGGCAAAGACAAAACAGAGACTAACAAAGGAGTCTTGACAAGAAAGTGGTCTATACTAATTGCGTGGCATTATTAATGCGATAGTAACTCTGTCTGTCTGTCTCGATTCAGATGAAATTAGGTATGAAGCGCATTTGAGTCCCGGGGCTTTAAGGACATATGATCCCGATAGGACATAGGAGGTTTATCACGGAAAATACAAAAGTTTCCATGAGAATAACTATAACCGAGCTTAAACGAACGATCTTAATTGGAGAAATTAAGGATAAAATTAACGTTTCAAGAACTAGCTTTAATAGAGAACATTCAAAATATACATACATACATACAAAACATCACGCCTGTTTCCCAGAGGTATAGGCAGACACTAAAGATTGCCACTTGCTACGATCCTGGCATACCTCTCTTGCCTCATCTATACGCATCAATGCTTTCATACATTTCCTACGGTTCCGAGTGCACCTGACCTGGCCTTTTCTGAGAACATACTCAATTTGATCTACATACGTTTGCCGAGGTTTACCTCTACCGACCCTACTTTTTATTACATATATTATATTATATTTTATACCCTTTTTTTACTGTTCAAAATATGAACGATCTATAAGACTTTATAGATCGAGTATGGGAGAAAATGATTTATACAAGGGCTCTATCTTTAATACTGTGTGTTATATGTGTGGATATGAATTATTACGGCAGATATCCTACCTTAAATACATCTTGCCTCTCGAGACTAAAAAGAGAGACTTAGAGTCGTGAATTCGGAAGTAAAATGTATGCTAGCACTTTCACGGGTCACGAGTCAAGTTAGGACTTGCTTGCATTCATTTACTCTTGAATTCCCAAGTCTGGAGTTGTCGAGATCTTTTATAATAAGCACTAAGGTCTCGAGAGCTGAAATGTACTTCCATATATTTTGCCCCTGCGAACGCGAGACCCGGGTACTGCAGACTTTTTTGCAACAAGCTTACCCTGACAAAAACGACTTGACCTACCTAGCTTTCAGTATTTTTTTTTATATTTATCTCCAAAATAACAACCTACTAGAATTTTCCGTCGATTTCAGAAAATTACCGGTCAAGTGCAAGTTGGACTTTGGAACCGAGGGTTCCGTACCACCATTTAATTTATGTAATTTACGAACACAAACAAAAACAAAAAGAGTGGTGCAAAGCTGTCATCCATCTAATTGCAACAAGCTAACACCATTTTGCTTAATTTGCTAAGTGACTCATCGCTTAAATATCTTGAAACGAGGTGATATAATCCCGAATGTGTTTTCCACGATCCAACACGATCCAACATCAACCATCATAAATTCGTAATAAGCATTTACAATTAAAATTTTATGACCCAGAGTTTTCAGGTCTTTGCATTAAAATGTTTTAATAGGCTAGTTTACTCTGAGTCGACTCAAATACAAATAAATGTAAATGCTTGACGTTAAGCATCTTTGAAAAGAGCCTATAAGATTACACCGCGGCACAGAATAAGGAATACCGCGGTCACATGCTCTTGTGAACTTAAAACGACAATAGCGACCACTCACCGGTTCAGAAAAGTTTGTTGCACTGTAACTATAATAATTACCTATAGTAAAAGCTGTTGTTGAATCAGCTCCATTTTCAAAGAAGAACCTATCACCAATGCGTGAGTTCAAGAACTGTTTGATGAGAATGCTGAGGAAGGTAGATCCAGCTTGAGTTCCAGGTACTTTTTGTTCTAGCGAGCCAGCGACGACAAGTTCCACATCGTTTGGTGATTTGTACAGTTTTTTTAGTTTCTCTACATTCTGAAAACATTTTTGGTAAGGTATTACGGTACTTAGCGCATAATAAATAAATTATTTTATATTTTTAAACTAAGTATTATTCTATATATATATATAATATTCTATTTCGTACCCAGTAAAAATTACGGTTTTTCTTACCATGGAAGTTTCTCTGAAACCGCACTATGCACGACCATTTCGGTTCTAAAGTGTGAGAATTAATTCTCTGTCAATGGCGAGCGGTAAGATGGTAGGAAGTAGCCGTGGGCATCATTTCGAACAATTTCTCAGAACACATCCCACTGTACAAGCGGTAAAAAACACACAGGGAAGTAAAGCCTCTCCTTAGACTTAAGGGATCGATACGGCAAGTGAGTTTGGAATCGTCGACAATTCTCACAGCCCGTCGTAGAACGTAGTCAAAAGGGCCAAGCTGGTATCCGGGTGCACCCGCCCAGAGATAGCAGCAGATGGGGCAGAACTTGCGACTACTAAAGCAGGAACCTTTGCCCCGACGTGAAGTACTGTTTCGCTCTGTTGCACCGAGTTTTTGGACGCCAGTTTCACATTATCTTGCAAATGATATCGAAACTGATATTCGCTGGAGCCGTTAACACCAAGGATCCTAATGCTCTTGGAGATGGAGAGAGAAATGTTCTGGAATTGTGGGAATGTGCAGACTTGTGTCTTAGTAAGGTTGAATCAGACCGAGTTTTCCTGTCCCCAGTCAGAGACCTTGGACAGAGAGAACACGATTTGAGACACAACTTCTCAACGTTTTTGTTTTAAAACGGAACGAGGGGTGCTTGCACGGCCCGTGTAATAAGTGTCTATAGTACTGTCATCTGCACAGCAATGTATGTTGTTGATGCATTGACATGCAGTAGAAACAGCGTAGGAGACAGCACAGAGCCTTGCGGGACACATGCATTAATGTCCATGTTATCAGAGCAACTACCGTTACCTATGGCTAGTATGCGTATTATTTTATTTATTATTATTTAACCTCTATAGTAGACCCCGGTGCCAGAACTGATCGAACGCCTTTGCTATGTCCAGGCTACATGCAAATGCCTCCTCCTGACTCAATGGCTAGTGCCCATCGTTGTGTGAGATAAACTAAAAGGTCACCATTCGAGCGACCGTGGCGAAAGCCATAGTAACGGTTGCTGACCAGGTCGTGTTTTTCTAGGTATCCTAGAAGCTGTGTGTTGATCACACGCCCCATCACCTTGGGAGGAGAGGTATAGTGATAGGCCTGTTATTCTATAGATCTAATCTATCGCCCTTTTTGGGCTGCTGCCGGGTGCACATTTGCAGTCTTCCATGAAGACGGAAATTGCCTAGTGTGGTAGGAAAGTGCGAAGAGGCGCGTACGTACAACTCATAAGACATAACTCAGAAGCATACTGCTTAAGCACCACTGCTGGTATACTGTCTGGTCCTCTCGACTTATGAACGTCTAGAGAAAGCTTTTTCTTTTGCACTATTTACAAAAATATCAATAATATTGTAAACGAACGCATGACAGTTTGTTATAGATGATACTAAAATTTTGATGTTTAGCGTTAGAATTTTGCGCCGTTTTTTTTTTGACTTTTTACTGAAAACACCACAAAATGATGGATCATCTAATCATAAAATCTCACCTTACTAGAAATGTAATCTTTCATATCATCGAACGTTTTAGGCACTGATAAGCCACAAGCAGCGCGCGCAGCACTGTAACTTCCCAATCCGTGATCGCGACCTCGCTGAATGTCTATAGCTCGCAAGTCTTGACCAATATTATTATTGTCCCTGTAAAAACAAGCCATTTATTCTTCATGACCTTTCTGCAGTGAACTGCAGCCCACACACTGCAATTTGAGACACAAAAATTTACCCTTTTAATTATCAACTTTTTCGTCATGATTGCCGGATGTAATATATGTAGCCGGTAAATTTTTTTAATATTTTTTTTTTATAATTTTTTGCGATATTTATTTCACTATCTTATTCGGGTGTAGTTTATTGAAAAAATCAAAAATAATCTACAATTTTTTTAAATTATTTAAATGTTTTTTCAATTTTAATTACGATTTTAAGGGAAAATATAACATTTTTAGAATTGAAAGCAGAAGCACAATGAAAGTAGATTATGATGTGATATAAGGCCCTACCTAAATAATTTAAAATATTTTAAGGGGCATACGCAAAAGGTACATTTTTTAGTTGTATCCACAGACCTAGAATTTTTTGCGGTTGTATCTTATAGATAAATAATGTTTATTTTTAAAAAAAAACCAGTTTGCCGAAGAACCAAAGTTACCGACAAAGCTCAAAAAGTTAACAAGCTGAAGCGGCAATGGGCAGGCCACATCGCTCGTCGAATCGATAACCGATGGGGAAGAAAAGTTCTCGAGTGGCGACCAAGGATCGGAAGACGCGGCGTGGAACGGCGTACTACCAGGTTGACAGACGAACTGTTTATAGTCGTAGTGTGACGATACCATAATTATGCCTTAACATTTTTGTGATACAATGTTTGTTATTATTCAAGTTTTAGCGCGAAGATTTTAATTAGTTAGCAATTCTCAATGAACTTACTACCTATAGCAAAATGCATCTTTAAATTAGAATGGCGCGTTCAAATATTCAAGTTCAGTAATTTTATACATTAGATGAGAAGTTATGATTTATTTTATGAAAGGTTTAAAGCTAACAAAATATAAGTACAAATGAGTAAAATGTAAAATAATAAGTTATGAACTTACGAATCATAGACATCAACACAGATTTAATTGTTAAATGTAGGTAGTAATCTAACTTCCGATTTATGAATTCGGACTCGGACAAAATAAAGTTGCGTAAAATTTTGAACCTGTGGCGCGAGAATGAATGGTGTTTAAAACTAAAGTTGACTGGAGAATGTTTTATAAGCGTTGATTGGTAGTTTGTTTTAACGTATGTGATTGGCGGTACTTTTAAGACGAGCGCTGATTGGGAGTTTTATAATGTTGAATATAACCGCGAAAGTTTAAGTTACTTAGAACTTTTATAATATTGAAAACACCCGCGAAACATACCTAAGTGAATCGTTTAACAATCATTAGGGTAGCCTCATACAATAAATATTCGAACAATGATAAAGGGTCTTTGTTGTTACAGCAGGAAGCCGATGCGCGGGCAGCTCAAGACCGGCCATTGGGGAGACATATGGGGGAGGCCTACGTTCAGAAGTGGACGTCTTCCAGCTAAAACGACTACTAGCGCAATGGCTATATATATAGTCAATAATGAACCCGCTTTAGCATTATTTAATTTTATAATCATAGCAAAATAGACAAAAATTAAAATCATTTGGTTAGTGCACCGTAGTTCTTAAAAATAGCAATTACGCTAAATATCTATTTGATGGTTACGTTCGATAACTTTGTGTTGCAACACCATGGCATAAAGTAAATATTAAAAAATAATGGTAAAAATAATAAATAATAATCATCAGTATCTCAATAAAATAAACACCCCGAGCTCTTAAATTTTTGTTCCTCTTTTTTGAATCAAAAATTATGGCAAAATTAATTTTGTATGTAAACATTTGATGGCGTATTTAATGTTATCACAATGTGTGGTGACAGGTTAAGCGAAGTATTTGGTTATCCCAAATGAGTTTGTGATAACACAGACACTAGTCAAGTGTTCAATTCCGAACGAGTCTCATGATGAAAAACAGCTAAGTAGCTTATTCAGTTTTTATGAGAATTATTCGATCACATTTAAATCGATACTGAATAGAGTTGTGTGAAACACTCTTTTTTTTCTGGTACCAAATACCTACTGCAATGGCGTCTACGTTCGAGGTGCCTAGATTACTTTCAATCGTTTCTTCACCATTACCAATAGAACATAATCAGCAGGTATGTGATATGTTAAATATACAGATTTAGCATTTTATGTATTTGTGATTATTAGTGATGATTAACTTAGTGCCTACTTATAAAGTCGGTTTAAAACCTTCAAAATGAAATGAAAGAATGTTATACCAATATATAAATGTGTTCTTTACAAATGAAATAACAAATTAACTAACTGACTGCCATATTAACTCATAACTTAAACGACTGGGCTAACCTTTCAGTGTAGTACAAAATTCAATAGCTAAGGGAGTTATAATAGGAGTTTAAAATGAGAATTACGTGTTTTACCAAATAATACCTTAATATTTAGAATTTGTGTGTAAACATTTAAAGGCTTTATTTATATACTAGCTTCTGCCAGCGGCTTCGCCCGCCCTAAATTTGGTTATCGGCGTAGGATTCTTACGGAAACTCCTCAATTATAGAAAAAAACAAACAATCTAATCTTTCCTCTTTATAATATAAGTGTAGATAGAAAGATAGATTAGGTAGGCATAATACATTTGTGTCTGTGTCAAGCCGTTTAGTAGTTGACATACTGACAACAGCGCCACCTACCGAATCCAATTGTATTTTTAAATCATGCAGGAAAACATTGAAATACCCATATAAAATTTCAACCCATTCGGTTTAGACTTCTAAGTTATATGAAAATGATAAGTACGGAAGGATAATTCTTACTACCCATTGTCCTATTACCCGTTTTTCCGTAGGAATAAAGCATTTTAAATTATTTTTTATAAAAGTAGCCTATGTTCATCAGAGGTTATGTCGACTTCTAATGGTTTAGAATTTTTTAAAAGAATTTTTCAAATCGGTCCAGTAGTTTTGGAGCCTCTTCTATACAAACAAAAAAACAATCAAATCTTTCCTCTTTATAATATTAGTGTAGATAAATATTAAATTGACGAAGTTGCGGGAAAAGCTGGTATTAAAATAAACTAACTTAAAGAGAAACGTTGTTACGCCTTCAGTCCAGTACTGGTCACTAGCACTCATTTCTTGGCCAGTAATTCCAATCGCCATAAAATTTAATGTAGAATCTAGTATTTCCGGTTTTGTAAACCAGTCACTCAAACGAATACTGCCATTTGATTTACGATTGTCGTTCATTAACCTGCAAGTTAGAATAGTATAAACAGTACAAAACAGTATGATTTGACAACAATAGAAATCAATACGAAACAATTTCAAATATTAAAAACATTGTACCTATGTTGTTGCACCCAGCTACAGGCTACTGCAACCGCTCAAAATCAGGCCAGCTGTAAGCTTGTTTGCAACTTTAGTGGTTCAAAAAGACATTAGCCAAGTGTAAGTTGGACTTGTGCACTAGGGGTTCCGTTCACCAACACAATACTAAATCTTAGGCAGAAAATTATACCATGCCTAAAAGGAACAGTCGACAAAGTTTGTGGTGTCCCCAACTAATAGTTAAAGCAATGACGCGTAGTTATAGTATCCAAGACGTAGTCAAAGCTTTGTGGAACCGCTCCGTGGAACCCGAACTGACCCAAGCTCACTCACTTGGCTGTTGACACCTGGGGAATCACTCGCGCGTTGCCGATCCTTCAAAAATCTTTTAACTTCTTTCTTGAAGATCCCCATATTGTATTCTTTCGAGAAAACCTTGGCACGGAGCTCATGCCACAACCTAAGCGTTCGCGGGAGGAAGTTTCTCTAAAACTTTCACTGTACGTGACCATTTAGGTCTAAGGTGTGATGATGAATTCCCTGCCGATGGCGAGCGGTGCGATGCTATCATGTACCTATATGATGTACCTATGTACAACACACACAGGGAGGCATAGTCTCACCTCAGACTTAAGGTTTCAATACGGCTTGTGAGTTTGGGATCGTCGACGATTCTCACAGCCCTTCGTAGAACCTAGTCAAAAGGTTAAAATATCCCTCAAAAATACAAAAATATTACTTACTTTAGTTCCTCTACGATCGACGAATGAAAATGTCTAAAAGCAGCTGTTGTGAGTTCGTTGAAAACAGATGGATTTGCGTAAGAAGAATAGTCATTCACATAGCCCTTAGCATCTGGGTAGATTAATTTGCCTTTAACCATGTTTTCATAACCTGGTGAAATAGATAAACTTAAGGTTGTGTGCAGTAGTCAGCATAAAAAATAGTCAAGTGTGCGTCATTAGCGCATTGAGCTAGGGTTCCGCAGAAAGCAGTTCCGTGAGAATTGTAGAAGATATCTAATGATTAAAAATTATTTAATTTGTTTGAATCGATTTTCATAAAGTCAAAGTATTCATGAAGCTCTTTTACCTTTTTTTAGAGTATTTAGAAAAAGAGGTGTAATAGGTAGGATAATAGTTTTTTTTTGGAAGTCAATAACTCGCAATATATACTTAAAAACCTAAAATTAATCCCTAAATCTCTTGAAGGACACAATGACCCCCACACTATGAGGTGCGTTTTATTACAATCGGTGGAACAACGGCGGAGTTGCTTCATCATGTGACAAACGAACGGTGACCGAATGACATGACGAAACTGTTAAAGTTCTACTTCTCGTTTTGCCATTTGGCTACGGAATCTAAAATAAACCGGCCTATTGCGTGTCATACACGTAGAAGTATTTATAAATCTCTAATATTATTATTTTTCTTTTAGAATTTTAGATTCCACTGTAAAACAGTTAGACGTACAGAATATTGAACTCTAGAAACTAATAACTCGTTCCTTCGACAAAAAAATATCTATAAAAGCAATTTAGGAAAATCCCAACCCACGTGGAAATTAGTCATCATCCATCGGTTCAATCTATGTACGTACAGGGCAACAAACTTTTCTGGGACGTTATTGGGAACAGTCTCGAGCTATTCGAACTCTGGAATTCGAAAGAAAAATGTATGCAAGTACATTTACGGGTTTCGAGAGGCAAGTCAGACTCCATAAATTTTCTCTCGAATTCCAGAGTCCTAATAGCTCGAGACTGTTCCCAATAAGGTCTCTGGTCGTTTTATGTTATTTTTTTTTCCTTTTCTAATTATTCGTAGCTGTTAATGCGTTAATAATAGCAATGAGGATGCGACTAGCCTCTTGATACAGAGTCTCGTCATCGCAATGTAGGTTTAGCCACGCCAGATTTTGTTGTTAGTACATTAATTAAATTATTAATAACTCACCAAGAATAACAGTTAGGTATTCGTCGTAGTGTTTAACGCAAACAATAGGAATGAGGATGCGAAGAACCTCTTGATACAGAGTCTCGTCATCCCAGTATAGGTTCAGCCACTCCAGACTTTGTTGTTAGTACATTGATTAAATCATTAATAACTCACCAAGAAGATTATGCAAGTATTCGTAGTAGTTAATGCGTTGAACAATAGCAATGAGGATGCGACGAGCCTCTTCATACAGAGTCTCGTCATCCCAATGTGGGTTCAGGTACGCCAGATAATCAGCGATACGATTATGTTCTCGTAACAGAATAAGCGTCAGCATAGCTAAATGAGGATTTTGGTTTACACGAAAGTCACCTGTAAGAAATAAATGCATAACATTAGGACCATGTAGCAGCAAACTATCATCATCTTTAGATATTGTTATTCCTCTCTGTACAAAGTGCTTTCGATAATGTTTATATTCTTGGGGTACTAATCAGAGTGAAGCAGTACTTCACCTCGGGGCAAAGGTTTCTGCTTTACAAGTCGTAAGTCCGGCCCCATGTGGAGTACTGCTGCTATCTTTGGGCGGGTGCACCATGATACCAGCTTGGTTCTTTTGACTGAGTTCAACGACGAATCGAACCCTTAAGTCTGAGGAGAGACTTTGCCTCCAAGTTTGTGTTTTTTTTTGTTCGTTAAATGCCATGTGTTTTGAGGAATTGTTCGAAATGATGCCCACGGCTACTTTCTAACACATCACTGCTTACTGCAGAGAATTCATCCTCACACCTTAGAACCTAAATGGTCACGTTTAGAGCTGTTTTAGAGGAACTTCTTCGCGCGAACGCTTTGGTTATGAATGAGTTCCCTGCAAAGGTTATTTTTAAGGACTACAATTTGTGGTTCTTCAAGAAAAAAGTTATTAGATTTTTGAAAGGTTGGCCACGTGCGAATGATGCCCCAGGTGTTGCAAGCATCAATATGCTGCAGTGACCGTTAGCTTGTTTGCCACTTTAGTGACCTAGGACAAATAATATACCCACTCCCTCGCTAGTTTCTGACAAACTATAAGAAGTCAGTTAGGATTGGACAGATTCATAATAAAGTCAGGTACCTCGACGTGTTCTTTCGAGTACCTACAAACCAGGATTAACTTTAAACAATATTTGTTGTCACTTTCGGAAATCAAACCCGGGTTTTTCGACATATTATTAATCGTACAACCAATCCTTTGCTGATATTGAAATAAGTTGTATGCCAGTTTCCAAATTTTTCCGCAATACTCTTAATTTCAAGATAATCCTTACTTTTGTGAAGAAGATAGAATCAAAAGACTCTGAATATAATAATTCATTAAAATACACACTACTATAACAGTTAGTACTACTGCTGATAAGCAACTTACCAGACAAGTAGCAGATTTGAGTGATAGCATAATTTGGACATCCCCCGTTGGGGTTGTTTGGCGGCCATTGTTCATTTACTCGTTCTACTGTTTTGAGCCTACCACCTTTGCCGTCTCGGAGTTCAGCAGCTCGGTCTGATGTTGTTCCGTACATCAATGATAAGTCCATAAATGATGAAGTTCCTGTCAACTGTGAACAACAAGTTTGGACATTATTAAATCGCTCGACCATGATTTTTGTGAAGGGATTACATAAGTAACAAAAAATTAAATAGATCTATCCTCCATTTTTCTGATACCCTTCAATTTATAAAGCAGAATTACGCCAATTTTGGCGTCTATTTCCTAAAATGCATTAATAAAATGGGAAAGGATACTATACAGTACAATCGCCAATTTTGGCGTCTATTTCCTAAAATGCATTAATAAAATGGGAAAGGAAACTATACAGTGCTTTTGATTTTTAAGTGTTTCTGGAATACAGTACAGTGCGGTTTCAGAAAAACTTCGTCCGGCGAACGCTGGGGTTATAAAATGAGCTCTCTGCCAAGGTTTTCTCTAAGGACTACAGTATGGGGCATTTCAAGAAAAAGCTAAAAGATTTTTGAAAAGTCGGCAACGTGTAAATGATGCCTCAGGTGTCGCAAGCGTCCGTAGACTACAGTGACTGCTTGCCATCAGGCGTAGCTTATTTGCTACCTTAGTGGTATAAAAAAAAAGATTACATTGATTTCCATGATTGTTAAAACACCTTTGAAAATCAGTTGCTAGCTTTACTACTATTGGCATAATACCTGTTCAGCTGGAACATCGGCTGGTGTGCATCCTACGTCTTTTGAAGTAGCTGTCCTTACAAAACGGAAGTTCATGCATTTATCTCCTCTATGTGCGGGGTCATTTTGTGGAACCAATAATGGCGCGCATACTGCGTTTGTGGTCTCATTTGCAAGTGTTCCATTACGGCAACATGTAGTAGGTTTATTTTCTAGAAGAATAATAATTGATAACTAAATCATATCTATACATACTATATTGAAACAGTAAGTGACGAATTTATATTCATAATATTTCCAAAAAATATAGATTTTGTCAATTTTTGGCTATGTATAAGCAATGACTGGCTGCAGACCCAAGGAGCGTGGGATTGATCTTCGCTTCGACTAAACATTTATGGGTGTTTTCTATGTAAGTATAGGTAACGGCTCAATTGATTTAAATGAGGATTTCACACATTTATTGCGCCTTTTTTGGCTTTGCTCACCTCAGCCATTATATACCTTACTGCAGGGACACAGGAATCCTCTACCTCACTTGAGAAGGAGGCTTACGCCCAAATCCACCGCACTGGCCTAGTGAGAATTGTCGGACTTTTGTTGAGCTATTAGTCACTCGACTGACAGAGTTTTAAAGCGGCCCATAAGGCCTCTGACTTGGCTCATTATAATTTGGCAACATTCAGAACCGTCATCGGTTTGACGTGCCCTATGAGGCATATATAGATGTTTACTTAATCTATGCTTTGAAGCACTTTACCATAGAATAACTAAAAACCAGACAAGTGCGTTTCGTACATGCATTGAGTAACGGTTCCGTAGAATGAGTATTATTGCGAATGTTTGAAAAACTTGTTAAACGGTTTTCTTCAAATCACCTGTAGCAGATCACATAGTACCGCTACAAGCAAGGCTGACGTCACACGTCCTACATCGCGCTATCAAAGTTTCTTCGGCAGTTTAGCATATATAGAAACCGAAGCGCAAGTGAGGTGGCGGTCCCCAGGCATAACACCTGGCAGAAGATCTCCTCTTTGCCGCTGCTCCACACGCCCTTACCACCAAAAGAAATTTTAGCATTTTAAAGTTTAATATTTCACAACCGGATCTCTGAATCGGAAAAATGTTTTCAAACAGCCGCAATATTTTCAAGTCACTTTTATTAGGTTTTATCAAACAATATTAGATACCTATATAATTTATAAATTGAAAATAAAAAGAAGTTTTCACACCTAATGACAAAATATTAGTAAAATACGTAAAGGTAGGTATGTGCCGCGTAAATCTATATTGAATTTTGCATAAGTATGATGTTTTTATATAAACTATTCATAAACTTAATTTAAGATCAATAAATTGTAATATTATTATTATTATTATTCGGGGCATAAGTGACATCGTAACATAAGTTGATACCATAGACGCGGTACTCAGGTTTTTTTTTTAAATAATGTACCTTATAGTACCTAAACTAAATTATAATAAAAAAAAGTTTTTATCACACCATTTTAACGATAAAAGTAATAAAAAACAATAAACAATGGATTTTTATTGAAATGGAGTTCAAGGACAAAGAAAATTAAAATATATATATATATATAAATCCAACGTGTTTGTTAAAAACATATCAAAACTATAAGATTTCATTAAATATCAACTTTAACACTAATGTAAGTATTTAGTGTCCTTCCAGCTCAATACACGATCGGCTGTATTACGTTCTCGCTTTCAGCTTGGACTGCAATCAACAGCCTTCTTGGTTATGAACAGCCTAGTACACTTGTATCAAATTGTACTATTTTTTAGAACTGAAAAAAAAATGAAGTAATGAAAAAAACCGACCCAAAATTTCAACGCTAAGTAGTTTAAAATTATGTTAAGAATCCATAGTATCAGTTTGCGTTACAATGTAAGTTACACTCGGTACTTGTATAAGTAATTTTAGTAACTACTTTTTATTAAATCGTATCGTAATCGTATTTCTACTTTAAATTTAAATTCGACAAAAAAATAAAATGAGTGAAATAAAATATGATTATAAAACAAATATTTTTTTTTTTAATATAACAATCATTTCAAAAAAATACAATTAAATTTTCTTTTTAACTGGCCGCTCATTATTCGAAACGAAATTTTAGATACCTTTTAGATACCAAAAGTATTGACTTTTGAGTTCAAATAACAGCTTAACATTTTATAAGCCGCTTTGTGTTTTTTTTCCTTCTTTAATTAAATGGCAACTAGCTAGACTACGTCCACCGATCCCACATTGGACCAGCATGGTGGACAATAACTAGCTTTATTTATCCAAGAAAAGGCCAGTGCCCTGCAGTGGACATGTACAATGACCCAGGCAACAGATATGATCCAACAGACAGACATGACACATACGACTACGACATACTTGTCCAAGTGGTTATATGGCCTTTTATTTTATTTATTCAAGTGACTTGTATAAACAATATTTTTGTGATACGACTTTGTTGCTAGCCTGTAGTAACACGCTGTATGTTAAATAATATGTTAATATTAATTAATATGTACATGTAAATACTATACCTGTAATTTTTTTTTGCCATTTTTGGTTTCACTAAGGCCAAAAAAGACCAATGCCCTGCAGTGGAGACAAACAATGGCAAAAGATATGCAATCACAACTGATCAACCAAGTGATTGTAAAGTCTTTTATTTTATTGACTCAAGTGACTTCTATAAACAATATTTTTATGATAAGACTTTGTTGCCAGGCTTCGCGACATTATCATCATCATCATATCAGCCCATTAACGTCCACTGCCGGACATAGGCCTCACCTAACTCTCTCCACAACCAACGGCTCCCCGCTACCTTTACGAGGTCATCTGTCCATCTCGCGGGGGGCCGTCCCACGCTGCGCTTTTCGTTTCGTGGTAGCCACTCGAGAACCTTGTTCCCCCATCGGCTATCGGTTATTCGAGCTATGTGCCCTGCCCATTGCCACTTCAGCTTTGCGATTCGGTGAGCTATGTCAGCGACTTTCGTTCTCCTACGGATTTCCTCATTCGTTCGATCTCGTAGGGAAACTCCTTTCCATCGCCCGCTGAGCGATCTTGAACTTTCGTATAAGGCCCATAGTTAGCGGCCACGTCTCAATGCCGTAAGTCATCACTGGCAACACACACTGGTTGAAGACTTTTGTCTTCAAGCACTGGGGTATTTGGGACGAGAAAATAGTACACAGTTTTCCGAACGCTGCCCAACCGAGTTGGATTCGGCGATTAACCTCTTTCTCGAAATTGGACCTACCTAATCGAACAGTTTGTCCCAGGTATACGTAATCGTATGGCCATTCGACATGATTTTCGTCTTGTCCATGTTCATCTTGAGGCCCACTTGTTGGGAAGCTCTACTGAGGCTTTCGAACATTGTGCTAAGGCCCTCCATCGATTCTGCCATAACCACAATGTCGTCGGCAAACCGAAGGTGGGTAATGTACTCGCCATTAAAATTGATGCAAAAACCGTCCCAGTCCAGAAGCTTAAAGAGATCTTCCATCGCATTTGTGAAGAGTTTCGGAGATATGACATCTCCCTGTCTCACACCTCTCTGCAGTTGGATCGGTTTCGAGTTCTGATACTGGAGACGGACTGACATGGTGGCGTTATCGTACTAGCATTTTAGCACCTCGATATACCGATGATCAATGCGGCATCGATGTAGAGCCTGTAGCACTGCCCATGTCGCCACCGAATCGAAGGCTTTCTCATAGTCCACAAACGCTAAGCAAAGGGGCCGAATATACTCTTCGGACTTCTGTATAATCTGCCGCAACGTATGCATGTGGTCTACGGTACTATAGCCTCTTCGGAAACCGGCTTGTTCGGGAGGCTGGAAGTTGTCGAGCTTGCGAGCGAGACGGTTCGTAATTACTCTTAAAAACAGCTTATAAACATGACTCAGAATGATGAGCGTGAAGGGTCTGTAATTCTTAAGAAGCGTATTGTCACCTTTTTTGAAGAAAAGCACCACCACGTCCCTGTGCCATGCTTGTGGCGAAGTACCTTCGAGTATGACGGTGTTGAAGAGCTTCTGAAGGACTTTTAGTACCGGTTTTCCACCCACTCTCAGAAGCTCAGTCGTAACTCCATCATCACCCGGTGCCTTATTGTTTTTAAGCTGTTTGAGAGCCATACTAATCTCGTACAAGCTGACGTACGGGATGTCCTCGGTATAGTGTCGAGTCAGTCTAGCTCTAGGGTCTTTAGTTGGACTGCCAACTGGTTACGATGTTGACGTGTAAAACTGTCCATAGAATTTCTCGATCTCCTCCAAGACTTCTGGTCCAGACGAAACAATGCTGCCGTCCTCCGTCTTCAGCCTTGCCAGACGACTTCGTCCAATAGCCAGATCTCTCACGATCACTTTGGAACCTTTGTTCCGTTCTATTGCCTCCTCAATACGCAATGTAAAGTGGCGTTTGTCGCTTGCAAGTGATTTTGAGATCTGTCTATTAATCCGCCGATATGACAATGCATCATCCGAAGACTGCAGCCTAAGGTTTCGTCTCTCGTCCATAAGTCTTAGAGTCTGGTCCGAGACTCTTTTTGTTCTATTTGTACGGTGGGTTTTTAAGAACTTAGACCTAACCGTATGGATAGTTTCCACAAACATGCCGTTGGTATCGTCCACTGATGCGTCTTCCTTCAAGCATTCAAAGCGATTTTTGAGTTGGAGCTGAAAGTTTTCTGGGTTTTGGATTTGGATGGTTGTGGGTCGGAGCGTGGACTTTATCAGTCGAGACCTATCAAGCCTTATGTTTAGGTTCAATGTGCCTCTTACCATACGGTGGTCACTCACGGTTTTGACCGTGTGGATCACAGAAACATCATTGAACACTTGCTTTTTCATTTACATGATAAAGTCAATCTCATTCTTCGTGCAACCATCCGGACTCATCCATCATATCAATCAGGTATTCATCATAAATAGGCCTTCCTTTTCCATGAAGTCGGCCAGCATCTGCCCTCTAGAGTTCCGCTGTCCATATCCAAACTGCCCCACTCTCAGCTCATTACCACTTCGTTGCCTAGTTTCGCGTTGAAGTCCCCCATCACGACGTTATAGTGTGTTTCGGAGGAGTGTATGGTTTTCAGAAATGTCCTTATACATCTCCTCCACTACATCGTCTGGGTGTGTCAAAGTCGGCGCGTAAACCTGTATGACCTTCAGCAAATATCTGTTTGATATTTTGAGTATCAGGTACGCTACCTTGGTCGACACACTGTCAACTTTGATGATATTGTTGACGAGGGACTTGCGGATGATAAACCCGACACTACCTTGGGATAGCTGGTCACCCCCCTGGTAGTACCGCAAGTTACCTGAGTTGAGAACTATCGTATCCTGTCCCTGTCTTGGGACCTCCAATAGCCCTATAACGTCCCAGCGTGACTTGCTTGTAGCTTCTTCCAGTTCTACTATTTTCTCGTCGACCCTCAGCGTACGTGCATTGTAGGTTGCCAGATCCAATCGTCGGTGTTGGCAGCCGGATCGCTGCCGGGGATTCTTCGCACCCCCTGCCTCGCCGTTACCAAGGCCGCTACCGTAGCCTGGACTAGCCTGGCTGCCGGAGACTAGGGGCCGTTTGTTCTTTTTGCCGATCATTGTTAGTGGGTTTGTCATACTCGCCAACCCTGGTAAGTGGGCTGGCGAGCGCAGTAGTGTTATAAGGGGGGATAGTAGAAGGGAACAAGGTGCAGGGTTTGGGATGTGATGATTTTTTAATGGAAATTGCATAATGAGTGGGATACGTCGAAGGGGGATAATACTGTTGGAAGGAAATGGGGAGAATTAGTAGTAGCTCGGGAGGCCGTGTATTCGGAAATGAATACCCCTGACACAAGCTTCGCGACAAGCTGTATGTTAAATAATATGTTACTATTAAGTAATGTAAGTAATATTTACTTACCATACCTGTTCGATTTAGAGGTTGACTGAATGCTATGTCATGAGTAATTATTTGACCCCACTGCATAAGAAGCAAACTGTAGTCCTTGTCAAAAATCGGTTTGTCAGGGAATAAAGAAAGACTTATCTCACGAGCAAGTGGTAATGCCTTCCCTGTTTCAGAAAGTGGAAATGAACTTAAACCTGTAAAAAACAAATCAAATTTTAACTACTAATCTATAAAGTCGAAATCTTACTCACAAAGTAATTTTTATATTATCCATCCCAAAAAAAAGGAAGAGGATGGATATTCAACTCAAATATTTTTTTAACCTCTTAACGGGAAAAACGGGGTTTGAAGCATTTGTCTGTCTATATGTCAGTGGCAAGATAGCCGTCAGATGGTGGAACCGATTTAAATGTGTTTTTAGGCAGAGTGGTCTAATCGAGATGCTTTCTAAACATACCTAATGTTGGATGGTCTAAAAAAGGAAGGTCTCTAACGCTAAGCTGCACGATGGATATTTATATCACTTCTGCTTATTAATTCGACTGTACATTTGATATATAGCGTAAATACGATGACTAAATACTGAACTAATATGACAAACTTGATCCGATGCTGCAACCAAAACTGTCTGCAGCTTATCTTACTCTTAGACAGCTTTAAGGCTTATTGTGTGGATGTTTGTAAGATGATTCTGTAAAGTAAAACCAAAGGAATTCAGGACAAATCACGTAGCGTGGACTCTAATAGTTGGTACTCGCTGACTGTAAACCGACTTTTATGAGGGTTATCTTATTATGGAAACTAGGGTCAGGTTAAAAAAATTTAGTTCTTTGATGATTTACAATACATTTTGATTGATTCAGTCAAAAAAGTATCAAAAACACGTGCTTATGTGTGTAACAAATATTTTGAAAGCGGTCGAGATGTAATGGAAGATTGGTCTCGCTCTGGTAGGCCGTCAACGTCTTCAACTGAAGTTAATATCGCAAAAGTGAAGGAAATAGTGACTAAAAGATATGGCTCCAACCGACTTGTTTGAAACGAGAATTCGCGGCGAAAACTGAATTCAATTCCAAAAAAGCGTTTATTAATCAAATATTTTGATGATTGGATTATTCGTTGGCGTAAGTTTCTGTAGAAGCATACTTTGAAGGCAATAAAATAAATTTAAATCAATAACTAACATTTTGTGTATTATTGATCTTTTACAGGTACTTTCTTGACGTTAGTGTACTGAAATATTTTTAAGTACAAAAAAAAATAATACTAATATTAAATATAATAATATTGAAACGCAAAGTGATCCCACTCGATTATTTCTAAACCATACACGATATCGAAATACTGATGATGGATCCTAAACAATCATCAGTATTTCGATTTCGAATCAAATCGAATTTGTTAACATGGAAACCTCAAATTGAAGAAATATGTAAGAAGCTTGGTAAATTTGCCTATGCACTTTAAAATCTGTCAAAAAAAGTTAACCTCGATGCAGTTCTAATGTCTGTTATCACGGCTCTGTAGGATCATTACTCAGATATGGAGTTATATTTTGGGGTAATTCTACCGAAAAGGAAGCAGTTTTCAAAGCCCAGAAGCGATGTGTTCGAGCAATGTGTGGTTTAGAAACTGAAGATAGTTGCAAACCTGCATTTAAAAAACTGAAAATATTGACATTACCATCTTTATACATTTTAGAAATATGTATTTTTGTTAATTGTAATCCATCTCTTTTTGTAAAATGGACAAAAGGACGAATCAGATCCATACGAGCTCAACATTTATCAAAATTATGTTTAAAAAAATGCGAAACTGCACTCATGAGTAAAAGTATTTCTGGAATGGCTCCACTTGTATAAAATAAAATACCGGATAAAATTAAGAATCTACCATTACAGTTGTTTAAAAAAAGATTGGTGTCAATTCTTACAGAAAAATTTAACTACACAAAACACGACTTTATGAGTAATTATTATTTAATATTATTTTTTTAGAACGGTGTATTTCAGTGCAAGCTTAAATATTTGTACGCCGCAATCAACGGCAAAACATAGAGAACACAAAATCTGTTATAAAAACCTGTATTATCTCACCTATGTTTAACAAATAAAAATTATTTGTATTTGTATATTAGTATTTTGATGTTTTCAGATTCCATACATTTAGTATGGCAACATGGCACTCATCGCATGTTACCTACATAACTTTATTAATACAGTTTTAACAAGTCTTTTTTTCAACATTAGAATAAGCCACCATTACTAAAATAAAAACACAAAACTTTTTTGTACAAATTATACCTACAATAGTAGGTATTTTCTTTTGGCCCCATTTCTCTTTGATTTTTTTTTTAAATCAAAGCAAAAGAATTAAATTTGTACAACTAGTTTAGTTTATTTAAATATTATTTTATAATAACGAAGTAGAGTGTAAACACGTGTATCTGCTAAGTAACTATAAAAATTATTGATACAGATATTAATAAGTGCAAAATATCATTTTAAGTAACCTAAATAATAAAATATCACACTTCATGTCGCCATACTAAATGTATGGAAGCTAAAAACATCAAATTTTTGGATAGATAGAGTAGGCACAAGGACTAGGGTATAGTGCAACAAACTTTTTTGACCAGACGGTCAAAAACCAAAACTACAGTTGCCATATTGAAATGGTGTGAGTGAACTTACAACGACACTAGCGACCAAACACCGAAAGTCAGAAGGTCAGAAAAGTTACCCAAAAAACGTAATTGATTACTTACGGGACATATAAACCCGTTTTACTTCAGTAACATTGTATCAGAAAGTGTTGTGGTGATGGGCTCACCACCTGTCACTGTAATGTGGCTTTGCATTCAGCCACTGGATAACCCCTACGTGTAAAAAAAGCCGTGACTTAATAAATACTGATCTTACCATCTCCATATTTGTTAGGTATTAATCTTCTAAATGGGGTTCCAACTGCACCCCATTCCGGTTTCTGCAAATTATTACAAGATCCATCAATAGTTCGATATTTAGTATTATTGCAGCTACGTGGACTCAGGTTCCTACACGTGTATGCTGTAGATGGTATGCGAGATCTGTAAAAGAAAAACAATACGGTGCTTTTAAAGATATTATGTAAGAATTCAATTATCTAGAATTACAGTCTGAGAGTTTGAGAATCCAAATACATAAAAATTCAAACTGACTCAAAGCGAAATTTTAAGGATTCCTGGAAATCTAACAACAAAATAACAACGTTGACTTGTTTCTTCAGAAATAATATTTCTGAGAAAACATTGGCTACGTACGAACAGACATGATAATAATCTATACATATAATAAAATGGTAGGAAAGTCAAAACTGCACATTGAATATTTTTTTAAAAGAATACTTAGGGTGTGATCTACAATCGATACCGAAGCCAAAAATATAGTTTTTAGAATTTTTGTCTGTCTGTTTGTATGTTCGGGATAAACTCAAAAAGTACTGCATGGATTTACTTCAAATTTGGCACGAATATTATTAAGAAGTCGAGTCAACATATTATAGGCTACAAATTATCACACTATCACCTACGGGGAACGAGCAGCTTTATTTCTTCTACGCATTCTGTAACAACGTGTAATCTAACGACGCATATTTGACTTGCTTCTTAATTATTAATTATTCTACTCACACATAGCCATTTATTTTTGTGTAAAGTCATAACTTAGATGTGTTATAATTTTTCACCATATAAAAATGTTTCCTATATGCTAACTAGATGGCGTTGGCGTCGAATTAGATCGCGCTATGGTTTCGTTCACAAAAAGTGATGTTATAGTATAGCGTTCACGCAAACGAGGTCGCGGGTATCAGCTAGTAATAAATAAGACACTTTAGAACCGAAATGGTCGCGTACAGTGTGGTTTCAGAGAAACTTCCTCCCGCGAACGCTTGGGTTGTGGAATGAACCAAGGTTTTCTCTAAGGACTACAGTATGGGGTTCTTCAGGAAAAAAGGTCTTAGATTTTTGAAGGGTCGGCAACGCGCGAGTGATACCCCTGGCGTTGCAAGCGTCCATAGGCTACGGTGACCGTTTACCATCAGGCGGACTTCCACGTGGTGGTTTGCCACCTTAGTGCTATAAAAAAAAAGTCATTACTGGCCTCATATGGGAATTTAGTGAATAAAAAATAGTCGCAACATTTACTTCAAATCAGTAGTTCCAATACTCTAAAAGACATAGGAGAAGTTTATTGTTAAATTAAATACTAAAAACGAGATTTGAAACTCATTTTCCATCTCACTAGTTTGGAAAGGCTTCCCTTACTGTTCGAAATCCACACGCAATAGTACATTAATGCCAAAGCCATAAAAGTAAGAACGAGTAGAGTTTCAAGCGAATTCCTCACGGCTTAGACTTGACAGCTTTACTAAAAAACGCAAATCAAGAAACATTAATTTAATCAAAATTTAAATAAATAAAAAAAGTTGAAAAAGTCGTCAGAGGCCAGTTCTATATTTTTAAGAAGTAAAAATTTTAAAAGTATAGCAATTTACCGTCGCTTTTTTTGTCCAGAAAGTAATTTTTTATTTAGCAATTAGCAATACAGAATCGATGTCTTTCCTGCATTCTTTTTTCGAATGTAATCCATTTTAGCCGTAGAAAAATTATTGAAAATCCGAAATGTAACTTTTCATATTACCAACTGCAGTAATTGTACGTTTGAGTATATTTAATGTTCCGTTTTGAAGGCAGGCTTAGTGTTATGAATACTAATTTTTTACAGCACTAATTATTTTTTTATAAATTATATTTGAATTGCTGTTCTTTGTTTCGCACGGCTCCAAAATTTGTTTGCTTCTCGTGCCTTTAAATCCTACGCGAAGGGTTCTGTTTTTAATTTTGAATCTTAGAATCCTTTACTTGTTCAGTATTTCATACAAGCACTCTATAAGCACAGTATAATAAACAATTATTTCGTTATATTCGTACAGTATGCTTTTGATTTTGCTTAGGTTTCTGTAGATACTCAATCAGAAACTTTTGGCAGGCGCACAACTCCAGTATCACGTTACATTAGTTACCCATAGCTATTTATAGTTTTAAAAATATCTTTATTAGTTACTAGCCTTTTGCTTCGGCTATTTCCTATGTAAAGTACAGGCAAATCGGCTAGCTACAGACTCACAAATTAATAGTAGCCCGGTTTCTAGGCGGCGTATCATCAAGATGCACCACCATGAAACATACAGCAGATTTTAAGTTAGATCTCCAGCAAGGCCACTGAGAAAACCGCATGCAAATTCGTACTGTAGTTTGTGAGGTTAAATCTCTTTAGTATTCTACTGTAAATTAATATTTTTAATTACTCTAATTTTGAACATGAATAATTTGCAGTCTGTACTTCGATTCAGTTGTCAATTTAGTCAGTCTTATGGACTGCGCATTAGCCTCACAAAATTAGCCACACTTTATAAAAAGACAAAGCAAATCTGTGGCCTATTTTCTCTTCCTACACAATTTTTTTTGTTTATGTCTATTAAATCAGGTTAAAAAGAGTCAAAAGATCACGTGTTCGTTTCATCTCTGCCACACCTTTGCGACCATTCTTTTTTACAGCTGGCTAGGAAATGCGCTGTCCAGTTCTTTATGTCGATGGTCTTTGGAGCCTGATTTGTGGATAAAGCAGCACCTTTAATGTTATTTTTATAAACAGACGTCCTTAGTATGTTGTAACTACGCTTAACTATTTAAAACATAAAACTTACTAAATTTCTGGTGAAAGAATACGTATATTATCTTTAATCCTTACTTATAAACCTGAGATGTAAAGTCTAAGACCCCTAGAATCATACAAACTAAGACAGTCTGCCATACCAAGTTTTTGTGATGTGCGAACAAACATACAGACAGACCAACAGATAAATAAAAATTCTAAAAATTATTGTTTTGGCTTCTATTGCTCTATTTTTTTATACTTGTATACTGTCAAGACGCTTTGTCTCTCACTCACAGCCATATTCATTTGACAGCTGGCTATGAAATGCGCTCTCCAGTTCTCTATGTCAATGCAAGACCCGCTATAATATTTTTTCTTAAATATCTCTGATCTACAGATATATTGACCAGTTACAATTGTATAAATATATAGACAAAAATTCTTACGATGATAGTTTTGGCTCCTATAGCTCTATTAAAGACCCGCTATAATATTGTTTTATGAATATCTCCGATTTACAGACATTGGCCAGTTACAATTGTATAAGTAGATAGACAAGAACTCTAAAGATGATTTTCTGAATTTTTTTTTCTATAATATCTTCGACATTGGCTAGTTACAATCATATAAATATATAGATTTCTACTTACGTGTAGTTTGCTTGCACATTTTGAAATAGTAAATGTGTTACTATATATTGTAGTAAAAATATTTTGAAAACAAAAATATTCATAGTCGCTGCTTTTTTTATAATCGAAGCTTAAAGAACATATACATTTGACAAGACCCACGAGTTATTAAAAACTACTTATCTTAAAATTAATCACCGCTTTTAAATGTCAATGTAAGTAAACAAATAAATTAGCACAGCTGTTTTGGGCACTGTGCTATGTGAGGTGAGTGTTGAGTGTCTGAAATTCTAATTTAATTGAACAAATGAAATTTCAAGGACGCCTTTATAAAATATGGTGTTTTTGGTAGGTACGTTTAATGATTTAATGCCCCGCTGCCCAATCCTGATTTATTACTTTTTATAGTTCGTCAGAAACTGGCAATAGGGGAATAGTCTGTTCCAGGTCTTTTATTTTACCGCTGATTACTTTATAACCAACACGCTAAAAAATGTCTCCAAAACCTTTGCATTAACATAAACGGTGAAAACATCGGACACCTTAAGTTTGCCGACGACATCTTTATTATGACAGAATCACTGGAGGAATGGCACTCCCAAAATAAATCCACTAAACGAGTGGATCCCGGGATGAATTTGAACAAGATAAAAGTCATGTTTATCCAACACATCGTGTATTGGCACGTCGACTTATACGTCGCTTGTACCTTACTTGAAGTAGACCAGGATTTTGTGTACCTTCGACAGAAAATACAACTGAGAAGGAATAACTTTGCATTTGTTTAGCTTTGTTAAGTCTTCACACGTCACCTGTGCCGCAGAGTCTGAAGGCAAAAGTCTTTGAACAGAGTGTTGTACCAGTCATGACCTACGCTGCCGAAACGTAGAAATTTACAGCGGGGCTGGTCCACAAGTTGAAAGTCACACGCGAGCAAGAAAGCTGTAACGGCAGCAGGCTGATCACGTTTGTCGGAAGACCGATATCTGATAGAGCAGACGTGTGCTAGAGTGGACGCCTTCCAGCCAGTGGTAGTGGCTGAATGTGGAAGCGGAGAACCGAGAGAAATGATGCGCCATAGAGGAGGCTTATATCCACCAGTGGACTAATACAAGCTGATATGAGGATGTAACTACAGTAACAATGCATGCATGGCCATAGGAACATCTCACTGACACTACGGAACTATTCAGCTAAACAAGATTAACAAGTACTACATATGTGGTATACTGGCTCTGATGATGTATCCGGAAAGTTGGCATAGAAATTCTTCAATTTAATAAAAAAAGCTCTTTGGATTTGTCTCGCCAAGAACGCCAAGGTGATGTCCATTGTCTGATGCTGAAGCCGGAAGGAGGCCACACGAACTACTTATCTAAACAACACAGTCCATATAGGGTTTTTCTCAGGCTTTACTATTTTAATTTTTTGTATTACAGTCACACATAGTATCATAAATATGCTCGCTTTTGACTCCTGTGGTCAGTTAAAATTCCATCTCTTTTTGATTATGATGACCAAAGGATGACCCATATCATATATAGATTTTTTTTTATTTTAATTACCTTCTGTTCACTAACTGCAAAGAAAACGTTATAACTTTTGATCTAAGAGGTATATCCGGATAAAATAAAACAGTAACTATGGTAAATAACAGGGGATACTAATTAAATACACAAAATGCCCAGAAAACGGCAACAAGTAATAATAAACTATTACATTTTGAGAAAAATCTGTATTTTAATTGGTGTTTTTTTTAATTATTTGATCAATTTCTTCAAATAATGCCCCTATTACAGGTGGTTTTTATTACTTTGTGTTATTCTCCATCGTATTACCTATGTAAAACCAAAAATCCTATGTCTCTATCCCTATCACAATGTTTGCAATGAGCGTTTAAACTAAGTCGCTCTGGGCACGCCATACAACGCTTTGTTGCTAAGAGAGTAAGAAAGTTTGATAAGAAATAAAACAAAAAATTTAAAATTAAAATAAGCATTGTAATAAAACAAACAACTTAAAATCTTATAACATTAGTGCATTAAGTTTTCAAAATGATCTCCTCTTTGTTGCAAGCACATTGTTGCGCGAAGCGTAATTTGACCAGTTGCTCGTCTAATCATTTCGGGGTCACTTTTTATGCTATTGGCACAGTATAAAATTTTGTCCAACAGTTCGGCTTCAGTAGTTATAAACTTTTTGCTTCATTGCCCCCCATAAGAAAAAATCGAGGGGCGTTAAATCTGGAGAACGCGCAGGCCATCCCACAGGCCCAAGTCGGCCAATCCATCGGTTGGGGTAATTTTCATTTAAGTAATTTCTAACTATCCCCGCATAATGAGCTGGGCATCCATCCATTTGGAGAAACATTCTGCGTCGCGTAGCCAATGGGACGTGTTCCAATATTATCGGCAGTTCATCTCGTAAAAGTTCTAAAAATCGTTGCGCCGTTAAAGTTCTTGGTAATATGATTGGGCCAATCAAAATGTCGTCAATTAGAGCTGCCCATACATTGACAGAAAATTTTACCTGAAAGGTGGACGCTCTTTTCAACTTCGACTTCTCACCCTTGGGGCGCCACATGTGTAAATTTCGGCAGTTTGTTATGCCGTCTCTATTGAACGTAGCTTCATCCATCCACAGTAGTGTCTTGGGAAACTGAGGATTTTCTCTAGTTTTTGTCTGAATCCACGTTGACAAAACGCACCTTGCACTAAAATCAACATCTGCATGTAGGTGCTGCACTAGTTAGTAATGGTAGGGATGTAAGCCAGCTTTTCTTAAAATGCGCCATGCCGATTTCTGCGATATTCCATGTCGCAAAGCTAAACGTCTTGTACTGATAGTAGTATCTGCATACAAATCTTGCAGTACGGCTTATTCTATTGCTACATCGATAATAGCACGTGGCTCTCGACGATCGCGATGAAGTCTAAGTCCAGTATTGGATAATCTTCTATGAACTTCGGTGAAGTTACGCGCAGAAGGCACCGGTTGACAGTTTGGAAAAGCAGCTAAGTAAGCGGGGCTGGCAGCCCTTGCTCTTCCTCTTGCCATTCCGTAATAATAATGGATGTCGGCGATGTGTTGCGCAGGAAAATCACTGACACGCGTCATCGTCAGTAAACACAAGCACAAGTCATAACGGAGAGCGATAACGAAACAGAGACACAAGTAGTAGCGGCGAATAGTTCGGAGTGATTGCTTCCCGCTTTTTTTCTATTCATGTACCACCCAAGCTTCTAGCATTCTTTTGTTCTGCCCAGGCCCCCGCCCTCTACTACCCCGCGCAGCGTGCATACAATGACCCCCAAAAAAAAAATTAGTCTCTACCTGAGGCACAGAATAATGTGGTGGCAGGCTTTTATTCAAACGCTAATTGCAAACATTGTGATAGGGATAGGGATAAAGACATAGGATTTGGTTTTACATAGGTAATACGATGGAGAATAACATAAAGTAATAAAAACCACCTGTAATAGGGGCATTATTTGGAGAAATTGATCAAATAATTAAAAAAACACCAATTAAAATACACATTTTTCTCAAAATGTAATAGTTTATTATTACTTGTTGCCGTTTTCTGGACATTTTGTGTATTTAATTAGTATCCCCTGTTATTTACCATCATTACTGTTTTTATTTTATCAGGATATACCTCTTACATCAAAAGTTATAACGTTTTCTTTGCAGTAAGTCAACAGACGGTAATTAAAATAAAAAAAAAATCTATAAAATATAATTTTTTTTTTAGATTTTTTTGCAATTTTTTCCTTCGATAAAAATGGGTCTAGTTTCACCCATTTTCATATGTGCACTTTATGAAGACTCACACTGTATATATATGTATATATTTATATATATATGTGTGTATATGTATAAGTTTATTTTGTTATATAAGTAAGTATTATAATAAGTGAATTTGTTTTTCAACCACACATCACAAGTAATCTGTGGGTAACGTGGTGGATTACACAAATATTTAGATAATATGCCTTAGTATAATTAATTATAACCTATTGTGTAATTGTTGGTTTTCCCGAATAAATAAAATAAAAATAAATATAAAATAAACCACTAAACTCTTGTAAACTACTCATAATAGCACTTAGAACTTCGAAGATTTTTCAGCCAAAACATTTTTAAAAGAGTGAAAAGGGGTTAGTTCAGGATTGATTTCATCGAACAAAAGTGAATTGATAATTTTTGCACGTTGCCTGTTTTACGTTGTTCAGAAAAAATCGGTGCCAACAAAAATATTGTAAAGCCCCTTAAAAGTGGCCGTTTTTAGCAGAAATGCCAACTACAACTCACAGATATTATTTAGAAACTATATAAAACCTTCTAAAAATAGCTTATTACCAGCTTTATATTTGCGACATTTGGATTTTAGAAATTCGTTTTCTACGAAGAGAAAATTGAGGATATCTAATGCCGGCGCTGGTTAGCTGCTATATGCGCCTTAACGATAGTCATACATGAGATAGTGTTGTTTGCAGATGACAGACCACTGTTATTTAAATTTAAAACATGTGATACGATTTACGTAAAACAATAATGTAAACAGCTGTTTGGCTTAAGTTCTTCACTGTTTCAATATGAATAAATTACTTTTAAATAGCAAGAAAATCAAATGTATTCAATTTTAAACACCAAGTGCTTGTCAGGTAAAAATCAGTGTACCTATAAACGGGAAGCAGTTAGATCTTGTGCATAACACAGTATTCTTAGGTATTACCCCATTACCCTAAACTATAGACATAGAGGAATGGCCAGTGAATTTTTGTCTTCTTCATGCTTGTAGATTATTTTAAGTTTTTTAGTGTAACACCATCATTAATATGTTACTGGTAATGCTAGAATATACACTACACATACTATAGTTATTTTATTTAATATTTTAAATATATACGTATACAAAAGGTAAGAAGCTGCTGTTAATCCTGTAATCTCTACTTAAGTCTTTCAGTCTTCATTGGGTTTTCGATATCAAAAGGGTTAATTTAGAAAAAATAGGCATAAACTATTAATGTCTTATTTGGTGATTTAAATTGTAGGGAGGGAAATCCTGGATCAACGTATAATTTTCCTTTTCTAAGTATCAAGAAGTTTGGAGTTTCAAAGGTGAAGTTCAGAAGAGCACGAATTAAATTCTTTCATTTCACACTTCGTTGTTTCAAAAGTTTTTGCTAAACGACTTTATACAGAAGTGAAAAGATGAGTGATAATATCTGCTAATAACTTTTGTTGGAGTGATGTACTTAAACTCAAATATTAAATGTATTGCTTGACAAATCATGAAATCTATAGATGCCCGAAAAATACTTTTTTTATGCCACTAGTCACCTGACTAACAAGCCTACCGTCCGCTGTCACCGTGGCCTCGCAACACCAGGGGTATCACTTGCTCGTTGCCGACCCTTCAAAAAAATAATAACTTCTTTCTTAAAGAACCCCATACTGTAGTTTTAAGAGAAAACCTTGGCGGAGCTTGTTTCACAACCCAAGCGTTTGCGGAAAGAAGTTTCTCTGAAACCGCACTGTACGCGACCATTTCGGTTCTAATGTGTGAGAATGAATCATCTGCCGATGGCGAGCGGTGCGATGGTAGAAAGTAGCCGTGGGCATCATTTCGTATGTCAAGGCAAAGTCTCTCCTCAGACTTAAGGGCTTGATACGGCGAGTAAGTTTGGTAACGTCGACAATCCTCACAGCCCGTCGTTGAACCGAATTAAAAAGGCCAAGCTAGTATCCGGGTGCACCCGCCCAGAGATGACAACAGTACCCCATATGGAGATACCCAGAGGTATTTACGCAAAATATTGCAAAAAACCACATTCTATGTCTTTTTCATTTTTTTTTCTGGCTATTTCTTTTTGGAAAAAGTTCCCAAGGATTAATATGAGGTTTCATTGCACAGATAGCGTAGAGGACAAAAAGGTGCGGTACTGAAACTGTTGAAGCTTAGCACAGATAATATGGTCGCTTGCAAGGTAGGCGGAAGGCCCCCTGATCACTCCTCTGTTGTAGTAGCCGGGTCCACCCCGGTCTCCTTCTCCGGAACGGCTACTACTTTTGAGACTACACAGGTAGGCGGTTCAGCCTCCTAGGGCGGAGATTATGTGGTCCCTGGGTTCGGGATTACGTTCAACCTGCGGGCGGCCAGAGGGCAGCCGTTTTATCAGGTCTCCCTGACCGCCGTACCAGCACGCCGCGTCTATGCCGAGCAATGACAGCAACGAGCTGTCCACGCAGCGATTCCTCAGGAGCTCTGGCAACTTTACTTACCGCTAGGAACACAACACTACTCAATGTTAGCGTTATTATGGCCGCGGTTTTCTGTTAGTCGAAGGTACTTCCCCAGTTTGGGCTGCTAATTCGAGCAAATACTAGCTATGCCCCGCTTTAATTGTTCGGGCGGCTACTCACTTTACCCTACCTCTTTTAACTGTTTACTTTAGTGAGATGTATATAAATAAATAAATATAAATTATAATGTACATCATATCGAATCAAATAGTATTGGAATGTCTGTATATTGTGATAACTAAGATATTGAGAATAATATTGACTGTGTCAAGATATTACAAACATAACTTGTATTGTAACCTTAATTTTGAATTTGGAAGGTTCTAAACAAACATTAGGTATTCAAAATTTCAGTGTAAGTAGTTCGATTCTGGAGTAATATTATGCAAGAAATCCGTACTAGTGAAATAACACTTTACTTACCAACATAGAAGTATTCACCTGGGATTCCTCAAATAATATTGTCACATTCGCAGTTCTTCTAAGGCACTTCATGGAGTCCTCGCTGAAAAGCTCGTGTACTCAAAATAAGGCTGAAAGAGCCGGGTGATGGTTTTTATGAAGTTTGATAATATTATCATAAGATAAGAAAGTTAAACTAGGAAATTTTATTTTCAGATAAAAATAGTAAACATAAATCCGAAAATAAAGGAGAAAAATATTAATAATACATGAATCTGCTGATATTATGAAATTACTAATGAATATATATATACTAAACACAATAATGGAACACGGTGTTTGTTTACGAATTTATAATCGAAAATATGTTTACCGCGGTCGATTCCACGCCGCGCGACTGCTTGAAGGTTAAGAGGGCGTTCACAGATAGACAGACAACCTTTTTCTCAAATTTGTTATAATTATAAATTAACAAATTTCGGATCTTTCCCTATATTTTTGATGGAAGACCTTGCTTCATGTCAATTAAGGGACCGTAGACCTTAGTATTTGATATTAATTACAACGTAATACCTTTACGCGTTCCTGAGAAAAACACTTGACAGACGAACAACAAAGTGATCCTATAAAATCAATAAATTTAACTCTAAAATCGATCAAAACATTAATAAAATATCGATAAAATAAAATAAATAATAACGTTAATAGATTCAACTGGAACAAAATACAAAAGAGAAGAAATTAAATTTTAAATTTTTTCACGACTCATAAAATTGCAAAGTTTGAATGTTTACTTATTATTAATTATTATTATTATTGTATAAATAATAATCATCAAATTTCAAACTTAAGTAAGCTTTTTTTTTCTTTTTTTACCACAAAATACATTGATGTAGTCAGTTTAAAAAAAATTACTCAGTAAAGTACACTTTTTCAATGGCTATTAAAAAAAATATTAATATGTATTAAATTTTATTAAATCATTTACAAAGTGAAAAACTATCGATTATTTCAATTTTGTTTGTTTTTGTAGGACGACAATATAATGTTTTTTTTTTTAATTAAAAAATTAAAGTTTCAGACAAAAAAAATGAGACACATGCAAACATCCACTTGAAGTTGAGGGGTGGTTTTCGGTCTCCCAAGACCATAGAACATAAATTTCTGGAAAACAGATCTCGAAAAGGTTATTAAATGTATTTTCTCCTCTCCAGCACCAGAACGTAAATTTTGCTATTCAAAAACAGTGGGCAAAATCAATTTTTGTTGCGAGCGTGAGACAAAGTAATGCAATGCAACGTTCGAATTACCTTTTGGAATTTTGCGATACTGAAAACAAAACAACATAATGATTGGTTTAGAAACTTTTTTATTTTAATGAAAAGCATTTTTTTATTGTTGACGTGCTAATGTTTATGATTAATAATACCTACTAATAAATAATTAATAGTGTTTATTTAAAAAAATGCTTTGTTTTCGATAAAAGTGTCATAGAGTAAAATTCTGAACGCACGTCTAAATAAAAAAGGAAGCGAAATGACGCGAAACTAATTGGTTATTTTTACATTAGATTGTTTATTTACGTATATATTATATTTTTTTTGAAAAAATTAGTTACCCGAGTTACGAAGATATAACTTTAACACCAGAAAGAGCTAAAACAACAAGTGTCTAATGCTGAATTAAGCTGTTTACAAAAGACGTCACGTGATCATGTACCATTTAAAGCATACGAATTGTTCAATAATTTCGACGCGAAAGTGAATTTAAAAAGGTGCTAATGTAGAAAAGAATAGTAAGTACCGATGTACCTGTTGTTTAGTTTTTGATAGGAGCAGATTATAGTTGGTAGTATTTGTAAATTAGAATAAACTTATTACTTAATATGGCCTTCATAATTCTCCTCGCTGTGCTCAGTGATATTAGAATCACTCGCTATTCGTCATTCAATTCTAAACTACTTCGCTAGCTCGGGATGTAAAGTTGGCACTCTTAACAAAAAACAACTTTGCCCACTTATTGAACAAATAACTGTTTTCTTCTACCTGCAATAAAAAGTTCCAAAGTTTCATACATACTCGGTTTTTTGAGATCCGAGTGCGAAATAACTCCCAGGTCAATTCGTAAACCTTCCCAGTTATATTTTTAGCGCGGCTGTAAAAGAATCAAATAAAATAAAAAACGTTTTTAAAAACAAACTTTTATTTAAGTAAAAACTCAACGTAAAATAAAGAAAAAATAACGAAAAAGAAAATAAATAAATTTAAGTGACATTTTTCATATACAACGATTGAACGATTACATCCCTTCGCCCACATACTCTATACATCGTCCTCAACAATGTTTGTGCGACGACTTTTCCAATATGACTGGCTGGACCGCATCCAACTGACATATGTGACGCTATAGGTTAGTTACGCACCTTACCTCGCGATTGCTGTGTCTAGATGACTTCGATGTCTGACTGAATCAAATATTGTTTAATTTAAGCTGTCAGATAACGAATACAAATACTATTATACTTTATTTGTAAATACATACATATAATACACAGAGAACAGTTTGAGTCAAGATAAACAGAAATGTTTGTCCTCGGTTCAGCAAACAGGATCACTCCGAACTGTACAGGATCCCAAAAGACGATGACAAGAAACACGTTAAACCATCTTCAAGGTGGAGGCCGCAGTTGCCTCCACCTGTATGTGACTTCAGCTCTTACTCCGCAACAGAAGAAGTTTTAGCTTGTAGTGTACTCCAGTTTACCCTAGAACAAAATTATGTCTAACTACGTATATAGCGTACCATTATGTGGGATTTAATTGAATACCTAATGTATTCATAGAGAAGTAGCTATAGGTCTAATTATCTGTTGGATATACAAAAATAAGATAGTCAAACATTATAAATAGATAAACATAAATTGGGGTTCGAAATAATTGCGCGGTAAAAGATAAGACAGCGCTGCATTAGATATATGTCTATTGTAGATTTTGTTTCATTGCATGGTAAAGTAGTTGTACTCGCGGTGTTAAAATAATAATATAACTTTGCGCTCGAATCGTACGATCGTCACGTGACCATGTCATGCGATGACGTCACAAAACCTGTTTGAAGACGAAATAAAAAAATACAAGAAATAGGGATATCTCCTAATTAGTGCGTGTAAAAGAGATAAAAAAGGAAAGAAATCGTTCGCTCGCTTGATTTTGGCGCCACGGCGCTGGAGACTGTCGTGACAGAGTCCTCTCTCTCCCATTCGAAATTCAGGATTCGTGAGTGACGCGCGCGATTTTGCATAATGGAGTGTTTCCCGCCTTTTTTGAGTCGAGTGATACGGGAAGCGTCCCACCTCCCACATTCTTAATTAGAATTTTGACTGTGCTTCCCGCGTTTTTCTTAGTAAATAGTGTTTGCAATTACCAAGTGCAAATGTGAATAAATAATAAAACTTTAAGTGGTTATTTACATTGAATTAACATTGAACCGTGTACCCGTGTGTAACCGTGAAGGTGTTCGGGATTGGTGTCGTCGTCGCTGTCGGCGTCTTCCCGCCCATTGATAATTTTCCTGAGTGAGTAGATAAGTTTTATTTCTCAGAGGAAATAATTAAAGCATTAAAATTCAGAGTACAGCTATTTATCTAGAAATTCATTTGAAGAGTTTCTATATGAATTGTTGTTGGGTAGGTAAACTATTAATTATAACCATTGTTTTACTTTTCTTGTGTGATCTCAAAATATGTTTCGTATGTGAAAATTGTAAATTAATACCTAGAGATGAGAGACAGGTTATGTGCTGATGGTTTAGGTACACAAATCACATACTGATGTTGTATCAAACCGTACATAGGATATCTAGAGTTTCACTATCTCATTTTAAGAATTTTATTTAATCATAAGATTTAATAGATAACTACTTGAATTACTTAAAAGGTTGATTTAAATGTGCATAAAACGATACGAAACGTTGACGATTTTAAAAACATGGCGCCGGGTTTAATTATTATTCTCGAATTTTACCTAACAGTGATAACTGTGAATTACCTATTTGTACGATTTAATTAGTGATTTTGATTGGCAAGGGCACTAAATTTAGTACTTTACAGATTGAGTAAAGTTTTTCCTTTATAGAATTATAACCTACTGTACGGGTGTTTTATGACAAATATGTATAAGGTAAGTGTTTCTCTCGAAAGTAGTTAATGGAACTGTAAGGTCACAACCCTTTGATGATAACGCTTCGTCAACAGACCTAGGGATGTCGCGGTTATAGTAAGATCTCTCCATTTTTAATATCAGTATTAGAACAGGAATGGGTAGTAAATAAGAAGAGCCGGTCTTCGTGTGACGGCGAAGCTCGAGTACTAACTAGGGTGTGAGTAGAGCTGGTTTACTTTTAGGTCTTACTAGCTCAGCTCCACCCTACTCCAAGAAAGTTAAAGAGGTTGTTTAAATTTTATGAGTTCTAATCCGGATCAGAGGATATAAATGATAAAGAAGAAATTTTAATTTTGGTGTGTCTAGTAGGTAGTTGTATGAGATACCTATTCAATACTTACCTATCTAAACTGTTAGCATTAATTGGTCCGGATTAGTTTTCGTCAAAGTAATGAGTGATAAGTTGTCGGGATACAGATTACTCCTTCCTTTTGGGAAGTTCGTTTTATTAATAAATAAATCACTCATTATGGAGACGAATAGAATAAGAATTATATATCTTTAGATTTTTGAATTTACTTCTTTATATTTTACTAAGTCTATTTTTAAAATGTAACAATTAAGTTATGCCAAAACAATGATAATAAAAAAATATATATTTTAGAATTGTTTTCTCCTTTTGATATAAAAAGAAAGAAAAACATTAACGGTAATCTTACTGAAACAATGACTGAACCGGGGTACGACATAAGTTAAACTTTGACCGAACATATTAAACATGGATTTGTTAAAGGTGACATTAGTTGTTCTAGGGTCTGTCCAATTCTTCTTCATAGAAAATCCTATTATCATAGCGTATTATTATCCAGGTAGGGCCCCCCTTAATAACTGATGAGCCGGGGGGGGGACCCCGACCTACCGGCGAAACGCGAAGGTTCTAATCACTCAAAATGCCTATTGTTGATCTGACTAAAGTGTTAGATTTTTGAGTGAGCAATGGTTTCATTATTGACTGAATAGTAGGAAAGTACCTACTAAGACGGGTTACCTACCCATGTAAATTGGCGTTCTGTCGTCAAAATTATCTTAATTGACTGTGACAAATTATTAAAAGAAACTCTATTTAATCTTTACGTTATTCGCAATTTGTTCCATAATTATTTATATTATCTTAATATCTCAAGTTCGTAAGAGAAAGGTTGCACATGATGTCTTCTTTATAAGTTCTTGTACCTACACAAAGAACGGAATTATTCACTGTTATCTGAAGATGTCTAAATACTGAAAATTCCACGTTTACTAAGAGATTTTGGTTTGTAAGAAGAACTACCATGAAGACTAAATAGTATCTTGTGTAAAATATCTTATTATAGGGCCGTATGGTTGTTTACCACCTTTACAGCAAACAAAGTTAAATTCAATCGATCATTTATCGACCAATTGGTGTAGTGGTTATAACGTTTGATAAGCATACGAAGGGCCGCGGTTCGATCCCGACACTACAGACATTTGCTTTTTGTTTATTGTCGCGAACTGTAAAGGAAATCTTAATTTCTTATGTTCGTTTTACTGGCATATTGTAAGGTTAAATAAATAAATAAAGTAATAGAAACTAAATTATGAAAGGCTTACTCTTTGACAGGATTTAAATAGCTATTAATTGAAAGTAAATAAGGGTAGTTATGAGGAAGGTTATTGTGTTAGAAATCTACTTATTCAAGGTCAGTGTGACGATAATTTAAATCATTATCAGGACGTATTATAATAGCTATCTTAGTTTGGTACATCACTCGTGTGCGACAAGTTAGTTGAGATAAATGGTTAGGGCTTAGATAGTTATATTATGTAGAATTTAATCTTAAAATCAAAGTTCACTCGCCATGCTAGTGACTGACTAAACTCATACCTTCTTAGAATCAGGGTTACTTAGGTTCTCAATGTAGCGGTCCTTATCACGCCATTAGACGATCATTGCCAAATTAAAATTCTATTAATAGTTTTCCGCGGTGGTAGCGTTAAGTAGGTAGGTGTAGGTAAACGCGTTTATTTTATGGGGGGGGTTTCTACAAGCTCCTTTAATTTTTTGCATACCTACGTAAAAAAAGTTGGTGTTTGATTACAATTTAAAATCTTAAAAATACCCTAACCTTTAAAATTAGGGGACCCCTATATGTCCCTATTGTTTTTGCTATTTTGTAAAAACTTTCAGTGCATAAAAGTTAGAACTCAAAATTATAACAACAAATAATAAAAGCCAGCCAAGTATGAGAGGGGCCCAAGCCATTACTATTTTAAATTACCGGTATGGCGCCATCTAGCTTATTATTCAGAGAAACAGTAACACATTTGTTTGTTGAAAATGATATTCAAATTTAGGCAACGTCGGGCTTGTTCAGTACTTGGATGGGTGACCGCTTAGCGTTTGTAAATGCTTAATTTGTGTTTGTAAATTACATAAATGGCAGTATGTACGGAATCCTCGGTGCGCGAGTCCAACTCGCACTTGGCCGGTTTTTTCATAACCCTAGTACCATTAAAAAGTTTAGGAAATTTTATTTTACTCTTAAATTAATTCGCGAGTGAAAAAAATATAAACTCTATTTAAACAAAACACATTAACACATTCCACATAAATTACAAAAAAAACTTGATAATAATAAAAAAAAAACAATGTACCTAAGTTTAGAATAGTTTTAAAATAATAAAAAAAAAAAATTTTCACGAACGATATACGTAATTTCATATCAGAATCAGAAATCAGAAATATTTTATTTGCAGGAAATAATGTATACAATGAGGATGTAGGAAGAGTAACTTTATTTTAAACAAAAAATAATTAATAAAATACTTTAAACTGTTAAATAGTATAAGGGTTAGGGAAAATTAATTTTTTTTTTAATACCACTTAGGTGGCAAACAAGCTTACGGTCCACCTGATGGTAAGCGGTCACCGTAGACTATGGACGCTTGCAACACCAGGGGTATCAATTGCGCGTTGCCGACCCTTCAGAAATCTAATAACTAATATATAATAATGGTTCAATTGAAGTTCCAAGTTTAAGAAAATGTCACTGTGGAACCACTGGTGGTACGACTGGGGGGTACCACGGATAACAAAAGTTTTCGGTGAAGGAAAACAACGTTAGGAAACGTGCATACGTCAAAAAATGCGTTTGTGTAGACCCATAATCCGCACTGGGCCCGCGTGTGAACTATGACCAACATCTCCGTCAGTGAAGGTGACCGTCTCCCAACAGTAGGGACGTATGAAGCTAATATAATGATTTTTACGCCATAAATCTAAAAAAACTTTCAAATCAATTTAGTTCGAAGCCATTTTCGTTGAATGTAAAATTTTAGAATTGTAATTTCTTAGAACCGTTTGAGGGGGACACGAATTTTTCAATTTAGGCAGGCCATTTTTAAAAAAATATATGTTTCGGACGGACTTGACGACCTTATAAGAGTTCCGTTTTTACCCTAAAAATGTGTCAAATAAAGAAAATAAGACATTTAACTTTGACTTTTTAGCTTTTTTCTATTTTCCATAATCCTTTTAATCTAGTATGATGTAACCAATCTACTTTAAGTAACAATTAAATTAAATGTAAGTAATAAATATGAAAGCTACCAAATATCTGCAAACATATCAAATAATGATTCAAAATCATCCAATATACCTTTTTTTTTTATCACAAGTGTTACTAGAATCTTTCCATAAATCTAAATTAACTGATGGAAGGTCTTCACATGGTACCAGTTTGTTACTGCAACAAAAATAAATAACAAAAGTTACTGCAAGATCCTGCAAATCCTTGCTGAAAGGAAAATATGAACGACTCTACTTAATCTCTCGCGATGTAACCTGGGTGATTTACCTTTTTCCCTCCCACACAAACTTTTACTGCTACTTTTATTAGGAATGGGTAACTCATTTGGGTTTTTTATATCACTAAGCAAAGGCAAACAAGCTTGCAATCCGCCCGATGAAAAGCGGTTACCGCAGCTTTGGACGCTTGCAACACCTGGGGCATCACTCGCGCGTTTATAGTTACTAATCTATGCATCTCGACGGAATCACAGATTATCGTAGACTCGATAAAATCCGGAGACACAGAAACAGCCGAGATTTAGACAAGATACAACAGCGAGTCGAATTCGCTAAGCGTGGAGATACACGAGGCGCTAATGAGTTGCGGAACATGATTTAACAATACAGATCACTGTACCTTGATCTGTCAGTTAACTTGAGCTACGATCTAACCTACAGCTCACCTATATTTCTTAATTTACACATGTCTACTGTTTGAATTCTGGTCTATCAAGCGGTCGGATATAAAAACTTTCTTTCTTCTGTTAATTCTTCAAAAATACGTTATTTGTCATTTCTAACTGAGCTAGGGGGACGAAGAAGGATACTTTCTTCTTCCCAATTGTTTCAACAAAAATATATGTTTCTGCAGGGCACGATTCCTTTATGTTGCAACGGAACAATGGGATAACATGATTTGTGGTACAAGGATAACATAGGATAATTTTTATCCGGATCGAGATTTCCAAGGAAATAATTCCATGGGTTCACATGGTTCCATTCGTCTATATACTAGCAAACAACAGGTTGACTTAATTTTCGGCACAGGGTAAATAGAATACTATTTATTCCGGCCAAGCAATGAGTTCCCATAGAAATTTTAAAAGCCAATAAATAATAAATAAAAAAACAATCGTACCTCGATGATACCATTTTGAAGGCTCGCGGCTGCATTTGAGTAACGCCATCTACATTGTCACATATCAGTCGTGCCACTGAGGAACCTTTACGAATAGTTTCCAGTTGATCTAAAAAAGTTAAATATGGCAATATCTGTGTTTTCTGACCCTCAGCGCGTTCATAAACCCTATTTCAGTTAACCCGGGTAGCCCTGACAGCAGGATAGGAAATACATTTCTTTACAGTACAGAATGAGACAGCATAAAAATCTAACCCGGTAGAGTGAGTTTTTAACGCTGCTCTAAAGAAGTTTGTTGCACTGCACCAGTTTGTTGATATCTGACAAATGTAATCAAACATTAGTTAGCACCGAGGGTTCCGTACCACCATTTAATTTACGTAATTAACAAACACAAACAAAAACAAAAAATGTGGTGTTAAGCTGTCACCCATCTAAAAGCAACAACAACTACACAAACACTATTTTGCTTACTTTGCTAAGTAACTGATCACTTAAATATCTTGAAACGAGGTGATATAATCCCGAATGCGTTCTCCACGTTTGGCGGTCCTGCGGGCACGTGATAAGCTGCAGTTTAAAATTCAGCGTACTTTGGCATGGCATATTCGACCATTTGCTCCAACATCAACCATCATAAATTCGTAATAAGCATTTACAATGGCCATTAAAACAATACTGTAAGTTTGTTTGTAATTTAAATTGTATGACCCAAAGTAGATCTTGTGTTATGGATACCAGACAACGGATACAAATACATATATTACTTTTTTTTTGTAAATACATACATATCATACATAATTACACCAGACTCGAGACAAGCAACACAAATGTTTATTGCATAAATGTTTGTCCTGTGCGGGAATCGAACCCACACCCTCTGCACAGCAGTCGGCCACACTACTAACTAGGCTAGTTTACTCTGATTCAAATACAAATGAATGTGAATGCTAGACGTTAAGCATCTTTGACCAGCACGTAGATGCTTGGCAAGCATTATTGATCGTCTAGGGAGCCAATAAGATTACACCGCGGCACAGAATAAGGAATCCCGCGGTCACTTGCACGTGTGAACTAACAACGACACTAGCGACCACACACCGGGTCAGAAAAGTTTTTTGCAATGTAACTATAATAATTACCTTTATTAAAAGCTATTTTTGAATCAGCGCCATTTTCAAAGAAGAACCTATCACCTCTGCGTAATTCAGTGAACTGCTTCTTGACAATGCTGTGGAAGGTAGGTCCAGCTTGAGTTCCAGGTACTTTCTGTTCTAGCGAGCCAGCGACGACAAGTTCCACATCGTTTGGAGATTTGTACAGTTTTTTTAGTTTCTCTACATTCTAAAATAATTTTTTGGTTAGGTATTAATTATGGTACTTAGCTTATAATAAATAGAATTTATTTTATATTTTTAAACTAAGAATAGTATATTTCGTACCCAGTTAAAAATGACGCTGTTTCATACCCTATAGAAGAAGCTAGTTTCGACGTGAGCTGAAGGCAAAAGCTTTTATTCCGAGGGTAGGAAAAGCCATTTTGTGCGAACGTTACTTTTTCTGCTACCTCAAAGTCCAATATATTCTTTATTAGAGTCTTTATTAAGTCTTTTATTAGAATGAATGACCATGCGACACGACGCGGCACTAAGCGGCCAGCATCATTTTGGCGGGTCTATCGGCCGACTGCTGGCGACGTCATATTTTTCTTCTACGGCCGCGCTAAAATTTTAACTGCACAAATCGAGTAAGAAATGCAATTTCATACGTATTGAGCACTGGGGTCTCAAAAAGTATGATTTTCGAAATTTTGTATGTATCGAATTTTGGAACTGTTAGTTGCAGGTGGTAAAAAAAATGACTTATTGATTCAGCCAGACTTTCATTCCCTAACTACTTTACCAAAAAAATCTGTTTAGAGAGTAAGTTATCGTAAATCGCTGCCCGCCACGTAAATTGATTATAAAGAAAAATAATAAAAATCATTTACTTTTTATAACTGTGTATTTTACCGACTCCAAAAAAAAAGATGGTTATCAAATACAACCCGTGTGAATGTAATATTCTTATGTTAGTTTCTAAACAGCTGTGCCAAATATGATACGATGTACGAGTATGTTTATTTGTCAGCGTATAAGGTATTGTTAGGGTTGGCATAAATATACGGAATTGATACGGGACGTTTAAGATCATATCTCTCGAGATTATAGCACGGACGCTAAGCAGGAAGAATTTCCACAGAATTTACAAAGAACTCACACAGATGCAATGACCGCTGTTATAGGGGAGCGCCCCGGCAATAAATTATGCGCGTGCAACAGAGACAAATAGGGTCCAGATGGATCGGGTAGTGTGCATGACGCTTAAATCCGAACAAGACAGTGGCCCGAAGAGCCAAGTGGCGCATCCATTGAGATGGAATATCCGTCCGCACGTGTAGTTAGCAAAAAGTTCTCTATATCTGGTATTCTCGTTGGAGAAAGTACCAGTTGAGAGATTCCATAGGTCAGAGCAAATTCATGAGCAGATATCCCTGCGTAGTTATTGTTTCGAGAACTGAGCCACCCACGATGCTGGGCGGTAGTTCTGCTGTGGAATATTGCTCTAGAACTTTGTCAGCAGCATTTAATTTGCGTTTAAACTCAGAAATATTGGGATCCTTATTATTGCGAGGCGTAGTCCACGCCTAATACAAAGTTAGATTCAGTATTTTAGCTTCTCTGCAAGACCTATTAAACTACGGTCGTTTTTTGACGCCGGCAGCCACTCACAAGTTAGGAATAAAACATTCCATAGATGTTGGCGACACGAAGTGAGATATTTTTTGCATTTAGGCACGAACTTAAAAAGATACAAATTTTAAAAATCAATAATAGTAATAGATAGTACAAATACGTGTCTCCACTCCAATTGCTTTACTTTACTTCGCTGTTATAAAAGAGAATTTAAATAAACTGCACTAGCTTACTACTACCTAAATTTAATTCTTTTGCCTCTATTTAATTATAAAATAAATAAAATAGGAATGGTGCAAAAAAAAATCACTACTATTTTCTTTTTAATTAAGTAATGATGGCGTATTCTAACGTTGAAAAAAAAGAGATGTTTAGTTAAATCTGTGTTATAAAAATTATGTAGGTATCATGCGGTGAGTGCCATGCCGCCATACGAAATTTATGGAAGCTAAACACATTTTTTTAATCCAGTTTATGTTATAAAACATTATTAACACCATTTAATAGACCTCGTGAAACACTTTTAGGATCAATAATAATCAGTATTTCGATATCGAGTATGGTTTAGACAGAATCGAGTGAGATCACTTAGCGTTTCCACTCTGTATATGTTTATCTTAGTATCAACCTCAATAAAAAAAATTATAAAAATTACATCGCCTTCGTAAACCCTCGAAATATTAAAAAATATACCTTACGCACATAGAATATTGAGGAAAGTGTTTTCTTCTACTTGAAGTTGAATGCCAAAAAAATAATTGTCACGTTTCTTTCCTGAAATCTTGAAGGCGCTGTAATTTTTTATATTTGTATTATGTTTACTAGAAGTTTTCTTACAAATAGTGTACCTACCTATATTATAAAAGTTGTTGCAGTTTAATATTATTACTGAATTATGCTTTGTTTTGTGAACTTTAGGATTCTAAAACATTTTTTTAAAGCATGATTCATAATTTTATGTGTAAAGTATCAAAAACACGAGTTCAAAATAAGCTATGCTTCTAATGCATAGTGCCATTTTTTTATTTTTTTTGTATACAAATACAATAACATATACACTAAATGTGATTATAATAATAATAATAATTGGAGATATCTCACAGCGCCATCTGGTCCCAATCTAAGCAAAGCTTGTATTATGGAAACCAGAAAACTAATATAAATTCTAAGAATACTTTTTTTTGTAAATATATACATATCATACATAAATATACCCAGACACAAATGTTCATCACACCAATGTTTGTCCAGTGCGGAAATCGAACCCACACTTTCTGCACATTAGCCGGTCACACTACCAACTAGGCTGTGAGGGAGTCACGTATATAATATAATAGTTTTACAATAAAATTTTGCTATTTATGAAACATGTTTTTGTTACTGATAACACCCGCAATTATATTGGGTTTATTATTATTGTTATTTAATAAAATTGAAAACATAATCTTTACTAAATAATTAAACAACATAAAATAAAAATATATATTTGAAACCCTCACAAAAAGTCCTTTTATTTGATAAATGTCACACGGTGCAGTTTGCAAAACATTTTAATTTTATAATTTGCCCCACATTGCTAATACAGGGACATAGGTCTAAAGTTTAATTTTTCGGTGGCAAAAGTGACAAAAATAACAAAATATTGTAAACGAACGCATGGAGATTGTTACAAATAATACTAAAATTTTGATATTTTTGACACCAATTCAAAACGAACGGATGACAGATGACATTTAATTCTGCATCACAAAACTAACGCGCCCTAAATATATAATTGTTTTCTTTCTAAATAGCTCTAAACTACAGTATATGTATGTCCTATGACATGAAAATGTTTATCACGGATGGTGTGTAAATGACCCGAACAAACGACACGAATAAAATTGATATCATAGACTCGGTACATGATTCTGAACACCTTAGCGTTGGATTTTTGCGTCGTTTTTTTTTACTGAAAATAACTCTAAATGATGATAATCTAATTAAAACATCTCACCTTACTAGAAATGTAATCTTTCATATCATCGAAAGTTTTAGGCACTGGTAAGCCGCAAGCAAAGCGCGCAGCTGCGTAACTTCCCAATCCGTGATCGCGACCTCGCTGAATATCTATAGCTCGCAAATCTTGACCATTATTATTATTGTCCCTGTAAAAACAAGTCATGTTTTCTTTGTGACCTTTTTGCTGTGAACTGCAGCCTACACTGCATTTTTGAGACATACAGAAATTTATACTCTTTTAATTATTAACTTTTGCGTCATAACCACTGACTGACCAATGATTGCCGGACGTAATTAATTATATATACGTGGCCGGTAAATTTTTTAAATGTTTTTTTTTTAATGTTTTTTGCGTTATTTATTTTACTATCTTATTCGGGTGAAGTTTATTTATAAAATGATTCCGTGTTTTCACTCCTTAGAAATTAAATTAATGAAAAATAAAATATAACTTTTTTAAATTGTCTTTGAAATTAAAAATGATTTTATATATTTAAAAATGTTAATTACGATGTTAAGGGAAATAATAAACATAAGCACAATAATTCAAAATATTTTAAGGGGCAAACGCAAAGGGTACATTTTTTTATTGTATCTTATAGATAAATAATGGATGTTTTTAAAAAAAAACAGTTCGCCGAAAAAACAAAGTTACCAACAAAGCTCAAAAAGTTAACAAGCTGAAGCGGCAATGGGCAGGCCACAATGATCGTCGAATCGGTAACCGATGGGGAAGAAAGGTTCTCGAGTGGCGACCTCGGAACGGAAGACGCGGCGTGGGACGGCTTCCTACCAGGTGGACAGACAAACTGGCTATAGCCGCAGGAAGCCGATGGGCGCGGGCGGCTCAGGACCTGCCGTTGTGGAGACACATGAGAAGACCTACGTTCAGGAGTGGACGTCTTCCAGCTGAAACGACAACTAGCGCAATTGCCGTATAAAATAATGAACCAAATAGCATAATTAAATTTTTTTAGTTCACCGCAGTACTTAAAAATAGCAATTAAATTTTTTTAAGAGATTTTTAGATAAAAATTCAGATATTTATTCAATCTTCATTGATCTCAGAATTCGGTTCGGTTTATTCGTTGTTTATTGCTCGTTAGTAAACGTCAATAAATATCTATTTAATGGCTGCGTTCGATAACTGTGTTCCAACACCATGGCATAAAGCAAGTGTAAAAAAATAATGGTAATAATTTAGTAATAACAATAAATTTATTATTTTGAGATATATAAATAAATTATGAGTATCTCATTTAAATAAAAACTCCGAGCTCTTACATTTTTGTTTTTTTTTTTTTAATCACAATATAACGTAAATGTATGAGAACTTCGGAGATTACGGTAAATTCATTTTGTATGTAAACATTTAAGGGCGTATTTAATGTTATCACCGGTGTCGTGACAGGTTCAGCTAAGTATTTGCCAAACGAGGTTATTCTAAATGAGTTTGTGATAACACAGACAATAGTCTAGTGTTCAATTCCGAACGAGTCTCATGATGAAAAACAGCTAAGTAGCTTATTAAATTTTGATGAGAATAACTCGATCACATTTAAATCGATACTACATAGAGTTGTGTGAAACACTCTTTTTTTCTTGTACCAAATACTGCAACAGCATCTATGTTCGAGATTGCTTTAAATAAGCTCTTGACCATTATCAATAGAACATAATGAAAACATATGTAAAATATACAGATTTAGCATTTTATGTATTTGTTGGTGATTAACTTAGTACCTACTTATAAAGACGGTTTAAAACCTCAAAAATGAAATGAAAGAATGTTATACCAAAATATAAATGTGTTCTATACAAATAAAATAACAAACTAACTGGCTGACTGCCATATTAACGCATAACTTAAACAACTGGGCTAACCTTGCAGTGTATTGCAAAATTCATTAGCTATAATAATAGGGGGAGTTATAATAGGGGTTTGAAATAAGAATTACGTGTTTCACCAAATAACACATAAATATTTAGAAATTGTGTGTAAACATTTAAAAGGTTTATTTACATAAATAGAAAGCTGACGAAAGTAAGCTGGTATTAAAATAAACTAACTTGAAGAGAAACGTTGTTACGCCTTCAGTCCAGTACTGGTCACTAGCACTAATTTCTTGGCCAGTAATTCCAATCGCCAATAAATTTAATGTAGAATCTAGTATTTCCGGTTTTGTAAACCAGTCACTCAAACGAATACTGCCATTGGATTTACGATTGTCGTTTATTAACCTGCAAGTTAAAATAGTATAAACAGTATAACAGTACGATTTGACAACAATAGAAATCAGTACGAAACAATTTAAATATTAAAAACATTGTACCTATGTTGTTGCACCCAGCTACAGCCTTTTGTAACCGCCCAAAAGCAGGCCAGCTGTATCATATTAGCCCATTGTCGTCCACTGCTGGACATAGGCCTTACCTAACTTTCTCCACAGCGTGCCACTCTGTGCCGCCTGTAACCAACGGCTCCCCGCTACCTTTACAAGGTCATCTGTCCATCTAGCGGGGGGGCGTCCCACGCTGCGCTTTCCGGTTTGTGGTCGCCACTCGAGAACCTTCTTCCCCCATCGGCCATTGGTTCTTCGAGCTATGTGCCCTGCCCATTGCCACTTCAGCTTCGCGATTCGGTGAGCTATGTCAGCGACTTTAGTTCTCTTACGGATTTCCTCATTCCTGATTCGATCACGTAGGGAAACTCCGAGCATAGCTCTTTCCATCGCCCGCCGAGCGACCTTGAGCTTTCGTATAAGGCCTATAGTTAGCGGCCACGTCTCAATGCCGTAAGTCATCACTGGCAACACACACTGGTTGAAGACTTTTGTCGTCAAGCACTGGGGTATTTGGGACGAGAAAATAGTACGCAGTTTTCCGAACGCTGCCCAACTGAGTGGTGTTCGGCGATTAACCTCTTTCTGGCAACTGGACCTACCTAATCGAACAGTTTATCCCAGGTATACGTATTCGTCAACAACTTCGAGTGTAGAGTTCCCAACAGTTATTGGAGTGGATGCTACATGGCCATTCGACTTGATTTTCGTCTTATCCATGTTCATCTTGAGGCCCACTCGTTTGGAAGCTCTACTGAGGCTTTCGAATATTGTGCTAAGTTCCTCCATCGATTCTGCCATAACCACAATATCATCGGCAAACCGAAGGTGGGTAATGTACTCGCCATTGGCATTGATGCAAAAACTGCCCCAGTCCAGAAGCTTAAAGACATCTTCCATCGCATTTGTGACCAGTTTCGGAGATATGACATCTCCCTGTCTCACACCTCTCTGCAATTGGATCGGTTTCGAGTTCTGATCCTGAAGACGGACTGACGTTATTGTTCAAGCATTTTAACACCTCGATATACTGATGATCAATGCGTCATCTCTGTAGAGCCTGTAGCACTGCCCATGTTTCCAACGAATCGAAGGCTTTCTCATGGTCTACAAACGCTAAGCAAAAGGGCCGATTATACTCTTCTGACTTCTGTATAATCTGCCGCAGCGTAGGTATGTATGTGGTCAACGGTACTATAGCCTCTTCGGAAACCGGCTTGTTCGGGAGGCTGGAAGTCGTCGAACTTGCGAGCGAGACGGTTCGGAATTACTCTTGAAAACAGCCTATAAACATGGCTCAGAAGCGTATGCTTGTTTGCAACTTTAGTGGTTTAAAAGACACCAGCCAAGTGCGAGTTGGACTTGTGCACTAGGGATTCCGAACACCAATACAATACTAAATCTTAGGCAAAAATTGATACAATGCAGAAAATGTACAGTCGACAAAGTTCGTGGTGTTCTACTAGTGATAGTTAAAGCAATTACGCGTAGTTGTAGTATCCAAGAGGTAGCCGGATGGCATGTGGTATCTGATCTCCCAAAGTGTTGTGGAACCGCCCTGTGCAACGCGAACTGAGCCACTTGACCTGGGGCAAGCTTGTCAGGCAGCCGCTTAATGATTGGCAGGCTTGTTCTTCATCACATACAGACACTGGAAACAAGTTGCCATCCGTCCCAGCCGGTCGGTTATCAATCCGTAAGAGTTGGAAGCCGGAAAAAAAATATTTTTCGAGCGGTAGCGAAAACTTAGGAAAATCAAACTTAAAATCATTGAAATCGGATGGCATTTGTTTTTTGAGTCTTGTATGATGTAAAAAACTATATGCACAAATGCCATCGCTTTGCCATGAAATTTCGCGGAAATTCGTTCGTTCACGTTTGAAAACATTTTCATTTGCGTGTATTCCAATTTGACAAATCCACAGGGGGATGAAGTTTCATGGCATTACAAAATTGTTTGCATATATGCGCTCGACGGCTACGCTAGCTCCGCCTACGGGAAAAACCTGCATAAACGTGTAACCGGCAGAGGTTCATGTGCTCACGTTGCACAGATATCTTTGCTTCTTTTTATTTAAAAATAAATATTATACATTTTTTTATTACCACTAAGGTGGCAAACAAGCTTACGGTCCGCCTGATGGTAAACGGTTGCAGATCCTTCAAAAATATTATAACTTCTTTCCTGAAGAACTCTATGTTGTAGTCTTTAGAGAAAACCTTGGCAGGGAGCTCATTCCACAACCTAAGCGTTCACAGGAGGAAGTTTCTCTAAAACCGCACTGTACTTGACCATTTAGGTTCTAAGGTGTGAGAATGAATTCCCTGCCGATGGCATGCGGTGCGATGATAGAAAGTAGCTGTGGGCATCATTTCGTACAATTCCTCAGAATACATCTCATTATCCAAGCCGTAGAACACGCACAGGGAGGCATAGTCTCTCCTCAGACTTAAGGGTTCGATACGGCTTGTGAGTTTGGGATCGTCGACGATTTTCACAGCCCGTCGTTGAACCGAGTCAAAAGTTTAAAAAATCCCTTAAAAATACAAAAATATTACTTACTCTAGTTTCTCTACAATCATAGAATGAAAATCTCTGAAAGCAGCTGTTGTGAATTCGTTAAAAACAGATGGATTTGCGTTAGAAGAATAATCATTTACATAGCCCTTAGCATCCGGGTAGATTAATTTGCCTTTAACCATGTTTTTATAACCTGGTGATAAAGGTAAACTTGTATTAAAGCTTGTGTGCAATAGGCAGCATAAAAATGGTCAAGTGTGTGTCAATAGCGCATGGACTTAGGGTGCCGCAGAAAGCAGTTTCGTAAGCAATTAAAAAAAAGTTTTGTTTGAAACAATTTTCATTAAGTCAAAGTATTTATGAAGCTCTTTTACCATTTTTTAGAGTTTTTAGAAAAAGAGATGTAATAGGTAGGAGAATAATAGACATTTTGGAAAAATAACTGCTTAAAAACCTAAAATTAATCCTTAAATCCTTTAAGGGACACAATGACTCCCACACTGTAAGGTTGCTTCATCATGTGACACACGAACGGTGTCTGACCGAATGACATGACGAAACTGTAAAAAAATCCCATTTTGCCATCTGGCTACGGAACCTAAAATAAACCGGTTTATTGCATTTCATACACGTAGGAAGAAAAAGAATTATTATTTCTTTAATAATTTTAGATCCCACTGTAAAACGTACAGAATATTCAACTCTAGAAGCTAAAAACTCGTACCTTCGAAAAATAAGACCTATAAAAGCAATCCAGCAACATCCTAGCCCACGTGGAAAAAAAGCCACCACCTATCTGTTCAATCTATGTACTTAAAGGACAACAAACTTTTCTGGGACCTTATTCGGAAAAGTTTCGAACTATTCAAACGCTGGAATTCCAGAGAAAAATGTATGCAAGTTCAGTCACGGGCTTCGAGAGGTAAGTCAGACATCCATACGTTTTTCTCTCGAATTCCAGAGTCCGAATAGCTCGAGACTGTTCCCAATAAGATCCTTTGCCGTTTTATTTTAAATATTTTTTACAGAACTGTATGCCGGTTCATAAAACCTATTTATTATGAAATTTCATCAGAATCGATGTACCTACCCGTAAAGATGTTGATGAAATTATGAGGGGTCCGATTTCACCAATTGCCCGATTATTTCAAATTAAAGATAGCAAAAAACTCTGTCATTGAGCAGTTTATTTCAGTGCTTGCAGTTATTTTTCAAGGATAGAATAAAGAAGTCTATATTAAAATATTGTTTTATAGACTTAGTTGATTTTCTGTTATACTCCGTTTCATATGGCATAGTGCGCGTGATAGGTTCAGCCACGCCAGATTTTGTTGTTATTACATTATTTAAATTAATAATAACTCACCAAGAATAATAGTTAGGTATCCGTAGTAGTTAATGCGTCAAACAATCGTCATCCCAGTATGGGTTCAGCCACGCCAGATTTTGTTATTAGTACATTGATTTAATCATTAATAACTCACCAAGAAGATTATGCAAGTATTCGTAGTAGTTAATGCGTTGAACAATAGCAATGAGGATGCGACGAGCCTCTTGATACAGTGTCTCGTCATTCCAATGTGGGTTCAGGTACGCCAGATAATCAGCGATACGATTATGTTCTCGTAGCAGAATAAGCGTCAGCATAGCTAAATGAGGATTTTGGTTTACACGAATCTCACCTGTAAGAAATAAATGAATAACATGTAGCAGCTTACTAGCATCATCTTTAGATATTGTTATTCCTATTTGTGCAAAGTGTTTTCAATAATGTTGAAACACTTGGGGTACTCATCAGAGCGAAGCGGTACTTCACCTCGGGGTAAAGGTTTCTGCTTAACAAGTCGTAAGTCCGGCCCCATATGGAGTACTGCAGCTATCTCTGGGCGGGTGCATCAGCTTGGTTCTTTTGACTTACGTCAACGACGGGCTAAGAAAATCGTCGACGATCCTAAACTCACAAGCCGTATCGAACCCTTAAGTCTGAGGAGAGACTTTGCCTCCGCGTGTAAAATGCGGTGTCTTTTGGGGAATTGTTCGAAATGATGCCCACGGCTACTTTTATTTATCCCCACACCTTAGAACCTAAATGGTCACGTTTAGAGCTGTTTCAGAGGAACTTCCTCCCGCGAGCGCTTATGTTGTGAATGAGCTCTGTACAAAGGTTCTTTCTAAGGACTACAATTTGGGGTTCTTCAAAAAAGAAGTTATTAGATTTTTGAAGGGTTGGCAACGTGCGAGTGATGCACTAGATGTTGCAAGCGTCCATAGGCTGCAGTGACAGTTAGCTTGTTTGCCACTTTAGTAGTATAAAAAAATGTTACGGGTAGGTAACTTAACCTTTTATTACGACATTTAACTATTCAACACTTTTTAGGGAAACGAGATAAAATCTTATGTACGAAGGCAAAGAGGCACCAAGAAATCTAATGTACCCTTACAGAGGGGTAGGGTGGTTGCCAAACAAGGCCAAAATCGTTCTTACATTCTGAATGAACGATGCTGCATCATAATGTGGCGGCAATTGGCGTAGGTTCGATTCGCGCAGAGTGCAAACATTCATGTGATGATCATTTGTGTTTGTAATGAGTCAAGGTGTTTTTTTTTCTATGTATAATATGTATGTAGTATTGAATAATGTATTTTTTACTAACCAACCACTTCACTCCTGCGTGATAAGTGTATCTGGACGAAGTTGGGTTTATACATGTCCTATACATCGTAAATTACCAGCTTTAAAGTAATAACTGGAAAGAAAATACCTAGGACAGAATAATATACCCGCCTAGAATTTCGTTGAATGACCAGTCCCTATATGTCTCTGTGGCACGCGCATAAATATTTGACGTCGCGCTCGCACAGATGCGATGACCGACCGCTGTCATCAGTAATTACTACCATTTGACCACTGAACACAGTCTAAAAAGTAAAAGGTCAATGTTCGAAAGTCTTTGTGCTTCGCGTCCGTGCTATAATATCTGACAAACTCTAAGAAGTCAGTTAGGATTGGACAGACTCATAATAAAGTAAGGTACCTTGCCGTGTTCTTCCAAGTACCTACAAACCGGGGTTAACTTTAAACAATATTTGTTGTGCCTTCCAGAAATCGAACCCGGGTTTTTTGACATATCATTAATCGTATAACCAATCCATCGCTGATATTGGAATAGGTTGTATGCCAGTTTCCAAATTTTTTCGCGATACTCATAATTTCAAGATAATCCTTACTTTTGTGACTTTAATTATTTGATTGTTTACAATAATAAAAGTACAGTTTTAAAATTATTTTTAAAAAATAATAGGTAACAATAATAAAATCAAAAGACAGAATATAATAAATCGTTACAATACACACTACTATAACAGTTAGCACTACTGCTGATACTATAGCAACTTACCGGACAAGTAGCAGATTTTAGTGGTAGCAAAATTTGGACATCCCCCGTTGGGGTTGTTTGGCGGCCATTGTTCATTTTTTCGTTCTACTGTTTTGAGCCTACCACCTTCGCCGTCTCGGAGTTCAGTAGCTCGATCTGATGTAGTTCCGTACAGCAATGATAAGTCCATAAATGATGAAGTTCCTGTCAACTGTGAACATGAACAAATGATTTTTGTGAAGGGATTACATAAGTAAAAAAAATAAATAGATTTATCCTCTGATAACTTTCAATTCATAAAGTAGAATTACTCCGATTTTGACCTCTATTTTCTAAAATACATAAATAAATTAGGTAAGAAAACTATACAGTGCTTCTGATTCAGTACAGTGCGGTTTCAGAGAAACTTCCTCCCGCAAACGCTGGGGTTATAGAAGAGCTCTATGCCAAGGTTTTCTCTAAGGACTACAGTATGGGGTTCTTCAAAAAAAGCTATAAGATTTTTGAAGGGTCAGCAACGCGTGAGTATTGCCCCAATGGTTGCAAGCGTCTATAGGCTATCATGACTGCTTACCATCAGCCGAACCATGCGCTTGCTTGCCACCTTAGTGATAATATTGATTTCCAGGATTGTTAAAACACCTTCTGAAAATCTGTTGCTAGCTTTACTACTATTGGCATAATACCTGTTCAGCTGGAACATCGGCTGGTGTGCATCCTACGTCTTTTGAAGTAGTAGTCCTTACAAAACGGAAGTTCATGCATTCATCTCCTCTATGTGCGGGGTCATTGTGTGGAACCAATAATGGCGCGCATACTGTGTTTGTGGACACATTTGCTAGTGTCCCATTACGGCAACATGTTGTAGGTCTATTTTCTAGAAGAATAAAAATTGTAGATTAATAAATCATATTTATACATACTTATATTAAAACTGTAAGTGACAAATTTATATTTAAAATATTTCCAAAAAATATAGATTGTGTTAATTCTCGGCTATGTTGTTAGCAGTGACTGCCTGCCGACCCAAGGGGCGTGGGTTTGATCCTCGTTTCGAAAAAACATTTATGTGATGAACATTTATTGGTGTTTTCTACGTAAGTATAGGATACTGAGGATTTCACACATTTATTGGGCCTTTTTTGGTTTTGCTCACCTCAGCCATTATATACTGGCTGCAGGGGCACAGGAATCCTCTACCTTACTTAAGAAGGAGGCATAGGACATAATCCACCACCACTGGCCCAGTGCGAACTGTAGGACTTTCGTTGAGCTATTGGCCACTCGACTGACAGAGTTTTTAAGCGGCCCATAAGGCCTCTGACTTGGCTCATTATAATATGACAACATTCAGAACCGTCGTCGGTTTGACTTGCCCTCTGAATCATATATAGATACTTTATCTTTGTTTTAAAGCACTTAAAAATAACTAAAATACTAAAACTAGAATAACTAAAAAGCCGACCAAGTGCGTTTCGTACACGCATTGAGTTAGGGTTCCGTAGAATGAGAATTATTGGGATTAAGGATTTATTTCAAACCGCCTGCAGCGGATCATATCGTACCGCAAAATTTTTTCTACATCGCGCTATCAAAGTTTCTTCGGCAGTTCAGCATATATAGAAACCGAAGTGCAAGTTAAGTGGACCACGGCGGTCCCCAGGCATAACACCTCGCCCGGCAGAAGATCTCCTCTTTACCATCGCTTTGTTGACCCCGACATGATCAGTGTTTAATCGTACGCTTCGCATCACAGAGCTTCATCAGGACCTATCGCAGCACTTCAGCGCTTCCTAGTTCCTGTAGCTTCTCTCCGGCAACGCTACACGTTGTATGTTAAATAATATGTTACTATTAATTAATATAAGTAAAAAATACCATACCTGTTCGATTTCGAGCTTGTTTAAATGCTATGTCATGAGCTATTATTTGACCCCACTGCATAAGAAGCAAACTGTAATCCTTGTCAAAAATCGGTTTGTCAGGGAATAAAGTAAGACTTATCTCACGAGCAAGTGGTAATGGCTTCCCTGTTTCAGAAAGTGGAAATGAACTTAAACCTGTAAAAAACAAATAAATTTTAAACAACTAATCTATAAAGACGAAATCTTACTCACAAAGCTAATTTTTATATAATCCCAAAAAGGTTGTGTATATTTAAACCAAATATCTTTTTAACCTCTAACGGAAAAAAAGGGTTTGAAGCATTTGTCTGTATATATGTCTATGGAAACGTGGCAGTCAGATGGAGGAACCGATTAAAATATGTTTTTTACAGGATGGTCTAATCGAGATGCTTCTTAGACATACCTTATATTAGGTGGTCTAAAAAAAGGAAGCTCCTTAGGGTATCAATGGATCATAGCTGCGCGATGGATATTAATATCACTTCTGCTTATTCGTTCGACTATACATTTGATCCATAACGTAAACACGATGACACTGAACTTATATGACAAACTTAATCCGATGCTGCAACCAAAACTGTCTGCAGCTTGCCTAACTCCTAGAAAGCTTACGGCTGATATATCGTGTTTAGGCTTATTGTGTGAGCAAGATATTTCTGTATAGTAAAACTAAAGGAATTCAGGACAAAACACATATTGTGGACTCTAATAGTTGGTATTCGCCGATTGTGAACCGACTTTTATGAGGGTTATCTTATTATGGAAACTAGGGTCAGGTTAACAAAATGTGGTTCCTTGAATTATGGTTCCAAATTAATGGCGCGGTGTTTGTCTTGCATCTGTTATTTAAATTAAATACAGATATTTTTTTGGTTAGATCATATCTAGTGTATATTGCAAATTTCATAATGGACAAAAACATCGAACAAAGACTTTGTCTTAAGTTTTGCGTCGCCAATTCGAATTTCGTGTTTGAAGTCACTGAAAATGTTGCAGGAGGTTTACGGTGAATCGACTTTATCAAAAACACGTGCGTATAACTGTTACAAAGCTTTCGAAAGCGGTCGAGATATAATGAAAGATTCGTCTCGCTCTGGTAGGCTGTCAACGTCTTCAACTGTAGTTAACATCACAAAAGTGAAGGAAATAGTGACTGAAAATCCGCTGAATTTTCTGTGTCTCACGAGTCGATCCATACCGTTATTAATAATCACTTGTGTATGAAACATGTTGCCGCTCGGCTAGTCCCAAAAGACCTGAATTTCCTCCAAAAACTCAATCGCATGAGAGTCGAGGAAATGCCAGAATGAGTCATTTCCGACCCAACATTTATAAAACACAAACATTGATAATGTTGACAAACAAACTAGCCGACAAACTTCGGAGTGGCGCCGTCCAACTGAACCGAAACCGAAAAAACCACGCCAAGTGTCGCGGTGTTGTGCACTCGGGATTTTTGCGGTCAATAAGAAGAAGAGTCAAACGGTAAATAAAGAATATTATTTGCGCGTTATGCAGCGTTTAATAGAGCGAATTCGACGAAAAAGGCCAGATTTGTGAATAGAAAATTCTTGGATTTTGCACCATGATAATGCTCCTTCGCACAAGGCCATCATTGTAAACGAATTTTTGTACGAAAACTCAACAAATACCATCGAGCAAACAGCTTATTCACCGGATATGGGTCCAGCCGACTTGTTTTTTTCCTAAACTCAAATTACCACTTTGTGGCACCCGTTTTTATTTGGTAGTTTTTAATTTATTAATGATGGCTCATTCTAATGTTGAAAAAAAAAGACATGTTAAAACTGTATTATCAAAATTATTTAGGTAACATGCGATGAGTACCATGTTGCCATAATAAATGTATGGAAGATGAAAACACCAAATTTTTAGATAGATCCAGTTTATCTTATAAATACTTTCAGGATCAATCATCAGTCCTTCGATATCGTGTATGGCTTAGAAATAATCGAGTGGGATCACTTAGCGTTTCCACCCTACATAGATTAAACCGAATTAAGCTTTATTATAAAAGAGATACCTAATTTGGTAGATTTGTAAAAAAAATTAAAGTAATTGAGTTTCTTGCCCTAACAGTTAAGACGAAGTCGCTGCCATAAACTGGTAACATTTTTTGTCACTTTGTATGCCTAAATATATGATATATATTACATCTATCACATTAACGATTGTTTTATCAATTTGAATTTTGAGTACGTTTTGGTCGTGTTACCATTTATACCAAATAAAAAAAAACAAAATTTTAGATTAGGCACAAAGACTAGGGTATAGTATCACACTTCATGTCGCCATACTAAATGTATGGAAGCTAAAAACATCAAATTTTTGGATAGATAGAGTAGGCACAAGGACTAGGGTATAGTGCAACAAACTTTTTTGACCAGACGGTCAAAAACCAAAACTACAGTTGCCATATTGAAATGGTGTGAGTGAACTTTCAACGACACTAGCGACCAAGTCAGAAGCTCAGAAAACTTACCCATAAAACGTAATTGATTACTTACGGGACATATTATAAATCTATTTTACTTCAGTTACATTGTATCAGAGCAATGTATCAGAGAGTGTTGTGGCGATGGGCTCACCAACCGTCACTGTAATATGGCTGTGTAATCAACTTCGGGTAAAAAAGCCGTGACGTCATTAATACAGATCTTACCATCTTCATAATTGTTAGGTATTAATCTTCTAAATGGGGTTCCAACTGCACCCCATTCCGGTTTCTGCAAATTGTTACAAGATCCATCAATAGTTCGATACTTAGTATTATTGCAGCTACGAGGACTCAGGTTTCTACACGTGTATGCTGTAGATGATATAAGAGATCTGTAAAAGAAAAAATACGGTGCTGTTAAAGATATTATACCAGAATTCAATATTCTAGAATTACAGTCTGAGAGTTTGAGAATACAAACGCATAAAAATTCAAACTGACTTAAAAAGGAATTTTACTCAAAGATTTCTGGAAATCTAACAACAAAATAACAACTCGTTAACTTGTTTCTTCAGAAATAACATTTCCAAGAAAACATTTGCTACGTACGAACACACACATAATAATAATAATATTAATAATAAAGACACTTTAGAACCGAAATGGTCGCGAACAGTGCAGTTTCAGAGAAACTTCCTCCCGCGAACGCTTGGGTTGTGAAAATAGCTCCTGCTATCGTTTTCTCTAAGGGTTACAGTATGGGGTTCTTCAGGTCAAGTTATTAGATTTTTTGAAGGGTCGGCAACACGCAAGTAATACCCCTGGTGTTGCAAGCGTCTATAGGCTACGGTAACCGCTTACCATCAGGCTGACCGTAAACTTGTTTGCCACCTTAGTGGTATAAAAAAAAAAACATTATTGACCGGATATAATATAGGAATTTAGTGCACAAAAACTAGTCGCTACATTCACTTTAAATCAGTAGTTCCTATATTCTAAAAGAAAAAGGAGGAGTCTTTTGTTAATAAAAATATAGACAAGAATTCTAAAAATGATTTTTTGATTTTTTTTTCTCTTTAATATTTTAGACATTGGCTAGTTACAATTATGTAAATATATAATTTTCTACTTACGTGTAGTTTGCTTGCACATTTTGAAATAGTAAATGTGTTACTGTATATTGTAGTAAAAATATTTTAAAAACCAAAATATTCATAATCGATGCTTTTTTTATAATCGAAGTTTAAAAAAAATATACATTTAGCAAGACCTACGAGTTATTAAAAACTGCTCATCTTAAAATTAATCACCTCTTTTAAATGCCAAATTAAGTAAATAAATAAATTAGCACAGCTGTATTGGGTACTGTACGTAATTGTTGCTCTGTTAGATGAGTGTTGAGTGTCTGAAATTCTGAGATAATTAAATAAATAAAATTTCAAGAACGCCTTTATAAAATATGGTGTTTTTAGGTCGGTCCGTTTAATGATCTAATGCCCCGCTGCACTCCCGAGATAAATCCTCTAACGAGTCGATCTCGAGATGAATTAGGACTAGACTAAAGTTCCCCCTCATATCTGTCCGCCAGCCTTATGGTCAAATTTACTTAAAACTTCGTTCACAAGCTATTCAATACAATGAATAAAAAAAATTTTTTTTTGCCCTTAAATATTTGTTTTACTAAATTTAATTATTTATTTTTAAAGTGACTATTTAACTAAATATTCTGTGAATATTTTAAGCGTCTACCTGTTGTCGTTATCAATATCGAGCAAATAAATTACGTTTGTTATATGGGAGCCCCCTTAAATATATATATTATTCTGTTTTTTAGTATTTGTTGTTATAGCGGCAACAGAAATACATCTTCTGTGAAAATTTCAACCGTCTAAGTATCACGGTCATACGGACGGACAGCGAAGTCTTCGTAATAGGGTTCCGCTAATTACCCTTCGGGTACGGAACCCTAAAAGTACTGACTCATCATCGCTGGGTCCAAATTGCTATGGAATTCATTATATTGTAAACATTGTTAAATATATTTCTTTTTTTGAAATCCCTAAGGCCGTGAACTGCGTGCAGATGCGTACTGGACGCTCAAACGTTTAGGAACTGTTTTAAACGTAGCTGAAAAAAGGTATATAATTTAAACTTGATAAGGAAGATTTCATAAGGAGTGATTTATCTGGATACGTAACGGATTTTTCAAAATTCACACCTAAACAGTGAAGGGGGGAACAAATTTTTTTTAATTGTTTTATGCTTATAAAGCACTCAGAATAGAAATTATAAATTTCGAGAAGGGTTTTATTGTAGTTTTTGTGGGCACTTTTGAAATTTAAGCTGAAAGGTGGTGAAAAGGGGTAATTTTTGAAGTATGTTGGTTGACTACAGAACTGTGCAAATCTTATAGTCTATGTGAGTGAAGCCGCGGGCGAAAAGCTAGTAATTCAACATTTATCAGTTTTAATGCATGTTTGTTCTTTGAGTAAATATAATGTACCTAAGTACAAACGTCACGTTGATTATATTCATATAGAAAAATATATAAAATGACAGCTCACATATTACCAACTGAAATGTATTTTTGTTTGCTTTTTATATTGTACTTACAATTAAACAAATAAAATAAATAGTTGAGTAGATGGTCTTTGTTATTCGCAAATAGTAATATTTTTTTTTGACCTTGTTTGTGGGATCAATTTAAATTATGTCTAATGTTTTTTATGTTACCTGTTGGTTATAAATAATGTAGCATATCCGTCAACTCATATCAGAAAAAACTGAAGAATATTTTTGACAAAGGACAAAAACATGTTTTTTACCCTAAAATACCGTTGATTTAATATTTCTGAAAAGATTATCAGTTTGATTGCGGGTGAAGGGAAATCAATCGGGATATCGATATGAAGTCAGAAGAATCGGCCAATTTGTTCTAAAGATATTGAATTCCCAAAAATAGCCTACATTATCATCATTATATACATATATAGTCTATTTAACCCTAAGCGTGTTTTTTTAAATGGATTTTCCGGCACGTACTACGCTTCTGGCATTGAGAAAGAGGTTTTGAGATCTGAGTAAATCAAAAAAAATACTATGATTCAATGTAATCGATTCTTTCGATTTTATACGGATTTGGCCAAATTTTGGTCGTGGGGAAATTGTATGTTTTGACTCCTGACAGTTAAAACAAGCAATTATCAACAAGTGAAACAAGTAAACAACTTAGTTCGATAAACAAGCTCGTAGCGTTTATATTCTTGGAACGATTCGCATTGTTTTTTCTATTAATTGAACTTACAATAAGTTATCTTTATAAAAGGTTTCGTCTTAATATTTCTCTCAAACAATTATACAAAATTTGTTACCTTTTATAAGCCCAATGCTATAGAAAAAAAGAGCAATAAAAGAATTTTTTAAAAACTTGCTCTTCTTAAAACATTAGAATCATATAAATATTCATCCAACCGAAAATTGTACTAAAAAGTAAAAAAAAATGTTTCAAAATCAATATAATAAAAATTATATCAATAGGCAATTATTATAGCAATAATTAAGCAATTATAAGCAATAATTTATAGGCAGTCACTGAATTTTTTTTTATCTGATGTTTTTGTTTACGATTTTCGCGTAAGATACTGACAAATACAAACATTAGACTATTAATATTTCTTAAAAATGGGCCAGGAAGACCAATATTTAATATTTTCGGAAGGATTTTTTTGTAAAATTGTTTGTCGGAATATTTTGGAAAGGTTTAACTTTTGGACAGTAGGTCGTAACGTAACGTTTGGACTGGAATTGCCCCATACTATTACCCCTTAACGGCTCCGCCACTAATTTCCAGATCACCCTGTATATATTCTACAAATGTTTGTCATTGGTTTGTTATCTCGATTTGTACATGTTTCTTAAATATTTATTAATAAACATTATTGGACATTACACACAGCGCCGTCTGGTGGTTCCAAATTAAGCAAATCTTGTACTATGAATGCCTTGCAATGGGTATAAACAAATACTAACATACTTACTTTTTTACAGACTGAAGACAAACACAAATGTTTAGCATACTTCCATGTGCGCGAATTAAACCCTTGCCTCCCGGATTGGCATACAGTACTACTACCATCTGAGCCGCCGTTTAGTCAAATAACCTTACATTTGTACTTCGGATTGCAGACAGTAAATCCTCCACAGAGCCGCCATTTAGTCATTGCAGGTCGTTAGATTATATATTCTTTACGTGGCTTGGTTAGCCTAGAACCTACTGGCATTCTCCCGGGTACTTTTGAGGGTCACACGATTGCCGCACTGCAGGCAGCTTGCGTAGCAACACCCTTGATGCCCAGTCATTTGTTTGTTGATATAAATAGTTTTTTTAAGACTTTCTTTTAAAAAAAGCTGCAAATAATGCGTCAAATCGCACCTCTAACGTCAAAACAAACACGTTTCTATTCATTGGCTACGGTCGGTGACTAACTAGGCACCAAGTGTCTAGTGTGGTCGGTTGTTGCCGGATGAATCGCTAGGCTCTGGTTCTAAGCAAGGCTATTGTGCAGTGCGTTTGCAGACTAAATGACAAAAAATAAAAAAAATATGATTAAAATCATCTTTTATTAGTTTTCATGACAAGTTTTTTTCAAAATTTACATCAAATCGGTGAATACATATATTATCTACTGCACAATTATGAACAGAGAAATCCAATACACAATAATTTTAATGAATCATTTTAAGACTTAAGTGTTTAATAACTCGTGAAAATGAGGTGGAAACTCTTTGGAAACCTGGAATATTGATTAAATTAAAAAAGAATTTGAATGTCTTTTGTTTGCAGTTTGTTGAAGCATGTTGTCGAAAATGAATAAAATTTAATTGCATGCGGTTTTGAAAAATTTCAGTATGGCAAAAAGCTAATCAAGATTTACAGGATACTTTAGGTGCAAATGTTCCATCAAATTCTACAGTTGAACGTTGGTGCTTCGAATTTAAATGCAGAAAAATATCCGCCAAAGACGATCGACCCTCGCTCGGATCGCCCAACAATGGCAGTGACTGAAGAAATGGTTAAAAAAGTTAAAAAAATTGTTTTAGCAGATCGTCAATAATACTTTTTATAGCCGAAAAAACAAATATGTCGACTGATAGTAGAGCATAGCATTTTACATGAATGCTTATGATAAAAAAGTTACCACACGCTGGGTTCCCAGAATGCTTACCAATGCACAAAAACAAATGAGACTGGAAATTTCTCGAGCTTCTTTGAACATGTCAGAACAAGATCCTTAACATTTCTTAGCTCTATTTATATAACCATGGATATAACGTGGCTGCACGATTATGATCCAAAAACAAAATTACAGTTTATGACCTGGAAAAATTGAAAACGAGTCGTGCAGCTTGAAAGATCAAAGGCTCTCTTTACTCTCTGGGATAGAAATATCTCGACAATTACTTTTACTGGCTGTTTGTATGCAGCAGAAATAAAAGAACTGAGTAACAAAATTTGTGAAAAACGGCAAGGCAAAATTTTTTTTTGTTCTATCTAGATAATGCCCTGGTTCACAGGTCTGACGTTATTATGGCTGCAATCCAAGATACTGATTTCGAAATACTTGGGCATCCTCCATTTCACCCAACCATGCCCCCAGTGATTTCTATCTAATTCCGTTAAAGGATTATTTGAAAGGACAGAGATTCGAAGATAATGCAGCCGTAGTCGCTGCAGTACTAGAATTTTTAGATGTGCGGGATGTTTTTTAAGAAAGGAAATTAAAATTAAAAAAAAAAAAGGAATTTCAAAGTGTATTATGCTGAAATGCGACTATAGCGGAAAACAAAATTACATATAATAAAACTTACTGACAACATACGCATTTTATTGAACGTTCTACGTAGATCTTACTATTATAGTAACAATCGATGACTGAAATGAAGTGAATACAGGCTAGAAAACTGATTTCAGTTCTACTTACAATGTGAAAGTGTCTAAATATAGTAAAAATAATTACACATTTTTATATACAATACTTTGAAATGTATTTTGTTCCATGTTCCATTAGACATGACGCCTTTAAATTTTCATTCAATCACAGTTTTTGTAGATAACAATACATTATTTTCAACAACCTTTATAACAACCAAATGCAATACATGCTTTATATTGCACAAGTGGTGGAAAAATATGCAGTTCAAGATTTTTTAGCACTAAATACAATAAAATAAAAATCACTCAATATGCACTTGTATCTTCCGGCTACTAAATATGCTGCTACCAAAACTGTTCTGTTTTGACAAACCTTATGTGACTGCCAGTCTCGATGGAAAGGAGTGACAGTCAGTCTGTTCTATTGTCGGTAAAGGGGCCTCTTGGGAGGGAAATTTAACCTTGTATCCACTGCAACTATTCTAGAACTAATTTGCAACAAATACCAAATACCTATAACCCGATAGAAGGGTGTTTTTGCTTAAATTCCGGACTTCGGACTATACGTTTCTCCATGAATGCTAGTCTTGTTTCGGCCAGCTTTCAAGAGTGACTTAAAGGGGCCTGTCGGGACGAAATGGCAATTTTGTCAGAAAATGACCGGATTGGAGCCTGGCTGTGTTATTCACAAAGAACGGTTCACAGTCCTGGTCTTCAGGGTTTTGACGAGATGCACTTGAGGGCTCTTCTACTTCCCAAAACCGCTGAATCGCTACAGCGAGAGAGAGACCCACACAAGTTATAGGATCCGGGGAATGTACAAGCACTAGTGGTTGTGCAAGTCAGCCGGGAGCGCGACCAGTCCACCTGGCTGAAGAAATTTCCCTGCTCCCAAAGTCAACATGCCTAGGACATCAGCACCTAAGATCATATCTATGGGTCCTGGAACATGGAAGCTAGGATCAGCAAGGGGCAATCTCGAAGTCAGTTGCACAATACCTGGAGATAAGCTGACCTGATGATGATTATCTAATATATTTTCTAAAACAATGGCCGATACAAAAATACGCAGGCGAGGCAAATTATGGAGAGAAACAGTGACTGAAACCTGTCCTAACAACCCCGAAACCGAAATTCCGAAAATTCATCGCACAAAGTCAGCCCCTGGATTGAGTCTCAACATTAATTGGTCCACTAACAAATCTCCGTGAGCCAGAGTCCATAAGCGCACTAAAGTATAGGCTAGATAGCGTAAATACACAGTTTAGGGGCAATAATATGATTTGAAGGGTCGAAAAATATATGTTATAAAACTTGATTTTGTCTAGTGCACTAGCTTATCTTATTTCTTTTTATTTACGGTTTTTAGTTTTAAATTAAATCTAGAAGTGTAAATGTCGTAAGTCCACTACTTGTGCAAATAAAACGTGTATTGCAGTATGTTGTGAAAGTTCATAATTAACATCATTATAATTTGTGGCATTAGCTTAATTTTTTTGCAAAAAGTCTTAAAATGTGACTGTTTACATGACGGTAAAAACGTTAAATTCCATGATAATGCAGTCAATTTGCGGAATGGTAGGGCAATCAACAGCGGGGCGTAGTGAGTCATTGCAAAATGTTCGTAATAACTAAAAGCTAATTTCTGTAAAACTACTTAATTAAATATACTACTAAAAATCATTACCCAATTAGCCTACGTTATTATTAATGAAATTCAAATTTCTCAATTAATTTATTCCATAATGACATCTTGTAATGATGTTTTTATATTAGTAAAGACAAATTAGGGCTAGGTTGTGTAATTGGTGGCGGGGCTTAGACCTATTGGAAAATGTTCGTAGTGGTACAGATAATAAAATCTTTGATTATCTTCTCCTAAAATTTGGTACACATTGCATAATATTACATTTTAACTTATGTGATGTTAGTATAACGAAAAGGTTAACATTATAAAACAATTAAAAAAATATCTTTTATCTACACTAATATCATAAAATTCAAATTATAATCTTAAAAACAAGTTAATATTGACAGACTTCACAAACGCAATACCAAAATATAAAAATAGAATCATATTATAACACTATTTCTCTAACAAATTAATGTTATAATCCAATCAATACGATACAGGATAAAAATCAAACCAGATTCCATAATTATTTTTTATGGGTGGGGCGCCTGCTAAAGCGCATGCGGGTGCAAGTTCTTGGTGTCATTCATACGTTTTGTTGTTCTGAATTTCGTGGATTTTTGTCTATTTTGCTTAAAAATGTCCGATAATAGTAACTATGTAGAAAATTTTAACCTGCCTGATATTTTAGATTTGGCGATGGAAATGTCTCATAATCTATTACCAGGAAAGTCGAAAAAAATATATGATAAATGCTATCACGACTGTATGGTATGGACAATGCAAAAAAAACCTAAATCGTTTTTCTTACTCTTTGATCTTTTATTTGAATACCAATGTATGAGAGCAGATAAATTAGTGTATGAAACTGCACATAACTAGGTATTAAAATACTAGTGTGATACTGTTAAAATTTGTGTTTGAAACCCCTTTTTATGCATCTTTTTCATAAATTACTATTACAGATTACTTGCCTCCAAAATAAACCCGGCAGGATTTTGGTTTTGTTTTTTGTGTAGTATTACAGCTGTGAGCGTTTATCCTTGCTTGTACTGACTTATTTGTACAGTTTTGTTAACTGCACCAACAATATAATGTAGGTTGTGACTATGCTGAAACATTGCAACAGTAATTTGTTGTTATACTCAAACAGCTCCCAGAATGTGAAAGTGAAGGGTTGATCTTCAAAATATTCCAGTGCATCGTATATACCGGATCGCAGGTTGTCATCTGAAAATATTGTCGTATCTATGTTAAATGTTTATAAATGAGCTGAAAAATAGTTTATTGTTTAATATTAACATAAAACATAATTGACTAGGTTTACGGTTAAAACAATGATGTTTTTATTGCGTTTGATCTTGTCCGACATTTATCGTAACATCCCGAACCCACTCAAAATATTTTTTTTCAAAATTGCATTTGAAAACACCGTCGGATCAAATTATCTGCTCCATTTAGGAGACGCCATGTTGGATAGATATCAACATCTCTTTGTAGAAAATATTTGTAAACTCATAACCACTGATCAATATTTAAAGTATAGTATTATGTAAGTTATTGTGTTGAGTTCTTAAAAGACAGTCGTAAAAGCTTTGCAGTTAGATTCTGGAAGACCGCGGATGGATAAGATGATGAAGCAATTTGGGTTTTAGTTATAAACACACACATACGCATACCATACACATTCTGCATATGAGGCTTGGACCACGGCTTGTAATAATAAGGATCCGAATATTTCTGAGTTAAAACGCAAATGGTGCCTCGAGGTTCAGTAAGAAAGCAACTGCCAAAGCAAAATTCCAATTCATTGGCAAAGTAGGTGGGCGATTTGCGAGCTATCCTTCTGGGAGTCGTGCTTTCTGGTCGCTTGCCAAAGCTGCCGAAGGGAACTTTTGCTAGTCGTCGTTACCACCATTGCGAAAAACCGATGGTGACTTGGCCCATAGTGCTAAAGAGAATGCTGATCTACTGGGCAGTCTCTTTGCCTCGAACTTGAACATGAACGATGAAGGCGCTGTACAACCTACTATACCGTGGTGCGGTAAGACCATGCCGGAAATCTCCATAACGCAGCGGGAGGTCCGGCAGGCGTTGCTTTCTCTAGACGTTCATAAGTCGAGTGGGCCAGACGGTATACCAGCAGTGGTGCTTAAGCAGTGTGCTCCTGAGTTATGTTCTGTACTCACGCGCCTCTTCGCGCTTTCCTACCACACTAGATAATTTCCGTCTTCATGGAAGACTGCGAATGTGCACCCGGTGCCCAAAAAGGACGATAGATCCGGTCCATCGAATTACAGGCCTATCGCTATTTCCTCTCTCCTTTCCAAGGTGATGGAGCGTGTGATCAACACACAGCTTCTAAGATACCTAGAAGTACACGACTTGGTCAGTGACAGTCAATATGGCTTTCGCCACGGTCGCTCGACTGGTGACCTTCTAGTGTATTTCACACACCGATGGGCACTAGCCATTGAGAGTCAGGGGGAGGTATTGGCATGTAGCCTGGACATAGCGAAGGCGTTCGATCGGGTCTGGCACCAGGGTCTTCTATCGAAGTTGCCATCTTACGGAGTGCCCGAGGGTTTGTGGGTGGCTAGCTTTTTGTCCGGCAGACGCATACGAACCGTAGTTGACGGTAGTTGCTCTGATAGCATGGTCATTAATGCTGGTGTCCCACAAGGCTCTGTGCTGTCTCCTCTGCTGTTTCTACTGCATATCAATGACATGTTGGACATCAACAACATACATTGCTATGCAGATGACAGTACTGGAGACGCTTTTTACACGGGTCGTGCAAACATCCCTCGTTCCGTTGTGGAGTAAAACCGCGGAGAACTTGTGTCTCAAATCGAGACCCTCACTGTCCAAGGTCTCTGACTGGGGACGGGTAAACTTGGTCCAATTCAACCCTACAAAGACACAAGTGTGCGCGTTCACCGCTAAGAAACATGTACACACACCAAAGAAAGAGATACACTCTAAGAATAGATACTAACGAATCCTCAAAACGTAAGAGAAAACAGAAATGTAACAATTTTAATTTTTGATTCAATTTAAATTTTTCTTTCTTTACATACAAATAGAAGTAAAAGTACCGATATCACAGCTTTTTATTCTTACCTATTAACACTACCTAGTTGTCCACAGTGGTTTCACCCGTGTTAATTTACTGCTTAACTCCTAAGGGTAATTGCGTAAAGTTATATAGCCTAATAAGTCGAATGGCCCGTGACCAAGGCACCTTTGGTGGCTCTATGTTAGTAACTCTAATGGTAAATCGGCAGCAAGTCAAAATATACGATAGGTGTTCCCAATATATTCCATAAAAAATTGGACTTGGCTATACGTCAGTAACGCTGCGGACGGGTTTCTGAATTGATTTTATAGGTATCGCTAATATCATATTTCGATATAGTCGCCTTTAAGCATAATATTCTTAGAATAGCTTTTATCTGAACTTAAAATACCGTTCTTTAAAAACTCTAAAAATTCCTTTACTGCAGCGACTAGCGCTTCATTATCTTAAGATCTCTGTTCTTTCAAATAATCCTTTAACTACGGAAATAGATAGAAATCACTTAGAACAAAGTCGAGTAAATATGGAAGATGCTCAAGTATTTCGTAGCCAGCATCTCGAATTGCAGCCATAGCAACGACGAACCTGAGAGTCGGGGCATTATCTTAATGGAACAATACAATTTTTGCTAGTTTTTCTCGCCGTTTCTCACGAATTTCGTTAAGCCGTTTTTTTATTTGTTCTGTATACAAATAGCCAGTAACAGTAGCTCCATGGTCGAGATATTCAATCACAACCTCCCCTTTGCTATCCCAGAAAAGAGAGCTCATGATTTTTCTGGCCGTACGATTTGTCTTAAATTTCTTAGGGGTTGGAGATGATAGTGTCTTCCAGGTCAAAGACTGTAATTTTGTTTTTGGATCATAATCGTGAATCCACGTTATATCCATGGTTATAAATCGAGCTAAGAAATGTTCAGGATCTTGTTGTAACAGTTTCAACGAAGCTCGAGAAATGTTCAGCTTCATTCGTTTTTGTGCATCGGTAAGCATTCTATGAACCCAGCTCACAGTGGTTTTTTTCATTCCTAAGCGTTAAAAGAATAAAATTCGCGGCGCCTCGCAGCGTGCTTCATACAAAATAATTTTCCACTTATTTTTGACATTTACTAATCAAACATTTCTCAATTTTGAAGACATGTTCTAGGAATAAATATCTAGGTCTGCAGTGTGCTCGTTTTCTATTAAATTGTAACCGTAATAGTAATAGAGGCTTCTTGTTTTCCTTGTTTAGTAAAAACCATAGACAAAGATATTGGGCTTGAGATCATGTCTACAAAATTTTACAATGTTTGATAACTAAATGTCAAAAAAATTAAAATTCTTTTGTATGAAGCACGCTGCGAGGCGCCGCGAGTCGTATTCTCTTAATGTTAAATTCTATGCAAACTACCAGTCGAAAACTTTGTTTCTTCGGCCATAAAACTGACTGTGACACGACGATCTACTAAGACGTTTTTTAACTTTTTTAACCATTTATTCGGTCACCACTATTTTTTGGTGACCCGAGCGAGGGTTATCTTTGGCGGATGTTCTGCTATGCTTAAATTCGGCACACCAACGTGCAACTGTCGAATACGGTGAAGCATTTGCCCCTACAGTATCCTGCAAATCTTAATTAACTTGTTCCATACTGAAAATTTAAAGTCGCAGATACTTAATAACCGCTCACAATTCAATTTTATCCATTTTCGACAACACGCTCTGACAAACTGAAAACAAAAGACTTATGTGTCTAAAACACAATAGATATTAAAATTATTTCTTTTTTTTTAAACTAATCAATATTCCAGGTTAACTAGCCAGTATTCACTTTCTCGGTTCCAAAGAGTTTACACCTCATTGGGGAATTTTACCTTATAATTTTGATATGCACGGCCATGTCGCATCGATATTAAAAAACAATAGATATGTCCAAAAAGCACCGGCAGGCTAGCCGCCCATAGTCTAATTTTTAGACTATGTTGAGTAGCGCATCGATTTGACGCAGCAAACACAAGGTCACCCTCAGCGAGTGAACATCTAAAGATATTTTGCTTGTTTTATTTCAATAATGTCGTATTGTGCTGTAAAAAGTTGTAAAAACTATAAAGAAAAAAGGTAAATAAGAGTTCCAGCGACGTAACTTAACACACTTTAGTATTATTTTTTTATAAATAACCGATTTACTTTAATTTATAATAAATTACTTTAATAGAGGTGCACTATTTTTATCGAAATCATGTTAGTCATCACTGTAATCTTGTTCATAAAAAGTGTTATTTTTTCAATTTTATGGCATAATTGTAAACCTTTCTTTTTATTTGTGATAAAAAGAATAAATTACACTTGAACTGTGACTGTTTTTCAAGATTATTAGGATATCGTTTCATAAATTCACAACGAAAATAAATCGAAGACAATAAAGTACCTCACCTCTATTTGAGTAGAAATTGTTGTGGAGTCTTTATTTCGAAAAATTATTGACCTAATCTAAACCGTATTACAATGACATAAAGAATAAATTAAATATCTAATGCGCCATCTATTCGTGAGTAGCTAAACTAATATCTATATCGCTTAGCGAAATAGCTTAATTTGCTTAGTGTTGTACGCATGAGATAAAAATATCGATGTTTTTTACCCGTTGTGATCAATTTACACCTGTGGAAATGAAGTGAATTGATGCTTGTAGTCAATGGAATGTTTTAGGGTTGCGTTCAAAATTTCAATAGCGTTCGAATAATTAAATTATTTTTAAAAAGTTAAATAATTCTGTCAACCTGTGGGTACAATCAGTTAAATGAAGATTTAATTATACATTTTAACGCGCTTATTTAATGCAAAATACATCTAAAAATACTGCTTTTCATCCGAATAATATTTTAAATGCGAAAGTTTGGATGTTTGTTACTCAATCACGCGTCAACCACTGGACGGAGCGGGATGAAACTTGGCACACATTTAGGTTTAGTCCTGGAATAGAAAGAAAATAGGCTATTTTTTTATCCCGGAAAATTCACAAGTCCCCACTTTTCACAAATTCCACTTGTACGAACTACAGCTTTACATAGCAAACTTTCATAGTACCATCAAGGAGTTTCCGTAAAAATTTCCCGCCGATAACCAGTTAATTTAGGGCGGGTGGAGCTGCTGGGCAAAATCTAGTCAGTAAGAAACTGTTGTATAATATTGTGCCAAAGTAAATATAGTTTTAGAGAATTTGTCTAGCCCTGAGCTTTCCTGTGATTTATAGAAGTGTTTCGTTGTTTTATTTAATATACAGGACTTGGATAATGTGTTTATTTCGCTTTCATGTTATGTGATTGTTAACTTTTGCATGCTTTTGCGAGACTTCTTAACGTCTGGAAAATAATACAGCGAGTAGTGTATGTGGAGTAAAACCTATAACTAGTTTTTGCCTGCTGCTCTGACTGCACTAAATTTGGTTATCAGTGTTAAATTTCTACGGAAACTTCTTTTTTTAGAAAGAAAGTTTGCAATAGCAAGCTACAGCTGAAGCTATAATACGTCTGCGTATTATAAAGTTATTTCTACGGGTACTTTGTACTTCTCGGTATTTTATACTATCTCTGGGCCAAATTTTAGGTTTATATGATGCTCTCGGGCGTTGTAAAGGAAGAACAAACATACTTTTACATTTCTTTTATAATAGTATAGTACTTAAGTATACATTATTTTTCAAATTTCAAATCATATTATTAAATTAAATTAAATTAAAACTCATATTATTTATTATTTTTATGATAAAGCTTTTAGCGTTCATCTATATATTTTCATGCCATGAATCAAATTCGATAAAACGAAAGGTTACGGTAAAGTTTAAATTTGGAACTAATTTAGCCGTTTTAACGTAATGCGTGTTCAAACAAAGTTAAGTTAAAGCATAAAGGTACAAGTAAGGTAAGGTAAAGTATATCTATATTCCAACTATGTACTTTCTAAATCACAATATTATTTGCTGTTTTATATGTCCACTGCAAACTAATTAGAATTAAATTATTTAGGTTCATTTATAATTTAAGTATATTTCATTATATTAGACTTTTAAAAAGCCTAAAATCGCCAGTTTAATTAACGATTTTATAGATTCAGAATGATTTTACTACCGATAATATAAAAATATGTGTTGATAGTTAGTTAGGACTTTGAATTTTCCAAAGATATTTTTGATCATCAAGCATCATAGTAATCTATCGATAATTTTGTTCATATCGCCACAGGAACAACACTGGGTCTAATGTAAAATTAAAGTACTGCTATTCATCACAAGATGTCACTAATGTCAACGTGTAAGCTTTATGTAATGAACATAAGGTTTAAATTGGAATAAAAATTCTGACTTTCTTGCCCCACTTCACCTACTCCACCCCCGCTATCAACGGCTACGCTGGTTTCCGAACCACAGTGTCATGTTACCATATCTATTGTTTTTTCATATCGATGCCATGTCGTCAGTAACTTACACATTCCTATTTAAATGGATGAAGCAACCCGTCCACAGAGTTACTGACGTATAGAGCGCGCCTAGGCAGCGTGCTTGGAGCGCTCTATGGTCCCCAATTCGACGTACAAGTCCAAGTCGTCATTAACTCCGGTTTTTGGCTAAAAATGGCCTAGAAAGCCTACCATAGAAGTTTGGGTTTTAGATCTTTATTTTTCAACATATATACATTCGCTTGCGCTGGGGCTCTACGGCCCAATTTATGTAGCATTTTGGAGCTTCATATTGTGGAATGTAAATTATTATGACTCTGCCGACTTACCATTTGGGTTACTGACTTAGAGCCACCCAAGCCGCATTTGTCACGGACCCAGACTTAAAAACCTTCTTCAAAAATTTGGGCTGTCAATTCGAAAAGATTTGTTTTGAATCCGCCTGGATGCAGAGATTATCGTGTTCAAAAAAACACAAAGAAACGTTAACTTTTCACTTAAACTTTATTATGTTAGTTGACCCTAGATTATGAATACTGCTGTCGATACAAGAATAGGCTTACCTTGACACTCGAGCAAAATACCGGCGATTCTGAGTTCCACTGCTTTGATAAGGTTCTTTGTGCAATGCAGTATCAATGACGGGAGCCACATTAATATGATATAAGTTATCACTTCTGTTGCAAATTCTATATTCTCACGAGTTGAGCTCTGTTGAAATAATTGTTATTATTGTAACCTCATCCAGTGGGATATCATTAAGCAGGGAATTTTGAACCTATGTGAGGTTACTTGAATTTTTTTCTCAATTTTTTTTTATTTTTATTGAAGTGAAAACTTCTTTAGCGGCGTTGAGCACTTTTTTTAGTATGGGTAAAAAATGATAAACTCGCGTCAGGTCTCGTGTCCTAATCGTGGAAATTCGTAAGACGGAAACCGTAATGCCTCGCCTATTATAATTTTTATTTTTAGTATTCGCGATTATGAGTAGTACAGGGAGGTTGGATATGGAATTTTAATTCTATGACAGATTGCGATGTCAAATATACTACGTCAAAAAGTAAATAAACAAACATTATTATTTCTTGACAATGTCTTGTGACATATTTGAGTGTTAAGCGCGAATCGTGTGTAAAGGTTTTCACTTCTGCCGGCACTCCCGGAGTGCAACTCTTTTTTTATTTATTTATTCAGTAAGTAAGCCCTAAAAAGGCGCTTTTACATGTCAAATTTTTAAATAAAAGTTTATGTAGTTATGACCGCCCGGTGACACATTTTTTGTGGGCTCCTCTGGCACGTAGTTCTTAGATTTATTATTAAGACAATTTAAAGAAAGAATTATTACGGTCGGTGGAAGCATCGGTCTTGCAATGTCTGCGCGTTCTGACGGGCCTCCCAACCATAGATATGTAAGTTCAGTACTCTAAATATTTTGTATATGGTTCGATCCCGGCGTGTTTATATTAATGAGATTTTTCAATTTGTCAATTGCATTGTTAATCACTTTTATATTAGTTTAAAAAGTTTACTAGATGTCGAACGAGTGTTTGTGAAACGAAGCATGACAAGGTGCAGCAAAAACAAATTTTGTGCTATTGCATACACTGCTGTTTATACGACTGAAAAAAAAATAGTAATTACAACAAAATATTATTACAGAACTTACACCATTTTTATAAAATGACAGCAACTGATAAAGTGCCAGCACAAGATAAGGACAGGAAATAATAATACTCATGACCATCTGAAACAAAATAGTAAAAAGTAAGACAAAAGTGTCTTAAAAATATACGTTTAAAAAATTGTGTCCTAGCTACACATTTTATAAGTATGCGCCGAGCGCAATGAAAGCCCACAAGTGTATGTGACAGTATCAACCTAAATTAGAAAGCAGTAACAAAAAAAAAACTGCGTGAATCACCCTCTAAAATTTATAATTCAAAATTAATTTTACTACGGGTTTTTATATGTCTGAACATTGACTACTAGGTATTTCACATCAGATACATAATGTGACTTGTGACAAAGTCATGACAAAAAATAATAAACAAATTCTGTTTTTAATACTAAACCAAGTAAGTATTCCTGTACTTAATACTTTTAACAACAATAATGTTATATTTTAAATACAAATTATTGTAGAACGTCTCCTCAAAAAATATTTTTAAGTCCTGATAATTTTCGTATTTTGGTTTTCTAGATTCCCAATTAAAATTTTAATGTTTATTATGTAGTCTTTTTTTGTTAAAATTTTTAATCCTTCTTTATTCCACTAGTTTTGCTGATTTCTTTTTTAAATATTTTTGCCGGTAAATTTGTCTGTCTTTTGTTTTGATTTATTCTTAAAGATTTATTATTTTTCTTCTTATTTTACTGTTCTCCTTTTCCAACCCGTAGTTTAATGATTTTATCTGATATTTTTTACTGATTTAAAAATAGAAGACTATCATTATATTTTTCTTCTAAAAGTATTGAAAAATGGTCTTAAAAAAGTTGTATTTTAGTTGAAATCTGATTTATACAGTTTCACCAGAAACCATATTTTACGGCTGACTACTGGTAACGTATGAAGATTTAATTTAAGATCGTATAAAGACTTAATTTAAAGATAATCCTTAATAAAACCATGGCCTACCCTCACCTTGGGCGAGAGCGATTTGGTTCAAAGTCTATCACGTAGGCCCAGTGTCGATTAAGTACTTCACATACGCCTTATTTTTCTGGTTCGCAGGTTTTCTAGCGATAACTTTCTACACCGAAACCTAGTAGTGTTTTCTCGAGTCAAGTCTTGGCTCGAGGGTAGTATTTTGTCTTCATCTTTGCTATGAACATATTTATTTGCATTGACGATGTAGCCATAGATATGACATGTATGATATATTTGCTTCAAAGAGAGAGGGTTAGAGACCTTTGGTGAGTCATATTTTTGTTTATATGTTATGTATATTGTATTTTTGAATTCTACGAAGATTTTTGTATTTTTAGGATTGATGTACTAGGACTTTATAAGTCAACAAGGAGCTCTTTTATTCTTTTTCGTATTTTGCATCTGACGACTTCGGCTGATCAGAGATTTTTAATTTTTGGGGTTTCGTAGGCAACAACAACGTCCTGTTAGTTCTAGGAAGCTGTAATTTAGCACGGGTAAAAATATAAATCAGGCAGTCAAAGTGATAAGAAAATATTTTTTTAACATAACATTTAAGTGAGGATGAATTTTTAGTAACTATCGTATAGGTCGTCCTAAGCTATTGCAAGTGTAAGACAACCACTTCCGTTACAGAGAGTCGTCAGCTAAATATTCGTCTTCAAAATGCAAATGCAGTTAATATTAACAGTAAAAACATATTTCATATAATAGTAATTAATGGGTTTTAAATTTGTCTATCCGTGATTTTATCTAAAACAAAATGGCGAAAATAATACATATTTTAAACCATATCTAAGATTACAGCTCCTTTAAGGGATAATAATCAGTAACCCTGTCTAATGGTATAAAAAGAATAACTCCATTTTACATCAGTTTTTAAAATCAATACAGTTAATTTAGTATATTTACCTGTAATTTCAGATATCCACTCAAAGAATCAAAATTCTTACGAAGTCTTTTGTAATAATACATAAATTCATTTATGATTAATAATTTATTTCGATCGTTGTTCTGTTCGAGTATACTTATATTTGTCAGTTTTTCTTCAAAAGAACTTTTAATATTCTTTATTCTGTTATAAAACGCTTCAAAAATAAATAATCTTATCGATCCATTCGTTTTTATACCAGTTACAATCCATGCCAGCGAAGTTAATCCAAGAATTAAAGCCAAACAACCTTTACTGGTATAATAACACGTCAGGGTTCTGCGTATGACTTCGAACAAAACGCACCCGATAAATATCAAAAAAGAACCGGTCTCAAACAGTTTTGACTCAATTCCCATTAAAGAATCAATTATTTTTAACCCATCTAGGTATTCATAAAGATATTTTTCTTTAGTAAATACGGACATCAAGATCTTCAGGCTATATTCGATTATTATTTGCACAAAGACAAGGCTTACGCCAAATTTGTGAATAAGGTAGCCTACAACAATTGAAGATACCGAGACACAATACAACTGCACTGCAAGAGTCAGTAATCTTTTCCTGCTAAATTCGCAGTAAAAACCAAATACAAAGCGCGAATATAACATAGCTTTTATTAAAGAAAACTTCATGTTGATTTTCACACACGTGATAGTTTTACGAAAACTCGAGTGCAAAGAGCTACGTGGCTTTCCCTGTTGTATTAATACAAAAATATTCTGTGTAAAAAGCAGCCAAGCCCTTGATAAAATTATTTCTTAATTTTTATATTATGGTTTTGTGACAAACATAACACACAGATACATAATGGATCCATCATCTAGCAATGCGGCTGGATCCAGCACTTTTAATAAATAAGTATCAAATGCTGGATGCAGTGATGCAGCTCCCCAAGTAATTAACTGTCAAAATAGTACCAAGTAAACGGCGCTGTACTTGTTGTTACTGCAAATCCTATCTCTAAACAATTCAGATATATAACAAACGTGATTAATTCATTAAAGTATTGATTTTGTAAGATACCTAAAAATTAATACCTTACAACTTTTGTCGTGCCTAACAACAGTTGTTGAAATCACAATCGAAACTTCCGCTATAGAACGTATTAGTATTGGGGACTCATATCTACACTTCAACAGACGGTTTTAAGCCACCTGCATCCAGTGTCATCTTGCAGCTCCATGGCAAATTTACTCATACCAAATGGATATGCAGTTTATTCACGACAATTAATTAGCCAAACCAATTCTTAAAATATTTTTTTGGAGTAGGAGAAGACGGGGTAGGACGGGATAGCGGGTAAGTTGATTTTCCACCTATTTTGAAACGGGTGTTTGACAGTTAATTTTCACAGTGACAGGAGTGATTTTCAACCGTAGATAAATAATTCAACTTGACTGTTAAAAAATTACCCTCAGCCGGGTGTTGCAAAATTATATTTTTAACTTTTACGTTGCGCTTTGGAGCGTACACTCAAGTAAAGTTTTGTATATCTCATTATACTGATTTTAATAATGTTATAGACACTGGTTAAAGGTGAGTATTACCTACCTATTACATAAGTCGTGTAGTTGTTTACAATGTGCACAGATGTAGGTGACCATCTCGGTTCTAAAGTGTGAGAATTATTTTCCTGCCAATGGCGAGCGGTGCGATGGTAGAAATTAGCCGTGGGCATCATTTCGAACAATTCCTCAGATCTGATTCTATTTTACAAGCGTAGGATACACTTAGGAAAGCACCCGCTCAGAGATAGCAGCGTACTGAATATGGCGCTGAAGTTGTAAGTTGAAAATCAGCAAACTTTCCTCCGAAGTGAAGTACTGCTTCGCTCTGTTGAGTACACCAAGTTTTTTTGGACGCCAGCTTCACCTTGTCTTGCGAATGATCTCGGAACTGAACGTCGCTGGAGATGTCAACACCAAAGATCCTAATGCTCTCGGCGATGAAGAGGGAAGTGTTCTGGAATTGTGGGACCACAGTGAATGGAGTTTTCTTCTGACTTGTGATATTGTAGGGTTGAATCGGACCAAGTTTGCCCGTCCCCAGTCAGAGCTCATGGACAGAGTGGTCTCGATTTAAGACACAAGTTCTCCACGCTTTTCCTTAACAACATAACAAGGTGTGTTAGCACAGCCCGTATAAAAAGCGTCTCCAGTACTGTGAACTGCATAGCAATGTATGTTTGATGTCAAACATGTTATTTATATGCAATAAAACAGCGTTAGATACAGTACAGAGCCTTGCGGAACACCAGCGTTAATGTCCATTGCAACTACCGTCAACAACGCCTCGTATGCGTCTGCCAGACAAAACGCCAGCCAACCATTTGCACAAACCCTCGAGCATTGCGAAAGGTGGCAACTTAGATAGAAGACCCTGGTGCAAGACTGAATCCAACGCTTTCGCTATGTCCAGGCTTAATGACTCCCTGAGTGAGCCCCTGACTTTCAATGGCTAGTGCCCATTGGTGTGTGGGATTCACTAGTAGTCGTGTTCTTCTATCTTAGAAGCTGTCTGTAGATCACACGATTCATCACCTTAGAGACGAGAGAGGTAATAGCGATAGGCCTGTAATTTGATGGATCTGATGATGATCTATCGCCTTTTGTTTTGCACCGGGTGCACATTCGCAGTCTTTCATGAACACGGATATTGCCTAGTGGAATTGGGAAGTGCGAAGAGGTGCGAGAGATTAGGACATAACTCAGGAGCCCACTGCCTAAGTACCACTGCTGGGACACCACCTTGCCCACTCTACTTAGAAACGTCTAGAAAATGCAACGCCCGTCGGACCTCCCACTTTGTGATGGAGATTTCCGGCATGGTCTATGTGCACTATGGAATAATAGGTGGTTCAGCGCCTTTGTCGTTCATATTTGACTTTAAGGCAAAAAAACTGCCTAGTAGATCGGCGTTCTCTTTAGCACTATGGGCCTAGTCACCATAAGTCTTTCGCAGTGGTATTTACGACGACTGTCAGCTTTAGCAAGCGACCAGAAAGCACGACTCGCAGAGGGATAGCTCGCAAGTCGCCCACCTATTTTGCTGATGAATTGGCTTGGTATTGGCATTGGGAATCTGGGAGTTGCTTTCTTAATGAACCTCGAATCAGTATTTTATTTGCGTTTTAACTCATCAATATTCGGATCCTTATTAGTACGAGCCGTGTTCCAAGCCTCATAAGCTCCTTAAGAATTTTAGCTTCTCTGCAAGACCGATTAAACCACTATCGTTTTATGACACCGGTAGCTATTTGCGGGTTAGGAATAGAAATAGAAGGTCTAAAGAAGAGCTCGCATGTTCTGCTTTATCTGGTATTCTCACAGGAGAAAGTACCAGCTGTAATGATCCATAGGTCAAAGCAAACTTATAAGCATACATCTTATAATATTGGTTCGATAACAAAGCAACTCACGATGGTGAGCGTTTAAGTCTCCCAAAATAACTAGTTCTGCTGTAGGATATTATTCTAGAAGTTTGTCAATTGTCAAAATCAGGTGCCTGAAGACGGAGTCATCGAGGCTGCTGTGATCTATTTGCAACAACAATATTGATAAGTCCCTGTCTTCAAGGCTATGAAGGCGGTGACAGTAGATATCGTCCCGGACGAACATACTTACCCCGGCAAGACTCACAAAAATGTGCTCGAGATTGTAGCCGAGATAATTCAGGTATGATGTATCAGCCGGGCAGGATATTTGCGTCTTCGTTAGAATTAGAATGGTTGGCTGTGCAGTCTCTAGGTGGTGGTGGACTGCGTTAAGTTTAGCGGAACTACCCCTGATATTGCGAAAATCTACATTATATGTAGATGGAGTAGCCGCAGTAAAAACTATTTTCCCTGAATATGAGGATTTACTGCACAGACATCTAAGAGGACCAAAGGTGCGGTACTAGAACTGTCGAAGCTCGGCACAGATAATATGGTTACTGGCACGGCGGGTGGAAGGGCTCCTGATCTGTTGTAGTAGCCGGGTCCACCCAGGTCTCCTTCACCGGCACGACAAGTACTTCAGAGACTCTACACAGGTTGGCGGTTCAGCCTCACAGGGTGAAGATTCAGTAAACCCTGGGTTCGGAAACCCGTTCAACCTGCGGGTGGCCAGCGTTCAATCTATCATCAGGTTTCCCTGGCCGCCGCAAAAACTCGCCGCGTCTACACCCAGCAATGACAGCAACAAGCACCACGGGTCCTCCGCTGTCCACGCAGTCTGGAAATCTTACTCACCGCAAAGAACACAACACTACTCAATGTTAGCGTTATCGATGCAAGGCGGTGGTACTTCCCCAGTTCGGTCGGCTCATTTGGGCGGGTAAACGCTATGCCCTGCTTTTATTGTTTTGGTTATTCGAGCTAGTAATGTTTTACACAATTATAGTTCTCTAAAGTGGTAATGGTCGACAGTAGTACCTAATTTATACTATCAAACTGTAAAAATTACATAAATATATTATAGTTTTTGCGTCAAATGTTAACATACTATCCAATTGACTGATTTTATTCGGATGTCGCTACAGTTCAAAGCCAAACTTTTGATGTACATAGTTTTTACGATGAAAGTTTTGTTGTATACTATCTGTGCCTTGGGGGTTCACTTGCGTTGTTTAAAGCAAAGCTTCTAGTAATTTTAGATATATGTGTAAACTATGTTTAGTAGTTACCTTATATATTAACTTACCAATGTAACAAAGACAGAAAAAAAAATTGCTTCTTATTTTGTAAAACTTGATGAACAACTTCAAGCCAGCCATCAAAAATAACTCCTAACACCGACCTGCCTTATTAACAATGAGTTAGCAAAAAATTGCTAACGCGCGGTGCCCGCGCAAGCAGTTCGCGGTATTCCTCTAGACATTGAATTATGTACGGAAATCGCGTACTGACGGCTACGAAAACGCTCGGCGATCAGCTTTGTTCAAAAATTGACAATATTTTGTTGAAGTGTAGCACTATCTCTTTCTGTCGTAGACAAAATCGTATTTCCCATCTCTACTGTTACGTTACATATCTGTACATCATATTAAATGTTTGAACACAGAATGAAAGTGCATTTTCAAAGTACAGAACTAGCACCATGTATTAGGCAGTAGCGGTATTAACTAAAAATGTTGTCAGCGTTGCTTCTTTATGATTTTGCCCTTAAATGTTGGAATTTGTAAACTTTTATGATCGTTTTACACATAGTTTTTTATTAATAAAACTAAAAGAACTTCATATTTTGAGAAACATGATATGTAATGTCCTTTTTTAAATGACTGTCATAAACAAATCATATTACATATTAATATTGTAGATAGTCCTTAGAAACAATAAATTCTATATATTTTACATTTTGGGATATTATGAAATTTTTGATTGGTAACTGGACACTGCTTTGTTTACGTTGAAATTGAAATCTTTAAAATAAGGTTATTTAGAAGTTTAAAAAGTAATTTCCTGAGACTGTGCCGTAAAATAAAAAAGGTACATTGATTCGTCGTCTTGTTTTACTTTTTCTTTATCTAGTACCTTCAAAGTAAACAATTACGAAATCCAGGAGAAAGGTTGGTGTTCTAGTAGATGTATAAGGTGTTATTCTATCAATCTAAAAATGTAATCTTGTGGTATCTTCCAAAACCACGTCGTACCTGAGGGCATAGGTACTCTGGAAAACAGTTGAAATTCCAATCGAAGGTATGTAAACAAATCTTAGTTATTGTCACGCTTTAAAGCCAATACCTACCCTAGATCCCTACATACGCTGCAAATACAAGTGATAAATAGGTAATCTCATGATTTTGTGGCATTAAAATAAGCCTGCCTCTATACTGCTGTTTATCTAATGCCAGTTTTATACTGAAATTGTATTCTAAGCATTGAGAGCTACTCATCTGTAGTACTCACATAACATGATTCTTCGTACAGGGACTGACCTATTTAACATGATGCCAAAATATCTATCATGGTTTAAGTTTGATTAAACCTAATACATGTATAGTTGCACTTATTTGATTGACAAGTCTTGAGAAAACAGTGCTAAATAATAGGTATTAAAATTGTATCTTTTAATATCTTGCCCACACTTAAAAGATACTTCATTATGTAATATATCCAGTAAAGAATAGTTTCTATTGCTGAGTATAATGTGTAATGCATATTTTAAGTCTGCACAATAAAGTCAGTACTAAAGAATTCTTTAAAAATCAATTCACCGATATCTTATTATTTATTGTTGTTTCAATATTAAAGAGATGATGTTGATGTTTTATTTCAGGTTGCCTGTCACTGTCACAACCAGTTAAGTAATGTTTTTTATATTGTTTCAGTAATCTTGGAAATGCAAGTTTAAGTATGTGAACTGAAGACGCACTATTAGTAAAAGTATTACAAAAGTCAAGTACTGAAAATATCAACAAAAAGATCATTCCTGCTTAAAATGGATCGAATATTGTAGCGGTATACCACAGTAGAATTAGATTAATTATAAGAATTGAAATAATGTAATAAAAATTTTAATTAAAATTCTTCTCAATTTATTTTGTGCTTTTATTTAACTAAAACCTATCATTTCATAACTGTTCTATCATTAACAAAATGTCTTATGCATATAATTTAAGTGAACTGCTGAAATTTTATGATTTCCTTAACATATCAGCCTTACAAACACTGCTAGATATAGGCATATCCCATGTATTTCTTAAACAAATCGGTCTGTACCACTTAAATTCATCTAGGACAACCGTCTAGGTTGTCAGTCCACTTGGTCCTACCACATTGAGTTTGAATTGATGGTAGCATGATAATGAAGAAGATTTCATTATATTTATGTCTACGGTCTCTAATCAAGAACCTTCTTTTTCCTTTGTTAATAAGTTCTACGAGCACTCTTGTTACTCTGTAAAGGATCTCCAAGCATTGCACTTTCTATTGCCTGAAGAGCAGTTTTGAGCTTATGAGGTGAACAGTGCTGAGCACTAGTCACAGTTTTATAAAATTTCCACTTTTAACTATAAACTTGGTGAAAGCTGTAGCTGTTTGACAAAAGTTTATCATGGTTGAAGATGATCTAGCGGCTAAAGTAAGGCTTGCTTTTTTACTAAAGGCCATAATCTATTGTAGAAGTAAGTGTTGACTGCCATATTTGAATATTGATTTCTTACACTTAAAATTTTAACCTGAGCCCTTATAAGTTCTAGATGTGGTTACCCAACAAAAACTTGTGTATTCATTATATTAAGTGTATGGTTTGTTCATACACTCTTTAAGTCATCATCAACCAACAATTATGAACTTTTGTTTGTAAATAAGTTGTTGGTTAGTGATAGGTCAATAGTTTTATTACAAGTGATGCCCTAGTTGTTGCACGTGTCCATATTCTGTGGTGACCGTTACCATCAGGCGGACTGCAAGCTTGTTTAGCACCTTAGTGGTATAACAAAAAATGCGGGTTTGTTTTTATAGTTTATTGTATTATATTGTATTATGGTAGCAATTATATTTAATTCCATGTGTGCTTGTTGTGTATATATTTCATTTATTCCTTAGTAACATTTATTTATTAATATAAAGATAGTACTGCTGACTACACTTTGTCCGTTCTTATTTGCAGAAAAGTTGCAGTATTCAAAAATTCAGGTGTCAATTCCATTTTGCTATCATGACAGCATAGGTATATCAACCTTGTAACATATCTTCATCATATTATCTGCAAAATAATTTATAAAATTAGCTATAAACAATATGGTATTAAAGTAAACAGTAAGTTATAATAAGTAGGTCCTGGAGCTAAGCAGTATATTCTAGGGTTTGAAAAGAGTAATGGAAGAAATCCTACTAATGCTTTATACAATATGTTTAAGACAATGATGAAATGAAATTTGGCACACACAGATTATTATTAAAAGTTACCAACAAATATTTTATAATGATTATTCTGTTGAGTATTACTCAATAATTAAGTTTGTTCCAAAACTACTTTTTAATTGCAATATTGTGTTTAAAAACACCTGTAGGCTATGCTGTAGGGCAGTATTTGCTCTCTGCCTTAAATAAATATATATAAATTGGTAGATTTCTTCTAATTCACTTTGATTACCTATGTTTACAGTAATATTCTTAAAGTTGTTTTTTTTAATTGAGTTGCCTTAATGATTAAATACTATTGTTGTGAGTGTTGGGTAGGTATACTTGCAGAAAACTGACCAGTTAGGTATCGCAATTCAAACAAATACCACTTCAATTGTTTGGTATATATTAGGTTATAGGTTTTAACTGCAAGTTTTCCTACTTCATTTATGGTGTAATGAATAAGTAGGTCCCAGTATCTTGCCGTTAAATACATACAATTTTCTTCGATTTTAGTAATCTTATGTTGTCAACTTCCTAGATTCTTTAATAGTAGGTAACAGTATTTTATAGGCAATTTTTGTTTTACAGTCAATGTCTCTGGTATTCTTATCACTATTATTAGCGAGTTAAAATTCACAAACACACACAAAATTAACCAAAACACTAGTTTAAACAGAAAATTGTATTAGATACGACAAAGCGTATACAGACCTCGCACACTGGTTTCTGTTGTGTTTCTTAACTTTGATTCATTTCTTGCGGATATCTGATTTAACAATCAATGTTTTTAAAATGTCTAAAGTCTTTAATTAATTTGATATTTGCTTTGCAAAGCGATCAATTTGCAGCCATTAAAAAGGTAAACGCAAATTTGACAGTTCATATGGCTTGCTAACCGCTCGCCAATCGTGATTGTTGTCATACATAATTCCGATTTTGGGGCTTTCTATAACGCGTAGCGATTGAAAATGCATTTTTAACTGCTAAATCGCCTGATAGAGGCGCTAGCGTCGACTTATTGCTACTTGCAACGCGACCGCTGCTTCATAATTCGAAATTGGTGTTTGACAGCGATTATTGCGAAATATTAGGCTCTTGCTCCGCTCCCGCAAGATTGGTGATAACCCCGCCGGTCGATAGTGTCACCTTATTGCAAGGACTATCGAAATAAAAATACTTATCAACCTTGATATGATAAATATACATATATATGTTACATAATACAGCGTATTTAAATATATAGAACAAAGAAAAATTACTTATTGGACATTTATAGTGGTAGTAAATCGATGGGCATCAAAAAATTATCGGCACGGCATTTTGACACAAGAACAGAAAATCAATTTTCCCAAGACATTTTTTCTTTACGTTGCAAAGGAGCAACGAGGTGGCCTAACTATTGGCAAAAAGATAGCTCAAGAACAGAAAAGGCTGTTTTATTGGGCATGTCATATTAAAAAAACATTTTTAGGAACGGAAAAGGAAAAAAAAAAAAAAACTAAACTACAACGTAGGATTCATTTATTCTAACTGAGTGTTTGCGGGAATAGATTTTTTTTTTATACAACTAAGGTGGCAAACAAGCTTACGGTCCGCCTGATGGTAAGCGGTAGATAGATTTTATGTTTGTCATACCACGGGGCACAATTCCTTGATATTGCAATAGAAAAACGTTATACGTACAGAGGATCTGCCAGAGTGTGAACGTATCTATAACATTAGTAGTAGTAGGTATGCGTTAGTCGCATTCGTATAACCTAGAAGAGATTTCTAGTCAGGCAAATTGAAGGCTTGATTTGTCTTATTTTTATATTTTATTTGGCTCACTATTTTTAATCGGAGTCATGCCTTCAACTTAATGGCGCATTTGCATTTGTCTATCAAAAACGATGATCGAAGTTAAGCAACGTCGAACGTATTCAGTACCGTTACTTCTTGCAGGGACGTTACAGGTCGGTCCAGGCTGTTGTCATATTATGATAGAAGACGCTAAGCTATGTAAGAGGCCATATCTGCTTGAAAACTGCAGTCAGCACAAGCTCGACAACCGTCCGCCAATTTGCACGGGCCAGCGGTGTAGACTATAATGGCCTAAGCCTTTTCCCCAACAGTGGGATGCCCCACTGTTAATTGTTAAGAAACCTAACCAAATACGACCCGCATGACCTTACATTGTCCAATGTAAGAACAGCTATACTCGTATTGATCCTGATATAAATATCAGGTCTATTTATAATCAACTACGCTGTAGATCTTTAGCCTTACGTATGTAGCCAGAATAAAACTTAAGAAAAACAGAAAATCTATTATTTCAGTCTGTTGTTTAGAGTATCGTTGTCAAAGTATGAGACCAATATTCGTTCTCAGTTGCGCCATAACTGTCCGTCTGTATGAATCAAACTTATATTTGTGGGCAATTATCTCAAATATCTGCGACCTTTTTTTTGGTTTTTATTAGATAGATCTTCTAGAATGCTTTAAAAAAAAAACAAAAATTTTTTTTTTCGTATTATTTATTAGCTTTCAAAGTATTTATTTTGTGTCCACCTACAACTTTTGCAAAATCACAATAAAACAGGTTGTAAAGAAAAATTGATAATGAGTTATGAAACAGTTTTAAATAAATACATAATAAATAAATATTTTTGGACACATAGCGCCGTCTGACCCCAAAGTAAGCAGAGCTTGTGTTATGGGTACCAGACAACGGATACAAATTCATATATATTACTTTTTTTTGTATATACATAAGTATCATACATAAATACACCCAGACTCAAGACAAACATATATGTTTGACCAGTGCAGAAATCGAACCCACACTACCAACTAGGCTGCAAGGGAATCTAAGGGGTTTTCGTTTCAGCTTGGGCAAAATGCTTCCGCATGTGGCTGTTCTCCTTTACATTTCGTATTCTTAAACCGATTCTCGTGAATTATTGTGAGAAGGTTCAATAATTAAATGTTATTTTTTTGTCAATTCAGTTTTCGGAAATTTTACAAAATGGCCGAGATATGGGCGATGGAATTTACGATTGTAGGTTTCTTTCGTTTTTACACGTTGAATATTTTCTCTCATTCTAAAAAGGATTGTAATGCTTTGTCGTGTAAAGATACCATTGCTTGTGCCAACATGTGTTACAATATAGGCTGCGATGACCGCGTACTATCCGGGGGACCGTAATCTTGTTTGCCACCTTAGTAAACGCATCACTCACTTGCCCCTAATATCACTTTTGTCTTCACCCGTGTGTCTAAGCCGCGTATCGGTTTTCACCCTAATGGGTCTTAAAATTAAATCCGTTTTCTTTACATTTTGAGACCCAGGCAATCATTTGTGTCTTTAATTTTAGGTAGATATCTGTGTGTAGTTATGTATGCTTCTGCATTAATTTATTTGAAGTACCTGCAGGGGCTTGAACTGAAACATAAACTATGGAAGACATTGTTATGGCGCCCCGTTGCAAAATAGATATACCTAAGCACTTTCCTTTATATTTTACACTCGGGTTATTATTCAAAGTAGGTAAATAGTTTTGATTTACCGGTCTTACATTGTTAACAATCCTTTCTATTAAAAATGTGAAAGTGAGTTTGTTTGTTTGTTCTACCTTAACGTCGCAACAGAGCATAGTTGAAGAGACGGAAAAGGACATAGGCTATTTTTTATCCCGGATTATTCGAAACTTCCCTCAATTTCAATTCCACGTGCTTAAACAATGACTATACAGCAAATGTCCTTACTATAAGCAAGAAGCTGTCCTAAGAAGTTACCAAAGATTAGCGCGGGCGCAGCCGCTGGCAAAAGCTAGTCTTTTTTTACCACTTTATCTACGTAACTTGCTGCACATTAGAAGTACCCAAATTTGGCTAGTTATCCAGGGATCTTTTTTACGGTGTATTAATGATAATCTGAGAGGTCCAATCATTGTTCGTGGATTTCTCATTCATTAAATATGGCGGCTATTTATAATAAAGATATTAGTGTTTATATCTAAAAACATTTTATATAACATCTAAACTTAAGGTCATCAGTATTCAAGGACTATCCTAGTCCAATCGTGCGCTTACAAAAAACCTGCCTAATGAACTGTGATGTGATAATACGATTGAGCGGTCATAACCCGAGCCGAAGTCCACGCGAACTACAATTTATGGAGTTCCTGGAACCCTATCAAGCCATCTTCGTCCTTCAATATATTAAATTTTATAAAAAATAAAATTTAATAATGAAAAAAAAAGAAAAACAAGAAAAAAGAATCACAAAATAAAATTGTTATATAAAACTAACATAATGATCAAAATAATAATTTAATAAGATCGTGGAAGATCGAGGACCTAGGAAAAGTTAGCCAGGATCGTGGCGGTGGAGGTCTTTAAAATCCTAAATTCGAGAATAAAATAAAATTCATTACTTGAACACCCGGGACAGCATAAATTTACGTAGACATACATAGGCAGCGGAGGGCATCGCGGTGTCATAATATAAAAAGAAAGCGTATTAGGTGGGCATATGCAAAATGCGATAAATTGATATTATATGCAATGTATCATTGAGTTAATACATTCTAATATGAGAGGAATTATGTACCTTTCTGATGGCTAATAAAAGGTGGCAGTGTTGTTGTGACCTGAATATTGGAATGTGACTCTTTTGCTTGAATTAGCGATGGATGTTGCTTTTTATGTTTGATTGATACAATACAGGGAAAAAGACCTCGCTTGAGTAAAGTAAAGAGGAGACAAGGAGATGATGGAGGCATGCCCGGGGATCGGAAGCTTAAAACCTACTGATCTCTCAGAATATTTATCGTTAACATTCGTAAGTGGTTTCAAATTACACCGGCTGAGCTCACAAACGGTTTGAACATCCCTCGCCTAACGTTTCGATCCGTTTGATTGGGTCAAATACGAATGACTTGAACGACGACAACAGATTACACAGTGTAGAAGTGTAAAGGTCCTTGTCCCGAGCTGTCTGTCAGAGTCGAAAAACTGCAAAAAAAGGCTCTTTATTAAAATTGACACGTAAACCATTGCCATGTTGTGGGGAGTCGGACGCTGTATGCGAAGGTGACAGTGATACTTCACTTACACGACTGGTAACAACTAATTGAATCATATTTTGGCGTGCGAATAAATTACTGAAAAACTGTGATACTGAATATTACATAAATAATCTAACTCACACTTATTCTATCATTAAGCGATCAAATAAACTATAAACTATTATTATTCGTACTTGAACTGATTATATACCTATACATTTAACCTGTTTATGAATCCTTGATCATGTATGGTGTGGACGCCGGCTTATACCGAAATATATCAATTATACTCTACGACTGAAGTTACATTAATGCAGTGGGGCTTATTGCGTCTTGCTCTTCGTAGTGTGTTAAGTATGGGGCGTGCCCTCTTGTTGAATTACATGGCTGTTCCATTGGTACATAATAATTAGTACCTACACAAATGGTTCAGTGGGGTTTATTGCGTCCTGCTCTTCGGAATGTGCTTAACACGAGGCGTGCTCTCTTGACAATGACATGGCTGTGTCTGTGTGAATGGATGTCACACTCTTTGGCTTAAGGCTGAGTGTCTGTGCTATGCACGCACAAGGATTTGTTCCTGAAATTACATAATTAGACTTCGATCTTCAGCTTCGGCTGCAACGATAATTTAATAATTATACCATTTATGATTTCACACCTCTACTCCTTCGGGAGATGTGCGCTAAAATAGCCTCGGTATGGACACGTACCGTGGGAAGAGCTGGAAAGATTATTTTTTTAGAAAAATAAAAAGCGCATAGGGGTAAAGGATACTATTTTCATTACTAAAACGGTGTTTCAGTCTTTCTCTTAAAGAACCTGCGGTCTACGTTACACAATTAGGTCCTACTACTTAGACGATCACATAGCCAAACCTTCAAAACCTATATACTTCAATTTTCAAGTTTCGTGTTCCTATTGTCTTATAATCTTCTATGTCCATATTTGTTTGTTAGGTAGGTATACGTTAAAGATGAGGTAGGTAGTATATTTGTTCATTGGGGGGGTTTAGTTACAACGTTCAACGGTATATCGGCCCTAATCTGTGGCTACGGGGCAGCTCCAGGTTCGCTCTTTACACTTCTCTTATAACCCACGCGGGGCTCTTTGATGAGAGCGGAAAGATGGTGATATTGTTCAATCCAGACTATTATTGTGGATACAAGACAAGAGGGATCGCACCATATCACACCAATTGTAACCCATACATGCCTACTTTTCATTCATGGCAAAACGTTGATGCTTAAGTTGATTTATATTACTTTGCCCATACATTTCAATCAAAAACGACCATCCTCGGGTCAATCATCTGCCAAGGGCTCCTGACAATTGACGACTGAACACAAATGCATATGATGCATGTTTGTTTCTTTCGATTGAAATCTTACTTCAAAATAATTCCAGAAAAAATAGCTAAAAATGGTTAATTCTTAGCCCTACTCGAGTGCCAACCTTATTTACGATCGGTCTATTCATTCTATGTGAATAGAGATTAAGTAAGTACAAAACGTTATTTTTTTTTACACAAATTTTTTTATCTCAAATCTCGGCATGACCTTTCATGATGTTAATTTAGACTTTTTAAATCTGTCTTTTTAATTTCAATTTTTTTATGTTATTTTATTTGACGGCTTGAAACCATGTTTACGAGACGAATGTACTTTGATGGCAAGTCAAATTTAAACAATATTTATTCAAATATGTTGCTGGAAAAACTTTTGAATCGTCAATGCAATATAAGTAAATTTCCGCCGTGAAGACCTGGCAAGAAGTTCTATTAAAGAGGCAGTACTGCGTGAAAGAAAACTTGAGTAAAAACAAGGATGTACGCGATATGTAACTAAGCGTGCATGAGTAGTGCAGCTACATCCTTACTCACTGAGATTTTCATTGAAAAACAGGAAATAAATTAATAGTTTATTACACATTATTGTTAGAAACAAATGCGTTTTTTCAGGTTCTAAGGCACTATCATAGCTATGCTTTAGCAAAGTTGTAAATTAATAGCACTTAGGACTTTGGAGATCTCTTTGCCAAAACTTTAAAAAAGACCGTGAAAAGGGATCAATTAAGGATATGTTTCTATCGAACAAATGTTCATTAATCGTGTTTTCACGTTTTTATGGTCTAAACTATATCCCAAAGAAGAAAGTCAAATTTATAAAATAATGCATGGTAGATGAGAAAACAATCTACGAAACATTTTTAGCACGGAGTATGTCAAACAAAACTTTTATATGTATACATCAAGCATTTGGGTATATTTTTGCTAGATGAGCAGAAACGAGTAAAAAATCAGGTTTTTAGTTTGGGAGACCTTAAATATTTTTATAGTCTCTTTTTTAGTAAGTATCTGTGATAATTTCAACTGTCTTAACTATCACGGTTCATGAGATACAGCCTGGTGACAGACGGTCAGCGAAGTCTTAGTAATAGGGTACCGTTTGTACCCTTTGGGTGCGGAACCCTAAATAAACAATGGCTTAATATTCTATTAAGCTTGACGTATAACTTCAAGCCAGTCTTCGAAAATAACTCCTAACACCTACCCGGTCGATAGTGTCACCTTACTGCAAGGACTATCAAAATAAAAATGCTTTACTATCAACTTTGACATGATAAACATTATTTATAAGTATTTTACTACGAGGTGTTTAAATATACCTTTTTTATTATTTGTAATAAAATAACTTATTGGGCATTTCTGGTGGTAGTAGGTCGATGAGCATCAAAAAAATATCGGTGCAGCACTTGGAGGCAAGTAGAGATAATCACTTTTGAAGCTGAAAGAACACAAAGTTTCGTTGGGTATTCCTCATTAAAAAACCCATTTTTGGGAAAAATCTTTATAACAAAATAAAGATATGACGTAGGACTCTTTTTTCCTAAGCGAGGGTTTTGCGGAAATATTTTTTTATAATAACACGAGGCACTATTCCTTGAGTTTGACACGGAGCACCGATATGAGTACATAAAATCTGGCAGAGTGTGTACGTATAACATTATGTGATGGCAAGTATGTTTCTAGTCAGTCTAGTCAGGCAAACATAAGGCAGGACATGTCAGTGTCAGAGCCTTTTTGGCTCAGTCGTATTCGTCTATCGGAAATGATGATCGAAGTTAAGTAACGTCGAGCGTATTCAGTACCCGGATGAGTGACCGCCTGGTGGCACATTTTTCTAAATTAATCCCTGCCTTGCAGCCCTTACAGATTATGATGACATAGTAAAAGGCCTTATGTATGGTTTGAAAACTGCAGTTGGGTGGTCACAAGTTCGATACCCGTCCGCCAATTTGCACTGGGCCAGCACTGTGGACTACTATGGCCTAAGCCTTTGCCTCTGCAATGGAGCGTATAAGTGCTAAGGAACCTAAACAAACGTGACTCTGATGACGTATGACCTTACATCACCCACTGTAAGAACAGCTTAACTGTATTGATCCTATATATGTATGAGGTGGTAGCTTCTATTAATAATCAACTACGATGTAGATCCTAAGAGGTTTCGTACGTTGCCAAAATAAACTCCCTCTTTTCTGAAACAGAAAGTCTCTATTTTACTGTGATTTTTAGGATTCCGTAGCCAAACGACAAAAGAACACTCTAGTTCTTAGTTTTACCATGTTTGTTTATCCGTATGACAAGGCTTATAGTTCTGCCATTTTCATTAATTGTATTTGATGGTAACTATCTCAAGACACACATAACTGTTAGATAGATGTTTTAAAATGCAAAAAAAAATAGTTAATCAGTTTTTTTCATTTTTAGTATATAAAGAATACTGCCATAGCTAATTAATTAATAAACTATTAAAAATCCACAGAAATGTTTTTTTTTTTTTAATTTACGATTGTAGGTTTATTTCATTAATTTTTACATGTATTTCAACTCCTTTCTTATTCTAAAAATTTTTTAAGAACCAGCTTTAAAGAAAATGCACTAAAAAGGTAAAATAATGACTTATTTCCAACAATCTGATCTAAATTACAGTTTGAAGATGGTTTCATGCAAGTAAAGTGTGTTATTAACTGTTTTATTTTTACTTTTGAGTGACAGCTTCCGAGTGTACAGGCGTGATGTATGTTGTGTGATTGCGTAAATGATGCATATAAGTGCGATAGCAGCAATCGTAGTTGATCTGTTGTAATTTTTTGAAGAGTTCCGTTGTCTGTATCCGAAAGCCATCATCAGATCTATGTGGAATATAAATGGGACCATTTCGGAATAAACCCATTTCGAATATTTTGCAAATCCGTGTATACAATATGACGGAGTTTAGCCCTAACATATATAAAAAATAAATAAATATCCGAATTGAGAACCTCCCTGAGAGAAATATTGTAATGCTTTTCCATGATTAGCTACATTGATTGTGCCTTCACGATTTACCGTTGGAGACTAGAGAACTATTTTAGAATTAGTCACTTACCAATAATATCGCTTTTGTCTTCATCCGTGTGCCTAAGGCATTGGTTTTAATCTCTTTCATCCTACGGGTGTTGTTAACAGAACAGAAGTTGGTTAAGTGGGTCCAGAAATTAAAACCGCTGAATTTGTGTTTTCTTTAAATTTTCAATGCAACTACTTAAATTATTAGAGAGATGTCTGTGTGTAGTTATGTATGTTTTGGCATTAATTTATTCGTAGTACCTACCTGCAAGGGCTTGAAATAAATTATGGGAGACAATGTCATGGCGCTCGTTGCAAAATAGATATAAGCACTTACTTTTAAATTACATATTCTGGTTATGTATCTCAAGTAGTTTAGATTCACAGGTCTTATATTTTCTAAAAAAAATCCATGCTATTAAAAATGCGAATGTGAGTTTGTTTGTTTTTCCTTAATATAAGCTGAAATTTGGTGAAAAGTCAGTGATGCATGAAATTCAAAAACTTCCCGCAGGAATAAGTGAATTCCACGTGATTGAACTACAGCTAAACAGCTTTCACATTTCTAGTAGCAAAATTTCTTAGTATAATCAAGGAGTTTCCCTAAGAAGTTGCCTAAGATTAGCAAGGACAGAACCGCTGGAAAAAGCTAGCTTTTTAATAAAACTCTCCGCTGCTTCCGATATTTTTTACCTATTACTCCCCTTCCATTAAAACATTATAACTACCTACTGTGTCTCATCCTGTCATGGCATAGAAAATTGGCAGTATTTATGGTTCTTACTGTTAACACTTATAGGCATAATAGGTGTTTCCAGTTGTGGATCCACATGGCCGCTGCAGTGTTTCATAAAAATATTTCGTCCAATCGCCTTATTGAGCGAAGTTGGTTGAGAAATATTTCACGATTAAAACGAAGTTTTATAAGTATGTCTTACACTTTATTGTTTCAAAATTCAAACGAAAATCAAATCGGCGAGTATCTACCACACAATAATTAAAATAAAGTAATTATTTACTAAAACTATATGACATCTATTAGGTATTGTAACAACTACTATGTAAAATGAACTTTTACTATGTTGAATTCGGATTCTTCTATCATTGGCAATTAACTAGCTCATAGAAGGCATACGCAGATAGAGCAAAACGTAGATAAGTGTAGTAGTAAGTATCATTATGTAATTTTCTGTACCGATTATACATTAATAAAATGATCCAAACTAAAACCCTACAATATCATGTTTTTGATTTCTACTTATTACAAAACAAAATTAAAAAAAGTAACCAAAAATATTGTTAATCAAGTTATTTTAAAAACGTTTTGTATACAAGAAAGTATTTATTGGTAAATGGCCACAGTTTTCATTTATGCCAATAGTAGCCATTTCTAGTAACAGATGATCTCACTTCATGATCATTACATTCTAAAGAGAACGACATTAGATTGAACAGAGACATCTAGCGCTGCCATCAGATATTTCTTGTTGTCTTTTTTGAAGAAACAAATGCCAAAAATCAATATGTTGATCATAAGCTACTTTTAGCACAATTTGTATTTATTTTGCGCGCTCCATACGAGTTAATTTTATTCAATTTTTTCGTAGCTGTTTATTAATTTCAATAAAATTGTATACAATTGTATACAAATGATCTAGGAATAACTGTAAGTACTAAGTAGGTAGGCAGTGTGCCAGCTTTTTATTAAATTGTAAAACTTTAAAATTATCTGTTGTTTTCTAATCAAATTGTTTTTAATAATATTTTAAGGTAATAAAAACATTTTTCAAAATTTTATAATTATTATTTTCGCATCATCATTATCATATCAGCTTACGAAATAAAACGATTTGATATTTTTTTAATTGAAAATTTATGGGCGTTTTTGTCAAAAAAGATCACAATAAGAAATTCAGGCAAAAGTGCTATAGTAAAGAACAGTTAAGTTTTAAGCTACTTATTTTTAAATGACTGAATTTTAATTTGTTTTAGGATCAAAACAATTTATAATAATATGAGCTTTTTAAACTTTAAAAAAAAAGGCGATCTTTTTGATTTTTTTATTTTTTAATTTTAATATGGCTGTTACCGTCTTTTGCTTGCGTTTGGTTTTACATGCATAACTTGAGACCCTAACTAAAAATAACAGTATTCTCCGCCCAAGTATGTTATGGATTGAAACACACCTATTTCATTCCACGTACCTACATGTGAGTGAGATAAATAGTTCGATTTTTTAGATTTTAGTAGCAGTATCCGTGGATCATTTAGTTATATAGACGTTACATTAATTACAATGTTGTACTTTAGCACATGAAGGTTAAAAACCAGAAAGAAAACAGGAAAATAAGAGGTGTTTTTAGTCATATTTCCATCGAGGCAAATAAAATTTATCGTGTTTTTTGGTAGTAAAAGCGATTATTTAGGCATATGCTCCTTGTAGGATTTAATTTTTAACCTAAAATACTAACTACAAGTATTGATTTACTCTAGTTTGTGAACTATCACTTTGCATTGGTTACCCTCTTAACATAATTTTAACACATTTGTGAAATTGAGACTATTTGTCAATCTATGACACATTCTACTATTACCTACATTTTAACTAAAAAACAAGCTCGTGAAATTGAGACTTTTTGACAATTCATTATTTATTATACTTATATTATATGCAACATTTTAACTTAAGAACACACTTTTGAAACTGAGACAGTTTGATAGCAAAAAATAAAGAATATAAAAATCTAATCATAAAAAAACAGTATATTCCTAAATAACAAATATTCTATGCAAAACGATGAAGTTCGTGGTTCAAGATACCAAATATAATACATTATTATATTATAACTAAATTAATGAAGCTTATGGACTAAATTATAGTGAATATTTTAAAATCAAACAAATATTGTATTGATTTGACAATTTATAACTTATTATACTAACGAGTATAAGCAACATTTTAACCAAAGAACACACTTTTGAAATTGAGACTATTTGTCAATCTATGATACATACTACTATGACCTACATTTTAACTAAAGAACACACACGTGAAATTGAGACCATTTGACAATTTATAACTCATAATACTTACGAGTATAATCAACATTTTACCTAATGAACACATTTTTGAAATTGAGACTATTTGACAATTTATGACAGATTCTACTATGACTTACATTTTAACTAAATAACACACTCGTGAAATTAAGAAAATTTGACGACTTAAAACACGTTAAACTAAACCTACATTTAAACTAAAGAATACACCTTTGAAATTGTGATTTTTTGACAATTTATAACATATTCTTCTTATTACCTACATTCTAACTAAAGCCATAACAGTTATGACAATTTACACATTTAATATTTGACATTTGGACAGAAATATCAAAACGGTTAACTTTATAGATGAACTATTTAAAAAACTTTTACAGATTATCTCCAAAATAAATCGTCTTAATTTGTTTGATTTTTGTTTTCTGTGTACTATTGCGGTTGTAAATATTTGTGCGTTTACCAATTGTATACTGACTTATTTGTACAGTTTTGTCAATTGTACCACCAATTGTATACTGACTTATTTGTACAGTTTTGTCAATTGTACCACCAATATAACATAGGTAGTGGCCATGCTTAAACACTGCAGCAGAAGTTTGTTGTTATACTCGAACAGGTCCCAGACTGAGAAAGTGCAGGGTTGGTCTTGAAAATATTCAAGTGCATCGTATATACCGGCTCGCAGGTCTTCATCTAAAAATATTCTTATGTTTATGTAAAATGGCAAATATATAGGTTAGTTGCGATGTTTTTTACTATTGAACACTAATTTAATAGACGACTTTTAAGAATATAAATATCATTAAAAAAAACAAATTGTTACGCTGCAATGGTTTCTCTTTTTTGCGTAGCATAAGGAATATCGTTCCACAGTATTTGCAATACCTGGCACAGGACAGACAGACATTAAATATTCAATATGAGTTATCTATAGGGGAGGCCGGGTACAAAAGTAACATTGGGTCAAGTAACAAACGCTCTGTAGATTTGTCTAATGTTCTAATCGCTGCTCGCGGCCATTGAGGGGGTTAGTTTGTAACCCTTCTCGTGCCTGAGATTGGTTTCCGGTCGTATGTCGGGTTTGTGTGTTTGTATTAAAAGACGAAATGTGTTTTTACGCATTAAAAGTACTACTATACAGTACTGAAGTCTGTCTGTGGAATATGGTTCAGACCCTGAAAACCGTGAGAATACGATTAATCAAAAAAAAAAAACCTTCAGTGACACCTTTCCACTGTTTCTTTTGAGGTTTTGGCAAAGAAACCTTCCAAGTCATAAGTGCTATTAGTAAACAAATTTTCTTAAGCATAGCCGTAATAGTGCTTTAAATCTACATTGCTTTAGACAAAAACGCATTTTTTGATAACAATATTGTGTAATAAACTATTTATTTATGTCATGTTTGTCAATGAAAAAAATTGTGAATTGCGATGAAGCTGCTTCTACTACTCACGCACGCTTAGTTACATATTGCTTCATCTTTGTTTTTACTATCACGTAGTATTGCCTCTTAACTCAACGACGACTTTAAGTTTAAGTTTCTCATGTTTTACATTGTTTTTTAGTATTCCTTATTTTGTCGCAGATCGTAAATACGCACTGATGTTGATACAAGAATAGGCTTACCTTGACACTCAAGTAAAATATCAGCGATTCTGAGTTCCACTGCTTTGATATTGTTCTTCGTGTAATGCAGTATTATTGACGGGAGCCACATTAATATAAAACTTAGTAACGTTTCTATTGCGTTTTCTAAAACTTCGTGAGTTTCACTCTGTTAAAACATAAATATATGATGTTATTTGAGCGTCACTAATACAAAGAATAAATACATTAACACCCAAAAAAAATTAAGACAGGGTCGGACAAAGACTAATATTATCCTGATTAAAAATTTAAATCGATTCCTATTTTTATATTTCCATGGGATTTGTTTTTTGTGTCGCAACGGAACTATTATACTAGTTGGTACTGGGATAGCTGGAAGGACTCAGAGGACGAAATACCGTTTATTCCTATTAAGAGTTCCAACGGATATAGATTTTTAAACAAGAAATTTCGCGATGTGGTAACCAATACTTCGAATAGTAACTACACAATTTATATTTTTCTGCAGATAAAATCGCGATCTACTAGTCCTTTTACGTGGCTGTTGCTCCGTGACAGGGTGACCTAAGTTTTGGAATATGGATAACTAGACCTATTATTTACGTCCAGAACGAGAGTTCTTTAAGAAATACTGTATGTACTGTATAATGATCTCTGCGCTCTCTCGAAATCTAGAAATTTTAAGGTTTAAGTAATTACCCTCATAGTATATAAAAAGAAAGAACAGATTGTGCCAATGCGATGTATATTTGATTAAGAAAATCGTGTGGAGCTATATGTCTCAAAAGTTTAAATATGTATACTAGTTTTCTAGTTCTACTTATAACGAGTAGCAGTTCCAAATGTGCATGCCATGACAGACGTTGGTCAATAATTATACCTAAATATTTAGTTGTTTCTGCTTTTGCAATAAATGAACAATCACATAGCAGGTCATTAAGGTTACAGTTATGTATTTTGATGCTAAAATCTGCAGTTGGTTGTGTACGATTATACATGGTGTGACGATACCATATTTATGCCTTAACATTTTCGTAATACAATGTGTTTATTCAAGTTTTAGCGCGAAGATTTTCATTAGTAAACAATTCTCAATGGACGTACTACCAATAGCAAAATGCATCTTTAAATTAGAATGGCGCGTTCAAATATTCAAGTTCAGTAATTTTATACATTAGGTGAGAAATTATGATTTATTTTATGAAAGGTTTAAAGCTAACAAAATATAAGTACAAATGACTAAAATGTAAAATATTAAGTTATGAACTTACGAATCATAGACATCAACACGGAATTAATTGTTAAATGTAGGTAGTAATCTAACTTCCGATTTATGAATTCGAACTCTAGACAAAATAAAGTTGCGTGAAATTTTGAACCTGCGGCGCGAGAATGAATGGTTTAAAGCTAACTGTAATTGGGTGCTTGTTTGGAACTAAAGTGATTAGAGAATGTTTTAAAACAAGAATTGATTGGTTTGTTCGAACGTTCTGTGATTGGTGGTAGTCTTAAGAGCGCTGATTGGGAGTTTTATAATGTTGAATATAACCGCGAGAGTTTATGTTACTAAGATTTTTTTTAATGTTGAAAACGCCCGCGAGACTTACCTGAGTCAGTCGTTTAACAACCATTAGGGTAGCCTCGTACAACAAAAATGATTAAAGGTAGTTGTCTTGGTTTTCACGTATTCCGTATAATGGTATGACTTGTTAGTTTATTTGAAATTACCCGGGGTTTTTTAAGAACTTTACGCACATTTAGAACATAATATTAATATTCTATTAGGATCCTATTTATTTAGGGTAATAAGGCCGTGTATCTAGACCGTTCATATTAATCTAGGACTCTATAATAGTAACCCAACCAACATAACTAGAATTATACTTAAAAGATATTCTTTTCTTTGTTAAAATTAATTAAGGCCGGACATCCGTCCGGAATAAAAAATATGACGGAGGGGATTGAAATGTGGGGTGAGAAAGTTATTAGAGAGGGGTTAGTGGTGATAAAAGTGAGTGGTCCTATACATATAGAACATGATTGGGTGGAGTGAGTGGGTCACTAGAAGCTAGGAACTACGTGGAGTTAAACTACAGCTAGATCGTGCCACCTTTACTGGTTACTAAATAAATACTTTTATGTTAGAAGTAACAGTGAAAATATTGTGTTCGTTGTGAAATTCTTTAGGATGTGTTTTAAAAATATCTAAATTAATGTTAAAACATCCAAATGACGGGCTCGCTTTTGCCGGTTAAAAATTTATGGTAGAAAGAAATCTCAATCACCTCAGTAGGAAGGTATATATTTACGGACCTTGTTTCTAGGACATTTTCAAGTAGGTAAAAATAAATCTTCTATAAAAGTGGAAATGGAAACAAAGATTGTACCAGCCATAATAATTATATAGCCCACTAAAGAGCTAGGTCTGCCAAGAGATACAGTAATTACTATGTGTAATCCATGTCCATTCTTAGCGGGGTTAGTAGGGTTTTACTATTTTGGCTGGTTAGCTAGTGTAGGTGAGCGTTGATGTTCATCGTAAGGGGGCCTAAACCTACTTTTAGGTCGCAAGTCCTGAACGCTAGCTACCTTGTTCCCACACTACAAATCGAATGGATTTAGCATTCGTATGGATTTTACTTTCAAATGTGGAAGTAGCATCAATTAGGGTTCCTTTGTGTAGGGATGACGGAAAATCATATAACTCATTAGTATTTGTCCCTTTAGTCCTAATATTCGCGTATTTGCTTTGTTTAGGTGGTTTTGTACTGACTTTAGAAATGGTGAAAAATTCAAAGTGGACATTATTTATGATCATAGATTTAGCTATATTTATTTCTTGATTATTTTCTTTCACGCTTATTTGTATACTATTGTTTGCTATATTACTCTGACGTACCTCTAAAACAACTGGGTTACTACTTATTTAACACAACGGTTTTCGGGTCCTACCACTTTTGACGATCACGCTTGGCCAAATAATTATCTTTATCGACATTAATGTTAAATATTAGATTCTTTTGATTTCTCTTTGAGTGAGTGTTGATGCTTCAGAAGTTTCTTAGAACAGTTTTTTATGTTATAAAAATTCCATGACATGCGACATGCAAATGTCAAAAAGTATACATACAATACATTAATACTACATTGTGTATTAAAGTTGGTAAGGAATAAAATATTAACGAAAGTCTATTTATGAGCCGACGTCTTCGATGACTCGAGTTTGTAATTTCCGTACCGTCCATGTTTTTTATCAAACTCGGAGTAAATAAATAAGAATAAATGAATTAACTCGCCAAAACACAATTGATATGGCGGGAATAGAAATGGAGAAAAATACACCACCGCCGAATGGATGGATAGAGTCTAGAGAATGTATAAATTAAAGTTGTGACTGAAGTTTAAACTTGTAATTGCTCGCTTGTAGTGTGCGTGTAGTTTATATTTAAAACAGACAGCTTTTATACATACTTCATAGAATAGGCGCGTTCCTACTACTCGTAAGTTCTATGATTAAGCGCTATGCTTTAAGTTAGGTAAAATTTACTAAGAAACAGCCCGTAAGAGTAATTCAAGTCTTAGCACCTGCTTTGCCTGCACGTAATGACGATGTTTACGAGTAAGTGTGATAAAAAAATATAAACAGAACTTAATTTTTTAACAATATGCTCACATTATTTTTATAATACCACAGGATCTGATAAAGTGCCAGCACAATGTAAGGACAGTAGTTAATTAAACTCAAAAAAATCTGAAACAAAACAGTTAATAATTACAATTATTCTTATAGAATATTCCTACCGAAAGCAGTAGCCTAGACACCTAGCCTAGCACGTTTTACCAAGTGCGATATAATCTGACAAATCAGTTTATGTAACAGTCAGGATCCTGTTTCTCAGAAAAAAGAATTTCACACTCTAAAAATAAACATTTTATTGTAAGTGCAGGAAATTTGTTATTTTAACAGTCACGCACGTGTACCTATTGAACGAATTTTAATAAAGTTGCGAAAAAAAAAATATAATAATATTTTTTTTAGGTTAAGTAAAAACACTAGTGCATTATCGTCATTTCACTTCACATCTACGCCATATATCACTTTTTGAGCATCTGTATTAAAAACAAAATTACAGCTTGTATTCCTATAATGTGAACTGAGGAATCAATCGAAATGATGCCCACTGCAACTTCTACCATCGCACCGTTCATCATCAACAGGGAATTCATCCTCAAAACTTAGAACCTAAACGGTTTTAGCAAACATTTTGACGGAGCAAATGTTTGCTGTTTTGTCTGTGTTAAATAAAAGCAAGTAGTACTTGGTTTCACTATGATAGCTAAATGAATATTTGTTCTGAACAAAAGCCTGTACGTTCGCACAGGTACCGTGTTCGTCCGCACAGTTGATTTTTTACTGTTGTGTCACTCACTCAAGAAACGAACGATTATCATGGACTTTCATTTGATTTTGGCTAGTGCAGGGTTTCTACTAATTACCACATTACTAAAAAAAACAAAAGCGAAAAAGGCGGTATTGGGTGTGTCTAGTTTCTTAAAACAAAGGGAAAAAATCCATATCTATTAACAGAGCCTGGTTCTCAAACTAAAGACAGACATTATCATATTTTTTGTAAAATGAATGAACTAGAACAAGAAGTTGCAACGTTTTTCTTGATTGCAATCATGGTTCGCTAAAAAGATCCATCGACCACCGAGCACTTCAAACACCGAGCGAATGCTCAAAGCAAGTGTTCGTTCGCCGTTGTGTCGTTTCCATTGTATGATTTAGTGAATGAGCATTCGTTCACTGAGCTCAGCCAACTATCGTTGAACGAACTCGGATATCGTTACAGGAAAAACACACGTTTGCTCATTTAGAACTGTTTCGAGCGCTAAGTGTAAACGCAGCTTGTTTACTGAGAAATTGTGTATTGAAAGAGAGGAAGAGGTACAAGAAAAAGGGTGACACCTACACATGTAATACCCAAGAATTGGAAGGACTTATTTGAGTTCATAAGACCGAATTATTTTTACTCTTGTCAAGGCAACGAGTGCTTCTATATACACCAGAAAAAGAAATCTATGCGACACACGGGACTGAGGTCTTTTGTTCTGCTGCTGCCTCAGATTTAGTCATTTGAGTTCATGTTCACATGAAGAAGCTGACATTTGAATATTATAACATGTAGCTTTTTTTAGTGAATTAGCTGACAATGAATTATGGGGTTGCCTTTGATGTTAGTTTAAGCTTCCAATACATAGCTACCTACAAATTAGTGGCATCAATGGATGTGTTTCATATTTGCCAATATTCCATGCTTTGAATGGGTGTGATACGGTGTCATCTTTTATGGGCAAGGGATAAAGAACAGCTTTGGACACTCCCTGCCAAGGTTTTCTCTAAGGACTACAGTATGGGATACTTCAAAAAAGAAGTTATTGGATTTCTGACGGGTTGGCAACGCGCGAGTGATGGCCCAGGTGTTTACAGCGTGCATAGGCTGTGGTGACCGCTTACCATCAGGCGGACTGCAAGCTTGTTTACCACCATAGGAAGGCAAATAAAGAAAGGCTTGATAAGAAGGAGCATGCAGAGAGGACAAGCAGAGACAGACAGGAAAAAAACAACAACAAACCAAGAGATTAGAAGGTCGGACAAGAATAAATCAAAAGAAAAGATTGAAACCAGAACAACATTATTGTGTATATTTGCAATTAAATTGCTGTTTTAGGTCAAAGATAAGGTCATAATTACAAGACAAAAATAATGATGACATATAAAAAATCAAATTTTAAGCCTTATGGATCTGGTAATATTGGTGACTTACACAGATTGTGACCGTGATTTTAATGGAGATTTTTGACAATGCACGTATGAAAACCAAATTATTAAAGCACTGGCGGGTTCCTGAACTCGTCGTTAAGCCGTGCACTCGTATAAAAAGACGGAAATTTACTGTTTCTACGTTTATTACGAGTACACAGAACCCATTGGTCCGTGATAAACTTATAACGCTCCATATAACAATTACATTACAATACATTACAATACTACCGTAGCCAACCATTTCTGATCCAGACAGTTCTGAAGAAGACTTTAAAAACTTTTTTTTTTTTTTTTCACTTAAAATAAGTAAATCTTAATTTTTAACCTAGAACTTCTAATAACATTAAATTTATGTTATGACGATTAAGTCCGTAGTCAATGGTTTTTAAGAAAATTTTAATGGAGGTAATGAGACTAATTTTATATGTTAAAAAGTCATGGCATTTCAGATTGATTTTTTTTTACCGATAGTTGTTTAATTGTTGAGTTAACGATATTTCAAACTTTCTTTAAAAAAAAAGTTTGGATTGAGTTTGTTTAGGATTAAGTTTTAAGTATTTTATTTTAAGTGTTTTGTATGATTTTTAGGTTTATCAATTTATTGTACACCTTTTTTTTTCTTTATAACGATTTATTTAACGCTGAAGATTTGAAATATGTCTCGAAGTAAGACCAAGTATTATTACACATTTTCTACTGTATTATGTGTTAATAAGTACTTTTTATGACTATTTATTACACGGTTAGGATCAAATTAATAAGGGTAAACAGTAATTTGGTTGGTTTTATTGGAAGCCTAAACGTTTTCAAATTATAGAGAACTAGACTTTGCCAGCGCACTACATTCGGTTATCGGCGTGGAAGTCCTTAATTAACTCCAATTAATTAATTAATTAATTAATTATACTCATGACTTGCTATAGCATGGCGAACGTGCAGCAGTAGTTCGTTTAACTCTGTTATAGTTATTTCCGCAGGAAGTTTTGAATTTTTAGGGATAAAAAGTAGCCTATATGCTATTTCAGGACCTATATGTATGCCAAGTTTTATCCCGATCCGTTCAGTGGTTGAAGCGTGATTGAGTAACAAACATCCATCCAGTCATACAATCTTCCACATTTACAATATTAGTAGGATTTTCTGTTCCTAGGTAAAATCAAGTAAATGGTACACCTCATGATAGTTTCCATCAGATTTGGTAACAAAACACCGGGTTTTTTTTTAAATCTACTAACAATATTAATACAGGTATCTAAATATCATTTTTAACAACTTGAACTTTGTAAACGCGATACATCCTTTTAGATTTTTTAGTCACTTACTTGGTTTTTCCTGCATAACGGCGATATGATTTAAAAAAAAATATTTAATGGTTTTAAATATTTTGTTAAAAATTTTTTTTTATAATAGTATCTATATTTATATTTTAGTATGGAATCATACCTATTATGTAGCAAATATGAATTCTGCGTGTCTGTTTATGCTAAAATGATACCAATCATGCCCTAGTAGCATAAACTGATCAATAAAAAAATAACAATCGGGACCCGTACTTCTCTGAATTCAACTCCCCCCGTCAGCGCACAGGTGACGAATGCGACTTCCCTCCACATCGAAATATGAGCAACGCACAACATTCTATCCATGGTAAAAAATTCATGCTTTAAACCCGAAGTGCACAGTCATTAAGCAAAGCACTCCCACAATAGAACGTGATGTGCAAAGATTTTCATTATGAGACCACGCTTGAAATGATTTTAGCTGGCTCTATGCTCTATCAAGGTCATTGATGTCCATCGTCCCCGTAACACAAAAGTAAATCAAAATCACACATAAAATATTGCAATCCGATATATTTAAAAAAAATCCGTTAGTTTAAAAAGCTCTTGCATATAACAATTGAAAAAGATTTATTCCATATAAGTAACTTAAAAAACTTTATAACATAAGAATTTACTGTAATAAAATAAATATTTACCTGTGGTTTAAGATATCTACTCAAAATATTAAAATTCTTTCGAAGTTTTTTGTAATAAAACATAAATTCTTTTATGATCAGTAATTTATTAGAATCGTAGTTCTGTTCCAGTATACTTAAATTTGTCAAGTTTTCTTCAAAAGATCTTTTGATATTCCTTATTCTTAGATAAAACGATTCAAAAATGTATATTCTAATGCATCCATTTACTTTTGTACCATTTGAAATCCACATCAGCGACATTATTAAAGGCATTATAACCAAGCAACGTTTACCAAAATAATAACACGTTAGAGTTCTGCGTATGACTTCGAACAAAATGCAGACGATAAATATAAGAAAAGAGCTTTTCTCAGACTGTTTTGACTCGATTCCCATCAAAGAATCAATTGTTTCTAACCCATCTAGGTATTCATAAAGATATTCTTCTTTGGTAAACACTGAGAGCAAGATCTTCAGGCTATATTCGAGTATTACTTGAACGAAAATAGGCCCAAGGCTAGTTATGTGAATAAGGTTGCCCACAACAATTAAAGACAACGTGACACAAAACAACTGCAGTGCAAGAATAACTATTTTTTTCCTACTAAATTCGCAGTAAAAACCGAATACGAATCGGGTATATAAAATAACTTTTATAAAAGAAAACTTCATGTCGATGTTTAAGGACGCGTGATAGCTTTACGAACACTCGAACGGAAAGAGTTACATGTGCTTTTCTGACGTAATATTACCAAAATAATCCGTGTAAAAAAGACAAGTTCTAAGTTTTTTTTCGCTTCTTTATTTTCTGTAATGCTTTTGCGGCGCACAAGTTTACGAAAATATGTTTTGAAATATGTAATTTTTTTATTGCTACATTTTTTTTTTTTTTTTTTATACCACTAACGTGGCAAACAAGCTTACGGTCCGCCTGATGGTAAGCGGTCACCGTACCCTATGGACGCTTGCAACACCAGGGTATCACTTGCGCGTTGCCGACCCTTCAGAAATCTAATAACTTCTTTCTTGAAGAACTCCATACTGTAGTCCTTGCAGAAAACCTTGGCATGGAGCTCATTCCACAACTTCAGCGTTCGCGGGAGGAAGTTTCTCTGAAACTGCACTGTACGCGACCATTTAGGTTCTAAAGTGTGAGAATGAATTCCCTGACGATGACGAGCGTTGCGATGGTAGAAAGTAGCCGTGGGCATCATTTCGAACAATTCCTCAGAACACAACCCATTGCACAAGCGGTAGAACACACACAGTTAGGCAAAGTCTCTCCTCAGACTTAAGGGCTCGATACCGCAAGTGAGTTTGGAATCGTCGACAATTCTCACAGCCCGTCGTTGAACCGAGTCAAAAGGGCCAAGCTGGTATCTGGGTGCACCTGCCCAGAGATGGCAGCAGTACTCCATATGGGGCCGAACTTGCGACTTGTAAAGTAACAACCTTTGCCCCGACGTGAAGTACTGCTTCGCTCTGTTGAGTACACCAAGTGTTTTTGGACGCAAGCTTCACCTTATCTTGTAAATGATCTCGGAACTGAACATCGCTGGAGATGTCGACACCAAGGATCCCAATGCTCTTGGAGATGGAGAGGGGAGTGTTCTGGAATTGTGGGACTACGGTGAATGGAGTTTTCTTAGCGGTGAACGCGCACACTTGTGTCTTTGTAGGGTTGAATCGGACCAAGTTTACCCGTCCCCAGTCAGACCCGTGTAAAAAGCGTCTCCAGTACTGTCATCTGCATAGCAATGTATGTTGTTGATGTCCAACATGTCATTGATATGCAGTAAAAACAGCGTAGGAGACAGCACAGAGCCTTGCGGGATACCAGCATTAATGTCCATGCTATCAGAGCAACTACCGTCAACTACGGTTCGTATGCGTCTGCCGGACAAGAAGCTAGCAACCCATTTGCACAAACCCTCGGGCACTCCGTAAGATAGCAACTTCGATAAAAGACCCCGGTGCCAGACCCGATCGAACGCTGGATGATGTCCAGGCTACATGCCAATGCCTCCCCCTGACTCTCAATGGCTAGTGCCCATCGGTGTGTGAGATACACTAGAAGGTCACCAGTGGGGCGACCGTGGCGAAAGCCATATTGACGGTCGCTGATCAGGTCATGTTTTTCTAGGTATCTCAAAAGCTGTGTGTTGATCACACGCTCCATCACCTTGGAGAGGAGAGAGGTAATAGCGATAGGCCTGTAATTCGATGGATCTGATCTATCGCCCTTTTTGGGCACCGGGTGCACATTCGCAGTCTTCCATGAAGACGGAAATTGCCTAGTGTGGTAGGAAAGCGCGAAGAGGCGCGTGAGTACAGGACATAACTCAGGAGCACACTGCTTAAGCACCACTGCTGGTATACCGTCTAGCCCACTCGACTTATGAACGTCTAGAAAAAGCAACACCCGCCTGACCTCCCGCTGCGTTATGGATATTTCCAGCAGGAAGTTGGTGTCTATGTACTACATATGTCCCAGTTTATAACACACTTTGCTTGCATAACACCAATTTCAAACTGTAATTCAAATCAGATTTTTGGAAATTGGTAATTATTTTTACCACTTTAGTGCATCTTTTTGAAGCCGGTTGTTTTTTTGTGTTAAAAAGTTTTTTAAATACACATATACGTTATTATATTTTTGTTTTAATTTTTACGCATGCTTAAGAAAGGCACTATGCAAGACTCGGCCACAACTCGGCATAACCGAACTCTGTAATGCGCACCTCGGCTACGCCTCGGCCCGCATACTCACATGTGCGGGCCGCGGCAGTAATGCCTATGTTCGAAACGAGAAACGCTTTGCTTAGAATTGCTGTTCTAACTAAACAAAAATTGTTAAACAAGAAAGGCAGTGGTAAAGTACCTTCTTCAAAAATTTTAACTTTATTATATTGTTAAACTTGATGATAAACTTCAAGTGAGCTCTTAAAACTAGCCTCTTACTATGACCAGGTCGATATTGTCACCTTATTGAAAGGACTATAAAAATTAAAATACTTCAACATCAACCTTGACATGATACAGAAACTACCTAGGTATTTACAAATATATTATTACTACGCATTTTAAAATAGCCTTATTATAATCGATTATTTTTGATACTGGCTTATTAAAATCTTAACTTAAATGGTGATAACACAGGCGAACCAAATTTAAGCGTTTAATTATTTTCCAGACGCAGCATTTAAGAATTGATTCTTGTTTTACAATTTTACAAATTATATAACAAACAACCTTAAATTTTTCAATCAGCTTCAGTTTTCAATTGAAATTAGGTTAAATAATGCAAAAAGCATAATTTTAGTTATATTTACGATTTTTTTGAAACTAAGTTCTTTTTTCTTTTTGATATGTATCAAGTTTAATTGTTGTTGAGTGTGTTTAATAGGATTTTTTAATCAGTCTTCTACGATTTTTCATCGCTAAGTTATAAGTATTTTACCGTTTATCATAATTCCTAGAACTATGGAGCCTAAAGTAATTTGTATAAAAAACGAAAGGTTTGGTAAAAAATTTATAACTTCAGTAAAACAAAAAAGAAACTGTACCAATTTAACACATTAAGAAATGTAAAAGTTCTACTTTACTATCTTATTATCAAAAATGGACACAATTTTTATTTGCAATTACTAAATATTGAAAATGACCAAAAATCGTTAATATTTAACAATTAGGTCCCGTTTAATTCTAAAATATGAGGTGACGTAAACCTTTTTTTGGTTTTTATGGTAAAATATGGACCAAAAAGCATATAGAATAAGGATTATTTTGGGAGAAACAAAATCTTTGTTGGTCTGTGTAATTATAAAGCTTATGCTGATAATTTTTACATTCAATAAAGTCAAGTGATCGTGCTTACTTTCGTTAGAAACTCATTGATATTCTAGAAACCATGCACTAGAAACTGTTTCTACATTAGTTTGCTCAATCGATAATCACTAGCATGTGTAGTTAAATTAAAAAGTCTGTAAAGCTATACTATAGCTACAGATTTACCTGAGACGAACAGAAAACTCACAGCCTCATAAAATACGCCGCTGACGGAGGGCCTTGAGAGAGGAAGGAGATTTTGCTATCTAAAACCTCAGGAGTGGGGACTGTAGACATAGAAACACCTCAATGAAGAGATTTAGAATATATAACAGACTGTTGTAGCAGACCCCAACTGTTTCAAGGACAATCGCTATTGTGTGTATCTGACAACTCCAAATTAATTCCCAGCACTTTGAGTTTAGTTTGGTTTTATAAATATTTATTTCATAATTTTAGTAATATTTTGTAATATTTGGAAAAACAATACACAAGATAAAAACACAATGGTAAAACAAAGAAAACAAGAAATATTTAATACTAAGTTTTTGTCAGCGGCTCTGCCTGCCCTTATGTTTATTGGCGTGGGACTTCTTGAAAGTTTGTTATTGCAAGCTATAGCTGAAGCTTTCTCGCTCCATTTCCGTTGCTTCAACTATTTCTGTGCCAAATTTCAGCTTAATTGTTTACTCCGTTGCGGCGTGATTGAATAACAAACAAAAAATAAAGAACTTACACATTTATATTTTAAGAAGAATATGATTAAATTAATTTAAATAACAAAAAGCCATACAAAGCCTAACTTTTTTTTTATACCACTAAGATAGCAAACAAGCACACGGTCCGCCTGATGGTAAGAATGGTCGCTTGTAACACCAGGGGTATCACTCGCGCGTTGCCGACCCTTCAAAAATCCAAAAACTTCTTTCTTGAACAACCCCATGCTGTATAGTCTTTAGAGAAAACCTTGGCAGGGAGCTCATTCTACAACCCAAGCGTTTGCGGGAGGAAGTTTCTCTAAAACCGCACTGTACGAGATCATTTCGGTTCTAGAGTGTGAGAATGAATTCCCTGCCGATGGCGAGCGGTGCGGTGGTAAAAAATAGCTATGGGTATCATTTCGAACAATTCCTCAGAACAAATTCCATTGTACAAGCGGTAGAACACACACAGGGAGGCAAAGCCTCTCCTCAGACTTAAGTGCTCGATACCGCAAGTGAGTTTGGAATCGTCGACAATTCTCACAGCCCGTCGTTGAACCGAGTCAAAAGGTCCAAGCTGGTATCCGGTTGCACGCGCTGAGAGATGGTAGCAGTACTCCATATGGGGCCGAAGTTGCGACTTGTAAAGCAGCAACCTCTGCCCCGACGTGAAGTGAAGTGAACGCTAACTAATGCTAACTTGAAAACCCAAATATGTGTTAGTGTCATAAATTTAAATTTTTATGACAATACTTAAGAAACACATAAACGCATATAAAATGATTTTTGTCTATGAAATAAGCTTTGTGTCAGAAGGAAGAGTTTAATTCTAGTTTATAGACTCAATTTCAATGAAGTTCTTGTTAATTTTATGATTCCACGCAGGCATTTAAAAAAATGATTAAAAATTATTTTTAAAGTGAAAAATTTTCATTAGTAGTAATTGTTTAATTATTTGTCAAAAAATTGACAACCTTTTAATCTTGATCACTCCTACTTTGATTTAATAACAAAAGCTTGCCTGCATTTGTTTTCGCAAAATATAAGTATTACGTAGGTTAAATATTTATGTCAAAACCATGAAATTTTATCAACCTCACATAAGGATATTTGTTTGGAATAAAATAATACGTACTTTCTTCTCACACCCACCCACATTATTGTTTCCTAACCAAACAACTTCAGCATGGACATGTCAGTGACAGTTTCTTTTGTGTGAATAAACTTGGTCCCTTATCACCATTTAAGATTGAGTAAGCTTTCCCTTTCATTGTTAACTAGTTTTTCCCGCAGTTCCACCCGCTTTAAATTCGGTTAAATCAGTGCAGCATTTCAACAGGAAGTCCTCAATCATAGAAGAAAAAAACCATCTTACACTTGACGTTTTCAAGTAGCCTATGTCTTTTCCCGTGACTCATCGGTACAGCGATTTAAGCGTAAACAGGTAGCAGACAGACAGACAGACAGCGTTAATTTCGCATTTATAATATTAGTATGTATTCACTAGCATACCCGACAGGCGTTGTTCTGCCCCTTACGTTACTTTTGTGCTGGAGCGCCATCTCTTGTCACTCGCCCGCGCTATTTTTCTTTCTGCTCGGCTCCTAAAGGTTTCAGCGTGATCTAGCCTTAAATAACCTTTCTCAAGAATTTGGCTATCATATTCAAAAATATTTTTTCAAATCTAATTAGTACTTTCTAATATTAGCACGTTTCAACAAAAAACAACAAAACTTAAACATATACTCTTGAAATTTATCATAGAAGTATTAATTAGTTTCCGTTTTATTTACATTTGACTCCCTCGGCTAGTTGGTAGTGTGACCGGCTGCTGTGCAGAGGAATTGGGTTTGATTCCCGGAATGGACAAACATTTATGTGATAAATATTTGTGTTTGTCTTTAGTCCGGGTGTATTTATTTATAATATGTATATATTTACAAAAAAAAGGAGATAAGTATTTGTATCTGTTGTCTGGTTTTCATAATACAAGCTTCGCTTAGTTTGGGACCAGATGGTGCTGTCAGATATCTCCAAAAAATATTATTATAATTAATTATTAATTTCTTAGTTAAAATATTTTTAATGTGAAACACCTAAAAGCATACCTATATAGGAATAATAACGGTATAGGGAAATTTAGGGTGCCTTACTAGATAAAGGATAGATATAAGACCATTAGAATACATGAACCAAACGGGGTAGAAGAGACACTCCTTTTATTTACTTTGTGATTAAAAGTCATCACAATAAATACCCGTGGCCATCGAAGGCATCAAGACAGAGCAATGATAAGACTGGGGGCTCAACACTCCTGACGTACCTATGTCTACTAAATAAGTAAGTTTATGTCTCCACATATGGCGTTCTTCTTTCTTTAGATTTGTAATTACTTTTACTCACTTTCTTTTAGTCCGATCTTTTGTAGATTTCATCTGTCGAGGGATTTTTAATTTTGTATATTGCATTTTGATATACCAAGTATAATAACCATCCATGATTTACCTGAGACTTTCAGCTGAACATCAGCGCTGTAGCCTGTTTTAGACAGCCGAAAATTGCTAAGCTGAGGCCCCGGCGATATTGACTGTTTTTTAATTGTGTTTTTTAATATGTTTGCTGTCACCGAATCAAGATTTATTTTCTTTTTTATCTTGTACTAGCTGACCCGGCGAACGTTGTTTCTCCGCACCAACCTATTGTGAAAGGGTTGTACTAATTCAGAAACCTTTACCGGCGTGTGCATAACAACTCACCAAAATATCATTACAATCGGTTTACCCTTAGTGCGCGAGTCCGTCTCGAACTTGATCGTTTTTTTCTTTCATAAAAACCTTGCCCTAACACTAACAAACACAACAAAAACAAATTACCCGAATTGGTCCAGCCGTCTTCGAGTTTTCCTTAGTGCGCGATTCCGACTCGCACTTTACCGTTTTTTTCTTTCATAAGAACCTTCTACTGACAATAAAAAACACAACAGAAAAATAATTAGCGAAATTGGCTAGACCAATGCGTGATGGCGTGACCAAGGGAAATTGGTATTCATTTTTATATATATATATATACTTGTCAGCCTTCATACGTCCCCATTGCCCCTCCTCTTAAGCAAGGGTATCTCTATATATAATATATTCTTCATAAAGACTTATCGCTACAAAAGTTTGGGTAGGCTATTCCATAATGCCTCCCTTAATGATACCTTTAGAAGACACCTATAGCCAGCGTCAATCTATTTATCCTGGAAACTAGAACACAGTCTGCCATAGCAGAGTACAGATATTAAGAGAACTCTTTGATTTCGAGTCTCTTCAAGGTTAACATATTTAAAAAATAAGTTTGTCTGTCTCTATTTAGGTATTAAGTTATTCACAAATAAATCAAAACCTATAGGGTAGCCGAGGGCTACATAGATGATTTGATGAAAAATAAAGAAGAAATTAGCTCTCGCATTACAACTCGACCATCTACGAGTACCCGTTGTCCTAGAATCATGAAATTTGACACGAAGCAAGGCCTCATCACAAATATTAGAAAAAAATCGAAATTCGTTAATTTGTAGTTAATAAATTTAAGAAAAAAGTTCATCTGTTTGTCAAGACCCTTTTCATAAGAACACGAAGAAGTATCAAGTTTAAATTAATATCAAATATTAAAGTCTTTGGGCACTCAATTTCTTAAAAGCTTCTAAGTCCATGTAAAAAAAATATGCCCAAAATACGTTCATTTTAATCGCATATTGTGACACAAATAAATCAAAACCTATGAGGTACTTTCCGTTAGCCTAGTAGACTTGATCTCATGAATCATGATGGAAGAACTGTCTAAATATAATGAGTTTGTACGAAACCCTCGGTGCGCAAGACAGACTCACACTTGGCCGGTTTTTTTTGTGCAATATAGAACACCTGGTGCTTCCACTAACTGAGCGACGTCAACACAAAAAAATATCAGTTCTCTCATCTTGATCTAATTAATCATTTAGACGATTCCCTGTATTATTAGAAGTTCTTCGCTCAATGATTGTGCGCTTCGGGTTTAAAGCATGATATGTTTACCATGAATAGAATGTTGTGCGTTGATCATATTTCGATGTGGAGGGAAGTTGAATTCATCCTCTGTTGGATCTGGGGAGTTGAAAGCTTACCCCGCGCGTCCCGATTGTTATTTTTTAATTGATCAGTTTATGCTTCTTTGTTTGGTTTTGTTTTTGCATAAAACCGACATGTAGAATTCATTTTTACGGTATATATCATTTAACAAAATTGTTAAAAAGATTAAAAATTAAAAAAAAATCATATTTTTTTAAATTTGGATTAACACAGTTCGCAGTGAGCTAAAGCAGCCTAAGTCGTTTACTGCGGATTTTTAGAGATACACAAAGTGTGACTTTTTTAATTTTTATAATACTTTTGCTCGTAACGGGTCTTTTATTTTACCAATATCTATATCGTATTGTATTATTACGTACTTATTGTAATTTAAAACGCACGAGTTTCTTTTTAATAAGGTAAAACGCACGGTTTATCAAGATGCGCCGTCTAAAACGAACGGTACTTTTATGCAAAGATGCAAATTCATTTTCAGAATGTGTGTTTTTAGCCTATTTCATGGAACTTTCTCAAAAACATAAGTGAAGCTTATTGTGGTGCTACTACTATTATTAAATGCTAAAACGCACTGTGAAAACAAAACATGGTATGTGAGTAAAGTTCACTTTCATAATTCTTTACAATATAGGTGTTTTTATCTCTTTTCAGGTTGTATTAGTATTCGGCATAAATGGTGCGTGTAGACGTCAAGAGTAATACATCACAACTAATGATGTCGAGAACCATGGGCGGGTTCTTCTTGTCCAGGTCAAAAACCACAAAATTAAATTCCAAGATCGTTTACAATACAGGGGCCTTTTCACGACATAGTGTAGAAATACGAAGCGCTTCGTTCAACAAAAACGATGTCTAACAAACTTTTTTCAAAATTACCAAAATGGAAAATGCACTAGCCAACCCATTGGCATAAATAAATTTGGAGCAATGCCGAAACAAATTGCCACTTTCTTAAATTTGGATGATCCACATAAATACACAAGGCTCAGTTTCAGGCTACATCGCTCGCCGATTCAGGTGCGAACTTATTGACACTAAAACGCCACGGAGGGTGGCGATCGAACAGTGTAGCCGAGGGCTACATAGATGATTTGATGAAAAATAAAGAAGAAATTAGCTCTCGCATTACAACTCGACCATCTACGAGCACACACGTCGCCGCCGCCGCAGACGCCTCCGTCACCGCCACCGACTGTAGAACTCTGTGATCCCGTTTCTCCTACTTTCAATCAAGAGACTGAGAGAAAGACTGGTGAAATTGTAACTAATAATATTAACTTGACAACATTAAAAATGCCAACTGGCAGCGTACTAATAAATTTTACAAATTGTTAAAATTTTTCTAACTGCTTTAACAAGTGATTAAAGATTTATTCGTTTAAGTCTTTATTTCCTCGCAAATATGTTTTAAAACGTCGTATGACATAATGCGCTTTGATAATTACAGCCTCTGCTTTCTTGTAGCAATATCGCCTCGGCTGTAATTTTCAACTTACCGCACTTACATCATAATGTACTATAATAACTTCACATAAAATAGAAAAAAATAATGTTTTTAATCTTATTTAACTTATTTTATAGGTATGAAGAAATTATTAACAAAGTTCAGAAGCAAAGTGCTGTACATTTAAATACGGCTTTGCTGTATTTGCGGTACATCTTTTTTTACTACTACACCGAATTAACTTCTGAAGTTGCTGGCTTTTGGGGAGCATGGTCTAAGGTGGCTGCCATTTATCTGTATCCTTTGTCCATCCCTAACCAAAAGGTTATCCGGAGCCTTTATTTGCGAAGTTAATTCGGTGCAGTAGTAAAAAAGGATGTAGGTACTGGACGGTGAAGATGCATCAAAGCCGCACTTAAATGTACAACACTTTGCTTCTGTGCTGGAAATTGTTAATAATTTCTTCATACCTATAACGAGGTTCAGAAGGCAGCACATCAACCAACCCAAGCCTATAATAACAACGTTTGGATAAAAATAAATTGTGGTACAGGGACTAAACATTTCTCGGCCCACTTTTCCACAATCTACATGTAGGGGTAAAAAATATGTATACCTAGCATTAAAAACATTTTTTTATTATTTCCTTCTATTTTTCTATTTCTGGACGACAATGAAAATCCGTGAAAGTTTTAGATCTACGCTGCTCTAGCTCAATGCAAACATGATTTTTATCTTAAATTTGTTCTTAGACAAGAATCCAAGAAGTATATAATTTTAAAAACTAGACTAAAACATCTTAATAATAGTATTTTATTATCTGTATTAATCAAAATAAAAAAAAAATATATCATCGTATCTAGATACCACTCAAGCCCTAGTAGCATGAACATATCAATAAAAAAATAACAATCGCAAGGAATGCCCCTCCAAATTCAACTCCCCCCCCCTCCTCTGGAGGACGAATTGGACTTCTCTCCACATCGAAATATGATCAACTCACAATATTCTACCCATGGTAAAACTTTCATGCTTTTAACTCGAAGCGCACAATTATGACTAAATATTGAGCGAGGCACTATTACTATATAGCAATAGAAACAAACAATAACGTAGCAAACATTCTCCAAAGAAAGTATTTCCACAATTCGCTTTAAAAAATTAGTTGTTTCTAAAAAGAAAATAAAAGCTTCGCTAGCCTTAGAACCCTGCACCCTCATTGTGGTTTTGCCAAATATTTACACGGCTGTTGGTTTAAAGACCCTTTGTATTTAAAACAACAGCTATGAGAATATTGGCTTAGCCAAAATGTTTAATAAAAACACAAGAGGAGATACCTACACCTACACCACAGACTTAAAATTATATATCTCTTATGGAGCTTCTAAAATAAGAGTTAAAAGCTGCCCTAATAGAGTTAGGATCCGCTTTTGGTGAAATAAGTAAGTTTATGCGTACCAATATGCACAAACGGAACAATATTGTTCAGTAGTCAAGATATTTACTCAATCCAGAAAACGATCATACAATTTAATTTTGACAGTGATCTTTTTCGTTTTATTACGTTACATAAATTGTTACAACAAGTTAAGGATGATACAATAGACGACTACTGCATAGTGAGTCCTTGATGCCCCTCTTTCTAATTATATTTTGATCATTCTTTATTTTATACCATATTCACTGTGGTTCTACCATTCCAAAACTGAATAGAGGAGACACTTTGCCTCCCTGTGTGGGTTCCACCGCTTGTACAAAGGGATGTGTTTTGAGGAATTGATCGAAATGCTGCCCATGGCTACTTTCTACATCGCAGCGCTCGCCATAGGTCTTCTTTGTCTTTCTTGTGCAATAAACACATATCAAGCAGTTGGCAAGGTAGGTACAAGGTATTTTGTGGCATAACTATAAACTAATGTAAATGAGCAGCGCTATCTGGTCCAAACCTTAACAAGGCAAGCAAGCAATCCTCATATAGTTTTTTTGTTAAAACATACATAATATTTAGTACATATAAAAAATACTCAGACTCATTACAAACACAAACATTCATCACATAATGTTTGTTTTGTGAAGGAATCGAACCAGCGTCCCTCAATTTGGCAGGCAGTCTGTGCTACCAACAAAGCCACGGAGCAGCGAAGTTGACAAAACAGCTCTGTCGTAATAATACTTTCTTATGAAAAAAGTAAAAGTTGCAAGAGAAACGTGTATCTTGTACAATATAACGAATTGTCGTCAATATAAATAAATGCTTTCATATCAAAGATGCAGTGAAAAGATTAACCTCGAGCCAGGACTTGAACCTGCGACCCTTACATTCCATGTAAGTGCTCTACCACTGAGCTACCGAGGCACAAGTCTGACTGACGAAAAGCCCAACTACATCTTTGATCTGGAAATACGCTCGTAACGAGCGTCACATACAACTCCTAGTGACTTATAAAGTCCTAGTACATCAATCTATCTATCTATCAAAGATATTTACCTTAATTGAAACAACATCAACTTCATAACGGGTATCTTTCTCGATTCTATGTCGCATTGCACAAGTTGCAACATAGCAAAATTCAAACACATAATCAGTTAAACTGTTTCACTGGCGCTAAGGATAGAGCGACAAATGGCGTCACTTCTGGTTGAACAGGAAGTGAATGATATTTAGTGTAAATTATGTTACTTTTTAATGTAATGCTTCAAAATAAATATTTTTCTTCTTCTTCTTCTTCAATCTTATAAACACACAAATTCTTCATTGAAGCAAGAAATAAAGTATAAATATACATACATAGAAATAATCTCTCTTCGTTTATAACTCCCTGAAGGTTCGAGTCTTAGAAGAAAATATATTATACATGCCATATCCATGGCTATAATATCATCAATATAAATAAATACTTTCATATCAAAGATGCAGTCAAAAGATTAACCTCGAAAATTTACTCTATCAATATTTTGGGAACCCATTTCAAATTCTGCCAAATAAGTTTCTATTTGTAAAACTTGTTTTAACAAAGATAACATCCTGTTTCTCAGACCAACCCCTTAGTGAAGTTCGTTACAGATTATAACTAAAGATTTCATCTTTCACAAATTGACAATCTAACAAGGGTTCCAATTAAGTATAGCAATTTGGAACTGAAGATGTAACTAAATATTGTTATTATTTCGTAATTCTATTTCATAACTTAATCAGTTGGTTAGGAATTCAGTGGGAATTGTGTTTGAGTTCAAATTAAAATGAATTGATTTTGGGTAACTCAACAAAAGTTATTGTTCAAACATGCTACGATATGCGACCATAATATAAGATATTATCTTGCACAAGCTTTTTAGGGATAAATAGTACTTGCAGTACAGTATCGTATTCGTGTTCTATTACTACTTTTAAAATCAAACAACATGAAATAACGACGCCTTTAATTCCGTTTTATTTTTTAAACATGTCCGTTATTGTTTTAATTTACACGCAAGTTTGAAAAAAGCACTATACAAGCCTTGGCCACACTGAGCATTACCGGAAACTGTGATGCGTACCTCGGCTATGCCTTAGCCCGCATCGCATACTCACGGTTATTTGCGGGCCGCGACAGCGTTTTTTTTTTTTTTTTAAATACCACTAAGTTGGCAAACACGCTTACAGTCCGCCTGACGGTAACACCAGGGATATAACTCATACGTTGATGGCCCTTTAGAAATCTAAAAACGTCTTGAAGGACGCCATACTGTTACTGTAGTCCTTAGAGAAAACCTTGGCAGGAGGCTCATTCTACAACCTAAGCGTTCGCGGAAGGAAATTTCTCTGCACCGCACTGTACGTAACCATTGGGGTTCTAAGATTTGAGGATAAATTCCCTGCCAATGTCGAGCGGTGCGATGGTACAAAGTAGCCGTGGGCATCATTTGGATCAATTCCTTAAAACACATCCCATTATACAAGCGGTAGAACACACATGGGCAAAGTCTCTCCTCATACTTAAGGGTTACGGCTTGCTAATTTGGGATCGTCGATGAGAAAAGCACTAAACAAGCCTTGGCTACCACTGATCATAACCGGACTCTGTGATGCCTGCCTCATTCCGCATACTCCGGTTCCCGGTTATGCTGCGTTTGCGGGCCGCGGCAGAGTTGTACTATATGTTTACAACGTGATCCGAAAGTCTTATCTTCCTTTTGTTAGCATTTGCCTTTCGAAGCAAAATCTATAAATTTTCGCGTTATTTCTACTTATTTAGTAAATGCTTTAAATGGTGCCTATAAGCGTAAAATTCTTATAAAAAAAACCCGTTAACTAATAAAATTTCGTACTAAACAGTTTATGACGTTTAAGGTGTATAATTTGCGAAGAATAAGTCCCATATGTAAGTACAGATAAACCGCCTGCCAAGGCTACTTGGCATATTATGCCTAAAATATGTAACCATCATGTAATGTAGGAAACGACAATATTCTGAGGTACTTTAGCTGACTACTAGGCTTCTAGTGCAGGGTTTTATGTTTTTGCTTTTAACTTAAGAGGCTTAGCAAGGAATATACGGCTTATTAAGCAACTTCAAGACTTACGTACATAAGTTCTTGTTATAGATCAAATATATTCCACCATATATGTTAAGTTATTTAGTAACACATACATATTAATTAAAGATATTAAAGTTATTTTCGAAATGTTTGCTATTAAATTTATGAAGTAATATTTTGATTTTCTATTTAAAACCTTTTTAAAGGTTTCCTGGCTCTTAAACAACTAGCTATAAGATCAAATATTACACTGCAGTGCATTAGCACTGGCACCCTTCCTTCCTTCCTTCTTACCACCATTCTTTATACTACCAGAGTGGCAAAAGAGCATACGCTTCGCCTGGTATTAAGTGGTTGTATCTATAAGCTGAAATTAAAGGCCAGCAGTTCAGCCCCTGAGACTTTACCGGAACTTACACTAGTGTTGGCAGAAAAATGGTATATAGCCAATTGCTCAACTAAGAGTGAAGCAGCCTTTCAGAGCGATGAAGAACAGATTTTTATCTAATGGTAATATGGTCTAGAGGCCGCATATTGATTGAGATAATCCTTTTTAAATGAAGATTCTTGCTTTGATTTTATTACATTATTTTGTTTATTACACACTTAAATTACACTGTTTAAATAGCACACATCATAAACAATGCTGAATTTCATGTTAATTTTGTATATATAAGAGTATGTAGATAAATAGATAATGATACCAGTTGAGTCTTGAGTTATTTAGTTTGTTCAACAACCTTTCAAAGGACAAAATCTCACAAAGGTTATATTAAATTTTAAAGTTGCTACGTGGCTTAGCCTAATTCTTAGATAGACATTTTGTGACCTAAGTAAATACAAACAACATACACAAAGCTTGTAAAATTGTCATAAAACTTATCTTACAAAGTTTATAATTATAAACACACACATTTTGTTTGTTTTATTAATACTCGTGCTATGCTCGTGATAAATAGTACTGAAATTAGCAACAATTGCATAAATGGCTATTGCAATACCGAGGTTAATAGATTTGTTTGTTATCTGACTAAATATTTGAAGTTTTAATCTCAGATTGTGTAGTGTTATTTAATAGTAATAAGGTAACAAAAAATAAAACTACATATTTGTTATCATTAAGGTATTAAGACATTAATATCATTATGAATTTTCTGCGCACATAAATTTTAGATATCTCCCCTATCTGGTAATAAGTTTAATTTAATAAAAACAGGTTATATTCTTAAAAGATCAAAGTGAAAAATCTAGCATATTTGAATAGCTAATTATAAATATACACTTAAAACCTAATTAAGCTATCTTAATGAAATCGGAGCTTTAATAATCCCTTAAGAAAATGTTCATGTACCTAAAAGGTTTTAGTATCTTCCGTTTTTAGCACTGGCACGGCAATAAGAGAGTTGTTACGAACTACAAATTGCTTTATCGGAATTGTTAATGAAATGCAAATTACTTCTATCGGAAATAAAGACCTACTTCATTTATTATTACAAATCTAATTGGGTTTCTAAGTATTTTCAGTACTGTTGGTATTTCATTTCATTTATTTTTATGTAACTCTATTTATTAACTTTTCTTGATGGAAGTTATTATAATAGGTTTGGAAATCGAAATCGCTAAATTAAGGTTTTTTTACGTTTTTGGATCTGGAAATCTTTTGCCATTATTTCTAGAATGATGTTACACGTGTGTGTGTGTGTGTATGTTAGCTTTCGATTGCCCATCGATATCTAAAGAACGAATGAGCCAATTTATCTTTTGACCATATCAATCGATACGCCACGTCTTGACTTAGATCTGCAAAGAGTTTGAGAAAAATCTGTCTAGCGGTATGTTTTCTATCGCTAAAAACTGTTTTTTTTTAAAGATGCAAAAAATATTCTCAAGAGACTAATTGTTTTGGTTTTAATTGACAACTAATAAATATTTAACTATAGTGTTATGTAATTCAAAGGCAAAATTGGTGTCCAAAACAGCAGGTCCTAAGACGAACTTCATTGCTCTCGAATTTGTCGAATAAAGTACCTATGTATGGAAATATATTACATCACATTAAAAAAATCCTATCTTGACGAGATCAATCGAGACAAAAACTGGCTTAGGATATATTTTAATTATATTTATAGTAATATAACATCCCACCAAAAACATTTTCGTGTAAAATGTTGCCAAGAAGAGACCAAATGTAGAGCCAAGCTTCAAACTCTACACGGCCTAACTCTACAAACACTAACTTTACAAACTCTACAACAAAACAAAATATATGGCTTTCGTTACTAAAAGAACTATTGTATAACAGAAAAACTTGGCTCTACATAGGATCTGGTAACTAACAGTGCGAGCCATATGGTCTTGTCTTGTCAACAATTGAAAATGTTTTATCTTGTTGTAAGTTGCTTATAATTATATTTTTTGGTCTTTTAATTTTTTTTGAGGTGTACTTCTTGCACATCAGACATCTTTGCTTTTTTTTCTTTGTTGGTTTACTGTTTATAATAAGCGATAGTCAGAGCGATACTTGGCCCTTAGGCGATTATATTCGACTATAGTTGAATGTTGTGCTTTAATACCTACTACTAAAATCATTTTCCATAAGGTGAACACCTTGCAAATTAGTCACTCTAGAGAGTGCTACATAAGCCTGCCCACAAGAGAACGTGGATGACTCAATATTCATTAGAGCATTATTTAAACTTAGCCCTTGACTTTTATGTATGGTGATAGCATACGCGACACAGATTGGAAACTGTTCACAGTGAATAAATAATAATTAATAGTGCTAATTCGTGTCGGTAAAGATTTAACACTTATCGTCTTTTTTTGTTATTTATAAAGAGTTACATTATAAAAAACTAAATTCGCATAAGTTGATTGGTTGCCTACGTCATCAAATTTTTTAGTCTGATCTCTGATACAGCTTATTACGATTTTTATCTTACAACAACTGGGGCCTACACCATTGTGATTTGCCATTCCTATAGAAGTTTTCTTTTGCAAATACTTGAAAATTAAATACGAAGTACATGATTACAGTCATATTAGTATAGCAATGAAGTAATATTCTGAAACCTGATGAAAGCCCCCATATACACTTTTTTTCCTTAATTTAAGGGGTTGAGGGTCGATTTTTGTAAAAGCCTGAAATATATATTTTTTAGGGTTCTGTACCCAGAGAATGCCAACGGAGCCCTATTACTAAGACTACGCTGTCTGTCCGTCTGTCCAACCATTATAAGGCTTTGCTTTTTAGACCGGAATAGTTAGAAGCCTGTATTTTTCCAAAAATATGTGTTCTAATAGAGGACTACCTAACAAATCAAAAAAAAATTAAAAAGTTAAAATCTAAGAGACAACCCCATACAAGAAACACATTTTTGTTGTTTTTGCTCCATCGTAAAAACAGATAGACATACAAACTTCAAACTTGCGGTGAAAAATAGTGTGAACTCTAAAGTATAACAACATACCTATAATAAAAACCGGGAAAACCCACACAAACTTCCATCCCCTATTTTAAGGGGTGTCGTGTGACTTACTTAAAATCCTGAAACATGTATTTTATTATAACAAGGAGTCCCTACATCAATTTTCAGACCTCTAGCATTAATATTTGCGGAAGGCTCATACAAACTTCCATCCCCTTTAGGGGTAAAAGTTCCAAGTTTTAGAATTTTTTTGATGTTTACTAATGCTACCTTACATACCAAATTTCAGTTTTCTAGGACTTCAAAAAGTACCCTTAGAATTTTGATGATCACCAGTGAGTGCATAAGTAAGTGGCAAAATCGGGGTTTTTTAGATAGCAATAAAATCTAAAGTATAAGAGCTATGCAATTGAAACTTTTAATTTTAGTAAGTCTACTATTGATATCATATTCCGAGATTTTTTTTTATTTGGAACAGTCGAAACCCAAGTTATAAGAGTTCAAAAAGACGACGAAGCGCTTCCAGAAAAGGTATAAAAGTTGGTAGTTACCTTAGTAACATATCTATTGTTTGGACATCTTGATAGAACCGTAAATGACGACACTGTCACACCTCTTGCCCAAAGATACCAATCCCGTAGCCTAGAACCCAATAACTGAGCTTTTTTTGTGATAAATCCAAATTTTAGACAACATTCATTCAGTTCCATTGCTTTTTGAGATGAGTTGTTACTAAAAGTTTAAATGGTGTATCTTTACAACTCGCCTAATATGACAGATTTATACGGTATCCGCGTGGGATAGGTCACGATGCTAAAGACAAATTTATTTATTTTATTTAAGTTTATCCTTCTTCAAGTAATTGGAGTCAAGTAATTGGAGACACTTATCGTGCAAAAATATCAATCATCTACAGGATTAAAAAGGGCTTTCGCCACAACGTATAGAAACTGCATACGCCACTTCTTTTGTTTACCTATAAAACTTCAAAAGTCCGATGTTCGTTTGTTTGTTTATTTATTAATTTGTTTTTATATTGTTGCTGAAATTTAATTTACGTTTTTATAATTGCCTTAAGGACTTTTTTACAAGATGCAATGGTGTGTGGACAACTGCATTTTGTGGTTCGTCACCCACCTCCTATACTATATGTGTCCATCCAGTTCCCTTCTACCTGGCACATACCTGGACCAGAAACATTTGAAAATTGTCTACCTTAATTGTATTTACGAACTTCAAACATACATATTACTTGATGACAAAATTGATTTGAACAACGTTAATATAGATATTCGTATTTATTTTCATACAACAAAACTTATTTGATGCGTGTACGACTCACACTAGACTTAAGTAAATAAATATCTTTTTATTGTAACAAATCAAAGTAACAAACAAGAAAAATATTTAAGGTATTTAAATGCAAAAAAGTTAAATACTAAATAAAAAATATACAGTAAAAAATCAACAGTAACAAATTAAAATGAAATAAAAGATAATGAAAAAAAAATGGTATTAAAACGGTTATTGTTTTTTGATTAATTTGTTTTAAATGTATCTTGGAATGAAAACGAAATCTGTTGTCTAAGAAAATTTTATCAAGCTGTGTCATCGGCAAACGACTCTTTGAATAGATTTATTATTAGTCATTGTTCGCGACCCTCCTACTGCGGTTGATCTTCATAACTTCTGTCTTGGTTCTTTCGGACAAAACCTCTTCAAAATAAAAATGAACAAAGGAAAAGTTAACTTTGAGCTCCATTACCACATACGTAACTACTTATAACATTTTTAAGTGTTGACTGAATATTTATGAGTACCTGGAGGATCGAGCTTTGGTCGTGTTTTTACACCCCATATATTGTCAAGTAGCTTTACTGTTGCTTAACAACGCCATCTATTGTCAAGTAGCCTTAGTGTTGCTGTGTCGGTAACAATAATAGTCATATTTTTAGTATACCATTGCCTAAAAACACGGAAAAACCGACGTTTTCTAAAAATAAAACCTAGCTAGATCGATTTATCGCCCCCGAAACCACCTGCATACTGAATTTCATAAAAATCGTAGGAGCCGTTTCCGAGATTTAATTATAAATATATATATACAAGAATTGCTCGTTTGAAGGTATAAGATAGTTGCGTCTAGTTTGCAATATTGATAAACAATCACTCCGAGCGAACAATCGACCCACCACGAGCGAAGTTTCGAAACTGTTTTCCTTTTACAATATCAAGAAGCAGTTAAATAGTCGTTTCCTTTTCCGATGTATTGTCTATTCTTTGTTATTGGACTGTACAGAAATTTTAATGTAAATTTGCAGGCGTATTCAATAATGAAAATATGCAGATATTTTTGCTATTTTGAATTTAGATTTGAATGCTTTTTCTACGTTTGCATAAAAAGAAATTTAATTTCATAGAAATATTTATTTATATTGTTATTGTCCGCTAGCTTGTTGTGGAATCTTATGAATTTTGAAGAGAACTATAATAAGCCCTCCGATCTGGCCACTTGTTCCATTACCAAGAGAGCTATCATTTGTATTAAATTGGTGGTTATATAGGTAGGAGATAAATTTTATCATAGCAAGAGCGAAGCAAATTGGATCTGAACATTAAACTCAAGAGATCATCAAACTAGTATAATAAACTATGTTTGACTTGCATCGGCTCGATTCAGTAACACAAAAAAATCACTGTTTTCTTGTGGTCCTATTAATTTTTCACATAAAACTCCTCATATCTAACAATATCAAGCACCAGCCACACACATAACAACTATTTGGAAATGGTTCTGCCTGTAGGGTCAAATATCTTCAAGGCTACCGGAAATTAAAAAACTAAAAACTACATTAACTACTGTCATTGGTTGGTGCAAAAAAAAACAACTAACTGAATACACTGATCTCATTCTATGTGGAATAATTTACATTTTAAAGAAAGAGGTAATAGAGCGGGTTATACGATTAAAAAGGTCAAACCTTAAAACTGACAGCAGTACTATTGTTTCGTTTAAACCGGAGGAAGTAAAAGCAATGTTAAAAGATTGAAGTAGTTTGATAAGTGGCATTGCCATGCTGATTTTCGGTTTTCGCAAATATAAATACAGAAATATATATATAACCGAAAGCTATCCTGACTCGGAACTTTGTCGAGAATATGCCGGACGTCAGCAGCTTTTATATGATTAATGATATTTAATATTCAAGAACCGACTGGCATGCGGCTGCCATGTTACAGGTGCCGATTTCGATTCCAGGTAAGAGATAACCAATATTTTTGCGAGACAACTTGAAAATTTGTTAATTTTTTAATTGTAAAGTTGTCTCGACTCTATTTTTTGACCAGCACGGCAATAGGGCCACCTATCTGGATTGTAGGATGGAATACTGTCAGTGAAACGTGGATGTTACGGGCATACGTTCACAACATCTCTGACCACCGATAAGTGTCGTGATGGTATTTATTGAATCCTGAATAATTTACTGAAATAAAAAAATCTTTGAGAGCCATCAAAGATACCTGAAAACATGGTGACGTCTATCTCTCATTGGGCAAAAGCTATTTAATACTGTGTTTAACAATGAATTTCTAAGTTGGAAGATCATGGGTGTTTAATAAAAGCACTGTTTTACTCTGCAATAAAGGTGACATGAAGAAATATGGCCCCAACTCGTTTCGTTCACTTGGCCATGTGAAGAAATTTGTTTCTTGACTTATCATGACTCATATTTGTGACCATAATTACTCATCGCTACAAACAGTCCTTAAACTTCCAAAAACCTTAATGCTGTGTGAAGTTAGTTAATAATTAATAATTTAAATGAATAATTAAAATTTCTCCAATGGATATATGGATTGTGGAGCTTTTTTCAAACTGTTAAGCTTTATCAAGAAGTGGTCATTAAGTAAAGAAGGCAGTCGAGTTACAAAACATCTACATCAAAGCTGTCTAGTATTGTTGTGGAAAAAGAACTTGCAATCAAATTGGTCACATCAAGTTTTTGGTGGTTTTTCAATTTTACAGAAAACACGAGCAAAAGGGGTAAGTAGCCAAGGTCAAACTCGCAGAAATATTATTGAAACTAGTCACAATAAAAGAGCTTCGACCTTTACATTTCATCATTTATTTAGCACAAAATTTCTTACCAACTTCTTGATATATTTACTAATTTCAGTCTTCCAACAGTAAAAAATATACAAAGTAGACACTAAACAAACATTTTACCGTATTGTTTATAATACAAACGTAACTATTAAAGTTTAACTAAAATACAATATTATTGCAATGAAATTATAGGTTAATTAGCTGGTTGTTAACAATTGAAGGGCCTACTGGGATTTAATACGAGTGAGTAGATTCTTCAAATTAACTGTAAAAGATAAACAGCTGAAAACGTAACAAAACATTTGTCTTCCAGAAATATAAAATCAGTTTTATGATGAATATGAGATAAGATAAAACACGGAACCAACAACTACATATACGTACATTATACATTTTATTCTTAAAGTTACGCCACATTTTGCGGTGTGAGTGGGTTGTTGCCAAAGTATAAAATCAACTTGATGACCCATTCAGTTATTCTAAATAATTTCATTTCATCAATTATCAACTAGATGTGGCCCCTGATTTCTCCTACATCCAAAACTCTAACCGTAGGAACCCTTGATCGGGATTTAAGGTTTTTTAATCCATTAAAAAAAAAAATAGAATTAGATGAAACAAAATTAACCGATGTCAAAAATAGAATAAGAATTCTTAAATGTAACTGGGCAGGACATGTATGCAGACTAGAAAAAAACAGATCTACTAAAAAAGCTACCGAATGGACACCACAAGACGGTAAGAGATGGAGAAACATTTTCACGGAAAAGTGTGGCCACACATGGGTACAAAAAACACGCGACCGTGAACAATGAAGAGATTTAGGAGAGGCCTACGACAGAGAGGCGACTATTGCTTAAAAATATAACTTTACAATACTAAATCTGTTTTCATATCTGTTTTCTTACTTATAAAGTAGTAGAAATACAGGCTATTTTATTTAATCCATTTCAATGCCTTTATGACGGGTCTGCACATTGCTTCGTTGCAACGTGTGAAGAAAAAGTACCTTTTTTCTTCCAACTTGATTTACGAATATTGATGTTTAGAAAAACTAATTTTTATCAAAACGAAACATAACCTATATATGTTGCTCAGGGATAGTTAAGCTTTCTATTTGCGAAAGAACTTTTGGTGAGCGCAGAAAATGTATGAATGCGAATGTAAAAGCACTAAATGAATTTGATCAATGAGAAGCATTTCTTACAAATATATAAAAACCATAAATTATTACCATAAGTATTAACTCGTATTATTAAATCCGTTGACAGACATTTTGATTTTAAATACCAATTATTTAAAATTAAAGTTATAAATAATATTTAAAATGATATCAAACACCGTGACGTCACGTTTTTCTTTTGAAATAACTTTACTTTTCTTTACCATCTTACGCAAGTTCTAAAATCATTTTCTTCAAGACCAAGTAGTTATATCTCGAATCCATTTTTGCGCTATGAGTTCTAAGCGTTTGTTTTTTTTTTATCAGTATTCTTAAAGCTAAAGGATCTTCAATATTTATTATTCCGCGCAGGCTTAGAAATAACAACGATTACCTTTACAATACAAAGCAGACTGAACTATTTTTAAACTTTCTCCTTATTAATTTGGTGTTATTAAAGTGGTAAAGGATTCAAGCTAAAGGATCTTCAATATTTATTATTCCGCGCAGGCTTAGAAATAACAACGATTACCTTTACAATACAAAGCAGACTGAACTATTTTTAAACTTTCTCCTTATTTAATTGGTGTTATTAAAGTGGTAAAGGATTCTTCTTTTGAGGGAAGTTATCCTAACAGGTCCGAAAATCTAAATCAGTACATTTGCGTTCTCTTTACGTTTTTAGACTCGTTTACCATAATTTTTTGAGTAATTTCCGTGTGTGTGTGTGTGTGTGTGTGTGTGTGTGTGTGTGTGTGTGTGTGTGTGTGTGTGTGTGTGTGTGTATGTGTGTGTGTGTGTGTTGGTGTGTGTGTGTGTGTGTGTGTGTGTGTGTGTGTGTGTGTGTGTGTGTGTGTGTGTGTGTGTGTCTGTGCGTGTTTTTTAATGTTTGTTACCTCAGAACTCCGTCATTTATAAACCGATTTATAATTTTCACGCATAGAGAAGGAATAACCCACAGATTGTTCCCATTTAAATTTAATAAGGATTAGTGCAAGAAAAAACAGTTTTGTGAGAAAATGTTTTCAAGTTTCATCATCTTGATTATTTAGACGAGCTTCTACTGGTCTCTTCGTCTAGACTGGCCATGTTAGTTTCTGCGTGGCGGAGGCACCACTGCGAATGAGATAAAAAAAACAATATACGATTGAATTTATCGCTTTGCATTTTAATACGTGCAAGATTAGCATTCTAGTTGTCAACTCGACATTCTAAAGCTGGGTGCAAATCGGTCCAGCGGTTAGTTATTTATCGCTAGAAACCTGTTTTTAAAAAAAAAAGGCAATTATAATCTTTTTGTATAAATTCTCAAATATAAAAAAAATCTCAGGAAAAGTTATTCGTGTGGTACTGGCCACTGAACCAATTTAACTACTAATGTTGTACTTAAGTACAATAGAAAAAGGTACTTCAATAAACTATTTCATGGTTAGCATGAATATAAACTTTAGGACAACTTTTAAATTAAAGTCTATATACTTTCACGGCGTTAGAATTTCAATACAAGAGACAGGTTGCGTAGGAATTAAAAATTATTTGTAACACTAGCTTTTAGGAGATTTCGGTCTTGATTTATAACAACTATTCAAAGTCGACTGAATACAATTTTTGGTTACATTTTATTAGATGATAAAATTTTAGTGATTAATCCATAAATAAAAATAAAAAAGCCTTTTATTTCTTACATCTTAAAAAAAGAAAATAGTACAGAGTAATAGAGAATGAATACAAATATTATGTTTAAAATCCTAATTTTCATTAAATACAAAATGTAATATGTACAATGTGGAAAATAAAAAAAAAATAACCTAATATAAAGCTTAAACTAAAAAATCCTTATTTTAAATTTGTGGTTAATATCTAAAGTAATGTATAATATAGTAATATTTGAATTTAAAATTAACTAGAATTTTTTTTATTACAATAATTGATGTACTGTACATATTTGTGCTTATATGTAAGAACCCCTTTTAGTTGAGGGTAAAGGCCTCCTCCAGTAAAGTCCATTTGTCTCTATCATTAGCTTCTTTCATGCAATTTTTGCCCGCAATACGCACTATGTCGTCTGTCCATCTCGTTGTAGGTCTACCTTTCCTTCTATTTCCTCTAGGTCCTGTCCATGACGTCAGTCTTATAGTCCAGCGATCGTCGGCCATTCTGGCTACGTGTCCTGCCCACGCCCAAAAATTTAAATATAAAAAAAAACTGCTAAATAAATTTAAATTTAACTTTGAGATCAAGTTTGAAAGTAAGTTATCAAAAATAAATCAGTTCTTTTTTCAAAATTTTTTTTAATGTCATTCATAGGTGGGTTATCTAAGAAATACTGAAAATTTCTTGAGAACTAATTTGAGATCAATCAAAATATACTTAATTAGTTAAAAAAAAATAGAAGCTACTGTCTTAAACTGAGTGTGTACACTCCTGAAAAGAAAAATCTGAAAAGAATCTCAAAAGTGAATTTACCTAATAGCTTAATTTTTATGGGCTATGTTTGGGAATTATTATATGGACCATGATAGGAAATTGAACCAGGGTTGAGTACAATCTCGTAAAACTACAAAGCAGGAAATAAAATAATAACACTCACCTGTTATTCGCTGATAAATAGATTAAATATGAATTTTCACAGTTTAGAGCTAAGAGATTTGTTTTAAATTTGTTAATTTTCAAAAAGATTTAGATAATGGAGGTTATAAAACGTGTATCCTCTTGACATAACCAAGCAAACTGTCATCTGTCTTCAAAATGGCGACGCGCCGGTAATGAAACACACTTGCACTATTGACTATGGCACTAATAGCATAAACCCGCGAAAATTCAAATGTTTCCAATAATCATAACTGTATTTTTTTTAAAAAGTGGGCTATCCTAGGAGCCGCGCCATCTTTGGCGACACTACCTTAGTGTAAAATTGGGCACTGGGATAGTTGAATAAATGGAGAAGGACATAGGTTAATTTTTATCCGGGATAAACAGAAGTTCCTGCAGGAATAACTATAACCTAATTCCATAAAGACGAACTGTAGCATAGTTATAGCAAACTGCCTTACTATAATGAAAGAATTGCCGTAGGTAGGTACACAAAGCTTATAAAGATATGATAGTAGTTTCGGCGGATCACGTAACAAACAAAGTATTATAGCGATAAAACGTGTGTACACAATACACAAAGGATTACGATTTCGGAGTTCGTGAAATTCACTCAACACTAGAGAAGAAATAGTTGGAGCAATTCTTTACCGCAATATTATATAGAAATATAATATTTTGAGGTACAATTCTATTTTTTCTTTCAAAAAAAATTAACTTTTTAATTAAAAGAGGGTTCCTAACGTTCACTAGCGCCGCCAAAAGATATTTTTATTTTCGTCTTTGTGCAAAGCGAAAGCAAAAGAAAACCTTAAATCAGAAGTGAGGTAGAGCTTATGCCTTTGTTTGTGTCTGTATTCTTTTTTTCTTTAAAATGTCAGATTTTGAACGTTACTGTCCGGGCCAGCGGCTAAGCAAACATCGTCACCACACGCCTGATGGAAAACTTGGACTATTGATGGAGGCGATGATGGGCAGACTCACGGCCTTGGAGGAGCGTCCTGCAATGAACGATACATATCGCGAGCAAGTGGCGGTACGAACTGACGATCACCTTCAGCAAGGCGCTCGCGGTCACCGAGCTTTGAATTTTAGAATTGCTCCCCGATCGATCACTAAATACCCACTCATTAAACCAAAGCCATAAATTTTCTACACGCGAAAGACATTCGTAGACATTTAAATCATTTAAAGTCTTCACTACCTCAGTGCACCGATCATTAATGTTATGTAAGGTGGAATCAAAATTTGAAATATAAAAATTTGGTTCATCCTTACCCCGCGGCGGTTGATTGAATTGATAGCATAAACAATTTTAGCCGTTATCGTGGCACCAGAGTATTTGTCATGTCCCCTACGTGCTCCGAGCCGCTTCCTTGCGTTCGATTTGTGCGCGACCTGTCGAGAGATGGCGGCGAGAGCAAGGAAGGAGGCAAAGGCAAGTTGAGGTGGCAGCAGGTGGTTCAAGCGCCTGCGGCGGCTCAAACTGCGCTGATGGTCGTGGCTGTGCCACGCACGTGTTCCTGATGACGGCTGCTGGTTGTGCCACGCACGTGGACCTACTAACAGCTGCTGGCTGTGCCACGCACGTATACCTGCTTACGGCTGCTGGCTGTGCCACAGAACATAGACCTGTTGACGGCAGTTGGCTCTGCAACTACAAGTGGACTTGCTGGGTGGCTCGTATGGCAAGACGACTCAAGCTGCGGTGCTATACATGGTGTCTTAGCGAGAAAATTGGTGTCCTAAGACTTGAGCGGCTTTTTTGGAGCGTGAGTACTTTGTAACATATACATTATGTAGAGGACGACGTTCCTTAAAGCAGTAAACTGTGGGATGCTACTCTGTATGTGTTGTGTGTATTACTAAAGAGAACAAACTGCTGGATGTTCTATTTCATTTCTGTAATGCAATCTGCGGGATGCCTGAAATTGTTGTTGGTTACATACAGAGGGCGGACTGCGGGACATTCCTTTAGCAAGTAGACTGCGGTATACTTGCCCTGTTTGTGGTGTATGACGTGTGTTACTACAGAGAACAAACTGCGGAATGTTCAATTTCTTATCTGTAAGAAAAACTGTGGGGTGCCTTACATTGTTGTGAGTGACATACAGAAGGCGGACTGCAGGAAGTTCCTTTGTCAAGTAGATTGCGGTATTCTTGACCTGTCTGTGGTGTATGATGTGTGTTACTGTAGAGAAAAAACTGTGGAATGTTTTATTTCTTATCTTTAAGGAAAACTGTGGGGTGCCTTACATTGTTGTGGGTGACATACAGAAGGCGGAATGCAGGACGTTCCTTTGGCAAGTAGATTGCGGCATTCTTGACCTGTATGTGGTGTATGATGTGTGTAATGTATATAAGACTGATAGCATGAAAGAGACTAATGAAAAATGAAGAACAAATGTTAGTTGCTACCAACTAGTCACGTGCCAGCGTCCAGCGAGAGCCACGAGACTATTCAGTGGCGGACGGCGGCGCCACAACTAAAGATCAAAATGTCCCTAAGTTCAATCCAAGATACTTGATGTCGGTGCTGGAGACCGACCTACAAAGTGATGGGAGCCCGAGGACGTACTCCTGTCAGAAGAGGCCGTGTTAGGAATTCGGACTACCCCCGCCTATTAGTATAAAAAAGAGTAACCGCCGGTTGTTGAATCTTGATGACGTATTGACTTGTGTCATTAATAAAAATTATTGAATTATTTAATCGTCAAGTTCGTGTTGTTTGTTAAAGTACACAAATGCCTTAAATTATCTGGCGAAGAAAGAAAGACAAGCTCAAAATAAGCCAAATCAAAAACAAAAAAAAAATCTTGATTTGAATTAAGGTTCCAACATATTTGAGACATGTTTTTTAAATGTACCTACACAATCAGTGAAATGTCATTATCTACAAACTTGTTAAAAATGTCAACCAGCCGTCGCAGAATTGCGCGCGCGCCAGCGACGGTCCGGCACCTAAGAGTGTGGAACACCCGCCGCACATGCACCTCTCTGCTACCCTTAGCTAGGTACTACAATTAATTTTTCTGTGCCTTAGTTGTGACGAGTCAATGATAAAGTTTTTATGGTTACCTTGGCCGCAGTCTTAGTTTTAGCTGGCAACCGTAAGCAGTGAAGCAGTAAAACTATGTACTGATTCAAATAAAACAAAACCAAATACAATATTCGGTTAAATTGAAATGGTTTCCATAACTTATAAGGCCCAGACTTCTCAGAGCTAAAGTGTAGAACAAAGCCTGACTTTCACAACACCTAGTTGTGCTCAAATACAAACGTCGTGTTTCAGGATCTTTGCTTTTATATGTACTATTTGGAATTTAATTTAAAAGTTATGTGTTGCGAAACGTTTCTAGTTTCTGTCATGTAATTTTGTTGATAAAGATTAAGTTTTGTAGTAGTAAAAATAATATTAGTTTATTTACTACAATTTTAAAAATTTCATTTTTATTTTGGTAAACTTGACTCGTAGTTATGTTTTATTTTTTAAAGCCTAAGGCTTTAAACAATTGCAACGCCGTAAAAGTGGAATGTCTTTTCGCTATAGATTGTAAAAAAACGGTCTCGCCTGGAGGTGGTGACAAAATTACTACCTTGATGTCACTCAGTTAACCTGTGGCTAACAGACAGCGAGACCACAATCCAGATATAACTATTTTTTCTCGGCTTAAATGTCGACATTGCATGGTGCCAAAAACATCAAAAGAGTTAATTATAATAACTATTTCTTAAAAGAAAACTTTTTTTAACTAAAATTAACTAGAAATGTGAGAACGAAATTTAGTATTTAATATACTAAGTTCAATTAAATAAAATTTTCCCGCCTTTAACAATCCACCATTTTGATATTTTAAGCATTTTATGTACCCAGTGTTACCCTTACAATTGCGACAAATTCAACGACACCTCTCAAGCTAAACTCCATTAAGCGTGCCAAAGAAATAAACATACATACATACACTCAAAAAACCTGGCACAGAGGAGTAAAAAGAATAACATGCACAGAAAATACTAAAGGACCAGAACGCCAAAACCAGAACCAGAAGAGAAAAGTTTATTTTTTATTTATAATCCATAATCGATGTCTTTTCTGTGTTCTTTGTTCGAATGTAATTTAAACTTCTTGTTTCGATTGTAAGTAACTAAATAAACAGAAAAAAAAAAAAAATGAGAATATTCGTAAGCTAAAAAAACTGACGAAATAATAAACTTCTGATTCTGGTGTTAAAGGTATAATTAATCATGAACCATGACTAGCCCTTTCTCAGAGATTTGCTTTACTTAGAAGTTGGAGTGTGAAGGTATTTATCAACGTCTACTGTGAAGTGATTATTTAAGAAGACAATATTATTAATGTAAAATGAATAGTATTATAATGTCATACATAAATTTGTGCTTGTACATATATAGGGGAGAGTATGCATGAAAGAGCCAGGCTTTGAAAGAGTCGATGTGATTTTTCATCACTCATTGATATTCTACCAAAGTTTAATTTTACTCCTAAACTGGCAACACTGGATAGTTGTCACCCACAAATATTTGACAGTTCTACGACAGCAAATGACTGCGCAGCACAGGACTGTTACTAAAATTCAGGAGCCAAAAAATAAATTTCTTTGTGTTTATTTCAGTTTTTTTTTCAAAAAGGGTATTGCATAAGTTGACAAAAAAGATATGCAGTATTGGCGTCCATATATTTGCTTTTGTTTTGCACTTTTGTATAGTACCTTTTTTTTGAGGTGTTATTTTTAACAGCGTCGTGTCTTGAAAAAGCCAGTTATCTAGGCTTTGAAGGAGCCGGATGAATCGTGTGGTCACAAAGGGGTGATTAATTTCTTCTGCCAAAAATGTTTTTAATGTTAATTGTTTTTATTATTAAGTTATAGAGTATACGAAGACTACTTCTGTTATTCATCCGATTTATGCTGAGTAACAGATTTCAAATTTTTACATTAAGTTCGTAATTGTTTTCTTATATGATTGAATAAAAATAAATAAATATTCGGTAGTAAACTTGTGTAGTTGATACAAATATATCGAAAATAAAGTCTGGGTTTTGGAGGTTCGTTAAATAAATTGAGATTTCTGCATTATCAAGCTGCAGCAAAGAAATCCACCTTCAAATTGGAAAAGCTTCATCCAACTGAAGGAGCTGGTGTACAGCATAGCTACAGAGTATACCATCAACTGCAACTTTGGCTAGGCAATGAGCTTGATATGGATAAAGCAAAGGAATGGGGATGGAAAAATAATCACGGTATACTGATGCCTAAATTTACAGACTTTGATTTAATACCTAAAAAATTATTAGTTGTAATTGCGAAACTGATTGTGATAATAAAAAGTGCGGCTGTCGTACGCATGGACTCAAGCGTAAAAATTTGTGCGGTCATTGTCATGGCTCGAAAAATTGCTCTAATGGAGAAAAACAAGTCTATAAAGATGCAAGTGATCTAGAAGATGTCGCCGACGAAGAATTGGAGAATGTTGATCAAACTGATGAAATTAAAGATGAACGACGAAGAAGAAGGCTATTCTAATAAATCAGATGACGAAGTTAAGTAAGTGCCAATGTTAAAAAAAACCAAATTAAATTAAAATTATTTTGATTAATGATTCATATTTTTTAATAAATAATTTTTCCAATTTTTTAAATATCAAATTAAATTAGTAAACATAAATCGTAACCGAAAAACTTTTTATTTACTGCATTTTATTTTTATTAATTGGCATTGCAGGTACTAAAATCATGTAATTAACATAAATTTTCAATTAATTAAAGTAGATGTATTTTATTTTTGTAAATACTTACTTAGTAAAAATAAACAAAGGAAAAGTTTACTTTGAGCTCAATTACCACATACGTAACTACTTATAACATTTTTTAGTGTTGACTGAATATTTATGAGTACCTGGAGGATCGAGCTTTGCTCGTGTTATTACACCTCCATATACTGTCAAGTAGCTTTACTGTTGCTTAACAACACCGTCTATTGTCAAGTAGCCTTAGTGTTACTGTGTCGGTAACAATAATAGCATTCCATTACATATTTACTACAAATATACTACTCGCCAATATATGTCAGGAAGAGTCATATTTTTAGTATACCATTGCCTAAAGGCACGGAAAAACCGACGTTTTCTAAAAATAAAACCTAGCTAGATCGATTTATCGCCCCCGAAACAACCTGCATACTGAATTTCATAAAAATCGTAGGAGCCGTTTCCGAGATTCAATTATAAATATATATATACAAGAATTGCTCGTTTGAAGGTATAAGATAGTTGCGTCTAGTTTGCAATATTGATAAACAATCACTCCGAGCGAACAATCGACCCACCACGAGCGAAGCTTCGAAACTGTTTTCCTTTTACAATATCGAGAAGCAGTTAAAAAGTCGTTTCCTTTTCCGAAGTATTGTCTATTCTTTGTTATTGGACTGTACAGAAATTTTAATGTAAATATGCACGCGTATTCAATAATGAAAATATGCAGATATTTTGCTATTTTGAATTAAGATATGAATGCTTTTTCTACGTTCGCATAAGAAGAAATTTAATTTCATAGAAATATTTATTTATATTGTTATTGTCTGCTAGCTTGTTGTGGAATCTTATGAATTTTGAAGAGAACTGTAATAAGCCCGCCGATCTGGCCACTTGTTCCATTACCAAGAGAGCTATCATTTGTATTAAATTGGTGGTTATATAGGTAGGAGATAAATTTTATCATAACAAGAGCGAAGCCAAATGGAGCTGAACATTAAACTCAAGAGATCATCAAACTAGTATAATAAACTATGTTTGACTTGCATCGGCTCGATTCAGTAACACAATAAAATCATTGTTTTCTTGTGGTCCTATTAATTTTTCTCATATCTTACAATATCAAGCACCAGCCAGACACATAACAACTATTTGGAAATGGTTCTGCCTGTAGGGTCAAATATCTTCAAGGCTACCGGAAATTAAAAAACTAAAAACTACATTAACTACTGTCATTGGTTGGTGCAAAAAAAAATAACTAACTGAATAGACTGATCTCATTCTATGTGGAATAATTTACATTTTAAAGAAAGATACCTCTTATAGAGCGGGTTATATATATGATTAATCGTTTCGTTCACTTGGCCATGTGAAGAAATTTGTTTCTTGACTTATCATGACTTATTTTTGGGACCATAATTACTCATCGCTACACACGGTCTTTAAACTTCCAAAAACCTTAATGCTGTGTGAAGTTAGTTAAAATGTCTCCAATGGATATATGGATTGTGGAGCTTTTTTCAAACTGTTAACTGTTAAGCTTTATCAAGAAGTGGTCATTAAGATAAGGAAGGCAGTCGAGTTACAAAACATCTACATCAAAGGTGTCTAGTATTGTTGTGGAAAAAGAACTTGCAATCAAATTGGTCACATCAAGTTTTTGGTGGTTCTTCAATTTTCCAAAAAACACGAGCAAAAGGGGTAAGTAGCCACGGTCAAACTCGCAGTAATATTATTGAAACTAGTCACAAAAAAAGAGCTTCGACCTTTACTTTTCATCATTTATTTAGCACAAAATTTCTTCCCAAGTCCTTGATATATTTACTAATTTCAGTCTTCCAACAGTAAAAAATATACAAAGTAGACACTAAACAAACATTTTACCGTATTGTTTATAATAAAAACGTAACTATTAAAGTTTAACTAAAATACAATATTATTGCAATGAAATTATAGGTTAATTAGCTGGTTGTTAACAATTGAAGGGCCTACTGGGATTTAACACGAGTGAGTAGATTCTTCAAATTAACTGTAAAAGATAAACAGCTGAAAACGTAACAAAACATTTGTCTTCCAGAAATATAAAAACAGTTTTATGATGAATATGAGATAAGATACGGAACCAACAACTACATATACGTACATTATATATTTTATTCTTAAGGTTACGCCACATTTTGCGGTTTGAGTGGGTTGTTGCCAAAGTATAAAATCAACTTGATGACCCATTTAGTTATTCTAAATAATTTCATTTCATCGATTATATATAAAAAACAATAGATTATTACCATTGGTATTAACGCGTATGAGTAAATCCGTTGACAGACATTTTGATTTTAAATACCAATTATTTAAAATTAAAGTTATAAATAATATTTAAAATGATATCAAACAGCGTGACGTGACGTTTTTCTTGTGAAATAACATTACCATTACTTTTCTTTACCATCTTACGCAAGTTCTAAAATCATTTTCTTCAAGACCAAGTAGTTATATCTAGAATCCGTTGTGTATTAAGTTTCATCGAAACCAATACAGAGAAACTCCAAGCAAAGCTCTCTCCAAAGTTCGCTGCGGAACTTTGTGTGTCTATATGTGGCTAATAATTGTTATTACACACTGGTTAAAGACTTTTGTCTTTAAGCACTGAGATATAAAATAATATATGAAATGAGAATATACGCTGCCAATCCAAGTCAAGAGAAGTCTTTTTTCCCAATCATAAAGATATTTTCACAGTTTATAATTACATTTCTCAAAATTTAATAATTTTTAACTGAACTTTTACTTTAATGTAATAAATAAAAAGTTGAATAAAAACAACACAGCGGTGATATTCGCGTGTCCGTATCTAAAAATATGAAAATTATATATTTTAATATTATATTATATTTATATTCATAATGGTTGCTTATAGACTAGCTTATAAAGCAATTATAATTATTACAAATATAGTATAATTAAAGTTCCTATAAGCTCGGTTATAGTTTTTCCCGCCTATTAGTAGCGCTGTGAGTTCTAAACGTTTGTTCTTTTTTTATCAGTATTCTTAAAGCTCAAGGATCTTCAATATTTATTATTCCGCGCAGGCTTAGAAATAACAACGATTACCTTTACAAAGCAGACTGAACTATTTTTAAACTTTCTCGTTATTTAATTGGTGTTATTAGAGTGGTAAAGCATTTTTAAATTGTGTGTGTGTATATGTGTGTGTGTGTGCGTGTGTGAGGGTGTGTATTTGTGTGTATGTGTGTGCTTTTTATTGCTCCTTATTATCTCCAGGACCAATTTGTCTCGTGACACGCCACGTCATGAGTTAGATCTGAAAATAGTTGGAGTAAAATCGGTCCGGCTAAAGAACTGTTTTTTTTAATGTTTACCTCAAAACTCGGTCATTTATAAACCGATTTATAATTTTATAATTTTCACGCCTATGCGTGAATAACCCACAGATTATTAGATGAGAAGGAATAACCCACAGATTGTTCCCATTTAAATTTAATAAGGATTAGTGCAAGAAAAAACAGTTTTGTGAGAAAATGTTTTCAAGTTGCATCATCTTGATTATTTAGACGAAAGTTAATTTTTTTTGAAAGTAAAAATAGAATTGTACCTGAAAATATTATATGTCTATATCATATTGCGGTAAAGAATTGATCCAACTATGTCTTCTCTAGTGTTGAGTGAATTACACGAACTCTGGAATCGTAATCCTTTGTGTATTGTGTACACACGTTTTATCGCTATAATAATTTGTTTGTTACGTGATCCGCTGAAACTACTATCATATCTTTATAAGTTTTGTGTACCTACCTACGGCAATTCTTTCATTATAGTAAGGCAGTTTACTATAACTATGCTACAGTTCGTCTTTATGGAATTTGGTTATAGTTATTCCTGCAGGAACTTCTGTTTATCCCGGATAAAAAGTAACCTATGTCCTTCTCCATTTATTCAACTATCCCAGTGCCCAATTTGCTCCTAGGATAGCCCACTTTTTAAAAAAAATACAGTTATGATTATTGGAAACATTTGAATTTTCGCGGGTTTATGCTATTACTGCCTATTTTATAGTCAATAGTGCAAGTGTGTTTCATTACCGGCGCATCGCCATTTTGAAGACAGATGACAGTTTGCTTGGTTATGTCAAGAGGATACACGTTTTATAACCTCCATTATCTAAATCTTTTTGAAAATTAACAAATTTAAAACAAATCTCTTAGCTCTAAACTGTAAAAATTCATATTTAATCTATTTATCAGCGAATAACAGGTGAGTTTGTTTCCTGCTTTGTAGTTTTACGAGATTATACTCAACCCTGGTTCAATTTCCTATCATGATCCATATTATAAATCCCAAACATAGCCCATAAAAATTAAGCTATTAGGTAAATTCACTTTTGAGATTCTTTTCAGGAGTGTACACACTCAGTTTAAGACAGTAGCTTCTATTTTTTTTTAACTAATTAAGTATATTTTGATTGATCTCAAATTAGTTCTCAAGAAATTTTCAGTATTCCTAAGATAGCCCACCTATGAATGACATTAAAAAAAATTTATAAAAAAGAACTGATTTTTTTTTGATAACTTACTTTCAAACTTGATCTCAAAGTTAAATTTAAATTTATTTAGCAGTTTTTTTTATATTTAAATTTTTGGGCGTGGGCAGGACACGTAGCCAGAATGGCCGACGATCGCTGGACTATAAGACTGACGTCATGGACAGGACCTAGAGGAAATAGAAGGAAAGGTAGACCTACAACGAGATCGACTGACGACATAGTGCGTATTGCGGGCAAAAATTGGATGAAAGAAGCTAATGATGAGACAAATGGACTTTACTGGAGGAGGCCTTTACCCTCAACTAGAAGGGTTCTTACATATAAGCAAAAAATTTGTACAGTACATCAATTATTGTAATAAAAAAAAATACTAGTTAATTTTAAATTCAAATATTACTATATTATACATTACTTTAGATATTAACCACAAATTTAAAATAAGGATTTTTTAGTTTAAGCTTTATATTAGGTTATTTTTTTTATTTTTCACATTGTACATATTACATTTTGTATTTAATGAAAATAAGGATTTTAAACATAATATTTGTATTCATTCTCTATTATTACTCTGTACTATTTTCTTTTTGTAAGATGTAAGAAATAGAAGGCTTTTTTTATTTTTATTTATTTTATTTATGGATTAATCACTAAAATTTTATCATCTAATAAAATGTAACCACAAATTGTATCCGGTCGACTTTGAATAGTTGTAAATCAAGACCGAAATCTCCTAAAAGCTAGTGTTACAAATAATTTTTAATTCCTACGCAACCTGTCTCTTGTATTGAAATTCTAACGCCGTCAAAGTATATAGACTTTAATTTGAAAGTGGTCCTAAAGTTTATATAGGTTGGCATGAAATAGTTTATTGAAGTATCTTTTTCTATTGTACTTGAGTTCAACATTAGTAGTTAAATTGGTTCGGTAGCCAGTACCACACGAACAACTTTTCCTGAGATTTTTTTTATATTTGAGAATTTATACAAAAAGATTATAATTGCCTTTTTAAAAAAAAAACAGGTTTCTAGCGATACCGCTGGACCGATTTGCACCCAGCTTTAGAATGTCGAGTTGACAACTAGAATGCTAATCTTGCACGTATTAAAATGCAAAGCGATAAATTCAATCGTATATTGTTTTTTTTATCTCATTCGCAGTGGTGCCTCCGCCACGCAGAAACTAACATGGCCAGTCTAGACGAAGAGACCAGTCTTCTACTGGTCTCTTCTACTGGTCACTAGAGAAGACATAGTTGGATCAATTCTTTACCGCAATATTATATAGACATATAATATTTTCAGGTACAATTCTAGTTTTACTTTAAAAAAAAATTAACTTTTAAATTAAAAGAGGGTTCCTAACGTCCACTAGCGCCGCCAAAAGATATTTTTATTTACGTCTTTGTGCAAAGCGAAAGCAAAAGAAAACCTTAAATCAAAAGTGAGATGGAGCTTATGCCTTTCTTTGTGACTGTATTCTTTTTTTCTTTAAAATGTCAGATCTTGAGCGTTACTGTCCGGGCCAGCGGCCAAGCAGACACCGTCACCACACGCCTGATGGAAAACTTGGACTATTGATGGAGGCGATGATGGGCAGACTCACGGCCCTGGAGGAGCGTCCCGCAATTAACGATACATAACGCGAGCAAGTGGCGGTACGAACTGACGATCACCTTCAGCAAGGCGCTCGCGGTCACCGAGCTTTGAATTTTAGAATTGATCCCCGATAGATCACTAATTACCCAATCATTAAACCAAAGCCATAAATTTTCTACACGTGAAAGACATTCGTAGACATTTCAATCATTTAAAGTCTTCACTACCTCAGTGCACCGATCATTAAGGTTATGTAAGGTGGAATCAAAATTTGAAATATAAAAATTTGGTTCATCCTTACCCCGCGGCGGTTGATTGAATTGATAACATAAACAATTTTAGCCGTTACCGTGGCACCAGAGTATTTGTCATATCCCCTACGTGCTCCGAGCCACTTCCTAGCGTTCGATTTCTGTCGAGAGATGGCGGCGAGAGCAAGGAAGGAGGCAATGGCAAGTTGAGGTGACAGCAGGTGGTTCAAGCGCCTGCGGCGGCTCAAACTGCGCTGATGGTCGTGGCTGTGCCACGCACGTGGACCTGATGACGGCTGCTGGTTGTGCCACGCACGTGGACCTACTAACAGCTGCTGGCTGTGCCACGCACGTATACCTGCTTACGGCTGCTGGCTGTGCCACAGAACATAGACCTGTTGACGGCAGTTGGCTCTGCAACGACAGGTGGACTTACTGAGCGGCTCGTATGGGAAGACGACTCAAGCTGCGGTGCCATACATGGTGTCTTAGCGAGAAAAGTGGTGTCCTAAGACTTGAGCGGCTTTTTTGGAGCGTGAGTACTTTGTAACATATACATTATATAGAGGACGACGTGCCTTAAAGCAGTAAACTGCGGGATGCTACTCTGTATGTGTTGTGTGTGTTACTAAAGAGAACAAACTGTTGGATGTTCTATTTCATTTCTGTAAGGCAATCTGCGGGGTGCCTGAAATTGTTGTTGGTTACATACAGAGGGCGGACTGCGGTACATTCCTTTAGCAAGTAGACTGCGGTATACTTGCCCTGTTTGTGGTGTATGATGTGTGTTACTGCAGAGAACAAACTGCGGAATGTTCAATTTCTTATCTGTAAGGAAAACTGTGGGGTGCCTTACATTGTTGTGGGTGACATACAGGAGGCGGACTGCAGGACGTTCCTTTGAAAAGTAGATTGATAGTCACGTGCCAGCGTCCAGCGAGAGCCACGAGACCATTCGGTGGCGGACGGCGGCGCCACAACTGAAGATCAAAATGTCCCTAAGTTCAATCTAAGATACTTGATGTCGGTGCTGGAGACCGACCTACAAAGTAATCGGAGCCCGAGGACGTACTCCTGTCAGAAGAGGCCGTGTTAGGAATTCGGACTTCCCCCGCCTATTAGTATAAAAAAGAGTAACCGCCGGTTGTTGGCGGGCATTTTTAGTCGTCGAACCTCATCGTGATTTAGCTCTTGATGACGTATTGACTTGTGTCATTAATAAAAATTATTGAATTATTTAATCGTCAAGTTCGTGTTGTTTGTTAAAGTACACAAATGCCTTAAATTATCTGGCGAAGAAAGAAAGACAAGCTCAAAATAAGCCAAATCGAAAACAAAAAAAAAATCTTAATTTTAATTAAGGTGCCAACATATTTGAGACATGTTTTTTGAATGTACCTACACAATCAGTGAAATGTCGATATCTACAACTTGTTAAAAATGTCAACCAGCCGTCGCAGAGGTGTGCGCGCGCCAGCTACCGTCCGGCACCTAAGAGTGTGGAACACCCACCGCACGTGCACCTCTTTGCTACCCTTAGCTAGGTACTACAATTAATTTTTCTGTGCCTAAGTTGTGACGAGTCAATGATAAAGTTTTTATGGTTAACTTGCCCGCAGTCTTAGTTTTAGCTGGCAACCGTAAGCAGCGAAGCAGTAAAACTATGTACTGATTTAAATAAAACAAAACCAAATACAATATTCGGTTAAATTGAAATGGTTTCCATAACTTATAAGGCCCAGACTTCTCAGAGCTAAAGTTAGGAACAAAGCCTGACTTTCACAACACCTAGTTGTGCTCAAATACGAACGTCGTGTTTCAGGATCTCTGCTTTTATATGTACTATTCGGAATTTAATTTAAAAGTTATGTGTTGCGAAACGTTTCTAGTTTCTGTCATGTAATTTTGTTGATAAAGATTAAGTTTTGTAGTAGTAAAAATAATATTAGTTTATTTACTACAATTTTAAAAAATTTCATTTTTATTTTGGTAAACTTGACTCGTAGTTATGTTTTATTTTTTAAAGCCTCCCGCAGGCTTTAAACAATTGCAACGCCATAAAAGTGGAATGTCTTTTCGCTATAGATTGTAAAAAAACGGTCTCGCCTGGAGGTGGTGACTAAATTACTACCTTGATGTCACTCAGTTAACCTGTGGCTGACAGACAGCGAGACCACAATCCAGATATAACTATTTTTTCTCGGCTTAAATGTCGACATTGCATGGTGCCAAAAAACATCAAAAGAGTTAATTAAAAAAAAAGAAAACTTTTTTTAACTAAAATTAACTAGAAATGTGAAAACGCAGTTTATTATTAAATATACTAAGTTCAATTAAATAAAATTTTCCCGCCTTTAACAATCCGCCATTTTGATATTTTAAGCATTTTATGTACCCAGTGTTACTCTTACAATTGAGACAAATTTAACGACACCTCTCAACTCCATTAAGCGTGCCAAAGACATAAACATACATACATACACTCAAAAAACCTGGCACAGAGGAGTAAAAAGAATAACATGCACAGAAAATACTAAAGGACCAGAACCCCAAAACCAGAACTTGAAGAGAAAATTTTTTTATATATATAATCCATAATCGATGTCTTTTCTGTGTTCTTTGTTCAAATGTAATTTAGACTTCTTGTTTCGATTGTAAGTAACTAAATTAACAGGAAAAAAAGATATATGAGAATATTCGTAAGCTAAAAAAGCTGACGAAATAATAAACTTCTGATTCTGGTGTTAAAGGTATAATTAATCATGAACCATGACTAGCCCTTTCTCAGAGATTTGCTTTACTTAGAAGTCGGAGTGTGAAGGTATTCATCAACGTCTACTGTGAAGTGATTATTTAAGAAGACAATATTATTACTATAAAATGAATAGTATTATAATGACATACATAAATTTGTACTTGTACATATGTAGGGGAGAGTGTGCATGAAAGAGCCAGGCTTAATAGTCGATTTGATTTTTCATCACTCATTGATATTCTACCAAAGTTTAATTTTACTCCTTATCTGGCAACACTGGATAGCTGTCACCCACAAATATTTGACAGTTCTAAGACAGCAAATGGCCTGTTACTAAAATTCAGGAGCCAAAAAATAAATTTCTTTGTGTTTATTCAGTTTTTTTTTCAAAAAGGGTATTGCATAAGTTAACAACAAAGATATGCAGTATTGGCGTCCATATATTTGCCCTTGTTTTGCACTTTTGTATAGTACCTTTTTTTTGAGGTTATATTTTTAACAGCGTCGTGTTTTGAAAGAGCCAGTTATCTATGCTTTGAAGGAGCCGGATGAATCGTGTGGTCACAAAGGGGTGATTAATTTCTTCTGCCAAAAATGTTTTTAATGTTAATTGTTTTTATTATTAAGTTATAGAGTATACGAAGACTACTTCCGTTATTCATCCGATTTATGCTGAGTAACAGATTTCAAATTTTTACATTAAGTTCGTAATTGTTTTCTTATTGATTGAATAAAAATAAATAAATATTCGGTAGTAAACTTGTGTAGTTGATACAAATATATCGAAAATAAATCTGGGTTTTGGAGGTTCGTTAAATAAATTGAGATTATCATCACATAATCATATGTGATTATGTGATGATAATCACACTTTGCTGCACCTTGATAATATCACATTATCAAGCTGCAGCAAAGAAATCCACCTTCAAATTGGAAAAGCTTCCTCCAACTGAAGGAGCTGGTGTACAGCATAGCTACAGAGTATACCATCAACTGCAAATTTGGCTAGGCAATGAGCTTGATATGGATAAAGCAAAGGAATAGGGATGGAAAAATAATCACGGTATACTGATGCCTAAATTTTGCAGACTTTGATTTAATACCTAAAAAATTATTAGTTGTAATTGCGAAACTGATTGTGATAATAAAAAGTGCGGCTGTCGTACGCATGGACTCAAGTGTAAAAATTTGTGCGGTCATTGTCATGGCTCAAAAAATTGCTCCTATGGAGAAAAACAAGTCTATAAAGATGCAAGTGATCTAGAAGATGTCGCCGACGAAGAATTGGAGAATTTTGATCAAACTGATGAAATTGAAGATGAATATGAAGAAGAAAACGACGAAGAAGAAGGCTATTCTAATAAATCAGATGACGAAGTTAAGTAAGTGCACATGTTAAAAAAAAAACCAAATTAAATTAAAATTATTTTGAATAAATTAATTAAAATTAATTTTTTAAATATCAAATTAAATTAGTAAACATATATCGTAACCGAAAAACTGTTTATTTACTGCATTTTATTTTTATTAATTGGCATTGCAGGTACTAAAATCATGTAATTAACATAAATTTTCAATTAATTAAAGTAAATGTATTTTATTTTTGTAAATACTTACAAATACTTTATGATTTGCAAGGAGTTTAAACGATAGGTGACAAATTTACGTATATTGGAAATGGAAATCGGTATTTTTAGTTTTTCGCATTTTAAAGATACTTTTTAAATGTAAAGGTAAATTTTTTACTTATATAAAACTTTACTTCAAGACGAAAAAAAATAGTCGTCAAAGAAGTCAAAAATCAAAAATTTTTTCGTGAAATTTTTCGAAGGTAGTCGTAATTCATTGTTTTGAACACGTTTTGAAATATTTCAGTTCGAAAAAATAAGCAGAAAAAGTTGACAACTCATTACATTGAAGTAGAAAACTTTATGAATATTTTACAAACAGAAAACACAAAAATTCCTGATCCGCTAACCGAATTTCGGAGTCAAAACTTTTGAGTACTCAATTTACAAACTCCACAGTTTGATCTTTTTTATGTGCTTCTAGAATAAAGTTTTGTAATTTATATAAAGTTGTTACTAAGCTCTCTTAAACAACCATGCAAGCATTTTATACCATGAGGGTTGCAAACAAGCATACGGTCCGTCTGATGTAAAGCAGTTACCGCAGGTTATAGATGCTTGCAACATTAGGCGTATTACTCACGTGTTGAGTTGCCAACGTTTAAGAGGACATATCCCGCTGATTTCCCGATTCAAACATTTCCTACTCTTTTCTTGAATAACCTACCTAACTTCAATTTTGGTATTAGAGCTTTTATTACTTCATATATATATATATATATATATATATATTCACTTTGTCTGTATGTCTTACCTTTTTTACCCTACAAAAGTTCAAAAAATTACCTTTTTTATGACATCTTCAGACGTGCGCTTTGAAAATATTTTGCAAATAAATTTTGCAGAAAACAAAATAAACAAACAGTATAATGATAATTTATTACCTTTAAAATAAAGTAATTCTATTTTTCTAGTTCTATTAAATTTCGTATAGATTTGGAAGAGAAAAGTCGAGAATACCATAATCCTATTTTGAGGATTGTGAGTAGGTTAAATTTACTTGAGATGCAGTTGTCCCTATGGCACATTGGTATCTTGACCCTGGTCCTAGCGTAACAGCAAACATTTTTTAGATACCTATTTCTGTGTTCGCTAATTACTTCCTTCTTGAATGATTCCATACATAAAAGTAACAATAAAATTTTATATTGAAATGTATGTATTATTATATGTGAAATAAATGCGTGCATGCGAGTGCGTGTGATAAATTTACTTTTTACACATCGTGCGATAAATTTACTTTTTACAAATGATGCAATAAATAGAATGCTGTTACTAACACCATTATTTATATTTATTACAGACAGTTAACTTGCAATTTGTAAGAGATATAAAGCTGAAAATTAAATTCTTTAGTTATTTATTCATTTCTAAGGCAGAATTCGACATATTGAGATAAATCGTTAACTTATATAACAATTTTTAAATTGATGCTAGAATCTTGAACACTAATAAGAATAAAATTCATCATTCATTATTCATTCACACACCTTAGAACCTAAGTTGAGAAACATCCACTCGCAAACTCTAAGGTTGTGGAATGAGCTCCCTGCCAAGGTTTTCTCTAAGGACTACAGAATGGAGTTCTTCAAGAAATAAGTTATTAGATTTCAAAAGCTTCGGCAACGTGCCTGATAGATTATAGTGCTTTGTGTGATTATTTTCAATAAAAATAAATGTCTAAAAATTTATCAATTGATCAAATACATGAATAATGATTGCTTATTTCATTTATTTTATTAATTGAATGATGTGTAAATTAACTACATTGTATGTAGTTTTACACAATGTATTAGATAGGTAATAATATCTGTAATCTAAATGTGTATTGACTGAAGATTGACAATAGTTCTGTTGTAACGTAAATGTCGCAGGCAAATCATATAATTCGCCGTTTTACAATATGCCTAGGCAGATCGTAAAGTGAGGAAACGAAAGGAACAAAAATCTCTCATGCATGCCTTATATCACTGTATAAGGCATGTATGTTAGGTTAGGTTCGGTTTTTCTTTTGTAATTATACGATTTGCCTGCGACATAAACATAAAAGGCGTGATTCTGGTGTGCTACCTGACCACCCTATCCGATCGAGTTGTATGTCACTACAAATAAATAGGGTTGGCTCGATAGAGCCGGCTTAGTTGTGTATTAGAATTGAAGCCTACTAGTTGTTTTAACTGTAGTGCGTTATAGAAGCAATGGAAGTATATTTTAATTGTGTACAAGGAGTATTATGTATTTTAAAATGCTTCAGTTAGGTACGATTAATTATGTTACTTGTTTGTAGAAGATGATATTTCATTGTGTATTTTTAATTATGTATATTTTGTTATAGTATAAATGTTAAATTAATATTACGTAAGTAGTACTTAGCTGAGAGTTTAAGCTCTTTGTGGCATTTGCCTGGACCAGTCATTAAATTCCTTAAGTACTTATAATTGTTCTTCTGGCAGTTTGTGAATAGCTTACGAATCTTAGAAATATTTAAAGGCTTATTTGTTTTTTTGCTTGAAACTAAGATTTAATAAGCAGATACTTCATATCTCATGAAAATTGTGATAATTTTGTTATTCTAATAAAACATTCAAAAAAGAAATTGCTAGAAGGTTTCGTTCACCGTTTCTTCTTCCTAGAACGCCACTTTGATTCCGAATCGATAGTAGTTTATAGATATTTCATATTCATTTTAAATTTACTTCAGACTTTTATTTATATATACACTAACCTCAAAAGGCCTACCTACATTATCATATTTATATACTGTCAAATCTAACACGCGAGTGATGCCACAGGTATTGCAAGCGTCCATAGACTGCGGTGACCGTTTACCATCAGGTGGACCACAGGCTTGTTTGCCACCTTAAACCACGCCACGGTATAAAGAAATAATCGCATTGCAATAAAAAAAATGAAAGAAATTAAAAATTTATCTAGATAACTAAAGGTCTGAAAGTTTATTTGTGTCTTTAGGACGAAAAAGGACTTGCATTGTGCTAAAATTGGTTAGTAAAGGAAGGTCTCCTAAGGAAAACCTTTAGAAAGATAAAAGTGTCACTTACCGCACGTGAGGTTGGCCGTTTTCCTACAAAGCTTTGATAAATCTTGCAAAATATTATTCCGGGTCAAAAAGTTAGACTACTACACAGCTACGTACCTGCATATTTTGTAAATTATTTATACTCAAGGCTTTCAGAAGATTTTTTTGCTTAAAAGCAAAGTAAAGCAGTTTTACTTATTTGTTTATTCGGTAAAGTGTGAAGATATTAGAAGACGAACTGGTAAGAATTCCAGATATATGTTTTTAGTTAGATTTTTTCAGAAATGTTAACATATTATTGAAAAGGTTTTTTAGGTAATCGGTTAATTTTACAGAAACTGAGCAGTATCATAAATCTTGGTACTGTATGTTGTTATAGACACATAGTTTTATGATTCAAAGAATTTTTACATACATAAATTACTAAGCCTAGCATAAAAGTAACCATAGTAACCGTAGTTTTATAATGCTTTTTGCTATAGGTACACTGAATTTGTGTATACGTGTCTGAACAATACAAAATATTATTATATGTTTTATTCATTACTAATCTATACTAATAAGTTAGTTGTCTTCTAAGTCGGACTTGTGTTATTACTTATGCAAAATATATGGCCCATTTCAAGCATAGTTTACATTATATCGTATAGAGATCTTTTTCTTCATTCAGTCTTTACATAGTGAAGTTCTGTGGCCGTCTTATAAGGAATACTGGGACTGTCTTAGACTTTACAAAAGCATTGGTGAACCACGATTTCACTCAGCATGGTGCGTAGAATATTGTAATTTTATAATTGTACTACCTGAACCGGCGAACGTTGTTTCTTTTTTTTAAAACAACTGCCGCGCCAACCTACTATGAAAGGGTTGTACAAATTCAGAAACCTTCCCCGGCGTGTGTATAACAACTAACCAAAATTTCATTACAACCGGAATACCCTTATTGCGCGAGTCCGACTCGCACTTGACCTTGTCTCACTCGCACTTGGCTCTTTTTTCTTTCTCAGAAACATTCCCCGGCGTGTGTATAACCACTTACCAAAATTTCATAACAATCGGTTTACCCTTAAGTCCACTCGCACTTGACCCTTTCGGAAAATCCTTTCTTATTCGTGGAGGGATCAAAAAGTAGTGAGAATGAGATAGAATATAATGACTATTGATAACTTAATAATTTATTTTTCTAAGTCTCTCTACACATCGAGTACAGCGCTTTTCCAAGGCTTCAATCGCTTTAAAAAAAAAGTTTTGTCTTGGTCCTGCAAAAAGCTCTCCACGACATCCATCACCTCGTTATCGTCTTCGTACCTGTTTCCCCCTAAGTATTTTTTCAATTTGGGGTACAGATAAAAATCGCTAGGCGCCAGATCTGTTGAATAAGAGGGGTGGTCAACCAAATCAAAGCCAGCTTGCTGAATCTCTTTGTTCCATTCAAATTTTGCTACCCTTTTTCACCTCCTTAGGGGTAGAATTTCGGACAATCCGTTCTTATCGGATGCCTACGTCATACTGTAGCGAGTGAATTATTTTAATTTGTAATTTTTAGTGTGTAAATAGCTTTAGATCACCTTTTGCGTGAGTAATTCAAAATTATTGTAAATTTCTATATTCATACAGGCATGAAATGCCAAACTTATTTACTTCGACAGACATTTAAATCTGATATAGAAAATAGTGACAGATAGAAAAGATTTGAAGTCAGTTTTTTGGAGATTATCTCAGAGATAGATGTATTATCGATTTTTGCACTTTTACCTAAATTGAATAGGAAAAAACCTTTTTGGTGTGCATCAAGTTCTGCGAGAAACAGAAATTTAATAAGAGAAGGTGTGATTTTCTCGATAAAATATCTCATGTTTGTGGGTTCTACCATAAACCCTCACAACAGGTACCTAATTGCAATTATTTTGATAAGTGATCACTGCTATATTGATTCTGCGGATTGGCCATTTTCGCATACTGATTTTTATTTCTTAATCTAGAAAAAATGGTGATGGCATACATTGCTTAAAATTAGTAAATATTACAGCATATTTCGATTAATTGATATTTGCAACAATATCGGTCGACCCGAAGGAAAAACTACGATACGGTCGTCTAGATAAGGAAAATACGGCAAAACAGATAAATTCGAAAACAGAATAAAGTGCAATTGAGTATGGAGTAAAAGAATTTCAAATTGTTTATTTGTAAATAGTGATTGTGCATAAAACTAAAAATAAATTGTATTTACGGACTTCACGAATATTTTCATTGATTTTCCCCTGAGGAATTAGTCTCGACAATACAAAGAACACACCCTCCAAGTTTCAGGTTTCTACGATCAGCGGTTTATGGTGTGCCTGTCTGTCAGACTTTCAGGACATAGTATTTTATTTGTATGGATGATATCAATATGAATTTAAAATTATAAAGATATAGTTAACATCTTTGAAATTGCTAACGTATTCACACACTTCATTGCGGTCACCAGGGCCTGTTAATTGGTAAAAAATGTAGTATCTTCCTCATAATGCTGTGTAATGGAGTTAGTTATAATTGCTGCCCAAAATATCACTGCCTTTCAATTTGCAAACATAGTGCTACGCAAAGCGTAGTAATCGCTACGAGACTCAGCCAGCCGCTATGCGCTACAGCTACAAAATAAATCACACAACAAATTATCAATGTAACACAGAATCTCATACTCGTAAGAACCTTCTAACAGTTAAGTCGCCTGATGTATCTAATCTGGAGAACAAATCCGAATCTAAAAAGAAACTTATCATCACGGAATAAATAAACTTTGTACATCAAATAAAACTGGTTCGCCGGGCTTTTTCACTGACTGCATGAAAACAGAGCCCAATCACTTTATTGAATATTAAGTGAGTTTAAAAAAAAATAATGAACTTTCTCTCTTATGCCAATGTGAGCAAATTTGTTGTGTTGTGGTTACACTTGCTCTTAACTATTTTGTATCAATTTTGAATGTTACTATCACATTTAACTCAACATGGTTTCTCTGACAATAATATTCAACCTACTATCTTGATGAGTACTCTAGTCATCTAGTAAACTACCATACGTCGTGTCAGCCAAAACATGTTGGACATAGGCCTCCCCCTTATTCCTCCCTCTTTTACAACGGTCGATTAAGCTGCCAGCTTCCACTGGCCTCCTGTGGCTCCAACCCTAATTGTGTACCATTCAATTTTTTTTTAAAAAAAAACCTTAATTTTTTCATAGTATCTTTTATCGTTTTAATAGTAGATTATTACCTTCAGTAATACAATAAATACGACAGAATCTGAAACGTGAGCGAAATTTATGTTCTTGAAAGCATTATCGAGCAGTGTCATCGGCAAACGAAGTTATAAATAGATTTTTTGTTGGAAATCGTTCTAGATCCTTCTGCTTCAGTTGTGCTTTGTTAAAACTCTGTGTGTTGGAAATTAATTTTAAAACTTCTATAAATTCAGTTTCATAGAGATCACTTTTCAGTTAATACAATATTGGGCTTAATAAGATTGTTGCAATTTTTTTTTATTTTGATATTTATAACTAAATGCATATCTATTAGGTCACAGTTCTTTTATAAATATTAAAATAAGCAGTTTTATAATAAAATAAAATAAATAAAAAAACATGATCTGAATACTTCAGTAAATTTGAATCATAAGATGAAGTATAAATAAAACTGTCTTTTTCTAACTATATCATTTTTATTAAGTTTTTTTGTCTCTCCACAGTCATATTTGCGCTTGGAAGATGCTTACAGTCCATCAATTTATTGACGCCTTCTTAAATAAGTTTGGAATCTTAGAAAAGTAAATATCCAAAATAAAAAAAATCTTTTGTAATGCGAGAAGCAAAGAGGATATTCTTACGCTCCCTGATTCAATACAAATGGCCGATCACGCTACCAAAATCTTATCACCTCAAAAATAAAAAAGTACCTACTATATCTTTCAATTATTATAATTAAAGCATTATATTCTATAGCACCAAAATTTGTATTTTTAAAACTCGTGTCGTGCTATTGTGAATCATTTACATAAATATATAATTAAAAAAGGTTACACATTTCATATCGTCCTATGTACGGACGAAACACTAAATTTGCCTTTAAAAATCGTTTGAAAATAGCAATCTTTGAAATTAACATAAGCCAATTGACTCTTCAGATATTCTGTAGAAAGCTTTTGGCTGCAGCCTCTGTATTGTTTGAGCTTTGTCGCAAAAGAGACGGCTCAGCGAACTTTGACGAAGGCACTGCAGTTGATCTGAAAATAATGAGTCACACTATACGACTAAGGAACGAGGCAAACAAGTTCCTATGACGTAATAAAAATATTATTCCCAGAAAAATATAATATTTATACGTTTTGTCAAAGACAAGTTTTATAATAGTTCATTATAATACAAGTGAGCTAAGTTGGTCACTAAACACGTGCCTCGTGCCTTGGATTTTAGCCGCTAGAGGAAGATGTAATAAAGCCTAGTGTATAATGAATAGGTTACGAGTGCCATATAAGTTTTTTAAGCACAATTGATTGGAAAAAATATCATTAAACAACATAAAACAACAGACTATGTGTCCACAAATATTTATCGATCATGGCACAATTTTTTTTTAGCTGAGCACGTGGAAGTATTCTCACAGTATCAATATACCGAAAAAATAATTATGAATTTAACTGCTGAGGTACTAAGTACTAAGGGTAGGTAACTTACCACGGATAAAAATACTTATATACTGTTTCAGGCAGACAAAGTTATTTTATATAGCATTGTCATGGAAACTCTAGGGACATGCAAAACTGTATTACGGTCTTATAAAGAAGAGTTGGTAAGAATTAACTTGAAAGGTTCAAGATTCAAAGCAAAAGGACAGACAACAAGGCATGTAAAAAAAAAGCTGTTAAAATCGTATTGTCAATTGTCAAAGCTGGACTTATTTTTAAAAACAACTATTTCAAAACAGTATTGCAATAGTTTTATTCAATTTATATACAAAGTTAAGTTTAAAAAAATACCACGTACTAATCGGAGCATACCCAACATTTAAATTTGTTCTGATGTCTGCAATAAAAAATGACATTTTGTTTTTTAGCAGCCTAATATGTCAAATATAGTAGAAATATACAAGCTGAATTGAGTATATCAGTGCTTAGTTTATGTGTTATTTATTTAAATATTGTTTAGCCCAATTTCTTTAAATTTACCCTTCTGACATTTGGAATTGTGTGCAATTTCATGTTTGTTATCTCGTTTTAACTAAAAAAAAAAACGAACAACTTTTAACAAATAAACAGATATTATTCTATTGCGATGCGAGGAAGCTTTTTGGCTCTAGAAATATTAGACGCTACTACAAAGTTATGTCGTAACTTTTGCTGACCACAGTAATTTTAAAGAACTGTTTTGTTTGATTTTGGCAAGTTTTAATAACTATGTACTAAATTTGTCTTTTTAGAGCTAACGTTAATAATAAATATAAGGTTTTTTTTTTTTTTTTTTATACCACTAAGGTGGCAAACAAGCTTACGGTCCGCCTGATGGTAAGCGGTCACCATAGCCTATGGACGCTTGCAACACCAGGGGCATCACTTGCGCGTTGCCGACCCTTCAGAAATCTAATAACTTTTTTCTTGAAGAACTTCATACTGTAATCCTTGCAGAAAATCTTGGCAGGTAGCTCATTCCACAAGTTAAGCGTTCGCGGGAGGAAGTTTCTCTGAAACCGCACTGTACGCGACCATTTAGGTTCTTAAGTGTGAGAATGAATTCCCTGCCAATGGCGAGCGGTGCGATGGTAGAACGTAGCCGTGGGCATCATTTCGAACAATTCCTCAGAACACAGTCCATTGTACAAGCGTTAGAACACACACAGGGAGGCAAAGTCTCTCCTCTGACTTAAGGGCTCGATACCGCAAGTGAGTTTGGAATCGTCGACAATTCTCACAGCCCGTCGTTGAACCGAGTCAAAAGGGCCAAGCTGGTATCCGGGTGCACCCACCCAGAGATGGCAGCAGTACTCCATATGGGGCTGAACTTGCGACTTGTAAAGTAACAACGTTTGCCCCGACGTGAAGTACTGCTTCGCTCTGTTGAGTAAACCAAGTTTTTTGGACGCCAGCTTCACCTTATCTTGTATATGATCTCGGAACTGAACATCGCTGGAGATGTCGACACCAAGGATCCCAATGCTCTTGGAGATGGAGAGGGGAGTGTTCTGGAATTGTGGGACTACAGTGAATGGAGTTTTCGTAGCGGTGAACGCGCACACTTGTGTCTTTGTAGGGTTGAATCGGACTAAGTTTACCCGTCCCCAGTCAGAGACCTTGGACAGTGTGGTCTCGATTTGAGACACAAGTTCTCCGCGGTTTTCCTCCACAACGGAATGAGGGATGTTTGCACGACCTGTGTAAAAAGCGTCTCCAATACTGTCATCTGCATAGCAATGTATGCTGTTGATGTCCATCATGTCATTGATATGCAGTAGAAACAGCGTAGGAGACAGCACAGAGCCTTGCGGGACACCAGCATTAATGTTCATGCTATCAGAGCAACTACCGTCAACTACGGTTCGTATGCGCCTGCCGGACAAAAAGCTAACCCTCGGGCACTCCGTAAGATGGCAACTTCGATAGAAGACCCCGGTGCCAGACCCGATCGAATGCCTTTACTATGTCCAGGCTACATGCCAATGGCTCCCCGTGACTCTCAAGGTGTGTGAGATACACTATAAGATCACCAGTCGAGCGACCGTGACGAAAGCCATAGTCACTGACCAGGTCGTGTACATTTAGGTATCTTAAAAGCTGTGTGTTGATCACACGCTCCATCACCTTGGAGAGGAGAGAGGTAATAGCGATAGGCCTGTAATTCGATGGATCTGATCTATCGCCCTTTTTTGGGCACCGAGTGCACATTCGCAGTCTTCCATGAAGACGGAAATTGCCTAGTGTGGTAGGAAAGCGAGAAGAGGCGCGTGAGTACAGGACATAGGAGCACACTGCTTAAGCACCACTGCTGGTATAACGTCTGGCCCACTCGACTTATGAACGTGTAGAGAAAGCAAAGCCCTCCGGACCTCCCGCTGCGTTATGGACATTTCCGGCTTGGTCTTACCGTAACACGGTATAGTAGGTGGAACAGCGCCTTCATCGTTCATGTTCGAGTTCGAGGCAAAGAAACTGCCCAGTAGATCGGCTTTCTCTTGAGCACTATGGGCCAAGTCACCATCGGTACTTTTATTGAAATAATTGCTAAGGCTCTAGGACATGGCCTTTTTTGATAGGATATTTGGTATTTCTTTAGAGAGTTTAGTTATATTGGAAAACAATATTCAACAGAGAAGCTCAAGTAGCTCAAATAGTTTCGCTAAAATAGTTAATATACTTGTAAGCAAATATTTGTGATTAGAAATTCTTACTAATGATAAACAAAAATGTATTGGTAATTATGGATCTTACAAATTTGTCGGATCTCCTGAGGATTTGCTGCGCGGTCAGTGGAGGACAGGTGGACTTGTTGCTGTCATTGCTCGGCGTAGACGCGGCATGCTGGTACGGCAGCCAGGGAGACCTGTTGAAAGACTGACCGCTTGTTGCCCGCAGGTGAAATGGGTTCCCGAACCCAGGGATCACTTAGTCTCCGCCCTGGGAGGCTAAACCGCCCACACGTGTAAAGTCTCTGAAACAGTAGTCGTGCCGGAGAAGGAGACCCGGCTACTACAACAGAAAGGGATCAGAGGCCCTATTGCCTGCCGTGCCAGCAGCCGTAATATCTGTGCTGAGCTTTAGCAGTTCTAGTACCGCACCTTTTGTCCTCTAAGTTCCGCATATTTGATCTTAGTAACTTTTTTCAAGGAGGCATTGTCGGTGTTTGATCGGGTCTGTCACCAGGGTCTTTCATCGAAGTTTGCATCTTACAAAGTGCCCGAGGGTTTAGGCAAATAGACGCATACGAGCAGTAGTTGACGGAAGTTGCCCTGATAGCATGGTCATTTATGCTGGTGTCCAGCTAGGCTATGTGCTATCTCCTACGCTGTTTCTACTGCATATCAATGACATGTTGGACATCAACAACATGCATTGCTATGCAGATGACAGTACTGGAGACGCTTATAACACAGGCTATGCAAACATAAAGGATGTTCCGTTGTGGAGGCCAAGGGTGGAGAATTTGTGTTTCAAATCGAGGCCACTCTGTCCAAGGTCTCTGACAGGGGATTGGAAAACTTAGTCCGATTCAACGCTACAAAGACACAAGTCTGCGCGTTCACCGATGAGAAAACCCTATTCACTGCCTCTGTCGGTCTCCATATCCAAGAGCATTGGGATCCTTGGTGCTGACATCTCCATCGATGAAAGATCATTTGTAAGACAAGGTGAATTGAGTGTTCAAAAAACTTGGTGTACTCAACAGAGCGAAGTAGTTCTTCACGTCGGGGCAAAGGTTGCTGCTTTACAAGTCACAAGTTGGGCCCCATATGGAGTACTGCTGCCATCTCTGGGTGGGTGCACCCGGATACCAGCTTGGCCCTTTTGACTCGGTTCAACGACGGGCTGTGAGAATTGTCGACGATTCCAAACTCACTTGCGGTATCGAGCCCTTAAGTCAGAGGAGAGATTTTGCCTCCCTGTGTGTGTTCTAGCGCTTGTACAATGGGATGTGTTCTGAGGAATTAATTAAAATGATGCCCACGGCTACTTTCTACTATCGCACCGCTTACCATCAACAGGAAATTCATTATTATACTTTAGAACCTAAATGGTCGCGTACAGTTCGGTTTCAGAAAAACTATTTCCCGCGAACACTTGAGTTGTGGAATGCGCTTCTTACCAAGGTTTTTTTAAGGACTACAATTTGGGGTTCTTCAAGGAAGAAGTTATTAGATTTTTTAAGGTCGATGACCGCGTACCGTCTGGTGGATCGTAAGCTTGTTTGACAACTTAGTGGCATAAAAAACAACTTATCTGACGTCTATAAAACAAAACTAGATAATAATGGATTTTCGTACAACTTTGTTGACACCTATTTGAGTAGAGCGGAAAAACAAAGGTCCATTTTTCAGGTCCATACATATTCTACCATTTCAAAATGGCGTACATATTTATTTTAAGAGTTACAATATCTAGATTTCACGAAAATTAGGTACATAGCAATAACAAATACTCAAACAGAAAAAGAAGAACGCGAGAAAAATAACATTACAAAATTAATTAAATCAAAATCAAAATAAATAATTCAATAATGACGATTATAAAAGATAACAACTTTTACTACACTAAATAAAGCAAATTTACTTCAATATTCTCAATATAATAAAGTGTCTGATAAGTCTGAAATTGTATAAATAATATTTACTATTAAAATATTGTGTACTTCTTTATACAAAAATCTAAGGGGCAATTTTTTATCGAACAATTTTGACTTCCGATTATAAAGTTTTCTCTAAAATTGGTCATATTTTGTAATAATTATATTTATTATACACATTTTTTGAAGAGTATTTAGAATTTGTTAGTACTAGAATTAAAGTAATATCATCGCTACGAAGCGATTTCTTAAAATGTACTTTCTTTCTTATCTATTGTTACAAGAATATTGTGATAAAATAAATAACGAACAATACCGAATGCAAAATAAATTTAAATTTGTCTTATAAGCAAACCAGACATAAATTTCCTGTGAACAAAGTCTGCAATTAAGCTCCGAGATTCATGTCTGAATTCAACTTATTTTTGATAAACTTTATTAATAAAAACCTATTTTGAAGATACTGATTTTAAGAAGAAAGTAAAATTAAATAAGGAAGTGATTTGTTCCTAAATCTTGAACTTGAGAAATAAAATAAAAAATATTTACAAAGTTCTGTTTTTTTTTTAATTTAATTTAGTTTCTGTATGCTTTTTTCCGGTAGAAATCAGGATAATATTGACTATACTACAATGGAATTTTATATCACATATCGCATGTGTTATACCACAGCAAAATAACATATACATTGTGGTTATACTAAAGAAACTGATTACTAAAATCAGTACTGATTAAACTGATGTTTAACTGTGGATACTTAGAGCAGGGCTGGTCAACAAGATTAAAGTCGCACAACACGCGATAGAGGGAGCGAGTGTCTCTGAGAAGGTGGAACGCTCTCTAGCCCGGTGGACCAACGACCTTAAAAGGATGGCCGGTGGTGGCTTGATGCAGACTGCAGAGGAACGGGAGAAGTAGCGCACCATAGAGAGGGCTTATGTTCTACAGTGGAACAATATAGGCTGATATGATGAGTTAATAAAATAGTTTAAACATCGTTGATCCTTAAAAAAAAACTATGGTAAAATACAATGTGTTTTATCAATGAAACTGATAAGTTAAATTGGTTGAACCTTTTAATAATTTGTTTCACATTTGTTAAATACAGCCACAGTAACGAATGAAATCTTATCGAAAGTGTTATTTTTTTGTTTCTTTCGAGGCAAAGATTAGATAAAAGCTATTCGGTTTTGCGGGTAATTCCGATTGTTTTTCGTAATTACTTGAAACTTCAATTAAGTTTGTTCAAGATTTGAATTTTCCTATCGATTTGCGTGTCTCGACTCTAGACTGAAGATTATATGGGATTACTTGTTCCAGACTCATACATCTTCGAAGAAGCTGACTTGCCCAAATGTCCATCCAAAGGTTGAAAACAATGTAAATAGAGTTTAGGAATATATCCTTGTTAACCATCTAACATATTTAATTATCAGAAGTTATAAAAACTTAACTTATAAGAATATATAAAATTTATTCTATCGAATATAGTGTTTTTTTTTCTGCGGGTACTATTTCGTTCAAATATCCATGTTAAGGGTTCTGTGCCAAAAGGGTGCCAACGGTAAATAATAACCATTCTATTACGAAACTTTTTTAAATTTCCGCGGTATTTCGGCAAAGTTGCATGCGCCATCTTAGGTGACTTCAAAAAGTAAAAGCGGTGTGGTGATTGTAGGTACTGACTTATTACGGGAACTTAATAAATCCAATCATTGGAAGCCCGAAACATTACGATAATTATTCCGCATTTTTTTTATACCACTAAGGTGGCAAACCAGATTACGGTCCGCCTGATGGTAAGGGGTCACCGTAGCTTATGGACGCTTCATTATTATGTGTCTATGCAAATAAAATATGTGAAGTATAGGTATAGGTGATAACATATTGATGCAAAATTGAGTTAGTTTGTTTGTCTTTAAGGACTGCCTAGACTTCTTTTGAATATTTAACTAAAATCGTTTCTTTTCTATTCGGTCTTCAGAAATTGTAGAAGCTGATCCTTCCGAAGCAGTCTTCAATTTCTATTTTGCCTATTTTGATTATTGTCTTTGAGGATTTATTTAAAAAAAAATTTATAAAAATTATAATATAAATTACAATAATATAATATAAATCCATGTAATATTTTAATGTGTCCGTCTGGCATAATATGTTAGTGGTTTGGTGGAATTGCCAATAATGGTTTCAGGAGGGTTACGACACCACAATTTGTGAGTTCATTAAAATAAAGTTGTCAACGCCATAATCTGGGAAGTTCATACAACTTAACATTCGATTTTAATATAAAAAAAATAACTACTTAACTCTGTTCCAAATTACATTTGTCGTGGTAGAAGACAAACACACACATTAACACGCTGTAATCACACACACACACACACTTAAAAAAATCTCACGGACACCATCCGTTAAAGAAAGGTCCTTTTGAGGTAAAAAAAAAAATTTCAACAATAGAAAACTCTGTAACTCATCATCAGATCTATATGAATTTGAAATGGGACCATTTCGGAATAAACCCCTTTCGAACTCAAACTTTTTTATTTAAGTAAACTTTTAAAAAGCACTTTTGAATCGCCAGTTTAAATATTAATTTATAAACTGTACCACCGGAAACTTGGAACCTTATCTCCAAAATAACTTAATATCCTACTAGAACAATTTTCTGTTGATTTTAGTCCGAGAACCGGTCAAGTGCAAGATGGACTCGTGCAACTGGATTTTTCCGTACTACTATTTTCGTAATTTACGAACATAAACAAATACAAAAAGAGCAGCGTTAAGCTGCCCATCCAAAGTCAACAAGCTAACACCATTTTGCTTACTTTCTTTGGACTTAAAGTAACTGATCGCTTAAATATATATAAAAAAGAGATGATAGAATCCCGAATGCGTTCTCCACAATCTTGCAGGCACGTGATAATCTGTATTTGAAAATTCTGCGTATTGGCATGGCATATTCGACCATTTGCTCCAATCATCATAAATTCGTAGTTAGCATTGGCAATATTTAAAATAGCTATTAAAGCATATTGCCTTGTTCAATTTGTTGTATCAGTTTGTTTTTAATCAACATATTAGCCAGAAATTTCAGGTTTTTGTATTTTAATATATGTTATAATAGGCTAGTTCAGTCTGAGGCGACTCAAATACAAATGAATGTGAATGTTTGACAAGCATTTTTGACGAGTCATCAAAAATGCTTGAGGTCATCATAGATGGTCAAAATGCTTGGCAAGTACGTAATTGACCAGCATATTAAGGGAGCCTTTTACTTCACATCGCAAGTACGCATCCAATTGAACTGAAATTTGGCAATAATAGACTACTTTATGTCCCGGAAAATTCAAACGTTCGCACGGAAATAACTGTAACCAAATTTCACGTAGATGAACTATTTACAGTTACCGCTATAGCTTGTTGTGACTAGCTTGCTTACTATATCAAGTAGTTGTGACAAGCTTCCTTACTGTATCAAGGAGTTGTGACTAGCTGGCTTACTATATCAAGGAGTTGTGACAAGCTTCCTTACTGTATCAAGGAGTTGTGACTAGCTTGCTTACTATATCAAGGAGTTGTGACAAGCTTCCTTACTGTATCAAGGAGTTGTGACTAGCTTGCTTACTATATCAAGGAGTTGTGACAAGCTTCCTTATTGTATCAAGGAGTTGTGACTAGCTTCCTTACTATATCAAGGAGTTGTGACAAGCTTTCTTACTGTATCAAGGAGTTGTGACTAGCTTCCTTACTATATCAAGGAGTTGTGACAAGCTTCCTTACTGTATCAAGGAGTTGTGACTAGCTTGCTTACTATATCAAGGAGTAGTGACAAGCTTCCTTACTGTATCAAGGAGTTGTGACTAGCTTGCTTACTATATCAAGGAGTTGTGACAAGCTTCCTTACCGTATCAAGGAGTTGCCGTATCAAGGAGTTGCCGTATCAAGGAGTTGCCGTAGGAATTCCTCGTCGATGGAGTAGCAAGAAAAAGCTAATAAGAAAATATAAATAACAAGTTGTTTTTGAGATAATATCCTCAAGCTTTCTTTCTCTTGTAAATATTGTTGCTCGCGTTTTGTAAAGAAGTATTTTTCTTACAATATTCTAGTTATTTACAATATCCTGTTACTTGATAAAATAACAGGAGGTACTTGCTCTGCTTGACTGTTTAAATAATAACTATATACATAGAAAACTGAATGGCGCATTTCCTAGCCAGATGTAAAAAAAAATGGTCCCAAAATTGTGACAGAGTCAAAGCAAAACTGTGTCTTTTGTCTATTTTTAACTTGTTTAAATAAGCATCAACAAACAACCGAAGTCGATAGAGATAGAAAAGAGACCATAGGTTCGCTTTGTCTCTTACTAAAGCGTGGCCAACATTGTGAGGCTATTGTGCAGTCCATAGAACAGATTACAGAACTCGAAGTCTTTGGTACTAACTAAATCGAAACGGTTAATAAAAAATATTGGTAAGAAAAATCGTCAGCACGGTTCCACACCTACCAAAGCGGCTGGAAAATCCCTAAATTATTATGTGCGGGTAAGACTCTTTTTACCAGCTAGTAAAGTGAAGCATTACAACTGTTTAAAGTGTGTCATTTAACCCAACTGACGTAGATTTTAGGATTACCCTCTTGTATGACACATTAATAAATAATTCAATAATAATAATAATTTAGTCACACAACTGATTGATAGCATAAATTATTCAAAGTTCATATGCAACGCAAAGGTACTTGAACTGTGGTGTATATCATTCTTGTTGTAACTTTAATTAAATCAACCGTTGAAACCATCTACTGATGAAGCACTTACATATGAAGATAAATTTCTAAGATAATGACAACTAATGACTTGTAAGGACGCTCATACATTCACATATTATAATTGGTTTAAATGTATTATGCATATATTCAATTTATAATAATAATGGCCGACAAAAATCAATAGAACGAATAATTTTGATGTCAAATCAACTTACTAAAATGTACTAAAATATCTACCTTTGTAACTGTAGTAGGTAGGTGAAATGCCAAAAGTTTCAGATAGATATTATAGAAAATCTTTTTGTTGGCATTCAACTAAATAAATAAATAAAAGACACTTAATTGTACATAAATACAGAAAGGAAAAAAACAAACAAAAATAAGTGGTATCGTATCAAAAGTCGGTCTTATAAGTATAAAAGCGACCTCATCCAGAAAACTAGAGAGACAACAAGAAAATTTCTTGTCTTCTTCGTAGGTGGTGCAAAACCAATAAATCATCAAAAATAATGTTAACAAAATGACTAAAAATTAATAACTAACATTATATAAATTACATATTATCAACAATAAAATGCTAATTATAATAACATAAATATATACATAAACAATTTCATATTAAAAAGATTTACACACACAATACTTAATTCTATCACAGTAAATATAAAGGACAAAAAAAATTTAGTTACGTGAGTTAACGCCAAATAGACATATTGACATACATACATACACCCAAAAACATTACCCACCTTTTGGCTGTCGAGTTAAAACAACCGAGTTTCGATGAATATTCAATGTCATCACGAAATTGTTACTTAAAATGATTAAGCTGATTTAGGTATCCGTTAGTTCCGACATTTACATTATTAGTTCCGTCAAATGCTAACAAATTTTAGGTTTCATTTTAGGTTTTTACTTTTGATTAGATGATGATATTTTAAAAAACGGGTTGCCTGAGTGCCGGCAGGAGTGAAAACATACTCGCTTTTTATTTCCCATCACTTCTTATCCATATTTATTTATCAAAAATAATAACTTTTGTTTATTTACTTTTTTGACGTTGTATATTTGACAGCTCAATCTGTCATAGAATTAAAATCCCATATCCAACCTCCCTGTACTACTCATAATCGCAATATACTAAAAATAAAAACTAACCTTATGTAAATAAAGGTCACGTGTCCTAACGCGAGTGACATCTTACGAATTTTCGATCAGGACACGTAACCTGACGCGAGTTTAACAGTTTTTACCCATCACAAAAAAAGTGCACAGCGCCGCTAAAGAAGTGTTCACTTCAAAAATGGTAAATAAGAATACTTTTTTAAACTAAAAAGTAAGAATTAAGTGATTATCGTTAAAAGAACATTATCGTTAAGCATTTGAGTACCAACACATTTCCTATACATCTAAAATGTTTTGGCATTTGAATTATAGGAACTAAGGTAAATATTTTATATTTTACAAAGTTGATTTGACATCAGATGTCTTTAATAATGCTGAACAAAATTCGAGATTTCAGGACTTGTTTTTTAATTTTGCATGCCTTGTAAAGGTAGCGTATATTACGATATATTAAGACCATTTTGTACCTATACTGCACCAAATAAATGAATTTCAATGTGAAAAAATAAAATTATTAATTTTGTAGCAATTGAGTTTTTTTTTTGTTTTTTTTTTTAGGGTTCCGTACCCAAGGGGTAATTAGCGGAACCCAATTACTAAGACTCCGCTGTCCGTCCGTCCGTCTGTCACCAGGCTCTATCTAATAAACCATGATAGTTAGACAGTTGAAATTATCACAGATGATGTATTTCTGTTGCCGCTTTAACAAAAAATACTAAAATAAAAAAATTATTTAAGGGAGCTCCCATACAACAAACGTGATTTTTTTGCTAGTTTTTGCTCTATGAAATATCCTAAGACTTTTTATTTGAGAATCGGCATAATTTGGATCAATGAGATTGTGACGAAAAACCCTTTTTTTAATGTTATTAGAAACAGCTTTTATACATAATTTGTTTGTTATAATTAACTAGCGGTGGCCTAGTGGATTTGACATTCTGTAGGACCACCCGGCATATATCATTGAGTTTGTTTTCTTCTCACGTACCTACACCTATATTGTTCACGCCACTGGTTTTTCGGTGAAGGAAAACATTGTGAGGAAACCAGCGTGCTAAAAAATATTGATATTTTCATCTTATCATCCGCTTCATCGTTGACATTAACTTTAGGACATAGGCTTCTTTCGTAAATTTCCAAAATGAACGGTCCCATCCGCTCCGTGCATCCAAAGAATTCCACTGGCCATAAATAGATCGTATATCCACTTCATCGTTAGCTGTCTTAACAACTATTTTCTTTTATTTTAAGACATTCAAAATTTACTACGCAGTTTCAATCTCTTGTTTCGAATATCCATATTAAACTCGTGTGTTATTGCTGCAAAACTAAAATCGATCAATAGCCGACGAGAGATCGATTAATCTAGATTTATTTATTAGTGCTGAATCGTATAAACAAATGACATTTACTAAGTCACTTTGATCTTGTCAGCGCCTCGTATATTACAGTGCAACAAACTTTTCTGACCCTCTGACCTTTGGTGTTTGGTCGCTACTGTCGTCGTATGTTCATACCATTTCAATAATATTTCAAAACAACAGACGGTTTTTATTTTTGACCACTGGATCAAAAAATTTGGTGTACTGTAAGTATACGTAAGACATAATTTATAAAATTTGCTGCCACAGCCGAAATATAAATTTCATTCCTACAGTCAGTCATCACCATTGTTAAATCAACTCGACAACAACTTGGAGATAGTCATGGCGACGTAAAAATGTATCACTGGCTGGCAGCACCCGACTGGCAAATTAAAACTTAGTAATAGTAGTAGTAAGCTGGCCCCACATCGCAACGCGGACTGTATGACGACATTAATGTTTAGGCTATGGTGCTGTATTGCGTTAGACCCATAAGGTTCGCAAATTGAAAACATTAAAGCGAAACAGTCCTTATAAGGAAATTAAACTTGTTGAACTGCGTATTAGATAAAGGAGACACCACACTCGCGTCGCTAATAAAAAATTCAGTGTGTAGAATGCCTTTTTAGCTTGTGCTTAAAAATCTGTAAGTACAATAGTACATTGTGTATTAGGTGGTAAGGAGAAAATTACTAACGAGAGTCCATTCAAAAATTTAAGGCTGAAAGCCAAGGGCTTACAACACACAATGTTTTTTGTCAAATTTGCGTAAATAAATAAATTTATAAGGTAAATAATTAGATAAACTCACCAAAACACTATTGAAATGTCGGGAATAGAAGTAGGAAAAACAGCCAGACTAGAGAATTTATGAATTAAAGAGTTTTGTCTGAAGCTAAAATATTTAGTTGCTCGCTTGTAGTGTGCGCGTAGTTCATGTATTGAACTGACGCTTTTATATATACTTGATAGAATAGGCGCGTCATTACCGCCCGTGGGATCTGTGAAGGCGCTTTGCCTTGAGGAAAGTAAAATTTACAAAGAAAAAGCCCGAGAAAGTTATTAAGGTCCTAGCATCCGCTTTGCCTGCACGTATGACACTGTTTACGAGTAAGTGTAATGAGAATGACTATTGTTCCAACTCTTTTGTAATTTTTTATAGTTCAAAAAACTTTTCTGAACCTGCGGTCAAAAATCAAAACTATAATCACCAATAGAATGGTGTAAACTTACAACGACACTAGCGACCAAACACCTAAGGTAAGAAGGTGAGAAAAGTTTGTTGCACGGTAAAGCGTATGTAGCAGACATAGTAATGAAAGTCACAGGATTGTAACATTTAATTTAGTATTGAAAATGTATTGTGAAATATAAAAACTGTAAATATAAAATACTTAATACTTAAAACTTCTTACAAAAAACATGGAATGTTTTAGGATGTAATTTTGGTACAAATTATTTTATATAGAAGATATAAATTCTGTATAACAAAGCTCGATTGCGATAGAACTGTGTAATAAAAATAATGAGATATTTTATGTTTTCCATATTGAGCTCAGAACGATGTCATAGCAAAATTGAATGACGCAAAAACAAATAAATTATTAAATTCGAAACACAAATAGACAAGGTTAAAATTGAAATAAATTTGAATTTGGAATTTTTTACCAAACGCCGGCCTTTTGAGTTCAAAGTAGCCTATTCTATAAAACATCAATTTCATATGTACCTAATATAAAGAATCTCCACCTTAAAAACAGATACAGATTACCCAAAACCCTAATAATAGTCCGGTCAATTTAGACATTCGAAGCTACCCAAATTCCCACCAAGCTGAAAATCAGTAAGATTGTAAAAAATATGATTAAAAATAAAATTTGAAAGTTCCCCATCTTTTCCCTGTATGGAAAAAAAATTATTCAAGGTCAAAGGTTAAAAAAATGAGTTTTTTGGCGATTTTCACCACAACGGTAAGTTTTATCATAATATGAAAAGTAGATCATAAAATTACCTACAAAAAATGTATCCACACTTTTTTTTCAACGAGCCAGCGTTTTTGAGATATAACGATTCAAAAAGTTCTCAAAGTTGTAATCGTCATAATATGCACACGTTTCCACGCCATCTATGAGGTAGTGTACTTAGCGTGTTTTTTGAAGTGAAAACTTCTTTAGCGGCGTTGTGCACTTTTTTTGGTATAGGTAAAAAATTATAAACTCGCGTCAGGTCACGTGTCCTAATCGTGGAAATTCGTAAGACGGAAACCGTAATGCCACGCCTATTATAATTTTTATTTTTAGTATTCGCGATTATGAGTAGTACAGGGAGGTTGAATATGGAATTTTAATTCTATGACAGATTGCGATGTCAAATATACTACGTCAAAAAAGTAAATAAACAAACATTATTTTTTCTTGACAATGTCAAAGACATGTCTTGTGACATATTTGAGTGTTAAGCGCGAATCGTGTGTAAAGGTTTTCACTTCTGCCGGCACTCCCGGATTGCAACTCGTTTTTTTTATTATGGGACTGGGTTTCATTTTACCTGATATTCTTATGGTTATAACTTATGTATATTTTGTGTAAGTTACAAAGAAACTTATGTATATTTTGTGTAAGGTACAAAGACCGATTGTAAAATATCACAACTATAGAGATGTATATACATGGCGTACCTACTCATGCATATTATGACGATTACAACTTTTACAACTTTTTGAATCGTTATATCTCAAAAATGGTGGCTAGTAGAAAAAAAGTATTTATACATTTTTTGTAGATAATTTTATAATCTACAATTTTTGTTTGAAGTATTTTTATGATGAAACACCGTGTTGGTGAAAATCGCGAAATACTCATTTTTTTGACCTTTGACCTTGAATAAAAAAAATTCCATACAGGGGAAAGATGGGGAACTTTCAAATTTTATTTTTAATCATATTTGAAACAATCTTCCTGATTTTCAGCTTGGTGGGAATTTAGGAAGCTTTACTCTTATTTTTTGGTCTAATTTGACCGGACTATAAATGACATAAATTTGAAGAACCCTTTGGGATGAAAATGGCCGAGAAAAATATATACAAACATAAGTGACCTTTTTTCGGAGCTTTGTTCTCATACCCTCAGAGAAATCAATAAATTCTCTAAAGTACCTAAATAGACAAACCGCCTATTTTAGCTTGCAAGTAAAAAGCCCAGATATAAACCCCCTGCCAGCTAAATGATTGTTTGTTGATATGTGAAAAAATTAACAGCAGTAGAATATATAACATAAATAAAATTATCACAGCTTTATAACTTAACAAGTTACCAACCAGTCGACAAACGATATAAAATGTAGGTACTTGGAGAAGTAAAAATTTCGTACAAATTCCATATAAAAATTACTTAGATAAAGTTGTTACACATAAAACAGGTTATAAATATATGTTTATGAACAAAGTATAATCACGGAATAATAAAATCTTATTAAACTTAGCAACAATAATTCCTAAATTAATAACAATATTTACGTTCGAATAACGCATTTAAGTGAACGGCCAGCGCCGGTTTGAAAAACGTCCGGTTTATTAGTTTATCAAATATTCACAATAATTCACATTCTACGGAACCCTAACTAAATGCGTGTTCAAAACGCACCTAGCCGATTTTTTTCTTTCTGACTGTTCCACAAATAGGTTCCAGTAAGATTTTTAAGTACTTCCTTAGCTCGCAGATCAACGTTATCTTAGTAAAAAGTTTCAACGGAACGTAAAGCGTGAATGTTGTGAAAATTCACATCAAAACAAAAATCATGTCAGTTTGTTTGAATACAAGTTAGCTATTATATTGTCACGCCCACATGAATATACCTATACAAATAAAAGTTATGTAGCGATTTAGTTATAGCTTGCAATTTAAAATTCTTAAAACTTGTACATTAAGCTAGGTATGCAAGGGTCAGGTATAATATTTTTTGTTATCTTTCAACCATTTGGGCAAAGCTTAGTTTTCGGAGAATGGTGATTAGGTTAGCGTAGGTCACGCGTCTAGTTAAGCCTGCATAGTTTAAGGGGTTATGAGAATGGAGAATGGAGACTCAAGCTTATTGGAAATGAAATAAGGTCGAGCTTTATTAAATTTGATTTTGAGACAGATTTCGCTTGACACCAAAGGGTGCGCGGACGCTGGGGATGTGAAGGACAGTCAAGATTTTACTAGACCGAGGAAAACATGCGGGACGGACAATTTGGAGCTATTGTATAAGCTGGTAGTGAGAAAAAGAAACAGCCAATTTTGGCTACGGTTAGACTTTTGAGTCTACTTTAAGCATGGACAAGCGAACGGAGAGAATAAGGCAGACCACACGCGATCCAACGGCCGAGCGAGATTCCTAAAGGTGACAATCCTAAAGAACGTGCACGAGATTGACAGCGTGAACAATTTCAACTGCTGTGTTTGGTAATATTTTTCTGTATAATGTATATTTTATGTATGTTTAATAAAACATTATATGATACAACATGCCTTTAACTAAGCTATAAGGTAGGGATATCAGTAGATTTGTCACAATATTCTTAGAATAACTTTATATTTAAGTTTTGTCATATTAATATTAAGCATTTTGCTTTAGAATTTCACCAATAACAGAAAAGAATACCCCGTCTCATATATTTCTCATGATAAATATAATGGCATTGGCGGAGCCTTCCTTAAAAGTTTTCCAATATGAGTATTGAATCTCAATATGTTTAAAAATACTGACTAATATGATTGATGTTTGTAAGTTGACATTTATCTAATTTTATCCATTTATGCTAACATTTATTCAATTTGTGTAATTTTATTTATTCAATCGTATATTTATTTACTTTATATTATTACATATATTTATTTAGACATTAACTTAATCTCAGTATAGTGTAATTTTGTTTTAGTACGCACAGCATCAGCAGAGAAGTAATTTACAAAGCAAGCGTAGTTTTTGAACACCTTAAGTTTAATTGGTTTAAATAGCACCTACCCATATTGCCGGTTTATTTTACATTCAGCTAGTAGTATATTTATATATAATAGATTTACCTGACAATGCGATAAAACGCGAAACCGGTCGTAATTTTAAATATTTTATATTGTGAAACAAGTACAAGAATGTTTTAATTTTACAAATACAAGTAGTATTTGTGACTGTGATCTAAAATGTTTCACCAAGCACCATGCTCATTTTCTATAAGTTATTATTTAAAAGACATTACTTCCTTTTGTTTTCATACATTTATACATATGTACTATAGTATGAGGTTTTTCAAGTAAGGAGTGATGAAGAGTCCGTACAAAAGTCTTGCTCCCGTCGGCTTTCACACAAAATTTTTACAAAAATGTACCTCAAATCATAAAAGCCATTCAGTGCATATCAATATGCGCCTAAGATAACTGGATCGTAAAAACTGGGCCAACGTAGGCCTTAATAAAATTGCATGGACTTACCCAAATTTTGGCGTCAGATTTGTTTTCACGGTTTGTGTAATATGTTTGTGTTTCTCTGTGTGACGTACTTATTCACTATGTAAAATTAATACAATCAAAACAATGTACATACGCCGCGACCTGTCAAAGGATTATATGTGACTGACTGAGATGCCGGTCCACCCAGAGTAGCGACAATCCTATTAACCTCATCACGCGCCGCGGTCCAACTTATTAAATCTTTACTAAACAAACCCCCGCCCCAGCCAGACCGTGTCTGGATGAGGATAAACCGTGCCAGAGCCTCAATCTACTGGCAATCGAGAAAGCGTCGCGACGGCACGCTTCAGCACTGAATCCCCTACCATGACCTCTGCGACCCGCGGGATACCGTCCGAACCGAGGAATAATTGCACGATGCGACCCAAACGCCATTGCAAGGGCGGTAAATTTGATAAGTTCTTTACCCTAGGCTTTACCTTAATACAAAAGTTGACGCTGGTTAAATTTACTAGGAAATAAAATACCAAGCTCCATACTAATTCAGTACATGTCTTTTCACTGATTAATCAAATTAAGTTAGGAATTCTTGAACATTATGAGTGTACTCATGTAAAGCTGCCTTGTAAGAACCTGCTTACCTATTAGTTTGAATTTTGGCATCTGAGATAATCTCGTATTAGAGATTATCTGGAAGACACCATCTCGACTGTAAAATTTCGATCGTAGACATTATTTTCTCGTTTGCTGTATTCTCACTATCAATCGAAACAACCTTCGAACAAAATGTCGTTCGAAGCGGAGAAGTATTGCCATTGTGAACCGGTTACGCTAAGAGGTAAGTACGTTCCGTTGCACAGTTTTAGAGCGTTTTTAAAAACGCCTACTCTAATATGCCTCTTTTGATATACTAAAAAAGGTTTTGGTAACTATAAAATGTTTGATGCAACATTTTACTTGTGTTTCATCATTATTAATTAGAAAATAATAAGTATAACTAAGTTTGTAAACTAAATCCCTATTTCGAGAAATTGCTATAATCTTTAAACGGAACGTATTTGGACATAAATAAAAAAAAAACTCTATTTGTTTTTGTTGAGTGTTTTATTTGTTTATTTGGTTGAGATTGATGAGGCTTAAAGTTATTCTTATTTTTCAAAGGTGTAATTGTGTTTGTTAAATTTTTCTCACATGAAATAAACACCTAGTATTATCAAAATACTACGCAGCACAAAAGATGGCGGCGGGGGACCTCAAACATTTTTGTCAGTGTATATGATGTAATCTAGTGTTTATTATGATGGAAATCAATAGAAATAGAAGAATATTATTGTCATGGGCGACTTTGATAATTGCGTAAATCGGCCAATCAGTCAATTGATAAAAGACTAATAATGTATTATGAAAGGAATAAAGGTAAAAAAAATATCATATTTGGTAATATGTCTTTTCTCCGCCCTTTTAATTACTCTGACCTATATTTTAGACATTTACTTTTGATTTTGGAATTATTTAGAATTATATAGTTTACGCTAAGAGTAGAATTAATGTTTAAAACCCAATCATTTTGAACTAAATTTGTCAAGATTCGAATGCGAGATGTAGTCTCGAACGGTCCCGACCACTCGAAGCAGTTCGGATTCGACATTACCAGAATTGCTTAACTACATTTTCGTTCGAGAAGAGTTTAAATTCGTACTTTATTTCGAATTCGTGATCAATTCGATCGCGTGAAAATTGGCTTTCTCGAAAGAAAAAAACGGAACAATGATAGGATCACTTTGTTGTTCGTCCATCCGTCCGTGCGTCCGTCTGTCGAACGTGTCAAACAATTGCTTAAAAAATTTGAAATAAGTTATACCCTCACCTTCGATAAATAATAGGTGGTTATTATTCCATAGCTATCATAAGTTGTTTAGGAAATACGGTCGTTATTTTTGCTCGTCAGTGATATAAATTTGTTAGTAAAGAAATGTGTATATGTTTTTGTCACATTTAACATAAGAGTATTTTCTGAACTGAATGATTTAAGACTCTCACCGATATTTAGCTTTCTATTTCTTTTCTCCTCTTTTTCACAAGAAACTTCAGAATAACCTAAAGTGTACAAAAAACATTCTCTAATGATCAATTACTATTAAACTATTTGGTAGTGATAGCATAGGATCTAGAATTATTTCTATTTTTTTTTTTATACCACTAAGGTGGCAAACAAGCTTACGGTCCGCCTACTTTGCTGTCAGTTTTATTTCAATATTATCTAAATATTTTATAAATCAAAAATCAGTGTTATATTTTGCTAGGATGAAAATATTCTCTCCTTAGAACCTAAAAGGTCATGTACAGTGCGGTTTCAGAGGAACTGCCTCCCGCGAACGTCCACTAACAATTACCCGGCTAACCCGTTAGCCAGACCGTTAGATTTTTGCCACCTCGATTGGTATTAGAAAAAATAGAGGTAAAATGTGTTTTTATGTAGTGTGTGTGTAGGGGTAATCTCTGCAACTACCGAACGCAAAAGTTCTATCGCTTATATATAGATACAAATCTTTAAGTAACATCTAGGATATAATTCGTTTTAATTAGAATAAGTTTTTAGTTCAAAATATGAATTATTGTAGCTAAAATAAAAAAAAAGGCACTATTCCTTAACGTTACAAGGAAGCAATGAAGTGTAATTTGCTTTTATTGGCACAGTGATAGCTGGTGGGACTTAACTTAAAATAATAAGTCAAACATGCCAGCTATTACGTAACAATTAACCAATCCAGCCGAGTAAACTTAAAGAAACTTTTTAGCACTTTGTTTTACCACTATGATGGCAAACAAAGCTTACGGCCCGCCTGGTGGTAGGCGGTCACCGTAGCCTGTGGCCGCTTGTAACACCAGGGGTACCACTCACGCGTTGCTTGAAGAAAACCATACTGCAGTCCTTAGAATAAACCTCGGCAGGAGGCTCATTCCACAACCCAACGTTCGCGTTTACCATCTCGGTTATAAAGTGTGAGAATTCATTCTAGAATTGTATATCATCATAGCTAATGTTCGCCGTCTGTATGAATATATAAATTCATATTATAATTTCTACGCCGACGAAACCACAGGGAATACATAAAACAGTGTTTAAATCAAAGGGGAAATGCGCATATATATTGCTCGTTTAAATAACTGACTCAAAACTTTTAACAACTGGGTACCGAGCTTTCATCGGGATAAACTGGGAAAGCAAAACATTATCTAAATGAAAAAAATATCCCAATCGTTAAAACAGAATCAAATCTGACCACATTGCAAGATTTGAACTCATGGACTCTAGCGTGGTAGACCTACGTTCTAGCCACTGAGCTATTGAGTAGGTGATCTCTGTTGCGAAATAAAAAAACTCACAACAAATCCTGTTTATATAATACATAAAGTTTTTGGAATTAATTTGTACGTATTTAGTTCTTTAGAATAGAATTAGAATATAATTATCTTTTTTTGCCAGAAATACGGTACATTGACGATGTTACATACATGTTGACCAAGCATATTCCGCCAAAACATTGGCATGTAATATTAAAATTTAAAATAATAAAATTTAAGACTATACTTCTAATATCTGATTCAAAGATTTACACATATCATTATAAATTACATTACAAATAAATGTCAAATGAATTAATAGGTACTTATTTACATTTAAAATATAATCTCTACTCAAAAGTAATATAAAATGTCAAATTGTTTTATTTCATATCTTAACAAAATGTCAAATGTGTATAATTATAAAAACAATGCAAAAATATGTGACCGAAGGGCAAATACAAATGCAGTTACAATGTTGAATAACCGTTAATCCTAAAAATGTTACTTGCTGACCTTTCTCTAATTTTTGTCTATCACCTTCTATACTGAGTGCTGTGTGCTTCTTTTTATAATTTGAAAACTGTTATATTTCGTCTTCGAAAGATTAACTAGTAAATTATTACTTTTAAGCCATTCTAAAATATTATTAACTGATGAATTTATTACATTTTGATAAGGAAACGTTACTGGCATCATTTGGTATGACTACCGATATGTCATCTGCATTTACAGTTTCGTAATAGTATAGAAACAGATGGGCTGTATGGTTGATGTATGCGTATTTGAAATTCTAATATTTAATCAACTAGGCCGTTTGACAAAGCAAAGATAAGGTGCGTTATGAAAAACATTGGCGTCCCCCTTCTTCTGGCACGCACAAATAATTTCAGGACAACAAAGTATTTGCACAATCTCCTTTGTTAAATAAACTACGCAACCGGTGCAAAACACCTATCTCCTTGCAGTTTTGTGGTTTAGCTATAATTTAAAGTTCACAAAACCATAGCCATTTTTACTATGTAAGGCTATATGGTTTCCAAAAAGTTATTCAGTTTTATAGAATTTTGTTGTATAATCTTATAAGTTGCCATTTGAAATAGATTGTTTTAAGGCCTTTTAAAAAATATGTTTATGATTGCTACTTCTGAGTATTGTAGTTGAGACACAGTGGGAATTGGAAAAGTCTGACGAAAGAAAAATGTTGACTATATCAAGTATCTGAACCAAAAGTTAATAGTATTAAAATCCATGACAGTTTGACAATGATTAGTTAAAAGTACGTACAGACAGACACATACACACACTGAAATACGCTTGTACCGGCCAGCAAGACTAATTAGCCGGAAATGTGATACACTCCATCCATAATAATATTGTAAATGTGAGAGTGAGTTTTTTTGTCATTTCTTCACGTCGTAATGAAGCAACCAAGAGCTGATATTTCGCACAGGGATGGTTGAAAAAACGGAAAAGGATATGTATACACATAGAGGCGGAAACTCGAATAGTCTCACTTGTGGCAAATGCAGTACAAAAAGGGTTTCGAAGATTAGTACTAGCTGTAGCTTTTTTAGTGAATTAGCTGTCACTAAATTATAGGTTGCATTTAGTGTTAGTTCAAGCTTCCGATACATAGCTTTTTACGAATGGTAGCATCAATAGATATGTTCCAATGAAAGTATTTCCCAATATTCCATGCTTTGACTGGGTGTGATCCGGTGTCATCTTTTACGGACTAGGAAAAAGTACAGCTTGGGACACTTGGAAAACTTTCCCTGAAGTAAACAGCGCCTTTGTAGAATTAATTTCAACGTCAAGCGAAATAAGTGAGGATTCAATGCTATCTACATATAGAAAGATTTGTAATGTTAATGTATGACCGCTTCGATGAAGCTTTAACAATGAGGGTAGAAAACAATTATTTACCCAAAACTCCCGAGGCATCGAGAAAAAAGCACTTTTCCAAAATATAAAACGCACTTGCTGTCATTTTTCTATTTTATGTGAAGTTGTTAAAATTATAAAGTCAACAGAGCAAAGCAGGACTTTACGTAAAAAACAGATGTTGCTGTTTTACAAGTCGCAAGTTTGGTTCCATATGGAGTACTGCAGCCATTTCTGGGTGGTTGCACATGGATACCAGCTTGACCCTTTTGACCCGGTTCAACGACGGTCATTGTCAACGATCCCAAACTCACTTGCCGTATCGAGCTTTTAAGTCTAAGGAGAGATCTGCCTCCCTGTGAGTGTTCTACGGCTTGTACAATGGGAAGTGTTTTGAGAAATTGTTTGAAATGATGCCCACGGCTACTTTATACAATCGCACCGCTCGCCATCGGCAGGGAATTCATTCCCACACTTTAGAACCACTGGTCGCGTACAGTGCGGTTTTAGGGAAACTTCCTTCCGCAATCGCTTGGGTTTTGGAACAAGCTCCCTGCTAATCTTTGTTCTAAGGACTACAGTAGAAGAAACAAGTTATTATATTTTTGAAGGGTCGGCAACCGGCGAATGATACCCCTGGTGTTGCAAGCGTCCATAGGCTACGGTGACCGCTTACCATCAGGCGGACCGTAAGCTTGTTTGCGACCTTAGTGGTATTAAAAAAAATGTCTACCACTAAACGACACTTAGACCCCGCAGTGAACGATTTACGCTGCTTTAGCTCGTTGCGAACATGATTTTTTCTTGAAGTTGCCCTAAGACAAGTATCTAAGGAGTATATTTATTTAAACTAGACTAAAACATCTTGATAGAGGTTTTTTTTTTATTTGTATTAACCTAGATTAAAAAAAAGAGATTTGTACTAAATTTAGAGAAGAGATTATTATTATTATACCAATTTTTTAAACTACATTACTATTTGCTTTGTTTTGTTTTTAATATTCATTACATTGTGACCGCGAGGTAACTGTGTCTGGCTCCCGTTCTGAGGGGCGGAGGTTCAAATCCGGCGTGTACCAATGAGACTTTCTCTTAAATTCTCAAGTACTTTGATTATTCACACCACTGACTTTTGAAAAAAAGAGACGTATGTGAAGTCCACAATCCGCTCAGGGCCCGCGTGTGGACTATGGCCCAAATCGCCCTCGCCTACGGTGAGGGTAGGCCGTGCCCCAGCAGTGGGGATGCATGAGGCTGCAAACATTATTACATTTCACGCCTCGAAAGATTTTTGGCAAGAAACTAATTCTAAGTTACCTAACTTAACCTCAACACGTCGGGAAACTTTAATACTGAAAATGTTGTTTCAAAGAAAAAGATTTCTTCTAGAACTACCACCCTAGTCACTTTGTTATAGAAATATACCTAAGAAATATTTTTAGTAAAAAGTTAAGACAAATTCTATCAAAGGGAGAGTAATGGAAAAGGTTAAGTTACGTAAAGTGAACAATGTGAATAATAATCGGTCAAGTGCGAGTTGAGCACCGTGATTCCGATTCCGTATCACCATGTGTTCAACTCGTGCTCGTGAAGTGGACAACTTCTTTTTATTTATTATTGTACCATACACACAATAAACGTTTAAAGCTTGTATATATTAAGTGTTTTGAATGATTCTGAAAATTTCAGGCTTCTGTCATCGATCAGCCTAAAGGATAGAGCCCTTTAATAGGGCTGCGTTGGCACCCTATGGGTAAGGAACCCTAAAAATGAACAGCGTGTGGATGGAAACAGAACAATCTATTTTTCATATAACATATTGTTTTATTGTTTAACCTTATGTCACTTTCCCATTACGACGAGCTTAGAACTAGAAAGAAAGCACATAAAAAAAAAGAAATCACATTTAGAAAAAAATAATGTACGTAAAATTAAAAAAATAATAAGCGTACAAAACTTGTATGTTTTGTTACGATGTAAGGGCACGAAACAACCAAAAAATTAAATTTAGCATTTATATATTAGATGGATAGGGATTTTTCCAAACGGATTTGTCTTCGAGTCAAATTTCAAGATTATATGCCCGAGTGTGCTACTCAACTCACCATGAAGTGCCATATAAGTTGTAAGGCTTTTCAGGGCTTTTATTTTGAAAATATGATAGGTAAATATAATATGTATAAATAAATAAATAAATAAATAAATAAGTATTTTTTGGACATTACATACAGCGCCGTCTGGCCCCAAAGTAAGCAAAGCTTGTGTTATGGATACCAGACAACGGATACAAATACATATATATTACTTTTTTGTTTGTAAATATATATATATATATATATATATATATATATAATACATAAATACACCCAGACCCAAGACAAACACAAATGTTTATTACATAAATGTTTGTCCAGTGCGGGAATCGAACCCACACCCTCTGCACAGCAGCCGGTCATACTACCACCTAGGCTGCCAGGGAGTCAATATATAATATAATAATATACTTTTCATGTATTGTGCCTACTAACGTAATATGAGATTTTCTTTTCTTTTTCAAGTTGCGCTTTGGAAGATAAAGGGACGGGAAGATATACGTAGTAATTATGAAATTGTAAATTTAAAAACCATAAAGCTACACCACAGTACTTACATATTATAAATTTGAAACCTTTTTTTACGGAATCTACCGTTTAATAACCCACAAGACAATATTAAAAACATAATACACAATATAAAAAAAGTCGGTTGTGGCCGAACCGGTGTGAAGTTAGCGGCCAAGAAGTTAGTGGCCGTATTACGCGACCAAATTAGGAAGTCGAAAGCTTGAGTAATTAAAATACCGGACAATCATTTGTAGAACTTGTTCTTATTTCAGTTAAAGGTTTTTAATGTTGAATTCAATAAATTTTAACGACAATTTACAACGAAAAAAAATTTAATATTTAAAAAATTATTCAACTAGGGCATTAACACTTAACACAATTAACACTTAAAAGCATATCAAAAGTAAGAAGTGTAGGTGAATAAAACTAAAACAACATGGTATGGTACCATTTACAGTGATTTTCACTATTGTTTTCGTAAATGGTATAAGAATATACAGTCTATATAAAATCGACAACAGGGAATCTAGTTTCCTTGACACTTTGCTGAGAATTGAATTTAATATGATTTTTTTCTGTTCCTATCCTCACACTTCATTTTTTTTCACTGTGAGAGACGGTCCGTCAGTGATTTTCAATATTGTTTTCGTAAATGGTATTAGTATATACAGTCTATATAAAATCGACAACAGGGAATCTAGTTTCCTTGACACTTTGCTGAATTTTTGAATTTAATAGGATTTTTTTCTGTTCCTATCCTCACACTTAATTTTTTTTCACTGTGAGAGACGGTCCGTCAGTGATTTTCACTATTGTTTTCGTAAATGGTATAAGAATATACAGTCTATATAAAATCGACAACAGGGAATCTAGTTTTCTTGACACTTTGCTGAATTTTTGAATTTAATAGGATTTTTTTCTGTTCCTATCCTCACACTTCATTTTTTTTCATTGTGGGAGACGGTCCGTCAGTGATTTTCACTATTGTTTTCGTAAATGGTATAAGAATATACAGTCTATATAAAATCGACAACAGGGAATCTAGTTTCCTTGACACTTTACTGAATTTGCATGCAGTTTGTTTTTTAGATTATCTTTACTTTTGAAACCCTGTTAAGCTTATTGCACGTGGTCCATTGTCACTAGTTGAATTATGATTGGAATATCCTAATTAAAAAAAAAACTTTTTTCTGTTTTTGATTTTCGTAAAAATTAAATGAATTTAACTTAAAACACCTAAAAAGAAAAGAACAGCAAGTTCTACAAATGATTTGCCGGTATTTTAATTACTCAACCTTTTGACCTTCCTAATTTGGTCGCGTAATAAGGCCACTAACTTTTTGGCCGCTAACTTCACACCGGTTGTGGCCGAGGGGTTGGAACCCCGGGGTCGGCGTGTACTAATGAGTATTTGCTTAATTTCTCATTTACACTAATTTATTTATTCACACCACCGGCTTTTCGGTAAAGAAAAACATCGTGAGAAACCTGCATACGTCAAGAAAAAAAAAGTATGTGAAGTCTACATCCGCACTGGGCCCGCGTGTGGACTACGGCCCAAATCACCCTCGCTTATGAGGGTAGGCCGTGCCCCAACAGTGGGGAGGTATGAAGGCCCTGCGAGATAGATAGAAAGAAGCAGAGACAATAATGGTGAAATAAGTCAGTTAAAAGACGCTTTTGGTGTCGCTGCTGCTGTAAAAAATAAGAGATATATCAAATTAATGTACTACATAGAGTTGCCATAGCGACAAAACGTAATGCCGATAACCGAGTTTAGTGCGGGCGAAGCCGTGGGCAAAAGCTAGTATTTGATATAAATGTAAAATTAATAATAAGAAAAACAAAATAATTAGAACAAAATATAGAAGTAAAATGCCTGAAAGAATTCTTAAGTAGGTAGATAAGTATTCTGAATTACTAATATAATAATAAAATGGGATTAACCGCGTCGTAATGAGGATCAGTACAGTTTAAACAAATTAAATAGAATGTCACCTATGTTGTTCTCTATAAAATAAGAATGGTATATCTTTTTGAATAATTAAAATCGGACCATTACTTACAGAGATATTAAATAATAAAATAACTCTTCCATGCCGCTAAAAGCCAATGCGCCGCGATTGCGTGTGACGTCATCGTACTTGAACGGACAGCGCGCTCGTGCACTCGACGGAGCTGAGACGCGATATGTACCTAAATAAAGTGTCGATACATATCAAGAGTGTAAATTTGTGATAGTTACTATAAAACCAATACCTACACATTATGAGTATTAATAAAATTGAAGCTGGTTTTGTACAAGCTCAATCAGATAACCTTCCGAAAGTGGATTCTTTTATGTTATTTGAATACCTTACCATTCGAAGTTTACCAGTGCTGACATCCGTGGCCGGAAACTACAGAAGTAAGGTTTCACCTTATTTATCTGCCTACTTATTGTAACTTTAGTACAAGTCCGATAACTAGATAAGTATACTAGGTATGTATTATCTGTAGCCACCGACAAGTAATTTACTCTCTATCGAGAGGGTGCGAGGGGTTTGATTCTTTATCTAAGGTCGAGTACACCAGTAGTCTTGTAACTAAATCTTGTCAATAAGAATTATACCTAATAGGTACCTATTCCATAAAGTGCTATCCCTATCAAAGTATAACTTGTTTTCTCTGGTTTCCAATAAGGTAAAACAGATTCGCCGATGTTTTATTAAATTTTATTGCAATCCAGTTTTTATGACAGGACTTGAGTGGTGGTGCGGACTCTAAGCTGTATGCAGGGACGTAAACAGAGGGGGGGATAGGTGGGATTTATCCCCAATGTCCCTCCCCCGAAAACTAACGTTACATAAACTAAACGGAAGCATAACAAGCAATTTTTTACAGAGTCCATGGTTGATTCAATCTTTGTCCCCCCACGAAACGAAAGTTTGGATTTGTGCCTGACTGTATATGGTAGGTATCAAAATGAATGTAAAGTAAAAATACAGGGACGTATTTGGAAGTTATGAATAAAGTATTTATTATATCCTGAATAACGAATGTTATCTTTGTTCATTTATATGTAAATCATTCGCGATTGTGATAAAGTGGCATCCGCGGATGGCTTTTGAACTAAAGCAACTAGGTAGGTACCCACTTGCAATTTATTTAGTATGGTTCAATACACTAAACTTGCTGACGGAATTATCAATATATTTGTTGAATGTGGTTGTGATGGCTGTTTTTTGCCGTCTCGCTCATTTTTAGGTATCATAGATAATGGTACGAAACCCTTATGCGCGAGTCCGACTCGCACTTGGCCGATTTTTATTAATCAGTGACTATAAAACCAAACTGTACTGTGAATAATGAGTATATATTGTTAGGATACCTAGGTATTTTGAGGTTTACATATTTATTCCGATTTAGTTTATTTCTTACAGATCGGCACATGAAACCTATGAAGATGATGCTGTGAGATTTGTCCAAATCCAAAGGTTAGGGCATGTCTGTACAGTTAAAGCAAAAATAAAGCCTAAACATAGGATAAAAAGTAAAGCGTATTGCTGCATATGAAAAAAAGGAGATAGGCTGGAGTGTGGATAGTCATGACTGTGCTTCCCAAAAGGGAGGCTGCAAACATAGCGTAGCGTAGCGTTTAGCACGCAAAAAAATAGTTTTCTTGGTGTTTAATTGTTGTGTTTGTACATTTTGGTACTAAACAATATTTATTCATGGTTACAAAGTTGAACCGTGCACAAATTGGTCACTTAATTATTTTTTAAGTCCGTGAATCAAACATAAACACTGCGCGCTTTGTTACTGCCAACAGCTAACTGGCGGCCGATGAGTAAGATGACGTCACGCACTCTGCGCAGCGGCAACTCGGCAATCGACGCATTAATTTGAATACTACTAGCTCATTTTTGGTCGTATGACAAAACAAAATATGCCAATATTTTTGATTTTTCAAGGACTGTAATACTACATTCAAAACTAAAAACCTCGTTGATCCTCATTAGGCAAAATACCTTTTTACCGACGTTTTGGCTGGGTTACACCAGCCTGGGTTACTGCGGCTTTGAGTGGCGGTGTCCTGTTGAACTTCGTCTTTATAATTGTCAAAATAACCACACACAACACTAACGGTGTCCTCGGGTGCGTTCGTTGGTGAAACTCGAGAGTAAGTAGTATTTTCCTATGACTGGATTCCATGCAGGCGACAGTTTGTATCCATCCTCACGATTGAAGTTCTTTTTTCAATCGCTACGCGTACCAGTCTACGGTTATATTGGCGATTGGTGGACAAAACCTTAGGCTGGTGGAGGTCAATCCCGCAGTTGGGATTTGAGTTACTCAGATGTTCTGCTACAGCTGATTTTGTTGTCTGGAAATTTTTAAACGTGAAAATTCAAAATCTTACATTCTGAACAGACATTTCAACTGTAAAGCCTTTTCAATTTACCATGCCTTTAATTTACCTATAAATCTATACATATTACTTGCTCACTTGCTCCTGCATTTCGTCGTTGACCGACCCAGATGCATTGACTGAATTCATTTTGGTGCACACTCACGTATTTTGACTTGTCACCTCTACACGTGTCTATTATATTAATAAATCTTTGTCTATCACGTTATAAAAAGTGACAGGTCTGACTTTCACAGTGTCTGACATTTTATGGACTCCGTTAACCGCATGGCACAATAAGTTATAGAGGCACAAACTTTTCTGACCTGGTGGTCTGAAATCAAAACTACAGTCGGCATATTAAAATGGTGTGAACTTAGAACGACCAAAAGGCAGAAGGTTAGAAAAGTTTGTTGCATTGTTTCTTTCGCGCAAACATGGCGGTCGTGGCCATTGCATAATTCACTATCGCACATACTTCATTTAAGAACATTAAATTTTAAAAAAATGTGCACAAGGAACATTTTATTTTATAGGAAATGGGTTGGTGTGGCGTAATTTTATACTATTATTATAACTACTTAAACAATTCTACGAAAATGTGCATATTTTTTGCTTTATGGGTAACATACGTACCCACGGTATGGTATGGTACGTGGGTGAGGTACTTACGGTATGGTACGGTACGTGGGTATGGTACCCACGGTAGGTGTATGACGTATGCTCGGGTCAATTGGCGGAAGTAACAGGCCATGTTTTATTCTGCCTTAGGTAATAGACCGCTTGTCCCCAATATCTCTCATCAAAACGTACAAACTTTGAAACGTTTTATGTTTTTTTTCTTTTGAATCTTCTGTTAAATATAAAACATTGCGCATTTGGTTTTCATGATATTTCAGAGCCATTATTTTTATAATGAACGTAAAGCTTAAAATTCTTGACGACACTGTTAGCAAAACAAATTTCCTCTAAAATATGAGATCATTATTCTTAGAAGGAGTCGTTTTCCTCAGGGATCTTTGGTAATTGCTGGATTCTTGAGCCCTTGAGTCACAATTTTACTATGGTTTTATCATTCAGCGTTGCTTTTTGATAACCACATAAAAATCTGTTAATGATACAACTAAGTTTTTTTTAATAAGTTGATTGATTTTTCAATATTGTTTTTTTTTCACATATTGTTTTTATATATTAATCACCACTTGTTGGTAGTGTGGCCGGCTGCTGTGTAAAGGGTGTAGGTTCAATTACCGCACTGGACTACCATTCATGTAATAAACTTTTATGTTTGTTTTGAGTCTGTGTGTATTTATGTATAATATGTAAGTAGTTACAGAAAAAAAAAAATATATATGTACTTGTATCCGTTGTCTGGTATGCCTAACACAACATACGTTTTTTGTGACATATACAATAAATATAACTAAGTTAGTAGACAGCAGTAGTTTTCTTGTTTTGGACATTTACTGATCAAATACTGTGAAATATTGTAGGCATGATGTTAAGCCGAATATCTATTTCTGTGGTTTTTCAAAATAAAAAACAAAGTTTTTATTAACTTTTAATATTATTCGAGATCATTTGTATAAAAAAAACTAGAATCCTGCATAGCTTTTAAACTTTATAATATAATAGAAAACTGGCACACTGCAGACCTAGATATTTAATCCTAGAGCACGTCTTCAAAATTTCATGGTGTTTGATTTTTAAGTGTCAAAATTAAGTGGTAAATTCATTTGTATGAAGCGCGCTGCGAGACGCCGTGGATTGTATTCTCTTAACAATATATACGACAATACGCAGCAATTTTTTGGTGCGTCGATTTGTTAATTTGTTTTTGATTACCCTGACTTAAGGGGCATATAGCAGCTAACTAGCGCCGCCATTAGATATCCTCAATTTTCTCATCGTAGAAAACGAATTTCTAAAATCCAGGGCCCTTAAATCTCTGTACTTGAAATGCCACCCAATGGTATATTGTTTACCATGGGACTAAAACGACCCATTACATGCGAGCCTTCCGAGCAAAAGCAAAAATGCTTTAGAATCCATTTTGAATGAATTCTATTCCCAAGGTAAATGCTCTGGTTTTATCTTCGTGTGCCATAAAATAAAATAAATAGGTACAAAATTAAAAAACGTGGTATATTATAAAAAATGATGTTGAAACAATTTTGAATATTACACTTAATGTTTTGTTAGGTAAATTGGTCCTAGTTGTTTGTATTTCGGAAGTAGTAATAAGATCTCTATTTTCATTTGGTGATATTTTAAAATAAACGTCCATCTTCACTGTGGTCTAACTTTAACTTTAACTTTAAGAGATTTCGTGGCTTCAGATTTCTTTATTACATTTTGTTGAAAAGGTACTGACGCATACATCCAACGAACGCCAAGGAACATTTTAAGCTGAGTATTTAAAATTAAACCAATTGCCACGCATAGACTTGCTCTCAGATTCAATTTGCTAGAAAATCAAAAGAACCTGATCAAATATCCAGCTCTCCAAATAAAATATTTACATTTTTTTTGGCTACAAATCACATCAAGAATACTGTTGACAATGTCTTGAATAAACTGATTTTATAATATTTTAAAGAAGAGGCTGTATGGCTGCGTCCTTCGGATTTTGGAAAGGCTAACTGAAAATTTAAAAAAAAATACTTAGTCCGTATAGACGCTGACTTTGACTGCGCATTAGCCTCACAAATTTGACCACGCTTTAGATATAAAAAAAAAATTCTACTATAACTATTTGTCTCTTTTCTGTAAAATAAAAACAAAGAGTTAGTAAGAGACAACTACATACTCACCGAAGAATCGCATTATCTCTTTGACACTTTAGCGACCGTTATTAGTACATTACAACTATAATGACCAAAAAAATATGTCGTCACGATCAATCAATAAGCTGTTCCTGCATCTTTTAATGTACCTAAATCCAATCATTTTAAGGATTTTATGAAGTGTTGATCTTTTGAATGTCCCCAAAGTACCATCTTCATTTATTGAATTCATTATTTTGTCCAATGTCGGTATCTCATTTCGGGAAAATAAATCGTGAACTTTTCTTCTTATAGCACATTTAGTTAAGTCGTCGATTGTGTCTACAATGAAAGTACGTTTTCTTGTTTTTTTGGGTGAATTTAAAACATTTTTAGTTTCTTTCTCTTTCAGAATTCTATAGATGGACATCCAATGAACACCCATAGATGATGCAACAGCTTTCATGACGTCATTGTTTGAAGGGGATTCCATGGAACTCCTCATAGATTGATACATGTTCCATATCATTGTTTTTTCAGTCGAGGAAAAGGCTCGTCGTCGCCTTTTTTCCACAGAGTTACCTCCATGTAAACTGTCGGCCATCTCACTTAGGCAAATCGACAGTAAACTCAAAAAGTCCGTTATACAAGCGCCAAGTCTTTAGGAATGCAATCAATCACAAAGCCGGGTCACACGTAACAAAATTATCCAGAGTCCAAATAACAAGCCGAGTCAAAAAATAAAATAATAGATTGCACTAGCACAGTGAGCACGTCTGAACAGTACGAGTCGCACGAACAAACTAAAAAAACTCGCGCTGTGAACACAGCCTTAACGTCATTGTTCGACCAATCACATGCCAGTTCATTTTTCCCCTATTAACTCGTTTCGGTGGATAGAGTATAACTAGGAAATGCGCGGCGCAGTGTGTGTGTCTATGGTTCCTAAAGACTAATGATGCTTATAATACATTTTAGTCCCCCGAAGTTGAGCTACAATTTTTTTTCCATCCGACACCGACACCTGCAAGTAGAGCTTGGTTCGTAAAATATAAATCCTATCCTTCTAGACATTTTACTATCACATTGTGTAGACTTATTGGCCACTGTTGATTTTCAGTCCATTTGCATAAATTAATTTTGGCAAGATATCCTAATTGTTTATATTTTAATTACGTGCGAATTCTCACTTAAACGTTTACTTTTTATTAGTATTAGTCAAGCTTTATTATAAAGCGATTTACCAACCAATGTAGTAAGAAAGTTTATTATTAGTTTTATTTCTTACCCTATAATATATACATGTATTGTTAATACTGTAGGTAAGATATAAGATTGTACATAACTTGAATAATTTAATTAAATTACATTATTAGATAAAAAGATTTCTGAGTAAACAATTATTGCTATGTAATATCTCTCATCTTGAACTAATTATTATTTTAAATGTATGATGTTTTTTAACTTTATTGAGTTTATTTTCATACTTTTTGATGGTAATGTCTATTATTTGTATATAGCCAGGCTAATGGTCTCGTTGCCAAGGAAATTTTATATAAATATTAAAAAAAACACGCTTCTGGAGCATAAGAAGTAAAAGCATTTATTTTAAAAGAAAAGGTAAATAAAAACCTCCAAGCAATTATATAAATAAAAATAATAACCCGTTTAGAGATAACTAGAAAAATACCTATATCACAACAATTGCACGATATAGGACATCATATTCTACCAAGCAATTAATGTACGCGTGTATTCCTTTGATACAAACCAGTAATGCATAAGATATGCTCTAAAGCTCTTGCTCTCTCAATACGCAGGATCGATATGCAGTGAGTTGCAAATTCCGAATCGAAAAATCCTCTTAACTCTGGATTTCCTGTTCTTTTGGGTAAATTGTTATGTAAATAAACTGCTTAAAATATAACAATTTTAATTTATTCAAATAAACAAGCAACATAGAAAACTTAAGGGTAATTTTTTATTATCCTTTATTTAATTACATAACTTCGAGAAGCCTTCTTAGGGTACGATTATCATTAGCGTTTGTCCGGGTATTTTTAAAATAAAATATTTTAGGTACGTTAGTTTTTCTTCATTCTTAATTTGACACTTTTTAGCTTTTAGCTTTAGCCGTTTAGCTTTAGCCATATATTAATTTCGATATAAATATGAACACTAATTTATTTTTCTTTAAACATAAGTAAATAGATAACTTTTTTGTCCAATTCCATTTACATCTACTGACTTCATTTTTCTTCATATACAAAACAATAAAATTAAACATGGGACAAATTCTTATTTTGCGTCATGTCTAGACGCTTCGTAATGGATACAAGGTGTTGTCTTATAACGATTGACTTTGAAAGAGTTGTTATCATCAATGTTCTGTAAATGTAAATAAGCATTAAAATATCTACCTACAACGTCCAAAGTCTTTTACTTAAACTTAACAAAAAAAAACGGCTAAGTGTTAAAACGGAACGACCGTGCAGGTGGTCCGTCTCCGGCAAAGGACCGGATGATGTAGGAAACGATGGAAGTTTCTAGGCATCCAATACTAGGTCCATTACCGGCGATATGATTTTAAATAAAGAGATCAAAGAATCTCTGTTAGTTTTGACAAATATATGTCATAATATATCTGTGAGATATTTTCAAATTAATTTGAATTGAATATCATTATACTGCAACACAGTTGCCTACTTGGTATTATTTCACTAATAAAACCGTGCGATCCGGTATGTTAAGTGTTTTTCTTTTGTGCTGTGATAAGTAACGGCAAAAAAAAACCGTTTGTTGTATAAGAGCCCCCGTAAATATTTAATTTATTCTGTTTTTTTGTACTTGTTGTTATAGCGGCAACAGAAATACATCTTCTGTGAAAATTTCAGCTATCCATCACGGTTCATGAGATACAGCCTGGTAACAGTCGGACGGACGGACAGCGAAATTTTAGTAATAGGGCCCCGCTAATTACCCTTAAAACCACCACCACCCTAAAAAACGTTTTGGAAACAGTTGTGAACATACTTAATTCGTACTACATATCAGTTTTCTTAAAAAAATGTTTATAATTTTATATATGCCAGCATAAAATACTAGATAAAATTGACTCTCGGATAGGACTAAATCCAAAATAGTTTTCGATAAACCCTGTATATTTTTGTAATTTGTCAAAACAAATCATGTCATGAAATGATTAATTTACTAGTATAAGTAATTTAGTTAATAGTAGTGACAATTAAGGTTGTAAATAAATGTAATATAACAACAAATCAAGGCTATAAGTAGAAATGACAAAATAATTTGATAATAATTTTTGTTCAGTGGTTGATTTATGAGTTTACCGACATGGAATATATAAAAGTTTTCTTCATACATCGACGTTAATAATATTTGACCTACGTTATTTTGGATTATTAAGATAATTCCAGTTTAAGTGCATAGAACGTTGGAATTAAACCTGCTTTGTTTTAACCGACTTCATCTTGACTGTCATCATTCCTATACTATAGGTAGAGAAGTCTGGTAAAATTCACTTAGACAAAATTATCGCAAATTCCTACAAAACTTTTTTTAAAGGCAGAGTGATAAGTCTAGTAAAATGTACTTAGGAAAAAATCTACTTAGGACAAAATCATCGTAAACTGCTTTTTCTATAAAACTCTTTTTAAAGAATAAATTATTTTTTTTAGCCAGTTTGGTCGGTTATTTTCTTTTGACGACCATTAAAGAAAAACTGATTACTTTATTTTTTGGGTAAAAAACTATTACGGAGAAGAAACAGACGTAAAACATATAACACCATAATAACGATATGACACTCCAGCGGTCAAAATGATTCACAGGTGGTTTACCGATTTTCGTTGTGGTCTTCTACAGCACAAGTAAAGTCCAGGACGCCCATTTGAGCGTTATCACTCTGCTTTCGTTAATATTACTAAAAATGTTACTACGTTTAGAATTGAGAAGTTTCATTTAGATTTTAATTTGTTGGTACAGTAACCGCATGAACAATTTACCTCGGTTATGACAAAAACATACTAATAATGTTTAAATAAATTGAATTAATCTTGTCTATAGACAAGAGATTTGAAAGCTGCTGTATAAAAAGCACTGAGAATGGATTTATGCATTTCTACTGGTTTTTTTTTTTTTTTTTTTTTTTTGATACCACTGAGGTGGCAAACAAGCACACGGTCCGCCTGATGGTAAGCGGTCACCGTGGCCTGTGGACGCTTGTAACACCAAGGTTATGACTCGCGCGTTGCCGACCCTTCAAAAATCCAATAACTTCTTTCTTGAAGAACCCCATACTGTAGTCCTTAGAGAAAACCTTGGCAGGGAGCTCATTCCACAACCCAAGCGTTTGACAAATTATAAAATGAATGGGTATAAGCTATAGAAATTTTAAGTATGTTTTAAGTCATACACTGGGGTTAAACATGGTCTTAAAATAGATGCTAAAAGTCTAAGAGCTGGGCGCACTTTCAGCAACTATTGCCTGTAAAGCTAAGTAATATTCATAATAAGTATGTATAGCGAGTAGACTGTGGATCATCCCTGTTATGGGGCCGAGGCGTTCGCATGGTGTTGGTGAGTTTAGTATTTACAACCGCGCGTGATGTCTACTAAAAATAAACGATCATAAGCAAGGTTGAGAATATAATAGAATTATAAAATTGTATAAAAACTGACGAGGTTTGGAAAAAGCCATCCAAAAAAACGTTATGGCTACTGAAAATAAACGTACCAGCAAGGCTGAAAATAAAATAGTATATTATAAACTGCACAATACCTTTGTGAACTGTATAAAACTGACGCTATTTGGTAGAGCGTTCAGCAGATACAGCCCTTCCAATCACGCTATAGCTACAGAAAATAAACTTTAACTAGCAAGCCTGAAAACAAGATAGTATTATAATATGCACGGTACTTATCTGAAATGTATAAATACTTCTAAGACGCGTTTTGGCTACAAAAAATAAATGATCCCCAGCAAGGCTGAAAATAGAATCCTATCCTATCTTATTTATATAATAAATGTAAACGTTTATCTAGATGGATGGATGTTTGTTACTCTATAACTCGCCGACAACTGAACGGATCGTTTTGAAAATTGGTTCTCATATTTGTTACTACTCAAATTAACATAAAGGCTACTTTATCCCTTTCTCTTTGAAATTACCGCGAAAATAACTATATTCGATCTTAAACGAACTATGGCTACAACTATAGCTTGCTATAGAAAGCTTCATTAGTATAATTAAGGAGTTCCACGCCGATAACCGACTTAAAATCAAAATCTAGTCGTATTTTAAGTGCACGCACAGTATCTATCTATCTATTAGACCATTTGCAAGACTAGGTGAAGCTGGCGCCAAAATACTTGGTGTGCTGAACAGAGCGAAGCAGTACTTCACGTCGGGCAAAGGTTGCTGCTTTATAAATCGCAAGTTCGGCCTCATATGGACTACTGCTGCCATTTCTGGGCGGGTGCCCTTTTGACTAGGTTCAACGACGGGCTGCGAGAATTGTCGACGATCCCGAACTCACTTGCCGCATCAAGCCCTTTGCTTTGGAGAAACTTTGCCTCCCTGTGTGTGTTCTATCACTTGTACAGTGGGATGTGTTCTGAGGAATTGTTCAAAATGATTCACACCGCTCGCCATCGGCGAGGAATTCATACTAACACTTTGAAACCGAAATGGTCGCGTACAGTTCGGTTTCAGAGAAACTTCCTCCCGCGAACGCTTGTGTTGTGGAATGTGCTCCCTGCCATGGTTTTCTCCAAGGAAAGTATAGGCTTCTTCAGGAAGAAGTTATTAGATTTCTGAAGGGTCGGCAACGCGCGAGTAATAACCCTGGTGTTGCAAGCGTCTATAGGCTATAGTGACCGCTTACCATCAGGCGGACTGTAAGCTTGTTTGCCACTTTAGTAGTGTAATAAAAAAAATCTATGTAAACGGCATAAATTTTACGAAATTTAGTTAGTCTATCTAGACTTTGCTTATTGATTTTACGTCGGGTAATTGTGATTATTTTTAGGATAAAAGCCTGCGCCCTTCTCCGTCTCTTGAACTATCTCTGTGCTAAATTCAGCTCAATTATATTCTCCGTTGCGACGAAAAGGAAGAAAAAACAAGCAACTTTTATTATATTGAGTATATAACAAAGACAGTTATTTTAAATTGAATTTATTCCTACACCTTTTTCCTTCAGCTCCGTATGTTTATTTAATTAATGTTTTGTTTGCACTGAAAAGATTAACTCGGAAGAAAAACAAACGTTGTGAAGTTAAACCGTTTGTGCCAAAATTTTAAACCACTTTGTTTTATAACTGGGCTGATACAACTTAATAAGGTTATGTCAGTAATTGTATCAGATTTTGGTTAAAGCAAGTACCTATAGTAAAGCAGAAGTATATATTTACTTTTTATTATTTACAATTATACGAAGTCACTTTTATAAGTCACAAAACCAAATTCAGCATTAGCATTATATTATAGCTTTTATGATATAAATAATTGTATATATAATTCTTCTGCACGTGTGTACGTCACTGAATTTATCCTGAACGGCTGCACCGATTTTGATAAAACTCTTTTGTTTGTGTTCGTATGGATCAACCTGGTATCGATGATGATCGAGTTATGGATAAATTTGTATGACTGATATTCACAATCTATTTTGGTTTAGTGCTAAAATAATAAATAGCAAAATTTGGATTTGATAGGTGGCGCTGCGGTCGAGATATTAAAAAGAGAGTATAAATTTGTTTTGGACAAGACAAACAATGTTATCTTGCGTTCGCCTGATGCGATAAAAAGTATTATACAATAGATGGAGCGTGAGTCGTTTCGACAAATTAAAGTTTCTGTGATAGTTGATTTACAGTTTGTGTGTTTTCAGTGTCAACTGAGTGCGGAGAGTTGGGATACGAGGATGGGGGAGACGGAGAGGTGATGAAAGCATGAGAGGTAGGGGAAAGGCCATAGGATAGACAGAGGTTGTATACAATTTATAGCAATCGTGAAACAACGTTCGCTGTACAGCTATAGATATATAACATAAAGTTTCTAACACAATTAAATATTCTCAACAAAATGCATCTCATAGTCAAACAGTTGAATTGCCAGATGTTATATAAAAAAAAATGTTTACGAAATAATACTCGCTGCGCGTTGCAGAACATCTTTTAAAATGTCTTTTATATCTCAACTCACGCAACTAAAAAAATACTCTTCTCGAACGGACACAAAATCCATTGCAGCGTAATAAAATAAATTATTTTTTAAGAGAATAAGCGAATTTCGATTATGAAATATGTAGTTTGGTTTTAATAATTTAAAGTTAATCTAAAATCATGAAATATAATGTACCTATAAATTCCAAATTATTTTCTCTCAGTTTTGTAGAGGGATACTTTTGAATAACTTTTATATTTATTTTAACAAAAAACTGTAGTGCTGATCATATAAGACTGTACTTAAAGTTTTATTAGAATCAACGGAAAGATGGCATTATTATACCACTGTGATAAATGCCGGTCCATCGACGGACCTGACTAAACTATAAAAAATCTGGTTTTGTTATTTGCCTATGGAACCGCAAAAAAGGAGTGGATACCTAGGTATCACATAGATTCCTAGTTGTTAGGTTGCTTTGACACAATGTCAATAACATAGAGAGAAACAAAAATCCAACGAAATCAAAACTCAATGTCAATGTTTCAGAATTGATTATAATTTCATATTTTGTATTTTATTTGTATATCGTGTATGTGTATTTCATTTATATTAATTTAAAAATAATAAAATCCTGTTTTATTATTTTTGAATTAGTAATGGAACGCGTTATATAAAAAACTTATATTTCATTTATATTATTGTATAATCTTAATAAATATTTGTATTTTTATCTATTAACACCATAAAATTAATAAGGTATATAGATAGGCTCCCAGTTTTCTATTTCCACGAAGTTAAGAAGCTATCAAAGAATCTTATTATGATAGATCTGTGGTGTAGCAATATATTATATTAGTGTCTCATCTTTTTGTTACCATATTATGCCAAATCTATTAAAAAAAGAAAAATTAAACCAAATGAGTAAAAGTGAAAGTATCAATACATCGGTCTTAAGGCTATTATATCGGCTACATACTGTTAATATACAGTTCTTGCGCAAGTTTTATAGAAAAACTAAAGGAATAAAAAAAATGGGTATGTCATAAAACTTGGTATTATCTATTGGATGGTTTTCTATTGTATTTAGGACTAAAATACACCTGGAAGTGACTAATGTTAGAAGTTAGTTTCAGTAGTATAATAATTCTTAACTTCATAACTATGTTTACTTTTAAATAACGCATTGGAGTGGACAGCGCTTGGTGGTAGGGGTTTCTGAGTAAAATAGGTTTACAATTTTTTCAAATATCTGCATGTGCGACAGACACTTGGCTGGTTTTTTTTTCTTTTAATAATGTAGATAAAAAATAAAAGCTTCTATTATCCGGCTACTCAGAGAATGCGTCGTCAGGTGACCTAACTAGTGACGGGAAATAAGTAACTCCGTTACCTAACAACCGATAGTAAAGAGTACTTAAGTTAAGTATTTGTAACTAACGTTAAGATAATAAATTGGTTTGTTTTAACATTTTGTTATTTTTAGATGACATGTACCATACAACCTAAAAATTATGTATTTACATGGAAGTAAAATGATTTATTTACTGGATATCCACAATTTCACATGATACGAAAAATACTAGGCAAATGTACAAACGTAAATTATACAATGACCTACTATTTTTAAAATGAATAGTGGACGTAACTTTGATACAGCGCAGCTAATGAATTAAAAAATAATATTCACGTAACATAAATTTTATGCACTTTAAATTCTCATTTATTCAACATTACATTTTACGCTAAAAAATAGTACAGAATTTAATTTAATTTATGCTAATAGTACATATATACAACTAAAAGTATTTTTATTGTAAATTTTTCCCCTTTTCAAGTCTACACTTGAAGCTTGGTCACAAACGCATTCTCTGAGCGGCCGCACTGATATTGTGTATATTCTTGAGTTCAGTATATAGCTCAGAAAAGCGATTGGATGATTATTATTAAAGACATATCAACGGGGTTCGTACCGTGATTTACCAAAGATTTGAGCTTCCAATGTTTCGACGCTGTTGCAAGCACCATGATCGTGGAAACAAAAGCTATTGGAAAATATATTTATCTATCTACCCTTGCGAGTTATTTCGTCTTCTTCTAAGTGGTGAGATGCTAAAGCGATTGTATCTTTGTATGTTTGTTCGACGATAACTTGAGTACGGTAACGATTTATGATTCCAATCTTCATGATTTTCGGTACACGAGTATTTAAGGTCAATAGAATTTTCGAGCTCGAACATGCGTTCAAGGAGTTGATGGAGATATGGGGTGGAAGAGAGATGAAGATTATAAGGCATATACGCCCAATTCGTATATCAAATGATAGAGCATAGCTTCGGTAACAATATTTGGATAGCATGGACCTCATTTAATGATTTTTTAGGCCCGTTAGATTTGTTTCCTATTACTTTACTAAAGATATTCTTTATTTCCTCTTTTTACAAAACACATTTCAAAAATATTCCAAATCAATTATTATGAACTATTTATAAGCTATTTCAGAACTTTATGTATTGTATCTGGAACGTATTTGTGAGTTTTAGATAGCGTTTCTGCTAAAAACGGCCACTTTTAGCAGAAACGCTATTTACAACTCACAAATATATTCTAGGAACGATGTACCTTCTTAAAATAGCTTATAACTAGTTCTAAATAATTGATTTGTAACATTTTTGAAATATATTTTGAACAAAGAATTAGAAATAAAGAATATGTTGTGGCGGCTATAGGTTAGGTAGGTACTACGCCTTAAGAGAATACGATCCGAAGCACCTCTCAGCGTGCTTCATACAAACAAATTTCTCACTTATTTTTGTCATTTGCAGATAAAACACCACGAAATTTTGAAGACACAATAAATATCTAGGTCTGTAGTGTGTCAGTTTTCAGTCAAATTTTATAGTTCAAAAGTTATACAGGAATCTAGTTTTTCATACAAATGGTTTAAAAAAGATTTATAGTTAGTAAAAACATTTTACAAGATTTTGGAAAATCATAGACATAGGTATAGGCTTGGGATTACGACTAAGGAATTTTAAAGTGATTGATCAGTAAATGTCAAAAACAAATAAGGCGAGGCGCCGCGAATTGTATCCTCTTTAGTAGGTTGTTTGTTAGGCCTTTTATTTTGCATATTTGATACCTATTTTACTTCTTACAGATGCCTTTTTTTATTAAGAATATAGGTACTTTAAGTTTCTAATAGTAGGCAATAATTGAAAATCGCGAGGTCATAGTTCGCTGCGATCGACTAGTTATAAGACATCGATAAAATCTTCATTTTTGGTTTTGTACATCTTGTACAATTAGCTTACATAGGAAACAGATTCTCAAATATGGAAATTTCTTAAGTCGTTAGGAGTTGGGAAAACGAAACTTCCTTCTATTTCGCAAGGTGGCGTTTTGTCTCCTCTCCTGTTTGCTATTTTCATTAATTCTATAACATCTCAATTATCTTCTCTCTACCATCTCTATGCAGACGATCTTCAGATTTACACACAAACTCCTATTAGTAAATTGACAAACGCTATCTCAATAATTAATCGAGACCTTGAACAAATTGTTAAATGGAGTGAATCCTATGGCCTCATTGTTAATCCTACGAAAACACAAGCAATCATCGTAGGCAGTTCGAGACTTATATCCAAGATTGACTGGAACGAACTCCCATTAGTAACTGTGAAAGGAGTTTCTATCCCTTACAAAGATACAGTTAAAAACCTGGGTATATTTATCGATCGAACACTATCTTGGGGTTCGCAAATAAAGGAAGTTAGCAAGAAAATATTTGCTTCAGCTAAATCTTTAGGCAGATTGCGCAATTTTTTACCAAGTCCCACTAAAATTGCTCTTGCGAAATCTCTTCTTCTGCCTATTCTCGATTATGCTGATGCTAGTTATATTGACCTTACCGAGGAGCAGCTTAATAAACTTGAGCGACTTCAAAACTTCTGCATTAGACTCATATTTGGTCTACGTAAGAAAGCTCAAGTGGCTCCCAATTCGACTTCGCCGGGATGCTCATGTTCTCTTTCTTCTGTATAACGTCCTGTTCAATCCAAACACTCCAGTATACTTAAAGAAACGTTTTAATTTTATCGGAAATACTTCTCTCTTCTTCTCAGTGATAAACAGTACGCATAAAGAAAAAACCGATCATGTGTAGCGGTCATACGTGAATTAATCTTTAAAACCATGCAGTCCAAAGAGTCAGCAAATCACGTCGCAATTCTTCTATGCGACATGACACGGGCTTTCGATTTATGTGATCACAACGTTCTTGTTGAAAAATTAAACCACATAGGTATAAGAGGTCCTGCGTTAAAACTGATGTCAAATTTTTTAACAAATCGACAACAAGTTGTATCACTTCACAACGGACAAACACGATCCAGCAAAGGGAGCATAAATCTTGGCGTTCCTCAGGGATCTTCTCTGGCAAACCTATGCTTCCTTATACAAGTAAACGATCTCCGTCAAGCAGTAAGCGGAGATCTATATTTGTTTCGCAGATGACTCTTGTGACATTGTAACGTCCTCATCAGCTGACGATCTTGAACAACAACTGACCAACGAAGTGAAACAACTTCAAAAGTGGTTTACTTGAAATGGACTTGTTTTAAACGTGTCTAAAACACAAGTCATGCACTTCCACTTGGGCGGTAAACCACCGAGACCCTTGTTAGTACAGACAGAAGACGAACAACTGTGCCACACACAACATGCAAATTTCTTAGGTGTAACTTTAGACGCTGCACTAAAATGGGAAACTCACATAGATAAACTATGCCGAAAACTATCCGGTGCCTGTTTCGCCTTGAGAAGGCTGGCACAAGTACTGCCTCCTAAGCAACTGAGAACCTGCTACTTCTCCTTATTTCATTCCAAGTTATGCTATGGTCTTGAATTTTGGGGAACAGCAGCACAGTCACAACGCGCTTTCATTCTACAAAAACGCGCTTTACGAATAATAACACACAATCCACCTGACACACCAGTCAGAAACATTTTCAAAGAACAAAGCATAATGACATTGACCTCTCAATACATTTTTGACATAGCAAAATTTGTTCGACATAATCCTAATTTATTTCCTGACAATTCTACTGACAAACGATACAAAACAAGACAGAGCAAAAATCTAAAAACCGTTCAAAGCAGACTCACAAAAACAAGCAAAACCATGTACGCAATGGGCCCAAAAATTTATAACAAAATCCCTCAGGACATAAAAAATATGACATCTGACACAATCTTCTTTTCTGGATTAAAAAAATGGCTTATTAAAAACGCATTTTATAACATAAAAGAATTTATTTAAATAACAATTAAAATGTAAAAATGAAAACTTATAATAATGAAAAATTTGTAACATTTGACATATAATTTTATTATGAATAAATGAGTATGAGTATGAGTATGACTACACGCTGGATGCTAAAAATTCCTTTGCATTCCTCACAATTTTATAATGATTCTTTTACTGTAAAGGCTGTTAGATTATGGAACGCTTTACCTTTAGAAATAAAAAGAGCAAAATCGAAGGCAATATTTAAAAATCTTATTATTGCTCATTACTTGAAGAACTAAAATAACATCACTACCTATATTTGTTTATATATATTTACTTATACGTAGTACTATTATAATTATATTTATTATACATGTGTATTTATATATGTACTTCTATTTATGTATATTTATACATACATTATTCATATATGTTATTTATGTGTAATTATTTATTTTATATGCATTATTGTATTATATATATATACTTCTTAATAACTGTATCGAAACACACCTACTATACTTTGTTTGAATTTATTATTTCCTCTACCCAAAGGTTGTCTGGAAGAGATCGCTTTAAAGCGATAAGACCGCCTTTTGTTTTTCTCTATTTGTAAATATGTTTTGTTTGTATATTTTTTATGTTGATGCAATAAAGTATAAAAATAATAATAATAATTCCTACATATGGTTTAATGAAACCTTTAGTAACTTTAATATTATATTTTCTCGGAGCAATTTTTCTTACTGCACAAAATGTATAGTGCATTTATTCTTACTGCACAACTTGTTCAGTGCATTTTTTCTTACTGCCCAACTTTTTCAGTGCACATTTTCTTACTGCATTATTTTTTTTCGTCATTTTTGGTTTTATTTTTCCTTCCAAAACGTACATACAATTGGCAGACGACGAGACAGATTGTCATATAGGTACATACAGACTTACGGTTTGTATTCAGACCTTAGAAACTTGAATATTGTAATTTACGAACAAAATGTCAATGAATGTTGTGAACTGAATGAGAATTGAGAACAATACCCTCTCTCTTGACAAGAAGCCCCTTCTTGTTGTTAAACATAATTTTAATCAACTTCCTTTGTGTTGAAATCACAACAAAAGGCTTTTTATAATACCAAACACATTAAAGGAAATGTAAAATATCACGATTAACTATGGGTTTGTTAATTTAACAAAACTTGATCTTTGTGTTGATGTGCTTATTTAAAAATCTTTTTAACAAAAAAAACAACCAGCTTCAAAAAGAGGCAAGAAAAAGGTAAAAATAATTACTAATTTTCATTCTGATCTGAATTACAGTTTTAAGTTAGTGTCATGCAAGCAAAGTGGGTTATAAACTGTTACATAGGTACATTAATACTTAGTTGATTTTTTCTAACATCAAAACCTCCTTGCATCGTACTCCATGATGTAAGGTAAGCCTTAAAAATTTAAAAAAAAGAATGGAAAAAAAGTGGAAATGGACACGTAAAATAATGGATTTCAGTAGTGTTTATTTAACGCGTGCTCCAAAGGGTAGGTATATTTTCGCATAATTTGTACACATAATAAAGAAGACTTTACGAGCAACTGCGTTGAAAAATCATTAATGTAAATTCCTTGAACTAAAAATTATTAAATAACCTTAGTATTACTATTCAGTATAATCTAGGCTAGGTAATGAATGAAGTACACCTAGATTAAAACCTTATAGTGACTGGCCAGTTACTTTCGAACCCAATTACATTATGAGGGCCTCCAACGCGCATATACATTTGCTTTGTGGGCGTTAAACTGAAATCGACAATGTCAATCTCAATTAGAGCTCATTTTTCAGTGGCTAAAATTTATTATAGATGGGCGTACAGATTAGCGTAAAAAGTGGAAAATTTTTAGTTACAGTTACATCACATGATATATTAAAATTCTATAACAGTAATTTTCTAGCTTTATAATTACTTAGCATTTCTTGAAATAAATTACCTTCCCGCTACTAAGTAATAATGAGTTATGAATTATAAATAGAAAAACGACAGGTTCGGAAAATATTTTTTTAAACAGATATCTTTAAACTAATACAGTAATTTGCTAATGAAATAATGTAGAATGTAGAAATGTAGAAATGTAAAGAATGTAGAAATAAATATAAATAAATAAATATTTTTGGACATTACACACAGCGCCGTCAAGCCCCAAAGTAAGCAAAGCTTGTGTTATGGGTACCAGACAACGGATATAAATACATATATATTACTTTTTTTTTTTGTAAATACATACACATCATACATAAGTACACCCAGACTCAAGACAAACACAAATGTTTAACACATAAATGTTTGTCCAGTGCGGGAATCGAACCCACACCCTCTGCACGGCAGTCCATCACACTACCAACTAGGCTGCGAGGGAGTCAAATCAAATGTAAAGAATGTAGAAATGTAAAGAATGTAGAAAGCCATGTTTTTTTTTCCAGTCTGAAACTTGCAATAGAACAGTAGAATCGATTTTAAAAACGAGCAGAAAACTGCACATTCAAGCAGGGTGCAGCCTTAAGGAAAAAAAGTTTCACTTATTTATTTATAACCAAATTTTGCCAGCAAAAGAATGAACTTTGCAAGCTATAGTTCGCTTACGCCTATGTCCTAGTCTAGGACCTAATTTATATGTGTGCCAAGTTTCATAGTCCAGTGGTTAAAGTGTGATTGAGTAACAAACATCCAAACTTTCCCATTTATAATATTGTAGGACTAGATTTTGCAAGCTGCTAACCACCCGTCCTAAATTTGGTTTTTGGCGTAGGATTTCTATATCAACTCTTTGATCATACTAATAGAGTTTGCTATAGCTCGTAAAGTTCATTTAAGCTCAGTTATAGTTATTCCCGTGGGAACTTATGAATTTTTCAAGATAAAAAGCAGTCTATGTCCTATTTCAGGACCTAACCTCTACAGGGTGGAAACGATAAAGTAATCTTACTCAATTATTTCTAAACCATACACGATATCGAAATTAAAATAAATAAAAATTAGACAAGTAAACAAAAAAAACTTTTTTTTGTGTTTGTTATTTAATGACTATTATCTGATTTTATACATTGAAAAATAACCAAAAACTCAATTTATAAAAAAAGTATGCTTTTGTACTTTATACGATGTTGAATAAAATACACTATTTTGACTTGTGTTATTGATCCTGAAAGTGATTTACGAGTTCAATCCAATGGCTTTACCGTCATTGAAACGGTTTATTAAATAACAGGGTTTGGTTTAACTACACGACGTTTCTATCAAAGTTTTTCTAGCATACGGATTTTGCTGATTGCGGTATGGGGCACGAACACGTCTGCGCGCTCTTGGTAATTTCTATCCCGCTAACCGAACGCAAAATACTGCATATGAATGAACATAACAACCAGTTTTGCTGGAACCAGTAAAATGCTACTTCCACAGAACTGACCGACCGTGTAAATGAGCCCTAAAATTTTGATATCCTTTTATCTGCCATCTAGGAGTAGGTAATTAATACATGAGTCCTCTTTTTTTAAAAAAAGGCCTTCACTTGCATGTTGACATAAATCGATAGTGGCCTTCATGATCAATTCATAAAAGTTACCAGGTATCGAGTAAATAAACACGCTATACACATAAAATATTCATTGCTTTTACTGCCGAGGTGCGATGATTGCTGTAAAGAAAATAAATATCTAAGAAACCAAAAAGGCGTAGCATTTTGACATAGAAAATAGATTACAAAGTAAATGAAAGTACCGTTTAGTCTATTCGTGTTAATAAGTGTGTCTTATTTACTTTTTTTTTGTTTTGGAATGCAGAATCATTATTTTTATTACTTTTGTCACCTGCCATCCGTTCGTTCAGCATGGGTATCAAAAAATTCAAAATTTTAGTATCATCTGTAACAAACGTCATGCGTTCGTTTACGATATTTTTGTTATTTTTGTCACTTTAGACCCATGTCTGGAGGTGACCCCACCTTTTGTGTTAATCTGTCAAACTGCCTATACATATTCATTGTTTATGGTAGTGTGGGTGTATTATTATCGTAGTTTGTGTACGTCACCAGTTTGTTTTGAGGGTTTTGCAATCAAATATTATGTTAGTAACGTTAACACAAAGCTACACTAACGAAAGGTAATGGTGGCAAAACTGGCGTTATCAAAAGTGTGAAAAGTATCAGTCGTGGGAACTCTTAATCCCAAAAAAAAAATGACCAGGAAGCGCCACACTTTTAAAAATTTATAATATAAGCCTCACTGAGTTTTAGGGTTCCGTACCCAGAGGGTCCAACTAAGACTGTCTGTCTGTACGTCTGTCAGACCATTAAAAGGCTCTATCTTTAAGTCCGAAATAGGCAGAAGCCTGAATTTTTCACTGAATATGTTAATAATGGAAAATTATCTTACAAATAATAAAGGTCAAAAAATATAATTTAAGGGGGGGTACCCATATAAGAAACAACAGGCAGACCTGATAGAAAATGTCATTTTAATATAGTGAACATGTTCATTTTGAGCAAATTCCTTCAGATTATGGGCACCTAGGGGGGAGCAGCTGCCCCCCCCTGCCTGTACCTCGCTACGCCCATGCAAATCAACAAAAAGTATATATATATAAATTGTAAATGCTTGTCCAACAGGGTTTCCTGATAAATCTTAATTAGGAGAACTTTTCAGACTTGACATCCACTTAAGAGTTTTGCTAGTCACTTATAAACTTCTAAGAAGACTTTACTCCACTAGATTAATTACAACGTCTTCTTTTTCCCTTAAGCAAACAAAAATTCATTACTTAAATAATGGCTGTAAGTAGTATACGTATTAATTTATTGCATTAATAGTTAGAAATTAAAAATTAAATCACTCTTTAAAAAGATTTTATACGTAATACTACACTATAAATATGTCGCAGGCAAATCGTATAATCCGCCGTTTCATAATATGCCTAGGCAAATCATAAAGTATGGAATAGAAATTATAAAACTGTAACAATTTGCCTGCGACACATACATTTTTACATGTAACTATAACTATACAACGTATAAGTTATACTACGTTTGTAGACCTAATAGGTTCTTTGCGATTTTGGTATACTGGTATACAATTTTATAATAATAAAGTTGTAGCGGATGAGTTTGTTCATAAATAATATCCGATAGCATGGATTTTGGAGTCCCACAAGTCTCTGTAATCTTGTATGTCCGACGACGACGACCTACTTCCCTGTGGTTTCTATTTTATAAGTCACATAGTCTAGTACCATATAGAGTATACTACCATCGTCTGTACCAGCTTCGTCTTTTTTGACTTGGTTTAGAGGAAATCCATGAACATAGTTTATGGTACGAAACTTACAAGCGGTATTGAACTGTTCCCGAAAGTTCAGGACGTCTCAGTTGAACTGCTAAATGTCCTAGTACACAAGTAAGCTAGGTTTATACCTGATATGAACGAGCACGTTAACAAGAATGTCTGCTCAAGGAGCTGGATATTTCCAGTCCAAAATTATTCAGTGCCTGGAGACGAAAGTGTTTTAGTGCGTGTGGGTACTCAATATCAATATCAATTTATTGGGTTTGTGAGTTTTTAGTGACGACTAAAAGAACCAGAACATGGTCGTTTATTGCTAGTCCAAATTAGGGTTCGCGTTATATGTAAAGAAAATAAGCCCTGAGTTAATGTTTTGTGATAAAGTTTGTATAAGTATTGTCCTTAGAAGAACCAAAGTAGCGAACATGCCATGCAAGCTTATAAATCGATTCGGGAAGAAAGATCCTTGAATAGGGTATACATAGAATGACCCTTCATCCACTTATTGGAGTGACTATTTCGTTACGAATTAAAGAGAGTCTGCAAATGAGTCAGGACCTTACATTGTCAAAACCTTTCCAAGAATGTACAGCAGTCAACAAAAAAATTAAAATCTTTTTATTCATATGGGTTACTAAGAACACTTTCGAATCGTCAAGTGAATTAACTACAATTAGCTTTACAAACTAATTACAATACTGTTTTATTGCGTGCGTTCAATAGGTCCTCTTTATAAAATCACAAACGAAACATAATAAAACATACATAATGGATGTCTTTTAACTAAAAGAAAAAATAAGGTAGCAAGAAGTATTGCGCCTTGTATAGCATTTCCTTTATATTATGTTATTTAGTATCCATGTGGAAAGGCATGTACTGAGTTTTCCAGCTGTCTTCAATATACACAGAGAAGAAAATCAATAAACTTTTATTTACTCGAGGCAATCCTGACACAAAAAAGCATAAATCGTATTGATTTGCGTGTTGACCCGTAACGAATAGACACGGACGAGATATTGGTCTTCTCTTGGAGTTTTACTAACTGAACACTTCATATCTTTAGTAAATAAAATTAAGTTTACGTATATAACGGTGGCACTTAGTAAACGGGTAAATAAAAGCTGGCTTGCCTCAGCTTTCCATATTTTTTTTTTCTATTTCTCGTGTTCGTTGGTTCCTTCTAATTTATATGGGGTGTTAGGATATTATGTGCCTGAACTGAAAAAGGTGAGAGTATCAATGATAAAGATTAAGGTAGTCAATATATTTTTGTCCTTAAGCCCAACAAAACCCCGCTAAGCCCCATGGTATTTTGTAGTGATTGTGTAGATAAATCAATGGGCGATGTGGAACTGACTACCCCGCTACTCAGCAATGGTCATGCTATTAGTTAAAAAGGTTACCTAACGCAATTTATTAAAATTAGTTTTCTTAAAACCGCTGCGGAGTTAGAACCCGAGATTTTTGGTGATGGTTAAGTCAGACCTTCTACTACAGCATAGAAATGTGACAAAAAATTAAAAACTAAAATTAGCAAAAATCATCATGTCGTCGAAAATGTTTAATTTTTTAATCATTCTTACTAAACTAAACAGTGTCATTACGTGCTAGTTAAGTGGGTGCTAAAACTTTAATTAATCCCACGGGGTTTTTCTTTGTAAATTTTACTTTCCTCGAGGCAAAGCGGGAGTTTAAGAAACCCAAGGGCGATATGATTCATTATCTAATTGACCGCACCGCGCGCGCTCTACTTATACGACAAAACAGAACGTAATCTTTAAGGGGCATATAGCAGCTAACAAGCGCCGCCATTAGATATCCTCAATTTTCTCTTCGTAGAAAACGAATTTCTTAAATCCAAATGTTGGAAATATAAAACTAGGGATAAGCTACTTTTAGGTTTTATATAGTTTCTAAATAATATCTGTGAGTTGAAGTTGGCGTTTCTGCTAAAAGTGGCCTTTTTTAGCAGAAAATCTTAGCAGATAATTGAGGATATCTAATGGCGGTGCTAGTGGGTTGTAAGAGGGCCCTTAAGTATTGTTTTATCTATTCCATCAAGTATGTACAAAAGCGCCTTCTGTTGTTCAAGATATGAACGACGCGCAAAGCGAACAATTATAATGCAATAATTTTTTCTGACCCGGTGGTCAAAAATCAAAACTATAGTCACCATATTGAAATGGTGTGAACAGAAAACGACGCTAGCGACCAAAAAGTTTTAACTTTAGCCAAAACTTTTAAATTCACAATTTCTCTAGATAACTACACTTCTGTTCCAACTACTAGTATTCTGGTAAGGTTCTTTATATAAAATTTACTAAAGAAATAAAAAATGTCTTCGTCCTCAGAATGTCAGATGAGTTTAATATGAATGCGACACCCCTAGATATTGTTGATGCGGCTCAATATATCGAAGTCTAAGCCACTTTTATTACCTGGAGAAACAAGAAGAAAACGAATTTGTTTTCAGACAAAATCCTATTAGTTTACTCGGGGAAATTGCCGAAAAATAGAAACTGTCTTCTCTATGGGCAATTTACTCTATGTTGAAGAATTCATTCAACCATTCAAAAATTCCTTCCATATCGAACAGTATATAAAATTAACAGCATTTTTGATAAGGAAGTCAGATGGGTATGAGATATTTGAGTAAGAAAATTCAAATAATTTTTTTTATGGTTTGTGAAGCACGAGGTCAAAAAATTTTTTTTTACTAATTGTAATTGTAAATCTCAACTCGGTGTTCTACTCGTGAGCTTAAAAAAAAAATTCCCAGCAGTTTTATGCAATAAACAAACGATGTCACTTTTTTGGGTCAAAAAAAAACACTGTGTGACGTTCGAATCTGATGGACTCTGAGGTTCTTGTTTCGCTTTTTTTTTTTTTATAATTTTGTTTTGTTTTATTGCATTATTATAATAATTGACTGTGTTCTTGAAAATATGAGTACCTCAACCAGAAATGAAATAACTTTTGCTTTCAAAAATTGTTTGTTATTTCTTATAAAATATTAAATTTATTTTAACTATTAACTCTGTTAACAATATTACGTTTGTAACAATAAAACAACCACCTAACTTATTATTGAGGTCGTAGCTTAAATATTCGTTTTTGAAATCGAAAATAAGATTGAAGAGCTTTGACCACTGTAAAAAAATCATTTGGGTTAAATAGTAACACAATATAGTAACCATCATTTTAAACTTGAGACCGCGTTGTTATAAAGATCAAACGAGGCGGCTGTTGGCAACATTCAATAGTACCAAGAAGTACCATCAGCAGCGGCGTCATTGCGTTTTGCACTTTTAACAATTCTGTGGTTTTGATTACTTATCAATAATTGAAAGTTCAAGTAACTCCACTAAGAATAGTATGTTTTGCTTGACCTTAAGTTATAAAAATAAGATATTATTTTATTATCACAAAATAAATAGTTTACAAAAGTAAAAAAACCGAAAAAAAGGTATTGGATTTTGTTTTAAATACTAACGTAATTGACATAGACATAGACAGACATTTATTTGGCACCAGAAAACACACACAATATAAAACAAAAACACAAAAATACAAAAAATTTAAAACATACGAACAAAAAAAATAACAAAAAAATAATAAATTTAAAAGCAGGACTATACAGAATATTGTGAGTGCTATGATGCCAAAATTGGACATCGACTCAGCATATGCTGCAACACGAGTGTTACAGCGCTGATTTTCAGCGACGCCCATGGTGGAGGTGTATCCGCGAGACTTGTAGTCGTGTGTATTGTTAAATATATAATTATACTGACTTATAATGATAACTAATTGCATATAAATATAAAAAAATAAATTAAAAAAAATATGAGCATACATATAAGATAAACATATCCATACATACGTGCATATAAATACATTTAAACATACATATATATAAATATACACATATAAATCATTACCTTACTATAACTTGGCAAGAATTATATTTGAGAGTTGATTTTGGCCACTGCAAATTAAACTCTGTTTTTGAAATTCCAAAAAATATCTTTTTAATTTTGACTTAAAAGTTTTTAAATTATTTAGATTGCGAATAGGTGGAGGTATATTGTTCCAACACTTGGTGGCCGAGTATCTAAAACTGCCTCGAAAAGCGATCTTTTCAATATTTTCCGGTGACAATCGATTTTGTTTAACAACGAATCCATTCATATTTCGAGAAAGATCTTTCAACATCAACAGATATAAGAGGTGCAAATTTTTACACAGGTTCGTTGTTCCAATTCCATTTCCCTGTACATTTTTTAAAATTATCCCCCTCACCACATCATAATCAGGATTTTTCGTCTTTTTTTATTTCAACATTTTTCGTTTCCCGCGCTCATAATAGACGAGACTATCAAAAAATAATTTTAGCACATATCTTTGGTCTGCCATGTCCTGACTTAATAACTTTAATTTCAAAACGGTTACTAGCTGTGAAGTAAAGCGCGTAATATGCAGGTTGGGTAGTAAAGCATCTGGTAGCGACAGCATAAGCCTGCTGATGATTGATATACTCCTTTCTCATATTACCAATATCTTAAATCTCTCCCTTCTATCTAGTCGTTTCCCCGATAGCTGGTAGAAAGCTTCTGTCATACCTGTACCTAAAATTTCTAATCCTTCTATAGTTAGACATTACCGTCCAATATTTATTCTACCCTTACTCGCCAAAGTGATTGAACGTCTAGTTTATGAACAATTTAGTCAATTTCTTCTTTCAAAAACCCCTCTTAGCCCTTTCCAATATTTTTTTTCGTCCAGGCCACATCACTATTAGTGCGTTGTTAAAAATAACAGACGACATTAGACACAATATGGAAAGTCAACACATTACTGTTTTAACTTTGCTCGACTTAAAATATCCCCAGCAGTAGCCATTTGATTTGAATCTTATTTAAAAAGTCGGCAACATTGCATACGTACCGATGCTGGCTGCTCGGACTGGTGTGTTGTACCTGCCGGAGTTCCGAAAGGTGGAGCTTTATCACCTTTGTTGTTCTCACTTTTTATGAATTTCCTGACGAATCGACTAACTACATAGTTTCATTTATACGCCGATGATCTCCAATTATATACGTATTCAATAGTCGACCAAATTCAGAATGCTGTCTCAACGATCAATCATAATCTCGAAATCATGTTGGACTGGGCAAAGTCTTGGGCTTCTTCTTAACCCTAGCAAATCCCAGGCAATAATAGTAGGCAGTAAATGACAGCTGGCTAAACTGGACATAAATATCGTTTGTTTCAGTCGGAAGACGTCCACTGCTGAACGTAGGCCTCCCCCATTTGTTTCAACAACTTTTTACCACTTCCTGCGGCTCTGACCACGTCGTCTGTCCACCTGGTAGGAAGCCGTACCACGCTGCGTCTTATTTCTTTTTATTCCATCACTGGCCACTTCGATATTTAAAAATAATAGAAAACAACCTTGTAGGTACTATTTGTGCGCGAGTGCGTGCTTTATAACAGGCCATGTAAAGAAAATCGTATATGAAATTACTGTCGCCTTATTTGTCCTGAAAAGTGTATTAATGTTTTATCAGTAATCTAGCATCTATGGCTTTCCCGTATTCTTTTTTCGGGTTGTTTTCGTTGTTTATGGGTAAAAATAATTGAATTACACTCAACATTCAACACAAGCTTCTTCGGGATAAATCTTAATTGCAGTACATAATGTTTTAGCCGTCCGCTCGAGCGCTCGAACAGTCAAACATGAAATTTGAAAAAGGAACGAACTTTTCTAAACCCGATCATTGATAACTCAAGTTTCATTTAAATTTCGGACTAACACAACAAAAATAATGCGCCATTTAATTTTTTAAAAAGTAAAAAATGAAATCGACATTTGAACGCGGTGAATTGGCGGCAAAATTACCTAAACTTTTTTTTAATATTGTCAATACAGTTGTCAATATAATTAGTTTTAATATCTGTATCATGTTCATGTGTTCGCCGTGTGATGTTAAATTTAAACTTGTGTGTGTAAATCTCAATATGAATTGGATTTATATTTTGTTCCTTTACTACACACTTTGTAACTAGTACAATAGAAGTTTTATTGGAGTTGCTTGAATGTGTCATGCTCTCTCAAAGTGTCTCTGCGGTGGTGGCATGTGCGTCGGGTCGTTACGTTCCCTAAAACATGGTTGAGCGAAGCGATGGCTGATTCATGTGTCATACTTGTGAACGGGTGCCGCTGTGGAGACTGGTCTGCTTTTGCAAACTTCTTTGTATTCTTAGTATTCGGTCATCGGTGTAGGATTTCAACGGCAACACCTCAATTATGGGAGAAACGAACGGATAATACTTGACGTTTTCAAGTAGCTTATGTCCTTTTCCGGGACTCAAACTATCTGCATGCCAAATTTCATCTTGATCGGTACAGTGGTTTCAGCATGAAGAGGTAACAGACGGATTTACTTTTTCATTTATAATATTTATTATTATATTATATTTATGGATAGTTTGGATTGTTTTAAGTATATGTAAGTATGTATGTACATATGATTGTGCAAAAATATAATTATGATGGCGCTAATGCCACTAGTACTCTTAAATATTTGTATTCCTTCACTCGATTGACGATATTTGACGCTTCACATGGTGCGCCCCCTGTGCTACATAAAAACAAAAAAAGAATAATTGACATGTTTGACTTTGTTTTTAGTAGCTTACTAACTTATTTTTATTACCTAATCAGTGTTTCGGTATATATTGTATACTCTTTAGCTAATTATTATAGTATTGTATTATTACTTTAAATAGAACTTCTTGCCAGCTCTTTTTGGCAGAAATTAACATTGTATACATTATGTTGACGATTCAAAAGTGTTCTTAGAAACCTATTTGAATAAAGTTTAATTTGATTGATTCTATTGTAAACGCATGTTTGAGAAAAGCACTATACAAGCTCTGGCCACGACTAAGCATAACCGGACTCTGTGATGCGTGCCTCGGCTAAGCCTCGTCCGGCATACTCACGATCGCCGATCACGTACTATATCATGAGTATCATCTTCTCAACATGTAAAAGTGAGGTAGACACAGGCAAACTAGACAAGTGTGTAGCGACAAAATTGAGCGACCAAGATGACTATAAGTCACTTTGTTCAGCGACGTTTCGGAGTGAGGTACAACACAGCCTACCTCTCCGAACACTAGCTGACCTCGACGCTTGCGTCCCCGGACCTTCTTGTTCTCAGCAAGTCATCAACCCGTAATTTAGGTTTTCTTTAATTTTCTCCGGGATATATTAAAGAATTTTAAAATAAAATCTTGAAGTTGAAAAGTAAGTACCTACGCGTAATTATTCACATACTGGCGCTAGAGCGATCGAAATTATGCATTCCTTTTAGGAAGAGTAGAGAATTTATTTTGAGAACTTCATTGCATTTTTATTTTTAATCGAAGAAGGAGAAAAGTTACAAAGAAACCAAGTGTTGAGAATATTATACTTTTTTTTTAGATTTTTCGAACCTTCCAGAACCGAGTAGGAGGCTTCCAAAAACATTAAACGAATTCTGTAATAGGTATAGGCATAAAGGTAAGGGCACAGATTATATCATACTATACGAAAGCACGGTATACCCTGCCCCAAAGAAGGAGTCGTATGAAGGCTATTGAGAGGAATACAATCTTGCTATATTCATTACTGCACGTAAGTAAGTAAAACAAAATCCGGGAACTATACAGAATCTTTTGAACAAAGTTAGGTATTTTAGAGAACAGTCTAAGCACTTTGGGAATCTGTTCGGGAATCGTCACCTTTAAACAATGAACAATAAAACTATTGTTCAAGTAGAAATTTTTTCCGTTTCAAGTTTTTATGCTAATGTAACAAGAATATGATTTCTTATTTTGTTACGCATTCATGCAAAAATAGTCGTATTTCCAACAAATTGAGAATGTAAAAATAAGAAGAGATGAATGTTATTGTCCCTTTTTTGCTGAATACGTATTTTAGTGAATAGATGTGAAGTTGGTAAATGTCTGATCACGCACACGTATGAAAAGATAAAAAATGCGAAATATTCATGAATAATTTTAGAATTATAAGTAAGTAGATTTTTTTTTGTTACTCTAAAATTTTATCTTTATTTTAATTACCTCAAGGTGATATACCAGTTTGACTTTGTATAGGTACCTACATATAGTGTTTTACTATTATAAAACTAACATAATTTTTATCAACTTTTTTTTATGTTTATCGTTACTGTGATTACTACGAAAATCTTAATTTTTTATTTTGAAATAAAAAGCAAATTGATTTTAATAATAATAATGATAGTATTTTTATTACATCGAGATCATAATTTTACAAAAATACAGAAAACAAATGCTGATCTAGGGGCTATAAAGTTATTACTTCTAGGCTTCCTACTGGTGTATACATATATAAATAAATGTGTATATGTATTCAATAGTGGATTTTAGATTTTGTTATATTCAGTCTTAGACATAAGTGTTGGACTGCATATAATCGAGTTTGTGTTACATAAGAATAAAGAATGAGGCCATGAAATTCGATCCATTTCACAATATGAAAAGGATCTTGATTGATAATTGAGATAGCGTTTATTGATAAAGGTCTAAGTAAAATTTGAAGATCATCTGCATATATATTGAAGAGAGAACATAATAATATAAATTATACAGCCGTTTTATTCGTTCAAAAATTAAAGAAAAAATTTTATATTTAAATTAGTGTTGACACAAATTGACACTTTTCAAGGACCTCTCGACAAGTAAAAGCCTCCTCTTTTTCTCCCGACTGCGAAAGCGAGTCATTACCATGTTCTGGAATTTTACTGTAGAAATATGTACTATGTATTACCAAAGAGCTATGTACTCTCCTGCGTCAATTTTTGTGTACATACATTTTTAATTACAATATCAATTGACCGTACTGCTCTCTTTTGCAAAATAAAGACTGTATCAATATCAGCTGCCTTACAACACAGCAAAATGCCATAAGACATGACAGAATGGAAATAGCAAAGTAGACCAAGCGAGCAGTGTCAACGCTGCCTAACTTGTCTAACCACATCAGCAGCTGAACTCAGTTTCCCAGAAAGAACTGAGATGTGAGGGTTCCAGTGCTGCCTCGTGTCGAATGTAATACCTAGAAACACTGTTGAGTCTAATAGTTCTATCTCTTCTCCGTTTAAGCTTTGTACTTATTTTTATGCCATTTGGCATCATCAGTTTAAAAAAATTAGTCTTTTTCGCATTAAGAAGTAAGTTATTTGCCGTAAACCACTGAAGAACCTGAGAAAGTGCACTACTTACGTCGTCAAAATTAGTTTTATTTCTGTCAACCTTAAATAAGAAAGAAGTGTCATTTGCAAATATTACAATCCTGCCCAGCTTGTCCACAAAGAAAGGCAAGACATTTATGTAAATTAGAAATAGAAAAGGACCTAAAATTGAACTTTGAGGAACTCCTAATTTTACTTCTGAGCCTTGGATTTTACTTCATTGATTTGAACCTCCTGCGTTCTACTACTAAAATATGAGTGAATAAGCTCGGCAATACCATAATGACCAAGTTTTCGTATAAGATTTTATCGTTGCACGCATTCGAATGCCCTTGATAGATCACAAACGATACTAATGGCATTTTGTGACTTTTCCCAAGCATTAAATATATGTTGTGTAAGGGCAACACCTGCATCAGTTTTGTACGCCCTTTTGTAAAACCTAACTGTTGAGGATGAAGTAATCAAAAATTTTGCTTAAGTCAGGCAGTAAATAGGTCTAAAATTTGTTAGGATCTTTTTACTCCCACTTTTAAAAAGTGGTATAATTTTACCATATTTTATTAAGTCTAGGAATATCGTATATCGTAAAAATATATTCCAATTAGAAATAAACATAAACTTACTATGCCCAAGTTTGCAAATCATTTATGGGAAGCGGTGTAAAAAATTCTAATATGTTATCTGTAGAAATTCTCAACATAGTTGACAAACAGTTTCAATTTGATTTAAAACATCTGCTATGTAAGAAAGCATATTAGGCGGCCTCGGCACGTTCTAACGGCCCCAGATGACGATCTCGCTATCCGGATAGCGAGATTAGTCTCAACGACCTCCCCCAATAGGGCCTCCCTCCAAACTCCCTCCCACCAGGACGCACCCGCGTAACGGGGAACTCCCCTCCTGGCGGTGACTCACCTTCGGGTTCGAGACTCACAGCGGTCGAAGGGACGCCCCAAGAGCGATAACCCAAGCCGATGCTCCTCCCGCGGGGAGCCCTTGAGCGTTGGGCGCTATACGGGCTGAGGCTCCTTCAGAGTCTCGCCCAAAAAAGCCCGGTGAAGCAGTAATGGCTGCAACAGCCAACTGCATAGTCAGTCAGAAAAAAAAATATAGATGAAAATTTAATATTTATATTAAAATAATAAAATTATTTAAGAATATTTAGTAGTAAATAATTTACGTGTGTAAAGTTAAAGGAGACCTTTGAAGACCAATGTGAGTGGAAATGTTATAACTTTGTCATTAACTTTATAGTGGTCGGTGTGCGAGCGACCAGGGGATGCACCATGTGCACTTATCCGCCTTTGGTTGCCTGGTGTTGGTGGAGTTTCGGATGTATTTGGATGGATGTTGTATGCTTGATGGCTTGGTTCCTGCATGGCTGATTGGTAACAGGTGTACATCCGAGAGTTTCTTGTCACTTCTTTTCCTGTTAGGATAGTTTCCGAAATGAGACTTTCACCTTCACTACAGCAAGTAGTTAAGCAGGAAACAAGCAAATTAAAAAACGGCAGTACAACCACCAGTCAAACAAGTAATGAAAACCGGCAGCACTGAAGAAGATAGGATACTGGAATTCTGGACAGACCAGCCCAGGTTCTCGTTTATCCGTGCCGTGGCAGAAGCTGAGCGATGAACAGCAATTCCATTTTGTCATATCCAAGCTAAAAAAAGATGCCATACAGCAAGTGAGATACGTCCTCATCAGACCGCCTGAAACCAAGAAATACGAGACAATGCAAAAAGAAAATATTGTCAATATATTATTTTGATATTATTTTTATACTTCCTGGGTTTTTTTTTACATTATTCATACATAAATTTGCGCCTTAAAACAAATAATGTTTATGCCGACGCAGCACATTCGTCGTTGTTACACATACATAAAATTAAAATTATACAAAACGTTTGATACATTATATAAAAACAAGACACAGTATCCATGCCTATGCATTTCTTGTCTTTAATAAATAAGTCAGTACATAAATTTTTTATACCACGATTCTGACTGCACGGAACTATGCTAGTTGTTGGAAGAATAGAATACAAATAAAGAACTGGTTTATTGACTTCTCATATACAGGCTGCTTATTTTTGATAGGGTTTTTATGTTGTTTCTTAGCAGGTTTCGCAGCCTAGTTGGTAGTGTGGTTGGCTGCTGTGCAGACGGTGTGGGTTCGATTCCCGCACTGGACAAACATTCAAGTGATAAGCATTTGTGTTTGTCTTGAGTCTGGGTGTATTTATGTATGATATATATGTATTTGTATCCGTTGTCTGGTATCCATACTTCGGGGCCAGACGGCCATTGTGTAATGCCCGAAAATATTTATTTTTATTTTATTTGATACTTAAAATTACATTTAAAGGGAGGTTACCGTTGAGAGTTAGAAAAATGGGGTTTTCAATTTAATTCAATTATTTAACTCAGATTAGTGTTTAAGTTCCATGAAAGAAAGGTCTATTAAAGAGTCGGAAACCAGAAAATTCAAGAAATTGATGAATGACATGAACCTGGGAGATCAGAAAATGTCACAACTCTTGCTGCGTATGCGAGGTCTAGCTGGTAATAAAATAAGCGAAGAAACACTTATAATCCTATGGCAAGGACGACTGCCCGCAGCCATACGAGTGGTATTGGCATCTTTTGCAGAAGCAAAAGATAAATAGTAGATAAAGTCTGGGAGTGTGCGAAACTCATGCATATAGCTCAGACCGCACAGCGAACACCGTGTGCCGTCAGCACACAAGTGTCAGACCTATCTTTAATTCCAGCAGAAATGGCTAAGCTGAACTTAAAAATGAGATGAGATAAACACCGGAAACTTTACACAGCGAACGGTACTGTAATACGAACATTCGGTGCGAAAACATTAATTTTGAACATAAACTTACGACGTGTATTTCGCTAGATCATCATAGGCGCGGATTTTATAACATAACACATCATAATTTATTTGTCGGCTTAGCATGCCGCAGGCTCATTGACCAAGAACCTAAGTTACAGGTTATAGCTAATATTGTGAAATGGAATGGATCTTCAATAAGTACGGATAAGTATCGGAAATTCGGGAGTACATCACATAGTAACCAATGAAGCACCAGTTTTTGCGAAAGCCAGGCTACACCCATCAGATAGGTATAAAGCAGTAAAAGGGAGTTCGAAATAATGAAGGAAATGGGAATATATGGACCATCCATCTTACATGTTGTAATAAAAAGTACATAAAATTGCGGCCTTGAAGTAACTATAGGCACTCAACGTGATCACAAAACCAGATAGGTATCCGATACCGAGATTACAGGATTTTACCTATATGCTAAATAAAAAAACTATATTTTCGCTTTGAGATCTTAATCGAGCCCACCATAATATAGAAAACCGCAATAATTGGTTTTGGCTTATTTGAGTTTCCGAAATTAGGGTTCAAGGGAGATCAAACATTCCAAAGATTCATGAAACATACCGCACTACATGGATTGAAAGAGGAACAGGCAAACAAAAACAGGCAGTCTTACACGGAACAAGATGAAAGCTACGATACTGACTTCTTTTACTTTTATTAATACGATGTCATCATAGCCAGTAAAAGCAAAGCGGAACGTAGAAAAAAGTTGGAGGCCATTTTTGAAAGATTCTAGAAATGCGGTATTAAACTTATCAAACATATAGTTTTTGGGATATCAAATCACACCAGAAGGTATGAAACCGCTGGAAAACAAAATCTAGGCTGTTTGAAACTTCCCAAAACCCAAAACGGTTGATCAGTTAAGGAGATTTTTAGGAATGATAAATTTCAATCGATCAAACATCCCGTATGCAGCAAGGAATTAAGCCAAATCGGACAAGTTTTTACACAGCGGGTAGAAAAAGATAAAACAGCTATAGAATATAATAAAGAGGCGAAAGAAACCTTCGAAAAATGTAAACAAGGTCTATATGACGCAGTCTTATTGACCTACCCGTTAGCAGAACCGTTTTTGATGATAACAGATGCCTTCAATGATTGTGTAGGAGTGGTATTGCAAATGCTAAAAGCAGGAAAATGGCAGCCAATGGAATATTTTTCAAAAAAATTCAATGTGGCACAGAAAAGCATACTTAAAAACTCCTAGGCGAATTAGGCAACTCATGAAACTCAATGTTAGTTTAAAATTACCAGCAAACGCATTGAGTGCAATTGAGACAGTTACAATTCCTTTAACAATATTACGAGATGCTCGCTAAGCTACAAAAGGGCGACAAGGAGCTTGCCGAATTACAAAATTCCACTAACAAAGTAATAAATTTAAAAAGATTTCGATAACGGTGCTCCCGTTATCGAAATTAGATTAGGAAATTAAATTATAAGCAGAATTGCACCTCCCTCCCTCCCTCCTTATGTGAACGATGCCAACTTCACCACAACACCACCACCACCAAATTGATAACAAAACTTGAGACGAAACACGGATTAATAAAAGATAATTATTTAATAAAGTACTTTTTGGGAAATATAATTGCAAATAAATATTTATTCAATATATAAAAAAATCTATTTCTTCTTTATTGTCATCGTGTTCAGTCACTCAGTAGTTAAAATGTGCCTTTTCTTACTCGTACTGTGTCCATCAAGACCTTCGCACTATCTTTCACTATTATTCGATTCTTCTTTGGTATTTATATAAGTAAAGCGTTTATTAATCAATCAAATAAAACTTTATTCAAATAGGTTTCTAAGAACACTTTTGAATCGTCAACACAATGTATACAATGTTAATTTCTGCCAAAAAGAGCTGGCAAGAAGTTCTATTTAAAGTAATAATACAATACTATAATAATTAGCTAAAGAGTATACAATATATACCGAAACACTGATAAGGTAATAAAAATAAGTTAGTAAGCTACTAAAAACAAAGTCAAACATGTCAATTATTATTTTTTTGTTTTTATGTAGCACAGGGGCGCACCATGTGAAGCGTCAAATATCGTCAATCGAGTGAAGGAATACAAATATTTAAGAGTACTAGTGGCATTAGCGCCATCATAATTATATTTTTGCACAATCATATGTACATACATACTTACATATACTTGAAACAATCCAAACTATCCATAAATATAATATAATAATAAATGAAAAAGTAAATCCGTCTGTTACCTCTTCATGCTGAAACCACTGTACCGATCAAGATGAAATTTGGCATGCAGATAGTTTGAGTCCCGGAAAAGGACATAAGCTACTTGAAAACGTCAAGTATTATACGTTCTTTTCTCCCATAATTGAGGTGTTGCCGTTGAAATCCTACACCGATGACCGAATACTAAGAATACAAAGAAGTTTGCAAGAGCAGACCAGTCTCCACAGTGGCACCCGTTCACAAGTATGACACATGAATCAGCCATCGCTTCGCTCAACGATGTTTTAAGGAACGTAACGACCCGACGCACATGCCACCACAGCAGAGATACTTTGAGAGAGCATGACACACTCAAGCAACTCCAATAAAACTTCTATTGTACTAGTTACAATGTGTGTAGTAAAGGAAGAAAATATAAATCCGACACACGTACTCTGAACTTAAAACTGATTTATAGTTGCTTTTAAAAATATTTAGATAAGAGAAGATTGGAAGGTCTCACTCACACACTCAAGGACACACATAAATATACATAAATCACAAACAGTGTATCAGAAATTGATACTAATAGGAAAAAAAAAATATACATATATGTATAAATTTACATAGGTTCAAGTATAATAATTTAATAAATATAGTATTAATAACCCGCTGCAATGCAATCCACCATCGGCCGCCCAGCGCCAGAGATGTTCCAAATGGAGTGCGCATCACACAAACGTGCACACATACCCATATGCATACACATTCTCACAGATGTTGTATATCATGAAGTAGCCCAGCTCCCACACGACAGTCCAGCAACAAATGCACACCATTTAACGTACTGTCTACTACGTTCGTACTATTTCGGACTCGTTTATAACTTTAAAATTAGATTATTATCATATTATTGTGGTGCGAGCAATTTGCTCACCCATGTTGCTGAAGTAAATGAAGGTAATTAATAAGTTTACCAAAACCTTAAAATGTGAACAAAAAAATGTCGTTTGCGAAACAATGCCCATTTTTTCAAACGATATTTTCTTATATTGTCCGACCTAAATTTTCTAAATGTTTTTGCACTTGTTATTAAACAAAAGATATAATCCTGCAGAATTTAATAACAAGGGAGTGCTATTTCCCTAGTAGCATTTATTGTAAGCATTTAGGTGCGTTACAGGCCTCTTTATTAGTTGGGTGACGTAGATTTCCCTTTTTTCAAGATGGACCTACTATATATATATATATATATATATATAGGGCCTATGCAGAAATTTTAACGAAGGCTTACAAAAAATTAAACATTAACATTAACAATGTCATAATAATGGGACTTCAAACGCAACCATTACATGTCGTTTTGTTCAACTGTCTATTTGCACCATTAGCATTGTACTAAGATCATCAGAACTAATAATAAAAGCCGGACAAGTGTGAGACGGGCCCAAGCTATTACTATTTAACACTACTGGTACAGCGCCATCTAGTTAATTATTTAGAGGAACAGTAACACATTGGTTTTTTGAAACGATATTCAAAGTTAAGCAACGTCGGGCTTAGTCAGTACTTGGATGGGTGACCGCTTAGCGGCACACATTTTGTTTTTGTCTTTTTTCGTAAATTATGTAAATTTGCATGCGAGTTATTAACATCTGTTAAGTCGGACGATTTACGTAATTTACGAACACAAACAAAAACAAAAAGTGTGCTGCTAAGCGGTCACCCATTCAATCACTGACCAAACCCAATGTTGCTTAATTTTGAATATCGTTCAGAGTCGATATTTTAGAGTTCACGCTATTTTTCACTGTAACTTTGAAGTTTGTATGTGTTACTGTTTTTACGATAGAGCAAAAACAACGGAAATGTGTTTCTTGTATGGACTCCCTATATTACCCTTAAATTAACCTTTTTAACTTTTTATTACTTGCTACATAATTCTCCATTGTAACACATATTCTGTGAAAAATTCAGGCTTCTACCTATTTCGGTCTAAAAGTTAGAGCCTTTTAATGGTCGGACAGACAGACAGACAGATAGCATAGGCTAAGTGATAGGGCTCCGTTGGTACCTTTCGGGTACGGAACCCTAAAAATGAAATTCTAGTAAGAACACGCTAAAGGCGAGTAACCTTAAGTAGGTTCGATTATGGTTAAATGCTTTCGCAGAAAAAGAAGCATTACATAGATCAAGCCAATTTACAAATCTTAGTTTAAATATTTTATATTCTACAACAAAACGATGATAATGTAATTAAACTTTTACGTTTAGTCTATGAATAAGTTTGGTTAATTAACTATGAAGATAACATTGACTCACAGTGTTTGTACAGGGCACAAAGTTGTTTACCCTTAAATTTATTTACTGTGGGCACCGAAGAAATGTACACAGGGAAGCCAAAATCCTTGGAAACAGTTACGTCAACATGAAATCTCATAAATTTAATGTTTACTGGACCTACTTAAAATGTAAATATTAAGCCCACGCGTTCAACCTACAAGAAAAGTGATACAACATGCTTAAAAGTGATACAACATGCTTAAAAGTGATACAACATGCTTAAAAGTGTGTTTCGTAACTCCTATTTATTGAAATGAGTATGAAAAATAAAAGGGAAATACATAAAAAAAACCTGATATTTATATAAAATGAAATAGAGATAATAATAGTCTATTGGTATTCCAATACCACCGAATAGCGTAACGGTGGTGCATGGACTGCCGTGTACAACGTCCTGGGTTAAGTTTCCATCAGTAATGGGCAACAAATTAAATTAGTAGGGTGAGCATTTGCTTACAGCTAACACGCTTACCTAGTTGGTACCATATGACTCAACTGCTGAATCAAGGGGCGTGGGTTCGATTCCCGCACAAGATTTGTTGTTTGCTTTTGTAGTTAGTATATCTTGAGACTGGGTGTTTTCTATGTATAATATGTATGTATCCGTTGTTCGGTATCCATAGCACAAGCTTTGTTTAGTTTGGGGCCAGACGACGCTGTGTGTAATGTCCAAAAATATTTATTGTTATTAATATTATTAATATGACGTTTCATACTCATTTTGTTGCTAACGACATTTTCAGAGTTGCTTAGTCGTACATAATAAGTATGTAAACTGATTTAAAAAAAATCGAAACATACAGTCACAAAATAATTCATTAAATTCGGCTGGGATTTGGAGGAGAAAAGTTGGGAATAAAAAACATCGATTTTGATGACTGTGACTAGGTTTAATTGGCTCAAGGCGCAGTTGTCCCTATCGCACATCTGTGTCTTGGCTCAGGGCTTAGCGTGACAGCACATGTATTTCCAAATACCTCTGTTTTTATTTGCTTGGGTCTGATTTTTCCTCTGCATATGATGAACAAAACAAACAAACTTACTTTTCCTATTTTACCCTTTTATATTCCAAAAATACTGAAAAACGTCATCTCTTATTTGTAACTTTCTACATCCATACATTTGATGTGTCTATTCTGCTTAATAATCCCAAAAATACGTCTAAAGCGAGTTTTTAACCGTGGCACTATCGGTAGCACTACTAGTATAGTTATAAAAGACTATATCTCGTAAATATTGATCTAAGACTGGCAGCTTCCTTTTAGAAATGATAGATCTCGTCAAGATCTTAATTTTAGATGACCGCTTAATAAAATTTGTCATAAAATTATCACCATGACTATAATCGATTACGAAGAATATTGTAACTATGGATACTTTAAAGGTTTCTCTAATATCCATATTTAATGAGATACAGCCCTTCCTAATTTAACATCTGCCATCCGAAACAAATATCTTGATGAGATCTATCACATCTGTAAAAAAATAAATTGGTCTATCAATATTTTACGACATATAAACTTTTCTTGTTTGACAGCTGTCTGACAAATATCTTGATAAGTTATGGCAAAAAATTATAATCAACTTTCTTTGTTAAAATTCAAACAAAAGAACGAATTTCATTTTATTGTGTATTAAAAAAAGACTAAGTTAGGAGTGTAGTGTTAAATGATAAAAACAAAAATTTACGCTTTGGGTTTATATATTTTTTTTTTCTGTTTATTGATCAGTATTTACAAAAGAACAATTATCTTATAAGTAAAGTCGCTCTTTTAAACCACAGAGGTTTTTGTGCGAGCGAGAGTTCGCATGGTGTTTAAAAAATAATATAATAAAATAAATGTTACAAAGCTGATAAGTTAATCCACTTGATAAGATGCTAAAATGCTAAAACTATGTTAATTTAATATATAACAATAACTATTCTGTCCTTTACATTCTCTAATCTAAGTTCTCTAAACAGTAGTTTTTAAGTAAACTTTTAAAACTTTAAATAATAAAATCGTAACAAAGTCAAATACGATCAATGTAGATTTTAAAAAAGTAACTAACGTGATCGTTGCCGAAAATATAGTTTTTAAAATTTTTGTCCGTGTTTTGTATTTACGCTGCACGCAAAAACAGTAGAGGCGGTAGACAAAACTAATAAAGACATTCGCAGTAACCACCACATGATGTCAACTCAAACAAAATCAAATAGTAGTAGTCGTGGTACAAAATTATTTAATCGTTAGAACGATGATTGATGATTATGTTAATGATAGAGCCACAGCCATTAGAATATTTTTATTTAATAATACCTTACTCAATTTTCGAACTTTTCCAACCACTATTTAAATTCACCACAAAGATCAAGTCGCGGGCAGAGCTAGCATATAATAAGACAGAAAAGATTTAAATACATCAGCAACGAAACGTTTGTTTTGCTAGTTTTAAAAGTTAAGAAATAAAAAAATAAGTACCCGCATAATATTAAAATATCGGTTTAAATTATTCCATTTTTTTTATTTAGAAAATACTTTGACACTTTAACAAAGAAAGTAATCCGAACCAGGAAATCTAAGCTAAAAAGTATGGACATTATTATGCAGATCAAACACGACGTTACAAAGCTAATGAACAAAGAAAGAGGCAGTATTTGACAGCAGCTGTGATTCGAGACAAGGACGACTTGACATGCAACAAAGCATGCGTGAGTAGTGCAGCTACTTCTGAACCAACTGATGCATTTATTGAAATAATTTATTAAAATTAATCGCGAAGGCGCCACTTTCTCAAGCACTCAAACAGCTTAACGCGATTCCCCAAATTGACGACGAGCTCTCTTCTGTGAACTTGGACGCCACGTCAGCTGGCACTTATTTAAAATCTTTCGAACGTCTTATTGCCATTCAACTTTGACGATGTTATAACTGATCCAGATATAATATTCAATATCTATAATATTACATGATTTGACTCACTGACACATTGATGATTATAATTATTTGTAACATTTTTTTTAATATTTTCACATATTTTTATTTAAAATTGTATATGATTAATACACGATATAAATTGTAAAACTATGACTGCTTGCGTTAGGCTCAACCTGATACTTAAAAACCACCTACCAACCAACCACACCTAGTGCTATAATAGTCCTTGATGAGGTGCTAGCTCAACTAAACTGCCTAGGTTTAGAAAGGACACTTTAGAACACTTAAGCAATGACTTATAAACCCATTTATTATTCAACGGCTTCATTGTACTGTAAGTGCCAGATCTTAATAGTCACACACTTACACATTTACACACACACGCAGACACACCATACACACACACATATAAACGCAGACACGCACACCTCAAAACCCAGCGCAAAACCGCAATATATGGGTAAAGTGTAATGACACGAAAATTCTTAATATATATGCAATAAAAGCGAAATATTTCATTTCAATGTGTTCAATACGCATTTTTATTTTTTATCTATTTTATTAAACGATATCTGGTTTGTACAGTGCTAAAATGATGTTTTTTATCATTTATAGTATTCAGTACAGTTGTCTGTTTATGACGTACCTTTAGGCTCGGATTTGGATGGTTTTTGTTTAAATATTTATGTTTTGCAAATTTTTGCCGAAATATAGGCACGCGATTGTTTATTGATTTTTGAAGTGAAACATCTATTAATTCATCTTCACTGACTATTTGCTCACCACTTGATAAAAATACATTATTTTCTAGCTCTAGTGATCTCTCTTTCTTCACTTTATCTCTGAATATTTCATCTCTATATTTATGGTGTGCTCTAAAGCTTCTTTGATTTACCACACGACCAACACCATCTACTTTTTCTTCTAAGTCATCTTCGGGATGGTAAGGGTTTTTATAGCTTGTAATTTGTTTACCAGTTCTTTGTACGACTTCAGTTTTCATTTTTGTATGTATTGAATTTTTCATAACATCACTGATTAGTTCTGCGACTTCTTTAGAGTTTATCTGTACATTAATATTTTTTCCATTTATTATAGCAACAGAAACGGCAACTGTAATAAAATTTAGAAAATAAATAGTATATAATACTAGGTAGATAATTATTATAACATCAGTATTTAATTACTTACGTAAGGAAATAAACCATTTCATATTTATTGCAAATGAATTCAATAGTATTGTAGGAAATAAGGTTATTTTACGATATCTATTAAAATTCTGAATTTGCTCAAGTTCTATGTAATAATAATTACGCATAAAACTGAATTGACACTTAAACCGATAAGGTTGTAGTACTAAGCAATAATCATAAAATTAATGATATGTAATAAATAATACATATTTTATCACACAGTTTTAATTATGTTGATACAAATCTCATTACCTGTCACTTTTTATTTTCAGTTCGCTACTTCATGTTATGACTATTTTTTTTAAGTTAGTCTACGTTGAAAATAATGTAGCTAACCTTTTTTTACCCGACTACGGCAAAGAAAAAAATATAGGGTTATGATTTTAGCAGTCTATGTATGTTTGTATTTACGTGTGTTCCACTATAGCGCCTAGTCTACTTAACTGATTTTGATGAATGAGGTATCAATTCGTAATAATTGTTCGGGTAAGATAGGTTATATAATTTTTTTCTAAATTTTATATGGTGAACTGCACTCGTAAATCTACCTCCAAAAAATTAAATTGAGATAATCATGACATGTTTTGTATCAAAAGAAAGGTCTGGATAAGCACGTGGAAAATATGTGTATATATCATATTGTTTAGGTATATAAATATGTATTAATTATTAACAAAGACTACGCTACGTGCGGCGTAGCTCTACAGTACAAATAATAGCTCCTAGCAGCGCCCTGCGGCGCTCTACTCATAAATAATCTTTTTATAAAAAAATATTAAAATTATACCAATTAACGGCTAATCAAATTTACGATTAATTAAAGTTACGATTTGTAATGCCGTTCCCAAGAAGAATAAAACGTAATATTTGTACTTTGATTTCATTGTCGCTCGATAGATGGCGTTGTAGTTTTCTAAATCACGATAATAATAGTTTGTTTTAGTGTGTGGTAGAAATGCGATTAAAAGTTAAAAAAATAGGGCTCGTATTTTTCCATACCACGACCGATCACGACGCGGTCGATAAACTACAACTGGACTAGTCTCGACGACCTCCCCTCACCCGACGCCGACGTCCCCGGGTTCGTCAGCGAACGCACGGACCCACCTCATACACAAGGTATCACGGAGTGCCGGGGCGCTTCTTGCCCTCACCCACTCGCAATCGCAACCGCGTAGAGGAGAACTCCCCTCCTGGCGCTGACTCACCTTCGGGTTCGAGGCTCACGCCGGTCGAAGGGACGACCCCAGAAGCGACAATCCCAGCCCTTAAGCGTTGGGCGCTCCTCCAGAGTCTCGATCTAAAAGCCCGGTGGAGAGTAATCGCTAAAACATTTATGTGTTAATAGTTAGCTGTACCTATATAATTTTAGTTCTTTATCTTTCTTTCTTTTTTGTTATGGTAGTTAAGAATACTTTAGAGATAGTAATTATACAAAGAAATAGATTTTTTTATTATATTTTATTTTTCTCTGTATAATGTTCTGTGGTATAGGATATGTTTATTTAGCCAATTCAGCGAGCATGTATGTTTTTTGGAGATCTGACGGCGAATAAAGGGCTCCACTGAAAATCAGTGTTGTGGCTTTGGCCGCAGCTTATGCTGAGTGGATACCCTATTTGGCATTATGCAACACAAAAAACTTGTAGTTGCTAACCTTTTTTTTGTATTTTTGAATGTTTTGTTGTACCTATAATGTGTTGCTTATTTGCTAAATAAAAAGTATTTTCTTTCTTTTCTTTCTTTCATCAGCCAACTGCAGTTGTCAGTTAGATTGTTAAAAAAAATTACATATTACATTAAACGATATTGGTATAACGATTTAACTTACGACAACTTTAGTGTTGGTCGTTATTTATATTTTGTTATAGGGATGGGTCATACTCGCAAAAGTCTGAGCCAAAGCTTACAAGTTCAGGTCACTACAAAAACCAGGTCTGAAAACCAGTGTTCAAGAGACTTGAAAGTATCTAAGTCAGTATTACTCAGAACTGAGGGAAATTAATTCCATTTAATTAAGTTACAGCCTTTTCATCCTTAGTATTTGGCTCAAGCAGTTATTAAGTGAATTAGTAAACAGGTCGTTTCTTAATTTAATTTTTTAATGTAGTTCCACACGTAATGAAGTCACGGTTTATTTTCATCAGCTACACAGAAAATAGTAGATATTTTAATTAATCCAGTCATGTGTATATGTCAGCACCTAAAGGTGTAGGCATTATTTTACATTACATTATAGATGTCTGACCTATAATATTCAAATAAGCTGGCATAGTTGAGAGATTTCAATTCATTTTACATACATTTTACATATCATAGATTTTTGTCTTATTTACATGGTATTTTTTGTCTAAGGTACAGTGAGTACATCACATTTTTTTTTTAATTTCGTATCTTTTCATCAAGAAAATTTAGAGAATTACTTCATTCATTGTACGAGTTCAGTACCCGCATAATTCCCATATCCCACAGGACATGTTTTTACTTTGCATGCCGTGACGTTTATCAAGCGTTAAAGCGAAAAAGTATAAAATAAAAAATAAAGTTTAAAAAACTGTTACCCGACTACGGAAATAAAAAAGTGGTCTAAAAGGTACGAAATATAAAAATAATTTCAACAGAAATCAAGAATCGTATAGGACAAAAATGGTCAAGGTAGAGCCGTAGTCGCATGCCTGTATACCAAGTGGGTGCCAGAACCACCTACAACTGGACAGTCCTCCGGTAATAAGTGGCATATTGTCTTATGCATTTGTTTAGTTTGGTTTTTAATTTTATTTGCTTACGTATTGCCACGTATTGGCACAGTTGATCAGGTAATTGACTATTATAATGTTATAACATACTTCGTTAATATAATCAAGGTGTTGCCGTAAGAATCCCACGCCCGTTACCTAATTAAGGCGGGCGGAGCCGCTGGAAAAAGCTAGTAGGACATATATAAGTCCTTACCGTAGTACCTTAGTTCAGATGCACTGCTATCAGTAGCAGTATTGTGACGAAAGACTCACCACTTGTTACGCAAGAGTACGGTGGTTGCTGAAAAGTGGCTGTTTCCCACATTATGATGTGGGTGGGTTAACCCCTTCTAACCATGACGTTGGTACATACAATACAAAAACCAAATGCCACTAAACTAAGCATATTTGACTTTTTTGTATCAACAAAATCTATAAAAAATGATTTTACCAGTTAAATAGAAATCAGTCCATTCATCAGCGTCATTTAATTTTAGGACAACATGGAGTAGCGTATACACAGGAGTTAATTCTGTAACGTAAACGTTAAAAAAGTGAATATAACAGCAAATATTCGCTATTATTGTATCAAGTAACGTAATTTCATATTTTAATTTGCGATCTTCGTAAAATATTTTGGTTTTTTTCAAATCAAATATTAAATTATTACTATTTTTTGTCCACAATTCTTGCCTTCATTCGTTTTCCAAAATCTCTAAGTTAAATCTAATTGTATTTCAATAATTACTACCTTTTTAAATCATAAATTAAAGTAAAAGGAAATTCGTAAATATTTTGATGTTAATTAGCTGACATGGCAGATTTGACTCCCATCTCCCATCGTATCGCTCGCACGCGATATGTGTTTTTGCTTAGTGATTTCAAATAGCCTTTCTCAAGAATTGAGCTATCGAATGCAAAAAGTATTTTTCAAATCCAGATAGTAATTCCAGAGATTAGCGGGTTTAAACAAAAAAAACAAACAAACCATTTAGCTTTATTATATTAGCATAGATGAACCTGAAAGTGGAAAGGAATTCGTTTAGTTGTTTGGTTAGGTACACTTGCGTATAATGTTTAGTGACCCAAGACTTTTCAGTTTTGTTTTTTTTTATACCACTAAGGTGGCAAACAAGCAAACGGTCTGCCTGATGGTAAGCAGTCACCGTGGCCTATGGACGCTTGTAACACCAGGGGTATCACTCGCGCGTTGCCGACCCTTCAAAAATCCTTAGAGAACACCTTGGCAGGGAGTACATTCCACAACCGAAGCAATCGCAGGAGGAATTTCCTCTGAAACCGCACTGTACGCGACGGTTTCGGTTCTAGAGTGTGAGAATGAATTCCCTGCCAATGGCGAGCGGTGCGATGGTAGAAAATAGCCGTGGACATCATTTCGAACAATTTCTCAGAACACATCCCATTGTACAAGCGGTAGAACACACACAGACAGGCAAAGTCTTTCCTAAGACTTAGGGGTTCATATATACGGAATCGTCAGAGATGGCCTCAGTACTCCATATGGGGCCGAACTTGCGACTTATAAAGCAGCAACCTCTGCGCCGACGTGAAGTACTGCCTCGCTCTGTTGAGTACACCTAGTTTTTAGGATGCCAGCTTCACCTTGTCTTGCAAATGAACTCGGAACTGAACATACTGGAGATGTCAACACCAAGGATCCCAATGCTCTTGGAGTTGGAGAGGAGAGTGTTCTGGAATTGTGGGACTACAGTTAATGGGGTTTTCTTAGCGGTGAACGCGCAGACTTGTGTCTTTGTAGGGTTGAATCGGACCAAGTTCACCCGTCCCCAATCAGAGACCTTGGACAGTGTGGTCTCGATTTGGAACACAAGATCTCCGTGGTTTTCCTCCACAACGGAACGAGGGATGTTTGCACGACCCGTGTAATAAGCGTCTCCAGTACTGTCATCTGCATAGCAATGCATGTTGTTGATGCCCAAAATGTCATTGATATGCAGTAGAAAGAGACAGCATAGAGCCTTGCGGGACACTAGTATTAATGTCCACGCTATCAGAGCAACTACCGTCAGCTACGGTTCGTATGCGTCTGCCGGACAAAAAGCTAGCCACCCATTTGCACAAACCCTCGGGCACTCCGTAAGATGACAACTGCGATAGAAGACCTCGGTACCAGACCCAAGCGAATGCCTACGCTATGTCCAGGCTACATGCCAATGCCTCCCCCTGACTCTCAAGGACTAGTGCCCATCGGAGTGTGAGATACATTAGAAGGTCACCAGTCGAGCGACCATGGCGAAAGCCATATTAACGGTCACTGGCCAGGTCGCGTTCTTCTAGGTATCTTAGAAGCTGTATGTTGATCATACGCTTCATCACCTTGAATAGGAGAGAGGTAATAGCGATAGGCCTGTAATTCGATGGATCTGATCTATCGCCCTTTTTGGGCATCGGGTGCACATTCGCAGTCTTCCATGAAGACGGAAATTGCCTAGTGTGGTAGGAAAGCGCGAAAAGGCGCTTAAGCACTACTGCTGGTATACCGTCTGGCCTTCTCGACTTATGAACGTCTAGAGAAAGCAACGCCCGCCGGACCTCCCGCTGTGTTATGAAGATTTCCGGCATGGTCTTACCGCACCACGGTATAGTACCGTAGGTGGTATAGCGCCTTCATCGTTCATATTCGAGTTTGAGGCAGAGAGTTGGATTTCCTAACCAGTAGAAATCAATTTCTTAGTTTCTAGGTTATATATTTAGGCTTTATACTCAACTGGTTTTCGTTTGTTTTTTTATATATATATATAACAATAAACAAGCTTATTGTCCGCTTGATGGTAAGCGGTCACCATAGCCATTTAGGTTCTAAGGTTGGAAGATGAATTCCTTGCCGATGACGAGCGGTGCGATCGCGATAGTAAAAAATAGTCGTGGGCATCATTTAGAACCATTCTTTAGAACACATCCCATTATTCAACTTGTGTGCGATTTGCACGCTTTGCTGTAATTCCTTATTTATTATCACCTACATAGCAACCACAAAACGTTTACTGGTGTGCATATCCCTCCTCTATAGAAGAGACCAGAGTGGTTTCTAGAATAAAAACCACGAGCTGAAAAAAGGAAAGTGGGATGGCGTCGTACTAGGTGGACAGGCGAACCAGTGAGCGCCACGACAAACACGCCACACACACACACCTATTATAATAACTTCCCTCAATAGAAGTTATAAAATTATAAAAACTATTATGTGTACGGGTAAACGCTACCTTTATATCTCGAGGAAGATCTCTTATTATGTTTCCAGGCACAGTAACACATCAAATTCTTTTATGACCTATTCCTAGACAGTTATTAAAGACCTCGTTCAACGATGTGACGTGACTCTGTAATTGAAAACTGTCGTAATTTCATCATAAAGGTACTTGCGTATCCTACAGAGGATGTTTTTTTATAGCCGTGAATTATATCTAAGCCTCCCTCTTAAAATTCTCTGCTAATTAAGGAATACCTAAATAAAATCCACGGTGATTACGCAGAAAATTGTACACAAACATACAGACAGGAAAAATCTATGCTTTACATTTATAGTTATTGTTACATAGTTAAGACCAGAAAAGACCACAGGCTAAAACTACACTCAATATCCTTACCAGCCTCATATGTCCCTACTGTTGGGACACGGTCTACCCTCACCCAGGGCAATTTGGGCCATAGTCCATCTCGCGGGCCCAGTGCGGATTGTGGACTTCATATGTCTTTTTTTGACGTAGCCTACGTACGCTTCCTCATGATATTTTCCGTCGCCGAAAATCGAGTTTAGTAAATAAATCAATCTGTTAGAAATTAAGAAAAATATTTATTGGTGCATGCCGGGCTTGAACCTCCGCCAAAGGTGAAATTGAAACCCCTGGGCCACTACCAACTTTGACAGAAAAGTCAGAAAGAAACTTAGACTTTGTTTTACAATTTGTAGTGATATATGTACTGTTCGGCATAGTATTTGTAATAAGGTAAAAACACAGTCTAAATACACTCAGTACAGCCCATCCTATCCACCTGGATACCTGAAAACCTTTCCCTGATCATGTCTTATTATACACATATTTAACCCACTTTAAGGGACCAATCCTTTGGTAGACAAATACAATCGCTACATACTAAATAAATTTGGCCTGTGTTTTGTAATACAAAAAAAAGGGAAAACGATTAATAAAAGTAAGGAATATGTTTCTTGTAAGGGTATTCACACTAATATTGTAAATGCGAAAGTATCTCTGTCTGCCTGTCTGTACCTCTTCACGCTTAAGCCGCAGTACAAATTAAGATGGTATTTGGCTTGGGGATAGTTTGAGTCTCGGGAACGGAAGTAGGCTACTTGAAAACGTCAAGTGTGACTTGGTTTTTTTTTCTATAAATTGCGGAGTTTCCGTTGACATCCTACACCGATAACTGAATTTAGGGCGGGCAAAACTGCGGGCAAATTTGGCATAGAGATAGTTTGAGTCCCAGGGTAGGACATAGGCTACTTGAAAATGTCAAGTGTGAGTCGGGTTTTTTCTATAATTGAAAAGTTGCCGTTGAAATCCCACACTGATAACCGAATTTAGGGCGGGTGGAACCGCAGGCAAACGCTAGTGCTAAATAAAAAATTATTTATTACATGCAGATAGATTAAACCGCATACTTTTCAACACATGGGATGTATGTAAATTTAACAACGAACGAGGCTTTCTTAGATTTACCAACTCATTTTTGTTTTCTTATTACCTCAAATATAATATTAATGAAAAGTTATGATTTTAAATGCCTGATAGATTTAACGTCGAAATTAGTAAAACTGTAAATTAGTAAAAGGTAAAGGGAATTAAGTATGTAAAGGGAAACCGTTAATTTTGTTTGTTTGTTTTCAATGTAATTGTTTCCTCTTTGCTACTAATTTTAATTATTTTATTTTCTAGAAACAGATAAATACGGCTGGTGAGTTTGGGATCGTCGACGATTATCACAGTCCGTCGTCAAACCGAGTCAAAAGGGATAAGCTGGTATCCGGTTGCACCCGCCCAGAGCTGGCAGCAGTACACCATATATAAAGCAGCAACCTTTGCCCCGACGTGAAGTACTGCTTTGCTCTGTTGAGTACACCAAGGTTTTTGGACACCAGGTACACCTTGTCCTGCAAATTTGTGTAATTTGGTTCCATACATCCCATGTTTGTCAATCTATTATTATTGGTTTAGTAAATTTTATAATAACCTAGTAGGTAGATAGCTCATTAAGAGGCCGTTACTTCAAATACGAAAATGTAAATGGTGAAGGTAAACATCCTTAGGAGTATGAATCTCAATTACAAACTTTTTTAACTTTTCATTAACGTAAGCCTTTTGTAAATCTCTTTTGAACTTCTAACAAGCTTCTACTCTTCAAATTAATTACGGCTTAGCTCATTTTCCTTAAAGTACGCTGTTAAAAATTACAAGCCCTTTGTTTTACATGGCGAAACGTCATTAAAAAAAGGTCAAGTGTGAATTTGAATTTTGGTCTTTATTGTAAAAGAAAATTTCCATAACACGAAAATTTCTTTCGTTAATACTGCCTTTGCGGACAGACCCTTCGATTATCAGTGGCCCAAGGTTTGCCCTTGACGAGGAGTTTCTTCATAAGCGTTTGATGTAGAGCGAGTAATAAGGAAACGCGAATTGCACACAACAAACCGATTTTATTTTACTTAGGCGGAGCGGTGGGCAAACGCTAGTATTTGCTATAATCCCTATTATGGAAAATACGAGAAAGAATAAAATAGTACATTTAATAATATAATACAAGTGAGCTAGGTAGCCCATAACAGACGAGGTTGTGGATTACAGCCCAAGCCGTAGGCGAGGACGTAATTCAGCCGATTGTGTATTGAGCAGAGCTCACGGGTGCTATACTACTGTTTCAATACACTTAAAGGAGAATAAATACTTGTATGTGAGTTAAAATGTTATTAAACGTTGATATTTAATGGAATCTAGTAGTTTTGATATGTTTTTAACAAACACGCTTTTTTTATTTTTTAAATTTAATTAAAAATAGCTAAAAATTTAAATTAGTAATGTCTTTTAACTAATATAATCTTATTTCAAGTTTCGTTGGATTTATTAGTAGCTGGCCCAGCAGACGTTGTTCTTCCCAGTTGATGCCCTGCAGCGCCCTCTAGTGGCAAGTTATTAGTCAAAAACCTTCTCCATGACAAATACGAGGATTTGCCAACTTACTCAATGTTTTCAGCTCAATGTTTGGCAGTCTTGCAAAAAAATCACATAAGATGGAAAATTTGTTTTCCTCAAAATAACCATTTTTGATAGTACAAAATACATATGTGAGAGAGACCACATAGATTTTATTTTACCATAATCAATATAAATATTATAAATGCGAAAGTAACTCTGCCTGTCTGTCCTCCTCCTCACGCGTGTGAGGTCCCATACCCCGATCCCTAGCCTAGCTTACTAAAAGACTTGTTGTACAATGTATTACTGTGATTTAATATAGGTACAGGAAAACATTACCGAATTTAGCCTAGAAATTTTACAAAACTGTGGATTTCTAGCGCGTTAGTCAGTATCACCTTTATGTATCTTGCTCTGTCGTTGTGTCGCGTGTCGTACGCCTTAGTCCCTCCATTCGCTTGTCCATGCATTAAAGACCTGGAATTGATGAGATAAAGTGTATATATATGGAACATAAAAGACGTTGTCTGCTGCAAAAGAAGGGTTTGTGATTCCCTTTTGGGAAAATTAATAGTCCTTTCCTTGTCTCCAAAGTCGTAATTTCTGTTCCACGAAGTTTAGGCTTCAGTGATCAGAAATTAAGACTTGACCAATGGCTGACCTAAGATGGTAAAGATCAACCGCCCTCAATCCAGGAAGGCTTTCCCGGAAGTCCTTCCCTTTTTTACACAAGGAACTATCACAATCAAACTACGTTACAGTTTGAAAGTGCGACACTTAGAGACAAACAAATGTTCTTGCAAAATTACAATAAGTGTCGAGTAAAACTAAGTTAGGATGGACTCCCCGAGCCTAGAGAAAAATAAATATGTTGCTGAAACAAATGGGGTTAATACACTTAATATCTATTATTCTAAGTAATATCTCCTTTTATTACACAAATAAGTCCAAGATTTAATGAATTTAAATATATCGTTGCGCAAGATACAAAATCTACGTTATTATTTGAAACTCGATTAGAAACAATTAAGGAATGAGTACATTTTAAACTAGTTTGCTAGAATAATTACAGTTTTGCTGAAAATTGATTATGCAGTTATACTTAGCTTTGAACAAAGGTCTCCGTACGTTAACACGTAACACTCTCACAGTTCACTCCCGTTGTTAAATTCCCCTTTCGCGTGTTACTTCTCTTCGCGTAAAATCTCGACTGCCACGATTCCCGCATTCCTTCTGCAATGCGTTGGCGCACCCCTGTGTCGGAGTAAAGCTGTGACTCTCAATAATACGTTAGTGTTATTCGGCCTTATCGCCTTAGCAATAAGTCCGTAAATCTCTTATTTTTATGACTGTGTGAAAACCATCCCTTACGCGAATCACCTATCTCGTACGCACTTGTACGTCTTTCTCGCTCTTGAATTATGGCGCGTTGATGCATGACGCCACAAGCCACAGCGATAGCATCTCAGAACCGACCATCTGTTAATTAATCATTTCTAAGAAAGTCCGGTCGTCCCAGAAGGTACAAATGCAACAAAAAATATTGTACCTGACCTGACCTACCCAGGCAAAATGTACAACTCTGAAAGATTTTAAAATATTGAAAGTTATAACTTAATTGTTACATTACCCAAATTTATTTATGTACACCCGTGTGGATCTGACAAACAATTCAGATGAAATTTGGCATGGAGATAGTTTGAGTCCTGGAATTTAAAGAATGATGTGTATAAAGTTATCTAATTAAAGATTTTTTTAGGTTCGTTACTCAGTATGAGCGCAGATAAATATTATTATAGTCTGGTAACAAAATTTTCTTCCCCAAATTTCATTGATTACTTTTATTGACAATAATGTCCGATCAACTGAATCATAGAATATTAAAATGCCATTTAAATTACTGTCTTTGTCAAATATTGCTCGGCTTGACTAAATTTGGCTTAAGTTTATCCATATTATAGCCAAAATCGATTTAGTTTTTGTGGTATAAAGGTGTTACAAAACATATTTACTCACATACACTCACTGTGTATGTACGCCCGTGGCGTCTCACACGCTAATTTCAGTTATCGGCGTGGAATTTATACAGCCAGACTCCGATCAGATTAAGAAAGTTTTCTATAGCAAGCTATAGCTGCAGCTACAGTTAGTCCAAGTAAATTCAGTTTAAGTTATTCCTGTGGGATTTTTTCCGGGATGAAAAGTAGCCTATGTTCTTTTTCATCTCCTCAGCAATCTTGGCAGCCAAAAATCAGCTCAATTAATTTGGTTGTATCAACTAAACAAACAACAGACTCATAAATATATGATACTTAAGAAGTAGGATCTTTGAAACTTTTATTCATATTAAATATGCATTAAACTATCAATTTTATCTATCTTATAATTCATGTGTTTAGTTTTTTAAGGATATATTAAAAGATCGAGGTATTGCTTTGTTTTCTTTTGTAAGACCAAGTAAAAATGCTCAAACCAATCTCTAGATAGCTTGTTTCCAGATAGGCTTACGTAAAAAATTACTCTATCTTATACCAATTTAATCAAAATATTCATGTATGTTATCTAAAATATCCTATACTGGGATAACGTATTGTAAAAGTTTTCTCAGAGGAATGCTATCTAAGTTTGTTACTTTTGTTGAACACAATATGTCGAAGCGCCTTTTTGATATATTGTGTATTCTATTATCTATTCTTTGTCTAGGCTTCTTGGCTACATCTGTTTAAATTTAATTCAGAATAGGTGGGCGACTTGCGATTTATCCTTCTGGGAGTCGTGCTTTCTGGTCGCTTGCCAAAGCTGCCGAAGGGAACTTTTACCAGTCGTCGTTACCACCACTGCGAAATACAAAGGGTGACTTGGCCCATAGTGCTAAAGAGAAAGCCGATCTTTCCTACCACACTAGGCAATTTCCGTCTTCATGGAAGACTGCGAATGTGCACCCGGTGCCCAAAAAGGGCGATAGATCAGATCCATCGAATTACAGGCCTATCGCTATTACCTCTCTCCTCTCCAAGGTGATGGAGCATGTGATCAACACACAGCTTCAAAGATACCTAGAAGAACACGACCTGGTCAGTGACCGTTAATATAGCTTTTGCCACGGTCGCTCGGAAGCCTGGACATAGCGAAGGCGTTCGATCGGGTCTGGCACCGGGGTCTTCTATCGAAGTTGCCATCTTACGGAGTGCCCGAGGGTTTGTGCAAATGGGTGGCTAGCTTTTTGTCCGGCAGACGCATACGAACCGTAGTTGACAGTAGTTGCCCTGATAGCATGGACATTAATGCTGGTGTCCCGCAAGGCTCTGTGCTGTCTCCTACGCTGTTTCTACTGCATATCAATGACATGTTGGACATCAACAACATGCATTGCTATGCAGATGACTCCAAGAGCATTGGGATCCTTGGTGTTGACACCTCCAGCGATGTTCAGTTCCAAGATCATTTGCAAGACAAGGTGAAGCTGGCGTCCAAAAAACTAGGTGTTCTTAACAGAGCGAGACAATACTTTACGTCGGAGCAGGGGTTGCTGCTTTACAAGTCGCAAGTTCGGCCCCATATGGAGTACTGCTGCCATCTCTGGGCGGGTGCACCCCTTTTGACCCGGTTCAACGACAGGCTGTGAGAATTGTCAACGATCCCAAACTCACTTGCCGTATCGAACCCTAAAGTCTGAGGAGAGACTTTGTCTCCCTGTGTATTTTCTACCGCTTGTACAATAGGATGTGTTCTGAGGAATTGTTCGAAATGATGCCCACGGCTACTTTCTACCGTCGCACCGCTCGCCATCGGCAGGAAATTCATTTTCACACTCAAGAACCAAAATGGTCGCGAACAGTGCGGTTTCAGAGAAATTTTCTCTCAAGAACGCTTGAGCTGTGGAATAAGCTCTTTGCCAAGGTTTTCTCTAAGGACCACAGTATGAGGCTCTTCAAGAAAAAAGTTATTGGATTTTTGAAAGGTCGGCAACGCGTGAGTGATACCCTGGTGGTACAAGTTGGCCACAGTGACTGCATACCATCAGGCGGACCGTGTGCTTGTTTGCCACTCTAGTGGTATTAAAAAAGAAAAGCTATGCAGAGATTAAGTTAATATGGTTAAATTGTCTACACATATAACCTTTAGTTAGTAGTACTTAGTAGTAACGCAAGAAGAATCATCTTGACCCGGGTTAAGTGGGTAAGGTCTGCGAATAAGTATGGCTCCAACGAGCCCAAATGGCAATTAATCTACGATCATCCTATCCCAAACAAATGACAAACATTATCACTTTATTAGGTGAAGCGCTTTTAGTGACTTTAATAATTTTACTATTCTCGGGAATCCCTCAATTGTGATAAAAAGTATTCCCCATATGATTGCCCGTCCGAAAATAAGGAACTGCGTTGCTCTGTTGAACCGTGAAAATAACGAATGAAATAACAAGAAAATAATCAGTCCACTAAGAGGTAATTGTAATTTCCCGTTATTTGCTATGAACACTGGTCCACGCCGCCTTGCCTTAAATTTAAGCCAGTATCAGAATCTGTCCAACAGGGATGATCTAATGCGACACTTATACACCAATTATTTTAATGTTTCATTTTATTTTCATTAAATTGAATTGTCAGCATGGATATAACAAATAATATAATTCCTTTGTAAAAATAACGTGGCACAAACGGAACGAAAATTCAACGTATACAGAACAAAACCACGAACAAAAGTACGAGCCAATTCTGGTTTTAGGGCTTTCGTTCCGGACATTTTATCTGAACACCAAGCCACATGGTCGCCCAGCTACTGTAGTCGGTTAAAACAGAGTAAAGGCGGCTGTGAAAGCTGGTTGCTTATAATTTATGGTTGAGTTAGCAACAGTGCCGATTACTGCCGATTTTAGTATCAAAACAATAATTAATCTATTTAAAACTAAATTACGCATCAAGGAAGCAGTATGTGACGAGACGGTGTAAATGATCTCCAGCACATAGCTCACGGGTGAGCCTAGAGGAATTGACTTAAGGTCATCCCTGCGGTCTAGGTACTAGCGCCACCTTTGGACATTTTTTATTTACTGATCGTAGAAAGCGTATTTCAAAAATTGGACCGAATGGAAAATAAAAGTAGTTATAAGCTATTTCAAAGGTTGTAGATAGCGTATCTGCTAAAGAAGGCCACTTTAAGCAAATATGCTGTCTACCTTCAACTCAGAGATATATATTGGGAACAATACAAAACGTTCTAAAACTAAATATAAATATTTCATTCATTAACATTTCTGGAATACGCTTTCTACGAAAAGTAAATAAAAAATATAAAGTGGCGGCGTTAGTGGACCGCAGGGATGACCTTAACAAGGTTTTGAAGTAGAAATTAATCTGGTGAAACATTTATTTAGGCTTACTGTATGCGACCCTAAGCCTCTTAAGGAAAACGAATTTCACCTACTAAATGTAAGTACAGTACAACAAACTTTCTGATCCGGTGGTCAAAAATCAAAACTACAGTCGCCATATTAAAATGGTGCAAACTTACACGACACTAGCGACGATACACCGCGTCAGAAAAAATTGTTGCACTGAAATTTATAGTTGAAAGTGTATGTTTTGTTTTATAACTAACCATTAGATAAATTTTACATATAAATCCATTGAGAATATAAATCAAAAGCCAGACAGGCGTTGCTGAAGCGTTTTCTTGTTACCTATTTTAATGTTAGCTTTAGTAAATTTATCTTTTTGCCGATTTCAAAATCGCGAACCATATCGCTGTATATGTGATATTACCCTTAGGATTGCGGGACGATTTTGCGAATTCCTCCGATTTTTTTTTGACTTGTAAAATTTTCAATTTTGTAAAACAAATTAAGACCTTTATCAATTAATCCTACTGTTATATGGTTAGTCTTGCGTACGTACGACTGATTCCCTTGTTGCTAAGTAAAAAATCAAACTGAATGATGAAGATAAAAGTATAGAGAGTTCAGTCAGACGACATTTTGTCACCGAATTCTTTACGAATTTTATCACAACAATCTATTTTCTTTAAAAAGTTAGCTAGAAGTTGTCTTGTATCTACTCTACAACAAAATCCGAACTTTCCCATTTTTGACTCATTAGCGTTTATGTCACTTGTAGTTTTACCTTAAAATCTCACATTATAAGACGTAGTAACTTTGTTGTCGAAGTATATCTGTATATATAAAAATTACGTGTCACGTTGTTTGTCCGCAAAGGACTCCTAAACTACAGAACCGATTTTGATAAAACTTCTTAACTATCTGTTATTTGATCCAACTTAAAAGATAGGATAGCTTACATCTCAATTTATAGTCGCAATATTATTTTATTTAAAATTATTTGTCTATTATCTGTTAGCTCCAAACGATTCTTCAATAGATGGCTATGTTAAAAATACAAACGTTTTATACAAGCTTCAATTTAATAGTATAACCGCCACGTGTCACAATTATCTGTTAGCTCCAAACGATTCTAACAGATGGCGATCGCTGTTAACTGCATTAATAGATAGATGGGGCTATGTTAAAAATATATATTTAAACGACTGCACCGAATTGGAAAATTTATGTTGTGTTTATTATTGTTAGGACAAGGTTTATATGATATAAAAAAGGGTCAAGTGGGAGTTGGACCCGCGCACTACTGGTAAACCTATTGAAATGAAATTTTGGTAAATGGTTTTAGAGAAATAAAAATTGGTCAAGCATACGCTGGGGTTTCTGAATTAGTACAACCATTTCAAAATAGGTGGCGCGCCAGTTGTTTTAAAGAAGAGAAACAACGTTCTCCAGGTCAGCTATCTGTTATTTGATCCAACTTAAAAGATACGATAATTTTTATCTCGATCTGTCAAGTGCGAGCCGGACTCGGGCACTTTATGTAAAACCATAGACATAGTATTTTTTCACTACGTTCTATATCTATGGGTAAAACCAACGTTCGCCGGGTTACAGAGGGACGGCAGCGAAACAACGTTCGCCGGGACCGCTAGTGTATGTATAAAGTCTAGTTTCTTTATTTAATTAATTTTAAAACATGAAAAAAACCAGCCAAAACGTGTCGCACTACGTGTAAGCGACATAAAACTTGATGTGCTAAGTTCAATCTTATGTGAGCAGGCTTAAATTGATTTCTGCTTGTTTTACCTATACTTGTCCGGCTCAACTGTCGTCTATCGTCCCCTTAAGGTGACTGTCTGACTCCGACTCTCTGGATGCCCGAATTCCCAACTGTCCGTCTATCTGCTCTAATTCTTTAACTAGATTTGTTAAATTAAATAGCTTTAAGCAACTTTTCTAGTAGATAATATTCTTTTTAACAAAAATATCTTGAATGTGTGGCAATTTGTGAAAACGCCATTGCATTGTATGCTTGAACGAATAATGTATTTAATTATATATTATGTAAAAATAAACAAATAAAGTAAAAGTAAAAGCTTCAATGTCTGAAACAACACAGATGTGATTTATATTTTTATGTATAGCAGGGCGGAGTCCGCTTGGTGAGTCAGAATAGCCAATAGGCTAGACCAACTTAGCCATCAGCCGATCATCATCGCGTTGGATTCCGATAAAAACCACCTATCCTGAGTAGAACAAAGGTAAGGTTCTCTAATTATGACTGCTACTAACGACGCCGTTAATGACAACCATAAGCTAGACGTACTCAACATAGCATTTCTTCAGAACATAAGCCTAAGTTTGCGCTCCATGAACTTTGATCTAACAATCTCTTGGTTATTATGTCCCCTGGGCCTTGGTGGTATACTGGGAAAAATTTAAGAAAGCTCTTAAACTAATCAGCTTACCACAGCTAGATCTCATTTCTCTCATTAGATCTCTAATATTGATGTGGTCATCACTATTAGCAAGTGCATAAAATAAAAACCAGTTAAGAGCGATCTCAGTGTATGTGGAACAGCTTATAAATGCAACAGCTTAAAAACCGTTCTGTAGTATTTATTGAACGCTGTCGCCACGTCGAAAAATGGCGCTCCTATAGGTTAAATGTGCTCCGTGAAATCTGTGATGCAGTGCCCCTGTTCTGTTGCTCAAAATCCGAAATGACTTTGATAAATAAGTCTATACTAAGTATCTATACAATGACGTAACCGTGATAGTAGTAACCGTTAATAAAGTTTGCTCAAAGCGTTTAGTGAACTAAATTATCTATACGACGAGGGCTTGGGACGTTTTTATCCTATCTACGTCGCGAAAAAATGTTGGTTGACATCGCCTCGTTAAAAATACTTATTAATAAATAATCAGAGGTAAACTTTATTTTGATAGTCTGCAGAACTTGGTCTACAATGACAGGAGGTAGAGAGGTAAGCGGCGGGAGAGCACATCTACTTTTGACCTCACTGTTTACCTTGCGGTCATGATTGGTGTCTACTGGTTTTGTGCTAAGACTCTAGGTTTTTTAGACTCTCTTTTTCTCTCTTGGTAGTTTTTGGAGCCATTTTGGAGTAAACATAAAACAAACGGTATATCGGCAGCAAAAAATTTAATATTTAAAATAATTTTCCCCTTTAACGCCGGATTACAACTAAAATACTAGAAATACAACAGTTATATGCATAAACTTTTTTCTAGGATATTTAATAATCTATAGTTTTTACATACACATTTTTTCCGTATCAGCAATAATTGCCGAGATATAAGCAAAAAACTAAAAAAGGGTAACTTTTTTCTAAGATGGCGGCGCGAGCGCAACAACTATCGATGGGGACTTTTAATATGTTCAGCGGGAGGTGTTAATGAACAACTATACCAATATTCAAAACTCTACTAATTAATGTTATTTTAGTCTAAAAATGTGTCTAATTTTACTGGTCTAATAGCCTTAATAACGTTTCAAAGCTACACGAACGATAGGTGTCGGTGTCAAAACTGGCGTTATCAAAGTGTGAAAAGTATCAAACGTGGGAACTTTTTTCCAAAACGATATGTATTGTATATAGTTTTAGTTTATTAACTTTATTAATAAAGCGCAGACGAAGTAACGCGGGTCAGCATATATTTTATATACAACCGAAAAATTGTTATTGCACATGCGGGCGGAGTAAAGCACAAAACTAGTGATTAATAAAATAATTATTTTGATAATTTCCTCAAATTATTTTAATAGTGGCGCATATGTTATTTATTTGTTTACTCATAAATACTTTCCTGCGAATTTAATTTTGGCACACGTGCGTATAATTTGACACGTTTCACAACAGTATTTCACGTTTTAATTACTGTTTAGTTAAACTTATTCACATACGGCTATTGTTTATTTACATTTTGAATGTTTACTTTTACTCTTTTTAACTGATACACTTATTTAATCTTTGGTAAGCAATAATATTAAAAGAAACAGTTACATTTGGTTGAAGAGTCCTACACGGAAGCTTACACTTTACAAAATAACCTTTAAATGGAAATTGCAAACTATTCTTAAATAAAATATAATAATATTCATAATTTTTATCATGAAACGTATGTACGTTGACGATATCACCCTAAGAAACATATTCTATGTTACATAATATTCTTTTACTTTTTTAAGACCTTTTACTTTTCAATTCAACTTTCAATTGAACAAAACCCTTTGTTAGTAAAGTCCTTTCTATAAAAAAACCCTTTTTCCTTGTACCATTCATGTATCAAGATTTTTAATTTATTTTATTCATTTAGTATACCTAATTTTAATTTTATATTAAGGCTGCGATACACTGCATTGACGATGCTGAAAAAGAGATAACTTAAACTTATTTCGAGCCTACTCTCATAAGATCCTCTCATATTTGTCTATCACGTTCCAATGGTTTTAATTTTTATATGTTACTAGCTTTTGCCCGCGGTTCTACCCGCCCTTAATTCGGTTATCGTTGATGGATTTCAGCGGCAACTCCTCAATTATAGAAAAAAACCGACTCAAACTTGACTATTTTATGTAGTATTGTCCTTTCCCGGGACTCAAACTATCTCCATGCCAAGTGTAATCTAAATCAGTTCAGCAATTTAAGCGTGAAGAGTTTTTAGCGGGTTTACATGTTTATTTGAGTTTAATTAATTGTATGAATATTCTAGGCAATTTTTGTAACCCACATATGCACACACACACACACACCCTCACACACCCTCTCACACACACACACACACACAAATAAGTGAATAAATTAATATACTCAACAAACACACAATAGCAATGGCGGAAATACCGCTAGGTGGTGCTAGATATCTATAGAATTTATAAATTAAAAAGTTTTGGCTGAAGTTAAAACTTGTACTTGCTCGCTTGTAGTGTGCGCGTAGTTCATATTTTGAACAGACACCTTTTATACATACTTGATAGAATAGGCGAGTCATTACTTCCCGTAAGTTCTAAGAACGCGCCCGCTTTGCTTGAACGTAACAAATATGTTTACAAGTGTGATAAAAAAAATGCACTTTTAATATGGCACTGTTTTAATGATTCTTTCATCGTATCAAGCATTTTTTCAATAATCACAACAATACTTTAACAATCATTATTTAACAATAATTAAAATTCTAAATGTATCTTATATTATTTTATAATTAACTTTGGTAAAACTATTGTGAATAAAAACAGTTCCAAATAAGTTTTATTCTTCAGAAATATAGTTATCTAGCGTATATAAGATAATTAATATTCACATAAGTGTTTTAATCGAAACGCCTTAAACAATTATGTTGACAATAACATTATTATAGACTTATATATTACATTTTAGCCAAATTAGGACCAACATGATGTTAATAACTTAGATAACTTTGTAAGTACGTTAATAAAAGTTACATTTTAGTAAATTAATATATTATTACATAGATATTTCGTTTATAAAAATATGCGGCATATATTAAGTTAAGTAGTAAGTTTAATTGTAATACCTTTATTTCGAAACATTGTTTTAATCAATTATAAGTAAATGGTGCTCAGAAATAGCGTTGTTCTTTCAAGTAATGTACAGTAAGTTGAAAAAACGCATTAGTCTAAGGGTCAAAACAGACTGCATTCAACCCAATTCTGTGAATCACTCACTCACAGATTTACATTACCATCTGTCGTTAAATCAACAATATTATTTCATTCTATACTACCTTGGATTAGAATAAACATTCACAACGTAGTGGTTTGTGTACTCAGTTTACCTTATTTATTACGTTTATCATTTGAGTAATGCAGGTTATTTTCGATTCTCATACTATGCTGTTTTTTGTTCTTAGTAGTATGTATCTGGGTGACTCGGATTAAATTTCCATGCTATGCGGTGTTTTTAGCATTTATAGCTGAATGGGTTTTTGATGCTAACATAATTACTACTATGTTCAATTTAAATTATATATATTTTTTAATTACATTATATTGCTTATTAAGAGTCGATAAAATTAAAAAATTAGTAGACTTTATTTATAAAAAAAAACATGTTTTTTTTTACATTTACTTATTGTTCGTAATAATTAATGTTAGCTACCTGCCCACTGTTATTAATTTTGAGGGTTGATCCAGTTTTCGTTAAAGGAAATTAAAGCACTTGCTAAACCGCAGTATATTTTTTAATTTTGATTTTCCGGCACTGCTTTAATTTTAAATAATACGCATCTTCCCTTATAATGTACGCATTAATATTAGCTTGCATATTATTTATGCAGATCAGAAAAAGCACAACATGTTGTCAATATATGTAACAAGCACCCTCGTTAATGAGGCAGCAATCACAAAAAAATGGCTATTTTTTTTTTTTTTTTTTTTTTATACCACTAAGGTGGCAAACAAGCTTACGGCCCGCCTGATGGTAAGCGGTCACCGTAGCCTATGGACGCTTGCAACACCAGGGGTATCACTTGCGCGTTGCCGACCCTTCAGAAATCTAATAACTTCTTTCTTGAAGAACTCCATACTGTAGTCCTTGCAGAAAACCTTGGCAGGGAGCTCATTCCACAACTTAAGCTTTCGCGGGAGGAAGTTTCTCTGAAACCGCACTGTACGCGACCATTTAGGTTCTAAAGTGTGAGAATGAATTCCCTGTCGATGGCGAGCGGTGCGATGGTAGAAAGTAGCCGTGGGCATCATTTCGAACAATTCCTCAGAACACAACCCATTGTACAAGCGGTAGAACACACACAGTGAGGCAAAGTCTCTCCTCAGACTTAAGGGCTCGATACCGCAAGTGAGTTTGGGATCGTCGACAATTCTCACAGCCCGTCGTTGAACCGAGTCAAAAGGGTCAAGCTGGTATCCGGGTGCACCTGCCCAGAGATGGCAGCAGTACTCCATATTTTACCGCTTAAAACTGTAAAGCTGGTATTTATGAGGCATAAGAAGTTCCGTAGTCCAAATACACTGCACCAAAAGCAGTGTTACCACGATAGGCTCACCCTCTGTCACGCAAAGCGGTTGGTAAAACGAGGCTGTCGCTCATATTGTGATGGAGGTGTGCATCCAGCCACTGGTAAAACCCTTTGCGGAATACAAGTAAAGTTATACATACATTAATAGTTCAATAAAATCCAATCCAGATTTGAACCTTCACCCCAGTGTTTAGAGTTGCGCTAACGTTAACATACTTTACTATACAAAATTATGAATACTATTCAACTTAATGCCGACAAGGCAAAGGACTTTCGTTATTCCTGTAAGTGTGTGAGTGACTAGATCGGCGCGGACGTATGCAATGCGAGCTGGCTTTCTTATTCTATAATTAAGGCCTTTTTCAACCTACTGTACCTAAGTAATATGATTGTAAATATTCACAGGACCATTCATCAATAAATATAATAAGTTTTTAAATTCATTATTTATTAATTAACTAACCATATATAATCATAAATAAATAATAAACATCCCCTACCTTGTATCAAACACTAAACTTAACTAAGAGTATCACAATTTCATTCAATTTATTTAAATATTATAACAACAAGATGTTACAATCTGTCATCACAAATGTGTTGGTAATTTTCTTTAGCAACGTACTCTTGAGGATTCATTCTCACCGCATCGCCATTTGTAGCTACTTCCGATGGATTAGAGTAATGACCTGATTGACAAATTAAAAAAATTAACATTCAGAGATTTTAAATTTCGATTTATTCAACTTTCATATTTCATTTATTTACTAAAGTTGATAAACGACTTTTTGAAGGTATTAACGCTATGATAAGTACTCAAAACCAAATATAAAACGTAAATGTTAAAAACTGAATAAGTAAAGGTGCTCGTTTGTTTCATGTTTTTGTTTAGTTAATTTAAATAGTAACCAACTGTTGACTGATCAACTAGACCATTATGGACTCAGGCTCTGCCTTGTTATTTTTCATGGTACACAAAATAGGAGCCTGGAGCTGTGAAAGAAACGAGAAAGACTTTGAAATAATGAACCACGAATTGAGTATGTGATTGAAATGACTGAACAAGTCGACCTGGCAACAGTTGAATTTTTGTTTGTATGAGTCATGTATGTTAGTTTGAATATTTAATATAAATGTATGAAATTTAGTACGCTTATGAGTCAGGCAAATTAATTTTAAAGCTTGATCATGAGCAAAATCTATTAGGAGATTAAATATGGGGTCTAACAGGTAATCTAACAATCTAACGTTAATAATATGCCCGAGTGGTGTATCAAATGATTAGGAGGCATAGTTAAAGAGAAGGAGAGACTATTTTTTATTCCGGAAAATGTTCTCGCAGGAATACCTATATCCGAATTGCTCGGAGACTTACTATAAGTACAGCTATAGCAAATTTACTAACTATAATAAACCAAATTTAGCTCAAGTGTGTAGCATGTGGCAAAAGCTAGTAATAAACTATATTGAAATATTTGACTGGATAAATAATAAATATAACACAATTTTTAACCCTAAGTTGAGAATTAGTTTTTAATTCAGTCAAGTTATGCATTAGGTATCTATGTATTAAAATACACAATAACGTGATGACCTCTCAACAGAAAGAGTGTTTATTGTAGATACCTATTTAAAGTTTTGATAATAATTCTTAGATTTCTTTATATAAAAAAGAAATACTATTTTTGAAATAGATTTATGTATTCGTTATCAATTTTACCCTGTAGCAATACTAATAAGTGGGAACCTATAAAATCGATTTTACGAACAAATGATGCGTACGTACATATGTAGGACCGTACAGCTTGTCGCAAGGTAATTTCATGCGTGTGTTGGCAGGCTTTAGACTATTTACACTAGATTAAACTTTATTTTCTCCAAATACCGATCTTTTATACCTTTTACTTTACACAAACATAATATATATATGTAACCGTTTTATTTAGGACTTAGGGATAAATACCTTGAGCATTTCGTATACTTAACTTAAAGCAAAAACACTTATGGTATTGTGATCGTTATCTTAAGTGTAGCCACTTAATTTAAATTTTCCTTTTTTTTTATTTGATCACTGACTTCATGATCTTAGCAATTAAAGCTCATGATTGCGACTTGTTCACTAAAAAAATAATTATTTTAGATTAAATGTATTGCTATAGTTTTACTATATTTTACTTTTACTTGTAGATTAAAAAAGGAAACAGTTAAAACATTACCAAAGAATGATACAATTACTATAAACCTGTATATAGTAATCAGAATTAGAAAAGAACTGCCGTGGTTGCAGAAAATATTAATGATGGAATATATTCCTATTCCTATAAATAAGTAAAACTCTTTTCAAAGATTTTTGGATAAATTACTTGTTTAAGCCAGGAGTAGGACCTGCAAAATTTTAAAAGCAAACATTTAACACTGTTTTACGACATTTAAATTGATAAGTACTTATAAACCACCCCGTTTATAAGCGTCAATTTCTTTTAAATAACACAGTGTCTTAAATTATAAAAAAACTAAGAAAGATAAATAAATGTGTATTGCCTATTTTACTATATAGTGTTTAGTTAGGTGCTAGGTAGGTACTTACCTAACAGTGAGAACAATAATAAATGATACTTTATCTTTCTTGGCCTTTTTTTTCTATTTAATCTTCATTTTAAATATAATGTTATTTATAAGAAGTTCATCCTTACAAATCACCGTTTTAACTGATGCCATTATTAATGAATGTTTTTTTTTCATATTTTACATGTTCAATTACTGCCTGACTCAACCAGGTGATTTGTCTATAAAAAATTGAATGTAGTTCTACTAATGAATGGTTGAACAAATGTTTAGTAAAATTTGCAAACATCAATATTTACGGTATTGCCATGGCCTTTCTTTGCCAGCCTGTATAGTAAGTGCCTACCAAGCTTCACGAAAAAAAAATATAGTTACTGACTTATTAAATATTTTTGTGAAAGTCATTGAATATTTATAATTATGTGTTATAAATCAATTGGAAATATAATAGCTTGTAAAGTGTCTTAATTCTTATGTAATTGTTACTAAAAAGGCAGTAAAACATAAAAATTCAAAGTAGCGTCACAAAATAATAATTGATTAATCTTTTTATCAATTGAAGAGTTTAACTTTTTATTGATTTTTCTTTAAAATGAAAAAAATAATGAATGTTTTCTTTTAGTAAAATTTACAATCATCAATATTTATAGTATTTTTCCTGCCATGACTTTTTTTTTCCAGCCTGTACAGCAAGGTACCTCCGAAACTACACAAAAAAAATATAGCAACTAACATTAAATATTTTTGAGACAGTCATTGAATATTTAAAAAATGTGCGTAATAAATTAATTGAAAATATAAAAGTTTGTCATAAAGCGTAATTAATTACTGACTTTCTAAAAAAAAACTTATGTAATTGTCTTTTAAAAGGCAGTAAAACACAAAAACTATTGAGTTTTTCAATTAATATTTTAATCAATTGAAGAGTTTACCTTTTTATTAACTTCTCTTTGGGATGAGAAGTTACTTAACTTAAAATTTAAATTGCTGAAATTGTGTTTTCGTTTACGTGTAACGTTTTGAGACCTGGGGAATCACTTGCGACTATTTTCAAAATGATGTCTGTTTGTGTATGTACGGTATTTTTATTTCTGATCAACATTTAAATGAAACTAAGAAGGCACTTTTGGGTTTTTAAAAGTGCTGAATCCAAATACTTACGTTAATTTTTACGTCCAAAAAAATAATTTCTATGAGACTAAGTTGTGTTCAGTTTTCATGGCAAAACATAAACGTGTTTTTTTGGATATCAATTTAATGGTGCTGAATTCAAATTCTTACAGTGTTTCAAAATTTAAGATGATGGAAGGAGGATATTGTTTTTCCAAAATTCTGCGATATGTAATAAAGAGAAGTTACTTACGATAATTGCTGCTATATAATTTTTTTCGCTAAATATTTGTATTTTGTTCGACATCGAGTTTATAAATATCCATTTTGTTTAGTAGTAAAATAAATATTTTGAATCAAACATAATTACCCAAATAACGTGGTGTGGAGCAAGATGGATTGTTGCCTCTTTTCCACGAGTGTCATACGCGACTAAACGAGGATGCGTTGCGGTAATGCCGTTGACTCACTGCAACAAACAGTGTTTATTTGAGTAAATTCTTATAATACTTAGGCTCATGTAGCCAATGGAGCCTTGCAACACTAAGCTAATAAACACATCAATACTCTCGAGGGCGTGAAAGTAAAAAGTAAGTTGCTGGATGAGATGAGTTTGAAGGCTGTACCGAAGGTAAGGCCGTCAATAATACGAAACCTTCTGGATTCTGGACTGAGTTTTTTTTTTTTTTTAATTTATTAGCACTCCAAATTCAATATCCTTCCTGTGTTCTTTATTCGAATGCTATTTAAGCTTTTCGTAGTGTTTTTGAGTTTAAAATGTTTTTTTCCTAAACCACATTGTGCGTGGTTTTACGGTGTAATGATTAATTCCCTGCTGGTAGTGACTCAAAACATACTAGTAGTGGTCTTTCTTCGTTCTGAAACATACTAGTAAGGCTTTCAACTTAACAAATAACAAGGGAATACTAAAATTGCTCTATTTAAATTAATTACACAAGTATCCAAACAATTTGTTATTAAAAAAAAAATCTTCGATGAATATTAAGCACAGTTTAATTAAGATAACTTATACCAGTGGTACATCAGTTTTAAATTTAACAATTACACAACTAGCAGATGCCCGGAATAAAATTATTCGTGCATTTTTCATTTTCTTCAGCACGATGCTGCATCATTCCTTTGAAAACCTTTAAAATCTATACTAATATATAAAGAGAGAGATTCTGTAAGTTTATTTATGTGCGGAGGGTGGAGATTGCTCTGCACCTGTTTTATAAATTTATTTACAATTTGAAAGGTGCATTATTCCAGACGGAGATATATTGTTTGAGTTATGAATATTATATTTTTGCAACACATATTTAAAATCTCGAAAAAAAAATTCTGTGCTTTAAGTAACTTCATAAAAATCAATTTTTCTAAAGAATCATAATGTATGAATATATTACCTGACATAGAACGATTCATTTCCAATTGCTTCTTTAATTCATTGGGTGACTCTAACTTTGTAGACCCACACCAACATAGTATTAGACGAAAATAAATGCGGAACCTAAAAGAAAATAACTTGTGATCAAATTAATATATCTATAAGGTAAAGGGAGAAGAAAGAAGGGGAACTGTTCATTAGAATAAGCTCTTAAAAAAATTTTGAGAAACTTACTTATTGCTCATCCAATAGTATATAAGGGGGTTGAACATAGAGTTCGCCATAGCCAGCCAATAGAAAGCAAGATATATGTGTTGAGCAAATGGTGCGGACGCGAGGGTTTGATGATGGTAGACTAATACAAAGTATGCATGGTACGGCAACCAGCATAAGGCAAACACCATTACCACCAAAACGAACATTCTCACGACCTGTAAGTTAATTTTAATATTAAAAAATATATATAGGTTTTCCCATCCTTACATATGTTCTAGGCCAATAAGTATAAAAATGAGAGTATTTAAGAAGACATTTCCTACACGTCTTACAGACGCTTAGTTTAAACTGAACAGTTTTATCTCTACAAAAACATAGTCCTTAGTTTAACTGCAAAGTTCTCAATTAAGTCTGAATAGTCCAACTGAACTGTTAAAACTAAACGTGTGTACATTGTTACATTTATTAATCAAACAATAGTATTTAATACATTTAGCGATTCAAAAGTGTTTGTAAAAACCTTATTTGAATTAAAAAAAAATACTTTGACTTTGAAACACTACTACAATAAAAAAGACATGTTCTAGGAATAAATATCTAGATCTCCAGTTTCCCAGTTTTCTATTAAATTGTATATGTTAAAAGTTATAGAGAATTCTAGTTTTTCAAACAAATGGTGTCAACTAAGATTAAAACTTAATCAAATATTTTTACAGGATTTTATTAAACAACAGACATAGATATTAGGCATGGGATCATGTCTACAAAATTTCATAATGTTTTATCAGTAAATGTCAAGTCAGTAATTCGTTCACTTGAAGCACGAAATAAAAAGAAGAAACTGTTCCAATAAAAGTTTAGTCGCTTGTTCAACTGCATTATTCTTAATGTAGTCTTAATAGTCCAATTGAACTATATACCTAAACGTACAGATTAAAGACAGACTGCATTAGTTTGCTGAAAAATCTTCAGTCTTTGCAAAATTGAAAGTTTAAAGATTTATTTTTAGGGTGTCATAAAAATTATAAGGATAGATTGTTATAAATAAAATCAACAAAATGACAACAGTCATAGCATCGTCAGACTACAATCTGGGTGAAACGTCAAAACCAAAAAGGTAAATGTTTTGTTAGCCTGTAAGACCCATACAATATAAAAATAATGTCTTCAAAGCTCGATTGTTTAAAAAGTATACATGCATGTGTATATTGCGAAATTGATCATGACTTGTTTTAATATCCATAATTCATCGTTTTAGTACTGCTCGTGTACACACCTATGTAGTACAACCTGGCCGAAATGTCGAGAAACAGAAGTTAAATATTTTGTTCGCGTGTAAGACCAAAAAATTTTTTTTTTCTTTTTTCTTTTTTATTCCACTAAGGTGGCAAACAAGCCTACGGTCCGCCTGATGGTAAGCGGTCACTGTAGCCTATGGACGCTTGCAACACCAGGGACATCACTCGCGCGTTGCCGACCCTTCAGAAATCTAATAACTTCTTTTTTGAAGAAACCCATACTGTAGTCCTTAGAGAAAACCTTAGCAGGGAGCTCATTCCACAACCCAAGCGTTCGCGGACCATTTCGGTTCCAAAGTGTGAGAATGAATTCCCTGTCGATGGCGAGCGGTGCGATGGTAGAAAGTAGCCGTGGGCATCATTTCGAACAATTCCTCAGAACACAATCGATTGTACAAGCGGTAGAACACACACAGGGAGGCAAAGTCTTTCCTCAGACTTAAGGGCTCGATACAGCAAGTGAGTTTGGGATCGTCGACAATTCTCACAGCCCGTCGTTGAACCGAGTCAAAAGGGCCAAGCTGGTATCCGGGTGCACCCGCCCAGAGATGGCATCAGTACTCCATATGGGGCCGGACTTGCGACTTGTAAAGTAGCAACCTTTACCCCAACGTGAAGTACTGCTTCGCTCTGTTGAGTACACCAAGTTTTTTGGACGCCAGCTTTACCTTGTCTAGCAAATGATCTCGGAACTAAACATCGCTGGAGATGGCAACGCCAAGGATCCCAATGCTCTTGGAGATGGAGAGGGGAGTGTTCTGGAATTGTGGGACTACAGTGAATGGGGTTTTCTTAGCGGTGAACGCGCAGACTTGTGTCTTTGAAGGGTTGAAACGGACCAAGTTTTCCCGCCCCCAGTCAGAGACCTTGGACAGACCTACGCAAACCACGATAGTTTTAAATATATTGCATTTTTTATACCACTAAGGTGGCAAAAACCTATAATTGCTTATGACTTGTTTTAATATCCATAATATATCGTTTCAGTACTGATCTTGTCCACGGCCATATAGTAAACCCGGCCGAAACGTCATAAACCTAAAAGGTAAAGTTTTGTTCGCGTGTTAGACCCGAGAAATATAAAAATAATGTAAATAAAAATAAAACTAGATTTGTCTCACAACAAATAACTTAATTCTATTATGTAATAAATAGCAGAACTACAATATCGTTGTGTCATCTCATAATAAAATTTGTCTTCAAATAAAAATGGTTGTTTTTATCATATCCAAGTAGATAAATGCAATATATATTGGAATACATTTGAGAATAAAAAACGACCCCATTCAAAAGCACTCTAGAGGACATCTTCGTAAAAATTTCCTGTTATTTACATAAATTCTATAACGTTCCACTTTCCTTATTTTCCATAAAAACAAACCTTATAGCTCACTTCAGCCGACAAATATTTACCGAAACTAACGAAATGGGATCATTCATAGTTTTATGTACAGTGACTTGTAAGATTATTACATCAAGTTTATTATTTACAAAGAAGTTATTAGATTTTTGAAGGTTCGGCAACGGGCGAGTGATACTGCTTACCATCAGGCGGACCGTAAGCTTGTTTGCACATCAGTGACAAAAAAAAAGTTAGACTACTATCTGTGACACTAGTTCAATTTCTCATACATCATTTACACCATCATAAAGAATGTTGTTTGCTAAAAATCTTGACAAAATTGATTAAAAAGTCACTTTCGAGAATTTACATATTAGTACGATGTAAATAGGGTTGTCAACTTTTTTGTTTGAATGAAATAGAGTATATGTGGGTTTAAAGAGAGTAAATAAAGAGGTACCCATTCATAAAAAGAGTATTCTTGATTTCATCTTTTGAAATCGATTTATTTTGTAATTTTTGCGTCACATTACTTGTAGCCTGTCACGTCACATTTTGTGACATAGATCAGATGTGAACTTTGTTCCGAAAAAACATGAGAGTTTACTCTATATAGTTTACTCGTATTAAACCTAGTTTTATTGTTTTTAGCTTGCCTGATCTCGACAGGTAAAGGTTTCATTCATAGCTTGCGTAAATATAGTAATTAAGCGTAGTCTCCAAGTAGTTAAAATTATAAGAATCACCTACATGAAGTAGAGAAAAAAACTCGATTTCAGAGTACAGCTGGCAACCCTAGATGTATGGTGCTGATATGATATGATAAGTCCTGTTAGCTTTCTATTAAATCGATGTCTTAAATTTAATCAAAAATCATCAATCTCATACAATTATATATTTTGAGACCATTGCAGTTATTAATAATCTGATTTTATTAATTCTAAAGTAAGCTTGTTTGCTTATCTGTCCTTTCTTTACGTCCCATCGGAGCATCAATTTGAGCTCAAATTTGGCACAAAATACTTAAAAGTTCCGGCAGGAATAACTATTACCAAATCACATGTAGACCCACTGTAGCTTATACGAGAGGAGATCAAAAAGTACTGATAGTCGGATATTTCTAGTATTCACAAAAATAGAGAGCTTGCTCAAACCTTCACTAGTAGGTACAGGTAAAAGGTATTTAAACACCCAGTCACTTTTGAAACTTCATTCATTTTATGTCAAGTGAGAGCCGTCATCAAAACTTCTGCATGAAAAATGTTCTAATGTTTTATATCGATTTATTACTACTTTTTGATCACCCATTGTATATTGCCGATAGAAATCCACGCTGATGAATGAATTTAGTGCAGGCGGAGCCGCTGGCAAAAGCTAGTCACAAAATAACTTCTAAATTTCTATACACAAATCGCTTTGATTTTTAATAATCGAAAAACGAATTCGCTTTCGTGGAAGCGTTTATCGATTATGTAAATTTTTCTACCCTTGAGATTGCTTCGTTTTAACATATTTGATGATTTTTAAAGATGGCGCTGTAAAATCTTGTAGACAATCACAGGATTCAATAGAATTATCTTTTGCATATTTCACAGTAAAATGGTTCACTTCTACCCTTACTAAACGTCTTTTAGATCGGTAGACGAAATAACGGCCTGTACATAAAAATGTCATGATAATTTAAGGGTGTGTTCGTTTCGAGATAAAACGTTCCCACGTTTTATACATTTCACACGCCAATTTTGCCACAGACACCTATCGTCCGTGTAGATTTGAAACGTTACTAACAATATGTTTGGATACAAAACGAACGGTTGACGTACACAAACTAAAAAAAATAACACACACACTACCATAAACAATGAATATGTATAGGCAATTTGACAGATTAACATCAAAGCCCCACCTCCGGACATGGGTCTAAAGTTTCATTTTTTGGTGGCAAAAGTGACATTAAAATCGTAAACGAACGCTTGACCGTTTGTCACAGATGTTAAGAAATTTTGATACCAATGCTTAACGAACGGATGACTGGTGACAAAATTAACGAAAATAATGATTGCTTATTTTCACAAAATGAACAGACCTAATGGTAAATAAATTATGCTTATAAGAATTAGGGACCTGACCCCTGCTAAGCAGTGCCGCTAAAAAAGATATTTTTATTTTCCTGTTGTATATAGAAAATTTAAAATATGGATTATATAAACATGAACCTAGTTACAAACTATTGTTTTTACAACGTATATAGAGAACAAAAGGCGTTCACTTTTAGCTAAAGTGATATCTACAACTTACAGATATATTCAACAAAATTATACAAAACCTCAGATCAAATAAAACGTTCTAAAGACTGCTAATAGCTCTTAATATCGTTAGAATTTGCTTTTTGCTCTATATTTTCATATCAGAAGCAAAGTCTAGAGTTAATACTAAGCCATAGAGCATCGACTCGTAAGCGGCAGAGATTCAACTTAATTTCAAAAGGATTTGAGTTTATGTCACTTGTGCTTTAAAGTTCCAGTCCTCGGGGCAACAGCAGAAAGTTTATAAAGCTTTATGTAACCTCGTCTTATCGGCGCAGCACATGTTAAAAGAGCTAGCTATTTCCTTAAGAAAAGAATAATCCTTGCTCCATATAACGAGTTAATACAAAAGTTCTTGACAATTTCTATAGAATAAAACTTTGTATCAAAAGAATTTTTTTTTTTTATTATATCGGGAAGTCTAGTATTAAATTTATAGATTTGTTTTATACCACTAGGGTGGCAAGCAAGCTTGCCGCCTGCCTGATGGTAAGCGATCACTACTGCCTATGGACGCTTGCAACACCTAGAGCATCACATACGTTGCCGACTCTTCAAAAATCTATTAACTTCTATTTCTAGGAAAACTGAAGTACTTAGAGGAAACTTTGGCAGGAGGCTCATTCCACAAAATGATGAAATCGCACTGAACGTGTCCATTGAGGTTCTAAGGTGTGAGGATGAATTCCCTGCCGATTGCAAGCCGTGTGATGATAGTAAGTAGCCGCAGACATCATTTTAAACAATTTCTGATAACACATCTGATTATACAAGCGGTTGAACACACACAGGGAGGCAAAGTCTCTCCTGAGACTGAGGGTTCGATACGGCAAGTGAGTTTGGGGTCGTCGGCAATTCTTACAGCACGTCGTTGGACCGAGTCAAAAGGTCCAAGCTGGTATTCGGGTGCACCCGCCCAGAGACGGCAGCAGTACTCCATATGGGGCCAAACTTGCGACTTGTAAAGCAGCAACCTCTGCCCCGACGTGAAGTAGTGCCTCCCTTTGTTGAGTACACCTAGTTTTTTGAACGCCAGCTTTACCTTGTCTTGCAAATGATCTCGGAAGTGAACATCTGTGGAGATGACAACACCAAGGATCCTAATGGCCTAAGAGATAGTGAGGGGTCTGTTCTAGAATTGTAGGACCTCAGTGACTGGTTTCCTTAGCGGTGAACGCGCAGACTTGCGTCTGTGTCTTCGTAGGGTTGAATCAGACCAAGTTTTCCGTCCCCGGTCAGAGACCTTGGACAGAGTTGTCTTGATTTGAGACACAAGTTTTCCGCGCTTTTCCTCCACAACAGTACGAAAGGTGTTTGCACAACCCGTGTAATAAGCGTCTCCAATACTGTCATCTGCATAGCAATGTACGTTTTTGATGGACAACATGTCATTAATTTGCAGGACAAACAGCGTAGGAGATGGCACAGAGCCTTGTAGGACATGCAGCATTAATGTCCACCATCAGAGCAACTACCGTCAACTACGGCTCGTATGGGTCTTCTGGACAAAAAGCTAACCATTTGTACAAACCCTCTGGCATTCCGTAAGATGACAACTTCGATAGTAGACCCCGGTGCCGGATTCGATCGAACGTCTCCGCTATGTCCAGGCCACATGCCAATGCCTCCCCCTGACTCTCGATGGCTAGTGTCCATCGGTTTGTAAGATACACTAGAAGGTCACCAGTCGAGCGACCGTAGCAAAAGCCATATTGATGGTCGCTGACCAACTCGTGTCTCTAGGAAAAAGGTAAAATATAAACTAGCAAGATACTAGATAAAGTAGCCCCTTTTGTATCTCTTTAACTAACCTTTGCTTAATTTCAGCTCATTTGTATGCCATGTTGCGACGTAAGGAACTGACAAATATATGACCAAAAAAACTTACTTTTGCAGGTACAATATTCTAATATGGATTATTTATTATGGATTTATAATTTTTTAAATTTATTTTATGGAAAAGTTTTTATTCATATTTATAGATATGTTATTGCTTACCTTTCGCTTAGCTCTAATGACTAACATTTGGTGATGAGTGCATTCGCCTATGGCACGTCCTCGGAGAGCAGCACTCATCGAGGCATAAGCCCAGACCATTACACTCATTGGTAATACGTACGTCACCCCCAGAAAAACTAAGTTATAGCTGTAAAAACATAAAATTATTAAAATGTAATACTTTTTTTAACTTAATGTAAAAAACATATTTAATAAATGTTAAATGGCAGATCATACGTTTTTTGTGTATCTTTCTTAATATTTAGTAGAAAAATACACTTAAATGAGACAGACTGTGTATTTTACTCTTCGAATCCTGAGAATTAACGATATAAAAAGATATAACCATCCATTACTCAATCGCGATCACAAATTTTTATGCGTGTTGTGTTTTCTATAATAAAGAATAATCTAATAGGTATTGTATAAAAGATATATGCTGAAACATACATATTTATTTTACCATCACGATACTTATCAAGATGTGGTTAGTCAAGAATGTTTATAATTCTAAAGAAATTCTTATGGAATTCTACAACATAAATATTTTCGCATGTGTGTATTTAGTTTCAAAGAAGTAAAGAATGTGATTGTGGACTGAGCTTTCTGCCAAGGTTTTCTCTAAGGACTACATACAGTATGGTGTTCTTCAAGAAATAAGTTATTGGATTTTTGAAGGGTCGGCAACGCGCGAGTGGTACCCCTTGTGACTGCTTACCATCAGGCGGACCGTGTGCTTGTTTGCCACCTTATAAAAATAATGTGAGTATAATCATGCTTTAGGCAAAAATCAGTCTCTTAGCTAGTTTTTACTTAATTTGCAAGTTATGTTTTCTTGTTGCCTTTGCAGAGAATGGAACCTGGAACCTTTCTCACGACGGCCACTGTAGAATTTGATCGCCAAGTAAAATGGGTAGCAAATAAGCAATTTATTACAATTTTACTACTACAATACTACAGCAAAATATTTGATGGTCTAGTATCATGGATATAGTTATTGATATATACCTAAATACTATGCTTATGAAAGGTATTTATTTATAAAATGAATTATAATGTGTATATTATTATTTATTCATATTAATTTTATTGAACTCCTAGTGACTTATAAAATGTATGGTTGTATTTTCTTATTTTTATGAAGATTGTGATGTGATTGTGTGTTCATAAGATTGATGTACTAGGACTCTATAAGTCACTAGAAGTTGTATCTGACGCTCGTAATGTATTAGTATTATTAGTCGATGGTCTAGTATCATGGATATGGTTATTGATATATACCTACTATATATAAATGATAACTGAGCTTATTTTAAGATATTTGTTTATAAAATTAATTATGATGTGTATTTTATTATTTTTACACATTAGTTATAAAAAAAAAATAACAATGTTACTACTACAATGCTACAGTATAATATTCGATGGTCTAGTATCATGGATATAGTTATTGATATTTACCTGATTACTATGCTTATATAAAGATATTTGTATATGAATTAAATTATAATGAGTGTATTATTTTATTTATCCACATTAATAATAACACATAATATAATAAATATATATTAATGAAATATATTTAATTTAAAAATTTATTCTATAATTACTGGAATTATTAAACTAATAAGAATAATATTTACCAATAATCTATTTTCGATGAAGGATAGCTTCCATCTGGCCATTTTATAAAACATATTTCTCTCTCTCCGTTTATATACCTAAAAATTAGTAAATATTAACAGTTACAAGTTACATGTAAAGATAAGAATTAAATTAAATGAATATAATAAAAAAAAATTGTATATCTACATAATTGTTAATAGAATAGAATTTGTAAATTTATATAAAAAAATATATTATATTCCTTGTTATATTTCTTATTCATTAGCAAAATTTTCAGTAAAATTTATTTATAAAGATTTAAAAAAAAATGGAGGATGGTAATGGAGAAAACGATACAGAAAATACATCATCACATCCACAATATTACGCAGATGTAAAGGTATCATGCCCGGTCTTTTCTCGTGAATACAAAAAGAGAGGTTCAAAAAGACACATTCTTATATCCCACTCAGAATACTATTATCAACCAACCACTTCAGACCAAAATACAAGAAAAAATTATGAAACAATTCATTAACCTATTAATGACACTTTATTATCTGATTCAATACAACATTTATTTTTATAGGGATTCAACGTGAATAATGAAGGTGGTCTTGACTTAATGACAATTTTGAATAAATGACTGACTCTGAAGACAACGTTGGAAAGAAACCATTAATGTACGTATTAAACAATAAAGTATTCCGCAAGGAAATGTAGGCAGACAATTGACAAACTTCTGGCTACCGAAATTAAAGAACCAGCAAATAAGCTACTAGGAATAGGAAACTCGGATTTTTTTTCATTTTATGCAGTACAGTACTACAGAGAGACCCTGTGGGTAAAATCTAGTTAGGATATTAGACAAACAATTCAAAGAAAAATGGAATGGTAAATGTGGAATTATAATCAATATCATCATTCAAAAAATAAACAGAGTAATGATGATGGCCAAAGAAAAAAAATCAGACAAGCAAATAGATGGATAACTGAAAGATCAGGAGGTGGAATTATGGATCCAAATAATAAAGTAGCAAACAAATCTGTGCATCAATTATTCAAAGAAAAACATTATATTACATTAAAACAAAGCATTTTGACAACATTAACACCATCCATCTTAGATTGGGATATAACTTCATTGGAATATCAACTTTCCTTCTTATCAGTCTAACTAGGTGGTCTTTGCATAAATGACCCAACAAAAAATACAGAAAGCTTCAAGAGCTCCTTAGAATCAAATAAAATTCAAACTCATGCTATTAGATACGGTGAAACTCTAGATTTATAAGACCAGCAAATATATGCTGCTGATACTATGAAAAAGAAAAAACCAGCAAAATAATTAAGGGATATCACAAGTAATAGAGTAATAACTAATTTATCAAATAAAATGCAAAGATTTGTTGAAAAACTATTATTCCCACTATTGCGAATAACACAGATCTAACAGTTACCCAATTAAAGGATGCCCTAGCCATATGTTATGTTCATGAACCTTAAAATCTCCCTCAAAGTGATTTTTACCTAAACCACACACTTAATTGCAAAAAACGTGGTCTAATAACACAAGGTCTTTATCAACATAGAGATGATTGCAAACATCGGGCTGATTAGCCTGGGGACTTAGTACAACAGAACCTATATTGCGTGATACAAACACAATACATACCAACATTGATAAGTGACTTATTATTAAATGGTGTTTGGGAACCTGCAAGAAAAGCGTTATTTGAAGTTCGCATAGTAAATGCTGACGCTGCCTCTTACAGCATCCTCAACTGGACAAAATCAGCACAAAGGCATAGCAGAGAAAAACATCTAAAATATGATCGTGCTGTTAAAGACTTAGGAGCGTCACTTACTCCACTAATTAGCTCATGTGACGGAGCCCTAGAAATTGAGTATTACAGTTTCTTTTAAAAAAACTGCATCTAAAATAAACGAGAAATGCAGTAAAGCATACTCTCGAATTATTTACTGGCTGAGAATAAAAGTACAAATACCTTTGACAAGACCAGTCTCCATAAGGATAAGATGCACAAAGAGACAAATTAGATCCCTTGGTTGTGAAGATGGAGCTGGGATCCTTTGAAGTAGGCAATGGAGCATTAATTAAAACATATATAATTTATTTTATTTTATTCTTTTTCATTTGTCACGTGAATAAGATTTGTATTGATAATTGTTAGATTAACAAAATAAGTTCTGCAGAATAATAAATCTATAATATACATGTATGTACAATGTGTTTTAGTATTTCGTTAGGGGCTGTACATGTACAATTAAGTAAGGGTTCGTTTTTTTTTAAATTATAAAGATTTCAATTTTTTTTTACATAAATATTAATTTTGTGTTAAAAAATATAATTTCATGAAAGCCTAGTATTTTTTAACTTTTAGACATACTTTCCCATTATAACAACTAAGAAGAGATTTTTGATTTATAGTTTTAAATTGATCATTATTTATGTTTTAAATTTGCTTTTAGGTACTTATTTATTTATATTAAATAGTAATAGATAAAAAATTTGATTGATGAAAAAAGTTCTTGAAAAAAAAATATACAAAAATCACATATATTTTTATATTCATCTATACTTATATTATAAACAGGTAAAATTTGTTTGTTTGTGTATGTGTGTATGATAATCCCTGCAACTTATGAACCGATTGTGAAAATTCATTCGCTTATCGAAAGCTACAACTTTTATTTACGAAAGAATACAGTAAGAACCTTCGAATTATTTGTTGAATTTGGTTTAATTTATTTGTTCTTTTTGTGTTTTATTTTGATATTTTAAATTATTTTTATCATGTTTTTTATTGATTGTATTTTTATTTTGTTGTGTTTGATCGTTATATTGACATTTTAACTTTTTGACGTTTCTTATCTAATTTTAATTTTTTTTATTTATGTTTTCAATTTTCACATTTTTATTTTTGTTTGTTTATCATTTAATTTTAGTATTTGTGATATTATCATGTACATATTTTTTGAGATATTTCTCTTGGTGACAAAATTGGCCCGTACGCGAATATTTGTCGAAAATTAATCATGGAAATTTAATAACTTATTTAAACTTTTAACAAGCATTTACTGGTATCAATTTGTTTTCAAAGCTAAACCTTTTAATGACAAACTTGTTTTGAAACTTTATGAACTCATCCTTTTATGTTTTGTCCTTCTCTTTCTGCACAAATTAAAACTTTTTTAACACACTAGCAACAGGCAGAATTGTTCGTTAACTCTAATTATTTAAGTTCTAATATTTTCCCACTTCAAAAAACAGGATAGTTCATTGTGTTTAAGGGGTAAACAACGGAGAACGCCGAATGCTTTAATGACACGATTTTGTTATTTCTGTACCGCCCATGTTACACACAATATTTTTCATCACATTTGCAAATAATGTGAACTCACCAAAACACGAAATAGAAGTAAAGAAAACAACGTCACCGCTAGATGGCTATAGAATTTATAAATTAAAAAGTAGTGGCTAAAGTAAAAACTTGTAATTGCTCGCTCGTAATAATAATATTTTAAACAACAGCTTTTATACATACTTGACATAATAGACGCGTTTTAATCGCCCGTGGGTTCTATAAATACGCGCTTTGCGTTTAGCAAAAAAATTACTGCCACGGACTTTTTACAAATAAAAATATAAAAATAGTAATTAACGTCTTAGCACCCGCTTTTCCTGAACATAATGACACTGTTTACGAGTTAGTGTGACGAAAAAGTTAATTATTTAGCATCTTTCAATTTGTCCAAAATGTCTGCTTTTGTAGAATAATAATTCCGACATGTTCTATTTTATTCATGTATTTACACACACTATTAATACTACTCACTGTAGAGGTGATCACTAGCGGGATATACGCTCGCATCATAAGGATTTTTTTTTTCAGAGATATGCCTTTTTCATACATTTTGCACGCATAAGGTCACGCAGATGCGAATTTAAGCGGTTACTTTAAATTAGTGTGAAAAAAAGCCACGCACACGCGTACGTTACGAAACCCGCAGATCTCTAAAAACACCTTAATGTAGAGGGAAATAGTGTCTTTAAATATTCAATTTAGTCGTGCATGATTAAGTATTGAGCCCGTCGCTGCAACACTGCTACTTACTAAGCTAGCTTTTTTTATAACTCATAGAGCCTTGGAGTAGCTTATAGGCGGTAAGATTAAAAACCACGTGCAAAATGTAGGATTAATACGTCTACAATATTCATGTATTATTTTTGTTACAATAAGTACATAATACTTACTTTTTAGTATACGTGTCGGAGTACAATAGACTGGGTAGTGCTAGCAATACGCTAGCAAACCATACAGTCGCAAGCACAGCACGAGCTATACGCCTGCTCAACCTGTGTTGCAAGGGCTTCACAATTGCCACGTACCTAAAAAAAGTTAGTTCAGAAAATTAACAATATTCTGTTTCTCTTAATCTGGCCAAGAAAAAAAATAAGATTCGCTACGCATGAAATATGAACTGGATATGATATTTTGATGTAAACCAAACGGGGAACTCAGATAATTGATGTTTGGTAAAGGAACAGATCATGACTAACTGCATCTCCTGAAGATGCCTCTAGTTGGGGCGAAACACAAGTCGAATTTATATTAGCATTTTTTTTGAACAGCAATTAAAAGTCATCTACATGCGCATAAGACTAAGGAAAGGAGTTGTATCCCTATCATACTTTGAAGGTGTTCTTTTGGCTTTCCTGAATACTACTGAATGTCTGAAACTGAGTCTCTTGGAGGTAATCACATCTTATTAACTTAGAATTGTCTCTTTAGGTACGCTTAACAGTAACCTGCGATCGGCAACCCGCATTCCAAAGCATGACAGTTACTTGCGTAACACCCTAGGTATATGAATAACATTCAAACCAAGACCCCGGTATCAAAGTTATTATTTATACTTATCCCGGTACCCCTTTCCTTGCTAGTAGCGGTAACAAGGTAACCGTAGAACTGGAAGTCCTGATAAAAAAAAGCATATGACTGGTGATCACGGACTGAGAGACGCGCCATGAGACGGTCTCCTAACAGTTTGACAGATAACCTGTTAAGAGTCGTAGGAAGTCACTGGGTCCGAGGGATAGCACAAGATGGCCTGACCGTTGTGGAAACATATACAGAGGACCTCCAATAACTCGACATTTAGGTGGGATAGGTGACCACTATCCTACCTAAATGTCGAGCTATCAACTATACCAAAACATCTAGTCTCAGCTCGGTCAGAGAAAAGTGCCCCCAATATGGACGTACACAAGGTCAACCAGGGTGGGGACTTTAGAATCTCCAAATTTTAGGACTCAAGGATTTGCGTGTACGTATAGAATATTTATGCCGTATGGAAATAATATTTTCAACCAGCACTACCCCCTAGCCCAGTGTGCCCCTTCCCTAACCAAAAAGCTGACTACGCCCATGGCTCCCATGCTATGTGGCCGCATTGCACTGGTCTACATGAAAATTACCACGTTCGTAAAATTGAAGTATGTCTGTAGTTATCGATTCGCTGAATCTAATTTAAAAACTTAGTGTCTATATGTATGCTATATTTTAGATAGCGAATTGCTTGTGAAATATCACCTTTACTGCGAGATATCTAAATATCAAATAGTTTACCTATGTAATAAATTAATAATACGTTTTCATTTGATGTCCCCGGTGCTATTTGTATTGTGCTTGATTCATACTAATGAAAACGATGAGGTTTCGAATTTTTTTTTTTTTATTTTTTGCGACAGATTTTCGGTGGTTAATTTTCAATTTTTATTACGTCTAGTATTGTGAAAAAAGAGCCGATAAATTTTGCCAAACACGTGGTAACATAAATCTAAGTAGCCGACGATGCCCATCATCAACAACAAAAAAATAATTAGTTATGTTTCTGGTTATTTCTTAACCAAAGAAAATTTTGAAATTTAATTAGTATTTTCGTATTCATTGACCACAAATAATTATAAAAACGTATTATTGATTTAAAAGGCACACAAAAGTTTAATTTTGTAGACCAGTGTTATTTATACTTGCTATAACTAGCTATCTGTTCCTTATTTAAGTCACTAAAAACCACCAGGTATCGAAATGAATGTGACGTGCATTGTCGGTTTACTTACATTTTATTAAAAAAATATTAAATATGATGGTTATGACCTACATTACTGATTTTATCGTTATTCTGAAATTTTTTCCATTAAAACGTAAAGTAAATGGACAATGCATGTCGGAGTCATCTCGAAACCAGATGGTTTTTACTGACTCGAATAAGGGGGCTGGTCCAATGTTACGCGATCAATTAAATATTTTTCGTGCGTACCACACAAGATTTACAGTAAATTGAAAACTGAAGTTAAAGCTATCTAATTAAAAATGTTTCTATGTTCTTTTTTATAACCAACGTAATCTAGCTTTTTTAAAATTACTCTAATAATAGATTAAGGAAATAATTTCAAGAATATGCTTATGCTAACATATAAAGAGTCAGAGTAAATTTTGTAAGTTTGTTTATATGTAAAAGGTACTCACTGGAAACACTTCATTTATTTATAAATTTCTTTTACTAATTTAAAGTTACATTATCCAGAGACATATACTATATATTATGTGTATTTTAAGGAAGTGGGAACAAAGCAAACAACGTTTGTCGGTTCAGCTTGTAGTTATGACAAAATGATTGAACCTATTGCTGCAGATTCGCATCACACCCACGGTGGCGACGGCGGTGGCGGCTGATCCATTTTGTAAAACTAGTGCTATGACTTGTGCTGAAACTAATATTTAGACATTATGAATTAAAAATAACATTATAATATACCTGTCGACTGTAATTGCGACCAGAGTAAATACTCCAGCAGAGACGGTTAGATTAGCAGTAAAGTTGCTTGCTCGGCAGGTGACAGAACCAAAGGGCCAATGAGCTGTGACCAGGAAAACAAAGTTTGGAGCTCCGTTTAGAGTTGCCATCAGTAAGTCCGCGAACGCTAAGTTTACGAGAAAACAGTTCGTTACAGTCCTCATTCGGCGATGAGCTGTAAAAAAAAAATTTTTAACCCATTGCATGTGTTGTTTTAACATTGTTCATTTTTAGCTAATTTCGCAATGGAAAAAGCAAAAATTGGAATGTATTTTACACCTTTATGTACAAAAGCATGACCAGTGTTAAAAGTATTTAGTAGTAAGTATATTGACTTGACATTATGAAAACTATAATTCAAATTCTAAAGCCATTGCTTGGCGTGACTTCAAAAATTTGTAGATATTTTATTTAGACATTCATTCACAAATTCTCAAATACACGTGTCACACTATGTGTTTAAATAAGTCTTTAAATATTTGTACAAAGATCTGACGCTGGCCTATATCCTCTGGAAATCGAAAACATACATATTACGTATTCATTATATTAGTAGAAAATAGAGAAGGCAAACATTTTACCAGAAATTTTAGTGAGTGTTATCAGTACGCCTACACTTTGTTCCCATCCCAATAAAGTAACTTGACCCTGAATCTATTGTAGAGATAGTTTGGCTAGAAAAAGTAATCCCTGAAACCTTTTTGGCGCTGATCCTATATATTGGGCTTTATTCTTACCGACACCCTTTTTGATGAATAGATAAACACACCTAAGTCCCAAAGTGCCTGATAATAAAAATAAATAAGTATTTTGGTTCTTCCAAAGTACTGTTATAATAGTGACGTAGAAAAATATACTCGTTTTACTATTGTAACTACGAAACACACTATTATTGTAACTTTTTATTTTTACTTTTGCTTTTTGGAACAATACACAAGTGTTACTATTAGTTTAACTATAATTATTTGTTAGCAGTTAATAGTAAGGTAAATAATTTCTCATGAGCTATGGAAAAAAGTTGACTAGTAACTCGTAAAAAAATTAGAGTGCTTTATTCGTGAAAAACAGAAGAGTGCATAACTCGTGAAAAAAAGTAGAATGCATAACTTTTCATCTGGCAACTTTGCATTTTATTTCTATTCTAGAATCCCCATTCTTTCTGGATTCCATGAGGATTCAATTCGGTGCTCGCATAAAATTAAATTTGTTGAAAGAAACATGTAGTAAAATCTAATATTATGTCTCTATTGGTCAAAAATATTAAATACTTTGCTTACCGAGAACGATCCAAATGACCAGTGTATTACCAATGATTGCCAACAATAGCATGAGGGCGAAGATTGTGATCCAAGCCAATTGTCCCCACCATGGTGGACTATAAGGTCTCTCTCCAAGACCCATACAGTTTCCAAGTGTTACCCTGTTGAAATACAATGTAAATTTTAAAATCGTAAATATTGATATCAAAACAACTTAAAAGATTAATAAAATCAAAATAAACGGGGATAACATGCTAATTGGGTATTATCTATAACAAGGCGTAACGTGGGTCGAAAAAAGGTATTGAACTCAAGTAGCTCGTTTAATCCAGTTTATTTTGATTTTTGAACAAAAGTTTAATCGTCAAATTTTTATGGTTACAAAAGTAATTTTAAAGTTCACCAATAAAAAAAGGAATATTTTAGAGTTGGCCGAGGGGCTTCAATTTCGCTTTGCATTCAGAGTGGTGGAGGTTCGTGCCCGGCGTGTACCAAAGAGTCATTTTCTTAATTTATAATGTTGATTATTCATTTCACTGGCATTTCGGTCGAGGCAAACATCTTGAGAAAGCCTGCGTACGTAAAAAATAGACATATGTGAAGTCCACAATCTGCACTGGGCTAGCGTGTGGACTATGGCCCAAATCGCCCTCGGTGAGGGTAGACCGTGCCCCAACAGTGGGGACGTATGAGGCAGATAAGGAATAGAAAATATTAGGTTCTTAAATATAAAATTGATGTTTTGTAGAACTGGCCACTTTGATCTCAAAAAGATTTGGTTTGGTTAAGAATTTCTAAAATAAATTCAAATTTATTTCAATTTTAAGCTTGTCTATTTGAGTTTCGATTGTATTTATGTATGTATGAATGTCATTTATTTCTTTTAAAATTACATTATGTCCACTATGTCTTAAAAAATATACATAATAAATTCAAAAAAAAGATCATCAAATACAAATATAAAATTGTAAGGAATAATAATATTCAAAACAAATACAATCAAATATGTCAAAAATGCAAAACAAAAAATAAATGAATTGAATCTATATTCAATACGAAATGTCAAAATAAAAATAAAGAAATGTCAAAATTAAAAACGAATAAAAAAATGTAATCAAAATTAAATGAAAATAGATAAAATAAAAATCACATCTTTTCACTGTATACAGTGAACACACAGAATACAGTGATTTCGTCAATAAAAGTTTTTTTAGTCGGCGACCAAATATCGGATCCGAGGGTTCTTCCTTTAATTCGACGGGCAGATGCTCATAGTAAGCGGGACCTACGACTCGCGGGTTTTTATCAAGCAGCGCCAAACGTCGTTGCACATGTTGCAGTCGCCCAGCTTGGCGAGTCACTCTGCCAGGGAAGCTAATGCGTTTGCAGGTGTTTATGTTGCGTCGAGTGTACATTATGAAATCAAACACATACTGAGAATAGAGTGTCATTATGCCGTATTTTTTAAACAGTCCTCTACATGACTGACGAGGTTTTACACCTGCCAGTGTGCGAAGAGCTTTCTTTTGAATTATGAATACTCGATTGGAGTCTGTCGAGTTGCCCCATAGCATTATGCCGTACGACAAAAGGGAGTGAAAATATGCAAAATAGATATGTAGTAACGCGACGTCGGAAACAAGTAGTTTAAGCTTTCGTAATGCGAATACTGCACTACTTAGCTTTTCACAAAGCATAGACACGTGGCGTTTCCAGTTAAGTTTGGCGTCTAGGGTAACCCCGAGAAACGTACATGACTCGCATATTGGCATCGGACTTAGTACAGGTGACGTAAAATCAGGGTTTCTGGCGGAAAATACTAGTACGTTGGACTTGGTTACGTTGAGGACGAGGCCTTTCACCGAGAACCACGAGTTGAGCTGAGCGCACGCGTTTGCTATCTTGCGTTCGAGCTGTTCGTACGTGCGTGCGCTCACCACCACTGTTGTGTCATCGGTGAACAACACCGTCAAGCCCTCTGTAACTGACGATGGGAGGTCGTTCATAAAGAGCGAAAACAAGGAATTACCCAGGTCTGATCCCTGCGGAATACCAACACTCAATTGGCCTGGATTCGACTTTACAGTTTTTCCCTCGATTTCTAATTGAACTGTTTGGTGCCTTGCTGTTAGAAAAGACCGAAACAGTTTATGTGTATGGTTGTTGATGCCATAATGTTTAATTTTTTCTAAAAGTTACTCAAAATTGACTACAACGAACGCTTTTGACAGGTCGGAGAATATTCCTGCCACTTTGTACCTATCGTCTAAAGCTTTTGCGAGGCAGTCATAAATTTTATGTGCCGCTTCTATGGTTGATCTTTTTTGTCTCATTCAATTTTGCTTTCTTTTCTGTGATATTTTTAGATTTCTGTGCTCAATATGGAAAACATAAAATATCGCATAATTTTAGAATACGAATTCCATCATGGCACTAGCGCTGCAGAAATAACTCGAAGGATTAATGATGTGTACGGAGAAGCCACTGTAAAAGATAACACAGTACGTCTTTGGTTCCAATGATTTCGTTCTGGAAATTTTGAACTCCAGGAAAAAACCTCGTGGACGGCCGGAGACCCTAGTTGTCAATGAGGAATTAAAAGTGGTAGTGGAATGGAATCCATCTCAAACCACGTCAGAATTATCTGCAAGCTTCGGTGTGAGTAATAAAACCATTTTGAATCATTTGAAACAAATTTGAAAAGTGAAAAAGCTTGAAAAATGGGTACCGAATGAACTAAGTGAAGCAAACCAACAAACACGCGTCGACTGCTGCGTCACGTTACTCAACCGTCACAAAAACGAGGAGATTTCGAATCGTATCATTACTTGTTATGAAAAATGGATCCTATACGATACTCGGGAACGCTCATCACAGTGGTTAAATCCAGGAGAACCGGCGAAATCCTGCCACAAGCAAAAATTGACTGAAAAAAGGTACTGGATAGTGTCTGGTGGACCAGCGTTGATGTCATCCACTACAGCTTCCTAAGATCTGGTCAGACGATTACTGCTGATCTCTTTTGCCGATAATTAGAAAACAATTATGGAAAAGCTAGCCGTTAAACAGCCGAGATTGGTCAACCGCTCTAGCCCACTACTGCTTTAGGACAACGTTAGACCACGCATTGCACATAAGACAGTGGCGAAACTAGAGGAGCTAGGATTGGAATATCTCCGTCTACCACCAGACTCTCCGGACCTTTTTTCGGAATTTGGATAATTTTTTTATTGGAAAAAATTCTATTCAGATGAGGCAGTCCAAAACACCTTTAAAGATTTTGTTGATTCCCGCTCCTGCAATTTTTTCAGCAAAGAAATCAATTAACTCCCTATAAAATGGCAAAAGTCATAGATCACAACGGTACCTTCTTTAATTGAATAAATAAAAAAATAAATTAGTTTTGCTTTTTCTCATAGATAAAGAATGTACAAGAAGAACCATGCCAAATGAAAAACGAAACAGAAAAAAAATTGCAAATGTGTGAGTGGAATAGTGTAGTCAAACAACACTATCGATAATTTTACCTGTACAAAATTGCGCGCTAGTGAAATTAAATATTACCTATGTCGCGTTTACACTCGCGCCACGCAGCCTCGGAACGCGTTGTCGGACAAAGCAAACTGTTTACACGCTTGTGCTCGTACATGTGCCCAATAACATAGCGTTGAATGCAAGAGTGTAAACATACCATTAGAACTTAAACTATTAGGACTATAATCACGTCTTATAGGAAATTTAAAAATCTAATCACTTTCTTCTTAAAGAACCCCATATCGTAGTCCCTCGAGAAAACCTCAGCAGGGAGCTTATTTCATAATTTAAGCGTTCGCGGGAGTAACTTCCTCTCAAACCGCACTGTTTGTGACCATTTAGGTTACGAAGAGTGAGAATGAATTCCCTGTCGATGGCGAGCGGAGCGATGGTAGAAAGTAGCTGTGGAAATTATTTCAAACAATTCCTCAAAACACAGAACATATTATACAAGCGGTAGAACACACACAGGGAGGCAAAATCTCCCCTCAGACTTAAAGGTCCGATACGACTTGTGAGTTTGGGATCGTCGACGATTCTTACTGCTCGTCGTTGAACCGAATTAAAAGGGCTAAGCTGGTATCCAGGTGCACCAGCCTAGAGATGGCAGCAGGCCGAACCTGTGATTAGTAAAGCAACAACCTTTGCCCTGAGGTGAAGCATCGCTTCGCTCTATTGAGTACTCCTGGTTTCTTGGACGCCAGCTTCACCTTGGTTTCCAAATGGTCGCAAAACTGGATATAGCTGGAGATGTCAACACCAAAGATCCCAATACACTTGGAGATGGTAAGTGCTGTGTTCTGGAATTTAGTACCACAGTAAATGGGATTTTCTTAGCGGTGAACGAGCAGACTTGTGTCTTTATTGGGTTGAATCCTGAAACGCTTAACGCCCGCCGGACCTCCCACTGAGTTGTGGAGATTTCTGGCATAGTCTTACCGTATCACAAAGTAAGTGGTACAGCTCCTTCGTTATTGATATTCGAGTTTGAGGCAATGAGACTGCCCAGTAAATCGACTTTCTCTCTAGCACTATGGGAGAATCGGTTTTTCGCTGTGGTGGTAACGACCACTGACAAAAGTTGCCCTTGGCAGCTTAACAAGCAACCAGAAAGCACGACTACAAGAGGGATAGCTTGCAAGTCGCCCACCTATTTTGCCGATGAATTGGAACTTAGCTCTGGCGGTTACTTTCTTACTGAACCTCGAGGCAGCATTTAATTTGCGTTTTAACTCAGATGTATTCAGATCCTAATTGATCGAACCGTGGTCCAAGCCTATTTGCCCATATGCAGTTTGCTTGAGAATTTTAGCTTCTTTACAAGACCTATTAAACCACGGTTTTTTTTTTGACATCGGCAGCTACTCGAGGGTTAGAAATATAACATTCCATGCTAGCGAAGATTGTTTCAGTGACTGCGGCTGCGCAAATGTACGGATCTTCTGAGCTGAAGCAGAGCTGCCTCCACGGGTACGATGCATAAAAATCCCGCAATCCATCACAATCTGCTGACTTATAATACCACACACAACGCCAATTAATTGGCGCAGAGGAAACGGTTAGTGTGCATGACACTTGATTCCGGGCGAGAGAGTGGTCAAAGGAGCCAAGAGGCGCGTCCACTGAGACGGAATATCAGTTCGGACGTGTAATTAACACTCCTAGCCTCCATATCAGGTATGTTCGTTGGAGAAAGTACCAGTTGAGAAAATTTTGTTTGAGTAATTGTAAAGAATAAAAACCAAATTTAATTGATACGTCTCAATTTTTTTTATTGAAAGTATCTAAATTTAACAAATTTAACATTATTTAGTAATAATACTAAAACTATAAGAACATTAAATACAGAAACTATTTGTAAGTAAACTACTGGTGAACAAAACACCGTCTTAAAAACCAAGTATTTTATATTATTTTTCATCATACAATCTCTTACAATTCACCCCCACCGTGCGCGTAATACATATGGTATTTCATACTAATTCTATAAATGTGGCTCGAACGGCGCGTACGATGCGGACAAATGTGCGATCACCTTTGGTTGGCTTTGAATAATTATCTTATTAATATTCTATACATGTATAATTACATAATTCGATACTGATGCCGTCGGTCGCCACCTTGTCAAGCTCTATGGTAACTAAATGACTACATATTTTACGCAAAATACTCTCCAAATCCTGATTTAACAACGAAATAATAGTACTCAGTAAATCAAGACAAAAAAAATGCAGAGATGATTTAAATTGTTTTTTATTTCTTAAAATTCTCAACTAAAACTAATAAAATATGCATATGACAACAATGCAGTGAAAATTATCGTAATTTACCTGTGAAATGTGTACTTATTCGAATTATTATCTGTTGTGACTTCACATTTACTCACAGCACAAGACACCATAGTAACCTACAAAATTAACAGTTTGTATGTTAATCCAGTATTATTTAAAAAAAATCCATTCGCCTTAAGAGAACGCTATGTCCTCTTGTGGTCATATAATTCTATGCTTTTTTTATCATAATTTTAATGAATGTGTTTCTAATTATGCCGCAGTTAGAGCTTCTCATAGACTTTATTATATATACGCATGACGTCAGCGCTATGTCAATCTCTATCGTAACTAAATGATTACATATTTTACACAAAATATCCTCCAAATCTTGATTTAGAAACGAAATATGGTATCAAGTCTATAGAAAAACATGTAAATTACGATTCAAATGGTTTTTTTCGTTGATTTTTCAGCTGTATTAGATAAAATATTCAATCAACAATGCAGTAATTCTGACTATTCCGTCTTGTAAATAAACATTGGCTCACACTAGAAGAGAGCTTTTGTATCTAAAAAACATTTTAAATATTAATGACGGATTACAGAAAGAAAAAAGAAAATTCCAGTCACAGTAAATTAATGACGACCTTACCGGATCTTATCGCGGGAGACATTGAAATAGACACCTATTGTCTTATTTTGTCTCGGGCTCTATGCACTTAATTTTGGTTTCTCGCTTCCACGCTTTATTGGTCTTTTTTTTCTTGTGCGGAGATTGAACCTGCACCTCTCGTTTCCGTAGATAGTTTTCACTACCAACAGAGCCAAGGAGCCGTCGAACGTATATATCTTTGCCGCAAAAAGAACTCCTAATGAACTTTATTATCGATAACGATACGCATGACGCCAGTGCTAAGTCAATCTTTATCGTAACTAAATGATAACATATTTTACACAGAATATCCCCCAAATCTTGATTTAGCAATGAAATATGGTATTAAATCAAGAGAATAATATATAAACTACAATTCAAATTCAATTTTACGTTAATTTTTCGGATAAATTCGATAAAATATAATTAACAACAAAGCATTAAAAACATTATAAATAACCGGTAAAACGTGTATATATTAGGATTATTGCTACTTGTAACGTCACATTGGCTCACAAAATATATACCAAATTTACAATTTAAATGAAATGAAAAAATGAGAAAAACAGAAAATTCCAATCGCTATAAAATAGACCCGCCGATATCGCCGCTTATCAATGTAATTATTGTCACATTCGGCCATTTTCTTCTATCTCATTTTCTCATGGGCACTATGCACTAAATTTGGATTTCTCGCTCCCACGCTTTATTGGTCTTTTGATTGTAGTGAAAAAATCCTATGTCTATGCTTTTTCCATATGAAACATCAATTTCATATATAAAGACCTACTATAAAACGTAGTTTGGATGAAACATTTTTATTCCCAATTATTCAACACTTTGTTTATTATCGTATTTAACAAAGTTGTTAGAACTCAGCACAAAATTTACCTTCATTACTTATCCAAATTTGATAAATAATGTAAGTATCATTTAGTTTCAAGTGACATGTATACCGTATTTAGGAACTGGGGCTCCATTACATTTTGACGTGGCAATAATAACCCAATTTATCGTTCAATAAAGTCGATTAGGTTTCCTTTGTCTTATAAAAAGATGTGTCAAAAAAGGAAATTCCACAATTCATATCACAAATACGGGTAGGAATTTTTTTTACGGAAAAATAGACCAAGTTTAGATGATTCTTGTGTTAAAGAAAGCATTTTAAATGTTTATAACTGTTTGATAATAATAAATAACTTTTCTTTAATAACAGGTATGACACTGTATAATCTAATACCTTTAAACGAGCAATTCTCCTCGGTCGGTCAAATATGGTAGATATTGGCAAAATGCAAAATTTTATTTAATTTACATATGTGCACGTAAATTTCCTACTTAAAATAAGTACCTGGAAGACCGAGGAGAATTGCTCGTTTAAAGGTATTAGATTATACAGTGTCATACCTGTTTTTGTTTCATAATTTATAGATAAATATATCTATAGATAATAACAAACTAAAAACCTTGAAGCTTTTAATTTTTTGTCTTCATTTTAAAACTTTTAAATTTTTTACTGTTATATAGTAGCTAATTTTAATTACAACATAGTACAATATTGCAGAATAATTTGTGTGACCTAAAGGGTACTAAATTAGTCTACAAAAAACAAAAAATAATGTAGTTTACTTCTTTGTAGCTAATAAACTGTAGTAATTAGAATTGTATGTTAGCTTTCAAAATTTGCTAAAGTAAAAACAACACTCAATTTTACTTCTAAAATGTAAAGTCAGCAAACAAAGAAAAAATAAATCTTTATCATTAAAAAGTCATAATAAAATACTATCAACAGTTATAGACAGACACATGTATATATTATTAATAAATAAATAAATTAATATTTTTGGACATCACACACAGCGCCGTCTGGCCCCAAAGGAAGCAAAGCTTGTATTAGGGATACCAGACAACGGATACTAATACATATAATTACTTTTTTTTGTAAATACATACTTATCATACATAAATACACCCGACTCAAGGCAAACACAAATGTTTATCACATAAATATTTGTCTAGTGCAGGAATTGAACCCACTGATATGCAGAGCAGCATCTGACCTAACTACCAACTAGGATGCGAGGGAGTAAAGTTAATAACATAATTGTTAAGCATTTCTGCACTAGTACTGAGATTAGCTTATCTCGTCACTATGTAAATTTTATGTATTTTTTATATTTAATTTCATTATTACTTTTTTATATTAAATTTTATGATTACTTTTATGTAAAGTGTAACTTGTGAAAGCTTTTATAACTTCATACAATGAACTAACTATTTGACAACTCTCTTTTCAACATCTAGGTACAGACTGAAGCGCTTCTGTATCTTGATCGCAGAAGGAAGCTAAGCTCTTGTCTTTAAAGCTTATTGCAAAAACAAATTACACAGAAACACAAGTAAATGTTATCCTACCCATATCTCACATATAAATGCGAAAGTCAATTTATTTATTTATTATTATGTCAGCCTTTAAATTATGTATTCACCCTCTGATAATAGTACATTTCTGCCGCGGTCTGTAATGTCTGCGTTGCTGGCAGCGCTAATGCATGGAGGAAAGCGCGCCGTAGAGCAGCTCTAGTTCATGACAGCGCGGTCAGCATTGCAACCCTTGATGGACAAGCTGGAACAAAGCCCGAGACTAACGGTATAGCGAACAAGGGCTGCAACGATGACCAAGAGCAGCGTATCTAGCTAAGCTCGAGGCCTTCATAGCGTGGCCAGCAGCTCAGTAATTGCATACCAAGGAATATTCACTCGAACAATGCAAGTAATATAAATAAAAACATCTTAGAAGTTAGACTGTGTTCAAAAAAGGTTTTCAAAATAATGATCATATTACAAGCATTTTTTAGTAAAATCTTTTTGCACCTGACTCATTTTGAAACAAAACTAGACAATAATAGATTTTCAAAGGTATCTCAAACATACCAGCAACAAAATTTCTTACAACTTTGCTGGCACCTATTTGAGTAGTGCGTAAAAGTCGACTTTGGTGGAAAAGTAATTTTGAGTAAAATTTTTTTGCAACGGTTTATTTTAAAATAAAACTCGACATAAATGGATGTTCAAAGGGAGTTACTGGTGGCTAAAACTCACCAGCAATTATATTTCGCCTATAAAACAAATCTCGACAATAATGGATTTTCAAAGAAAATTGGTGGTGGCTAAAATTCACCAGCAATTAAATTTTATACAAGTTTGCTGGCGCCTATTCGAGTAGCACAGAAAGGTCGACTTTGCTCAAAGAAGGTTTTACATGCACATTATATTACGACCTGGAAAGATGTGTTCGCGTGAGCAGTAGGCCTGTTCACAATGTCGTAGTCCGTGGAACTGCAACTTCAGACCATAGAGCAACACGGCCGGCCGCGTCAGGGTGCCGTGTTCCTCTATGGTCGAAGGGTTCTGAACGAATAGTTCATAACATTATCTATCTTTTGGTCGCGGAAAACAAATAAATATTACCTACTTAACTACCTATCACATATATGTATATAGGTATAAGTACTACCAAAGTATCTGCTATGATATTTTTTAAAATATCTTTTATATTTTTTTAACATAAACTTTATACACAGATGTAATAAATATCAATACAAAAAGTTTTTCCAGTTGAATTCGAGGTAAAGTATCTTCAAATTAATAAATCTGTTATAGTATTTAAATTCAAAAACTGTAGATGAGTAATTATATAAGATAAAAAAACCCCTGAGATCGTTGAGAATAAGAAATGGAACTAATTGGAGTTTTGGAAAATTATCATAACAAACTAAAATGTCAAAAAGATATTCTGCTTATCTCTTCCCTGCCTTGTCGTGATTATTTCTTTAGCTTAAAAATTATCTTTAAATTTTTTACCGTGAATGCGAATGCTGAATTGTAGGCGTAATTGAATAAATTTTTAACTGCCTCAAAGAATTTTTACATGTATTTGCTCCTAAGTATATATATACATATATATATATATATATATATATCTATATATATATATATATATATATATATATATATATATATATATATATATATATATATATATATCTATATATATATATATATCTTTAAAGCAATGTAATGTTTCCGTGCTTATTATTAGTACCAAGGTGCCTGGCGGTGAATTTCAGAAGGCACAAAAATTGCTTGTTTAAATGTATAAAATTATCTTGTTTCCGTGCCTATTATTTATCATTAGTACCTGGGCGGTAATTTTAAAAATTTACAAAAATGCTCGTTTTAATGTATAAAATTATCTTGTTTCCGTGCTTATTATTTATCATTAGTACCTGGGCGGTAATTTTAAAAATGTACAAAAATGCCCGTTTATATATATAAAATTATCTTGTTTCCGTGCTTATTTTCAAAATGTACAAGAATTGCTCGTTTAAATATATACGATTATCCTGATTTCGTGCTTATTATTATTGTTAGTACCTGGGCGGCGATTTTCAAACTGTTCAAGAATTTCTTGTTCAAATATATAAGATGGTCCTGATTTCGTGTTTATTATTGTTTTTATTATAAGTACCTCTGCGGCGATTTGCAAAATGCACAAGTATTGCTTGTTTTAATATAAGATTATATTGCTTCCGTTCTTATTATTATTTATTAGTACCTAAGCGGCGATTTTTAAAATATTTCAAGTTTTTCTTGTTTAAATATATAAGATTGTAGTATTCATGTTTTGTATTATCTGCCACCTTTTTTACCAATTTATATCTTCATAGAGGTTAAATCTCGAAATATACTTCTTCGAAAAAGGAATTAATATTAGATTTCAGAAAAACAGTTTTTTCTTAACAAAGTTAGGGTTTAGAGTTAAGCGGGAGATCTAAATCTGTATAGAAAGAGGTACCTATCTTAAAATTCAAGTCCTCTGTTACTGTACTTAATGCTTCTATGCTCATGAAGGCTATTGTAACATTCTGTTATGTAATAATCTAAAGCCGCACTCACAAAAAATGTGAGGTTTATTTAAAATTTTCAAACATATAAAGATCATCTTATTTGATTTTTAATTAAGTTGCTAAGCTGTTTTAGAGTTGTATTGTCAAGAAGATAATTTAATACATACATTAACGTAGTTAATCTACGTACCAAAGTTAAAGCAAAGTCACGACCGGTTTTGTTTACGAAATTTGGGTACGAGATTTATTTGCCACGCTGCTGTTTAATTAAATTATTACCTTTGCTTTGCTTATAAAATTAAATAAGACCTGAAAAATCTTCACTTTAGTCATCGTCATAGATATGTCGTGGCCTGATCTAAAAATTGATTACTTAATGATGTGTCCGACTACATGAAATGGTCGAATTTCATGATATAGAATAGTACTCGCTGGCAAAATCATGAAATAGTCTAGCCAGATCAATGACTACATAGATTTTAACGATATGAACGGCTAAACCAAACGAATGACTACTTTATGATATGGTCAAACATTAGTGATCATATTGTAAAATAGTTACATTATCCTCCGGTAGAGGCGCGGATGTTGCTTTGTTTTCGTGATGCATAAAAGCGATTAATGTTCATGTCTACACTTATATAATTATTAAGAGATTAAGTTTAGATGTAGGAGATAATCTCCGAAACTAGGTACTCATCCTATTACTAAATTTTAAAATATTATTAAATTTTTTGTTCAAAATATCCATATTTGTAAGTAAAGTCAACAAAAAAATAGGCACTTTTCTTTGATGTTGCAAAAAGCAACGGTATGGTCTGATTTTTCGCACAGGGATAGCTGAAGGAAACAAAAATAATATAGAATTAATAAATTAAGAAGAATTTTTTATCCTGAACAACAGTTCCAATGGGAATACTTTTACTTCGGGGAATAATTTCAACCCTTCACGGTTTAACAGTGCTTACAATTAACTTGTTATATCATGAAATACAACCATTTCATGAAATTTTTGGACACATCATGAAGTAATCAATTTTAAGATCCGTCCACGACAGATACACAACTTGGGAGGTACTACTAGGTCCGTAACGAGCATATTTTCAAAACAAAGTGATAGACTGGATTTTCACTAGGCCGAAATTGTGTCTTGATAGCATATAAAATGGGCAGAGCGCTTACACAGTCCTTGTCATTCAAAGGAAGTTCAAGTCATTGCTCGATGTTAATCTTTTGACTGCATGTTTGTAATAAAAATATTTGTTCACATTCGTGATGTAAAAAAGAAAGACAGCAGCTAAATCAATTTGGGGGTGCGACAAGGGGACGTCATATCCCCGAAACTGTTCACCAACGCGCTGGATGATATCTTCAAAACAATGAACTGGACTGGGCACGAACTTAACTTACATCGCATACCTTGGTTTTGCCGAAAGTAGTTATCGTTATGCATTATTGCATAGTCTCTGGAAGAACTGAGTGAAATGTTGCATACTCTAGACAAAACATCAGTGTGGCAAGGCATGAATGGACATAAATTTGGACAATAAAAAGCAGTAATATTTATAACCGCACAAGTGACTTTTACTTTACTGATTTGCAAAGGAGATCTACAAATCCCTCACGCAGAATTCTACACTTACTGTAATAACAAAAAAACACAAAAAGAAAACAGCACATATAGTGGTTAGTAAGAATATGTAAGGTGAAGAAATAATTACTTGAGATTTCTATACTTTTGTTTTATTTAAACAGTAGTTCGTTTTAACTGAAAATATCAATAATAGTGGATTATGTGTGATACAAGTGAGATAGGCTCCTCATTACTGTTGCAACCTAAGACGAAGGCGAAAGCGTAATTCAGCCAAGTGTGTATTGAGCAGAGCTCATACAACTGTTTTCAACAAACTTGAAGTAGAGTAAATATTTATATTAAGTAGTGTTAATATCTAATAGTTTTGATATGTTGTCAACAAATACGTTGGACCTCTTTTTCCAAAATGAGAACTTAGTTAATAGGATCTCTTCTTGCTAAAAATTAAAAAAAAACTGTAAAAAGCAATTGTCATTCACTTTACGTTCTAATTTCAAAAGTTTGCATTATCTCTTTTATTGTAGCCCTAGAAGCCCTCGAAGAGATAATAAAAATTTGAAATTAGAACATAATGTTGCGAAGAAGAAAAGAGTTATTCGCATTCAAAGCTCAGTTTCACGCGATCTTAGCAACTTGTACCTACTTACCTTTGCCTATAACATAAATTCTAACGCAATGTCATAAAAAAAAGTTTTTCAATAGGTTTGAGCTTCTGATACAGTCTGATAGCTTTCGCTTATGTGTACCAATTCTAAATAAAATAAATACATATTTTGATGTGGCCATGGTGAATTTTGTTTCTTTAGCTTTCTAGTTATTAGAACACAAGAACGCCTTGATTTTTCTGTCTCGAGACGTCGACCTTGACATTTTAATCTTAAAATGTTCAAATTTCTTTTAAATGCCAATGAGACCTTTTTTCGTTAATTTTTAAAAATCCTTATTCTGGTCCCTTTTTTTGCTAGATCTTCAAAACGCAAACCCACGCGGGCAACCCGCTCGCCATGTTTATGAAAACACATGATAGGCAATAACAATATCCTAGTTTTCTCATTACAGTTTTCTTTGGTGATCTCTTTTTCTGTTTTTCGGAAGATTCACGCGTTGGCTGTCGCCATTTAACTACATATGGGTAAAAGTCAAAATACTCGACCACACGTTGAAAAAATGCTATGTCCTTAAACTTTTTTCCGTTATATACAGATATTTTAAGTAATAAACGTATTTAGACAATTTTTTGTAAATTATCTAAATAATTAGTAAGAAAAAAGACATTATACACAAAAAAATATAAAGAAAAAGTCATACATTTGAGATCCATACAAAACGAAAGTCTTCTCCCGCTTAACGCAAATTTTAGTTATTCTATATGATAACGTTTAATTTGTGTGTTAGCAGGTGTAAACTGATGATAACTTACAGTTTTTCTTTTATTATAATCGTGACTCTTTGTTTCCATAAATAATTATGAATATTTAAAATGATGTCTCACAATTTTTTCCTGTGCATAACTCCAGGGAGGTAACGGCGATTAAAGGCACTACCGTTTATAAACATATTGTTTTCTTTCTTTCTCTTTTATTATACGTCGCGTGGTCTTCATGCCGCCATCTAGTTCAAAAATTTAGTTTTAGTTGAAAAAGTGTACGCAACAAATAAGTTCCAAAAAATATTACGGTGAAAAACAATTGAATATTTTTAATTCTATAAGTTACTTATCTAGCCTGAAGGTATAGTTTTTACAGTATATTTTGTTACATACAACAAAAAGACAGTTGATTCCAAGGTAAGATTTTTGTTATTGTGACAAACAATTTTATAGGTTATATTTTGCGTTTTTCGTTCCTGTAGATAACAAAACGCATTTTAGGCCATATTGGAAAATTGTTACTCACAGGATTTTATTTTACATCTTCTTGTGAGTAACACTTTAAGTTACGAATCAGTTTCATCTATCTAAAAAACGGTTTGACCTTCGAAGCTGAAAATTAGCATGTAGATTTCTTATAAGAAGTAGATATCAACTTAAAAAAGGATTTTGTAACAGGGACGGATTAAGGGCAGAAAATATAGTTGAAAAATTTGTATGAAAGGCCTGTGTTTTTTTATTTTAGAGGCATCCAATCTACTGTTGTAATCATAATTCATTAGCAATAAAAATCTTACAATAGAATTTATTTACTTATGTCGTAAAATTTTTACGACAGAAGCGGACCAATTTGCAAAGTATCCAAAGTTCATATGCAAAGCTTATGATTTAAAAAATTCATGCTATTTGTGAAATAATTTTATGGAATTTTCATGACAGGAACGGATTAAATGGGCTGAACCGTGATTGAAAGTTTATAAAAAATCGTATGTATTTGATATGTCGGGTATATAAACAAATACTGTAATAGGGTGTTACGACCTAGACAAATACTTTTAATCACATTTATTTACATTTAATCATTTTTAAAAGATATCATATTGTATTATAAACATATTTATTTACACATAAATGCTTAGTAGCAATAAGTATTCATATACACACATTATACCAAAGAATTTAGGTTATACTGGTCTCAAATTTGATTTATTTTGTTATGTTTAAAATAAATATAAAGATTAGAGAGATTATAAGAATATAAATGTTATTTTAGAAGTACGTTAAAGTAACTACAAAACTGTTGTTGTTTCAATATAAATACTGCCTTATATTCCTGTGAATATTTTTTTTTGTCAATTTACAAACGAGTAATGTTGTCTAAATTCTCGTGAGTGATGGTCGATTATTTTGACACCTACCCATATATATACTCGTATGTCACTCCATAGGTGCCCTTTTTAGCTATGAAATTTACGTTAAGAGTTCTTTTCTAAGACACGTGACGTAAAACTGTTGTTGTTTCAATATAAATACTGCCTTATATTCCTGTGAATATTTTTTTTTGTCAATTTACAAACGAGTAATGTTGTCTAAATTCTCGTGAGTGATGGTCGATTATTTTGACACCTACCCATATATATACTCGTATGTCACTCCATAGGTGCCCTTTTTAGCTATGAAATTTACGTTAAGAGTTCTTTTCTAAGACACGTGACGTAAAACTGTTGTTGTTTCAATATAAATACTGCCTTATATTCCTGTGAATAATTTTTTTTGTCAATTTACAAACGAGTAATGTTGTCTAAATTCTCGTGAGTGATGGTCGATTATTTTGACACCTACCCATATATATACTCGTATGTCACTCCATAGGTGCCCTTTTTAGCTATGAAATTTACGTTAAGAGTTCTTTTCTAAGACACGTGACGTAGTTTATAAAGCGTATTTTAAAATATTAGAATTGGATCATAAAATAGTACATTGTGTATTAAAGGTGGTAAAGATAAAATTACTAACGCAAGGCTATGTAAAAGCCAGGGCCGAAGTCTAAATGCTGTAATGGCTCGAGTTTGTAATTTTTGTACCGCCTGTGTTCTACACAATATTTTTCATCTCATTTGCGAGTAAATAAATAAAAATATATGGTGAATAAATAAATAAACTCAACTAAAATGACGGGAATAGAAGTATAGAAAGCAACGCCACCGCTAGATGGCGCTAGATATCTAGATAATTTATAAATTAAAAAGTTTTGGTTGAAGTTAAAACTTGTAATTGCTCGCTTGGCGTGTATTTCATAGTTTGAACAAGACAGCTTTTATACATACTTAATAAAATAAACAGTATGTATGGTGCGTACATACCGCATTACCGCCCGTGAGTTCTATGAACGCCCGCTTTGCCTTGAAAGAAGTAAAATTTACAAAGAATAAGCCCGGGGAAGTAATTAGGGTCTTAGCACTCGCTTTGCAGGTAATCGTAATGAAACTTTTTACGAGTAAGTGTAATGAGAAGAATATAAAAAGGCGACAGTTTTTACATGGCTCAATTTAATTTATTTACAAAAATAGGTAATAATTTGGTATCTAAATGTTAAAACTTACATCGAAGCCTAATTCATCATAATTCAACGTATACAATAAAGTCTTTAATTTTGTTGCCTGTTTGCGCAGAAAGTAGTCATTTTGTTTGAATAAGTCGAGTTTTACTGCATTCACTGGAAACATTTTTTTTTATTTGAGAAACAAACTATATAATATTTACAAATATATAGTAAGTTACATTTTTTTAATACAATATACCAAATAGTTTCCACAGGTTATTATTACAAATATATATCTGAAGTTTATTCATAACATTAGATTTAAGTATAAAATTATCAAAACAGAATGCTTGCTAATTCTAAGATTATACTAAATTTGTACAGGTTAAATATGTATTTCAGTTTGCTTAAGAGCTGCAGATGGTAGACATTGTAATGCCTAATTAAATTAACTGAATGTTATTAATGTAGGTATAAAGATTTACATAATATTTATAATTTTCAGCATCAAAAATTAGACAAAACATAATAAAATTTTTGGTTCAAAATTAAAAATCAACACATTGATGGATTTGGGTTTAGTATGCCTAATTATTGTTATAAGAAATTAAATGTACGCTAAATGTATGGTAGAATAATAGTTTTATGCAAAACAGTATCACACCTGGATAAAAGTATACAGAGAGTACATGTATCGTATACAACAAAAGGATATTGATACGTCACTAGAGAGCTAAAACAGCATCATAAGAAGCAAATAAAGCTAAACGAAGAAACGAAGGAACGAAGAAAATACGCAGCATTTATCCAAAGACATGTAAAACCTAAGATCACCAATAGAGGTTTGTTGTACGGTCGCGGTCAGAAAATGTTTACCAGTTTTAAAATTAGATTCTATATTATACCTTTTTGACTAAGTCTAAATTACTTATACCTTTCAAAAGCTATTATGCAAAATGACGCATCGAGAAAAACAACAAGCATTATTGATCACTCTTTGATAATGGAACTAATATATTTATTTGTTGAAATGACATTTATCAAAAAATATTGTTTGAACGTCGTTTTGACAAGACTAAAAAGGTTTTTATCATAACGAAATAAAATGGCAAGTTTAACCCTGGAGCAAAGGGCTGAAATAATATTTCTCTTCGAAGATGGACATAGTATTAGTGCTTTATCACGAGAACTGAATATATCGCAATTCACTGTGAGGTTTTGGATTAGGCGTCACGGCGAAGAAGGGCAAATAACAGATCATAGATATAATTCAGGACGACGACCGATACTAACCGCCGCGCAAATAACATAAATCATTCGTCGATACGAAGAGAATGGTTTCACACCAACTAGTTATTTTGCTGCTTTATATGGTGTGAGTGCTCGGACGATCCAAAGAGCTTTGCACAATGTTGGACTACACTGCTGAAACCTTACCACAAAACAGCCCGGCTTAACTTTGCGCGACGACATCTCGATTTTGATTGGTAGAATACTATATTTACCGATGAAAAAACTTTTAAATCAAGCCAAATCGGAAGATTAACTTTATGGCGCTACAATCGAACTCGGTATGATGAAGGTCATATTGTGCCTCAAAACGAGTCAGGTCGCATTACAGTAAACTTATGGGGGTGGATGAGCCTTGACGGCGTCGGAGAACTGGCGTCATAGAGAATAGGGCTACGGCCTTTAATTGTGTGTCGCTTTTGGAAGAAGTGATGCTGCCTACTGTAACGGAATTCCCACACATTACTTACGTTCAAGATAATGCACGGATACACACAGCATGGCGTGGTTCAACCTGCACCGTGACATTCGTCCCATTCAATGGCCCGCTCGGTCTGCTGATTTAAACCCTATTGAAAATTTATGGGGGCTTATGGTTCAACGCTGGGACTGTCAAAAATGAAAGAAACCCTCAAGCTCTTCGATCACACTGTGCTCAAGTATGGGATGATATCAGTGGTACTGATCTATGCACGCGTCTTGTTGCATCTATGCGAGATAGACTACGTGCCGACATAGCTGCAGAGGGAGTTAATACTAGATATTAAATAAGGATTTTCGAAGTGTCTATTTTATTATTTCTTCATATTCTTATTTAAAAAACTAAAATATTAGTTTTTTCAAAGAAGGTTTTCTTGTATATTAAAACTTGATAGTAGTCAGTCCATCTCCTAGAGCAGTGATGGCGAACCCATGGCAATTCGGGCATGCCAATCATTTATGAAATTTCTATTTTCACCTACGTATGCTTGCAAGTCATTTTTAGAAATGAACTCTAGTTTAGCTTCCATACTGCTTAGTAACAAAGTACGAGCCTGCCCCAATGTGAGATTTTGGATCATTCTCACTGGATCCATTGTCCAGATCCATAATGGATCTAGTAAGATATTATTTTCTCAATAGATCCATTTTTATAAGTGTGTATCTACTGAGAAGTATTTGTCTCGCTAGATCCGTTAACCAGAACCAGATTTAAAAGTGTGGGTCTACTAAGGAATTTCTTTCTCACTAGATGCAGTTGTGGATCTGATAAAAAAATTTGGTGTCGGCTAGGCTTGTTGTCCCCTAGGCTGGGGAGATAACGGAACTTGCTTTCTAATACTATTTCAGGTACTCGTATTTCCCCTGTCATATTCTTATTTTTACCAACTTTAAAAAGTTCGCGAATGGTCTGTAGGTATTATTAATAACATTAACATATAAGAGATATTATTAATTCAAAACTAAAAATTAACCGACTTTATAAAAGGAGGATCCATACCAATATTAATATTATAAATTCAAAAGTGTCGGTGTCTGTCTGTCTATCAATCCGTTAAATTTTACGGTTGGACCAATTGTGATAAATTTAATATGGAGATAGTTCGAACCGCAAAAGACAAGAAAAATACTGTTTTTCTTTATAATTTTTTTTTTTATTTTATATATTAAAAAAATTCAACTATTGATCTTACACGTGTAGTTATTTTACAAAAGTTATAGATCTCATCAAGATCTTTATTTCAAATGACAGCTGTCAAACTAGAAAGGTCTATATAACAAGGTCTGTAACTATTGATCCTGAAACCTTTCTATTTTTGACGTGTCATTTCTGTAGAGAAACTACTAGTCTGCTATAAATTTTAGGTACCCGAGTAAGTTTTAAGTTACCGCGATATATTTCTTTATAGTTTGACAGCTGTCATTCTGAAATAAAGATCGTATGAGTAGTATCATTTCTGTCAAGAAACTACTAGTCTACGATCAATAGTTACGGATATAGTCCTTTCTAGTTTGACAAACAAACCCTAGGGCAGGGATGGCGAACCTTTATTGATGAATATGCCTTTTTTATAAAAAAATACTACTGTACCTATGACGTGCCGTCAAAAAATCTTGGTAACTTAATAATAATGGAGAAAAATTAAACGAATTGCTATTAACTTAAAGCTACTTAGATATTTACAGCTCGAAATGTTTACAGCAATCAAAATGTTTAATAATTTATATTTATTCAAATTGAAAATTTTCGTTAATAATTAAGTATAATTTTCGTTAATAATTAGGTATCATTTTCTATAATTACATATTTTTTCAAACCTAATTTTTTTTTAAATTACTATTTAGTGAGACAATATATTATCATTAGATCTAATTTATTTTATAATTTTTTTTAAAATAGATCTATTGGCAATGAAAATTCTCATCAGATCCAGGTTATTAGAAAACAGATCTACTGAGAAAAAAATATCTCACTAGATCCATGATGGATCTAGACAATGGATCTACTGAGAATGATCGGAGATTTTTAGCACCTAATTTGCAACAGCAGAAATCACACTAATTTTTTTTTTATTTGAATATAAATATTAAACATTTCGATTGCTGTAAACATTTCGAGCTGCAAGTATCTAAATAGCTTTAAGTTCACAGCAATTCGTTTTACTTTTCTCCATTATTATTAAGTAACCCAGATTTTTTGACGGCACGTCATAGGTACAGTATTGTTTTTTTCATAGAAAATGGCACATTCATTAATAAAGGTTCGCCATCCCTGTCCTAGAGCGATTGATTGTCATATTAGAAAAAAGATAATCTATGGTCAATCAAATTATCATGAAATAGATATTTAGAATTTGTGACTTAAATGTGTGCATGCAATTGTGATCCTTAAGGTGGTAAACATTTTCTGACCGCGACCATACTTACTCCATACACAAGCTAGCAAATATCGATTATGCAAACGTTTGGTAAGTAGACATTTTATTAAAGGTTTTCGGTTAGACTATACAACCCTTTCTTGTATAAAATAAAGCATGTATTTTAAAATAAAGTATTAATATCTACAAACGTTTCGAATTGAGAGGTTAGCCCATACCCAAAGAAAACGTCTCCTTTACTTAGTAACATAAATTAATGATTTAATGTCACCAGCTGTATTTTTAACAAAAAAATGCCTAATATATTTTTCATAAATTACCTTCACAAATCACAGCCCGGAAACGCTTTCCGTTGCATTTAATCGCAAATTCACAAAAAAGGCACACTCATAAATTTTACCCCACAATCCTACATTATCCTGATATTCGCATTGTACGTGCGTTGTGTGCCTCATTGAGTTAGCCGTTTCTAACTCTCTACTAATATTATCGCCACATTCGTAAGAGAAACAAAAGTTTTATGAGACTAGTAGGGCGCTTGAGGCATATTTATGGCCTATTTTATTTATTCCGCCAGAATTTGGTGTGGCCTATTAACTGTTATGATCGCTTGCATGATAAAATGTTTATTTGCGGTGAATTATACACAAAAATTGATGTAATCTTAGATGTAACTAATGTAAGAAAGTGATAAACGGCATAGGTAATGTTATTCCACAAATTAGAAACAGTTTTTCGGTATTAGAATCCATACCGAGTTTGTTTGTGAATGTCGCTTTGAAGCATCCAATCAAAAAATAAATTATAACAGGAGTGTGAAATAATGAAAATTGTATGCAATTGTAATTGTAAATTGTAATTGTAAATTGTATAAATAAAAAAAAAACAAAAAAGTATAACATTTAAGTAGTGGGAATTGGGTGGTGTATATCTTTTGTGTAGTAGGGTACGATTATGTAAATATTTTATGTAGTAGAAGTTAATACATATTTCAGATTGAAACTTTATAATTAGTTTCTTATGAAAATTTGTATGGCAACTAATAGTTCTACATACGAAGTCATTTGCTTGAATGAAGTTATATTTTTAGCAGTAAATAAAAAGTGGCTACTAAAAATTTCTTTAAAAAACGCTAAATATAGAAGTACAACAAACTATATAAAGTAAATAATATAAAGAAAAAATATATTCACGTCACCTTAACCCAACAAGAGTGGTGAAGTGTTAAATATAAAAATAGTTCTGTTTGACTATCGTGTAGCATATGGTATTTAGTCGGTGTCGGTCGAGGCAACAACAATGTTACAATTCGTGTTTGTATCTCGAAAAGCTTGGTATATACGGTCAATAAACGTTAATAGTTCAACACATGGTTTTCACTTGATAATGAAATGAACAGATTGAAACTTTAAAATTAGATCAGAATCACAAATTAAGTATGAAAATGAGTGGGCCTCGAAACATACTCACTTGAGGTTTACGTCTTCGAGAAGCTGCGCAGGAAGAAGTTCTAACAACTGTGTGATATTTAAGTTATCCCACCACTTTTCACCACCAAGTATCTGCTGCGAGCAGTTGAAAAAGTTTTGAATCTCTAAATCAGAGTCCATCGCACTTGAATTCACAAATTTAACCTTAGATACCTAGTCAAAATTTTCGTTTTTAGATTGACACCACTTTGTTAACTTCATTGTTTCCACTTATACTTCATTAATTTGTCTTGAACTTGTTTGCTCTTAACAAGGGTGTGCCTGAAAAATAAAATTCGTTTGAATTAGAATCTAATAAATAATTTATTTAGATGTTTGAACTTTAAAAAAACTACATATCATCTACGTGTATTACAACTCGGACGAGTTAACATGACAACTCGGACGATTGAACATGACAACTCGGACGAGTTAACATGACAACTCGGACGAGTGAACATGACAACTCGGACGATTTAACATGACAACTCGGATGATTTAACATGACACCTGGCCACGTGAAGTGTATTCGATGTAGAATGTGTAAAAGAAGTTCACATAACCGTGTTTAAAAATTTGTAGTTCACTAACAAAACATCCATTGAAATCTTTAAAAAAAAATTATAGTGCAATTTTTTTGCACACGTAGAGTGTTTTGAATTGAAAAGACTTAACTCGCCCTAGTTGTAGACACCTACATTAAAATTTAAGAGCAAAATGTAACGTAAAATGTGTAAGCATGACCGTTGCTGAAACCATTAATGCAATACTGTTTCCGAACATTATATTTAAACTTAAATGAACTAAAACTAAAATGAACGAAAGTAAGATATACCCAATTGGCTAATTCCTGACGAACAGCAAATCATGTTACCTTATTTTTGATTAAGAATATCATTTAATTTTTAAAATTTTGTAATTATGTTACTTTGGTTATCTAAAGAATCAAGTCTTAAATCCGCCAGCCAAGTAAATCAATGCCGTAAAACATTTACCTTTTCGCCTCAGAAAATTAATTACATTTTCACGTTCTTAGCTTGGTATTCTAATTAATCCAAGTCAACAACGTAAATTTTGAGCTTTTCAATTTATTACATCAGCATAAGAAATTTGTGAATACTTAGCTAAAAAGAGCCGCAGCAGTTCTTAATCAACTAAAAGTACTTGTAGACACGAGAAACCTCAAAACATCAAAGCTTTGAGTACTTATTTTTTTGTTTATTTCATTAATTCTTAATTTTATTAAAACCTATGTATTCAAAACTTTTTAATAAGATTAGATTACATATAAACATATCATATCATTTGTGGTTTGAAGAATATATTGAGGTAACATACAAACAGAAAAACAAATTTTTCATCTTTATAAGAAAACAAGCTACCATACGCGGCTCTGCCTGTGCTAAATTTGGCTTTTTAGCGTTTGATTGTAGCTATTAGTTCGTCCAAGTTATTCGTGCACGAACTTTCGGATTTCCTGGGTTATAAAGCCTATTTCCTACTTCTTTTTAACTATCCCTGTGCTGAAGATCATTGTAAAGATATGGCTTGGTGTAGACATTTTTTATTAGGTTGATCTACGAATAATTTAATTTTATTTAGAAATGAACAGCTTCAAGATTAATTAATTAATTTATTAATAACAATAAAATAACACAATTACAATTAAATTTAAAACTAAAACTATAACCTAACTATAAATAAAAAATGTCTTCTAAAATATCATGTGGCAAAACAGTGCCCAGAATGCTGGCAGCGTTACCTCGTTGGATCGCCAAACTGATCCTTTGGCATAGGAAGCTGCCAGCCCTCCGGTCTCCTGACGCCTCGACTAGTCGTACGGAGAGGTCACGAACAAGGTGCTTTACTTCTGGTCCCCATGGCCCTAGTGTTTCGACCCCAAACGGCACAAATATGAAATCAGCCTCAAGATTGGCATATTTGAGCCGTTTCCGGCCTTCAGCGGACGCAGCTGCAGCGCCGGCATCCTTCGAGGTCGTTGGTAGGTAGGACGCCGCCAGCGTGTCGACGCAGGTGGCATCCCACAACAAGGGCTTACCAAACTTCCATGGCCCCAAAGTGGAACCATCAGGCCTCTTTCCATCAGTACGGAAAATTCCCTCTGGTTCTAAAATGGCTGGCAGCTGAGACGATGTAAGGGCACGACGGATAATATCGTTGAGAGCCGAGTGTCGTGTAAGGCGGCCGGCACTTTTCCTACAGGAAAGGCCGTGGTAGCCAAGCTGGTTAACCCTTTCACCGCAAATACAGGTGTGTGACTGCACTGAACGGAGCCCAAAGCACACAGCCAGTGATAAAGTCTGCCTGTCGAGAAGGGTGCTCACGGTCGTGGAAGGAAACTCTCGGAGCCAGTGACCTGACTCTCGTACAGACACGGCAAGTAAGCGTGCACGCTCGCATGGTTCTGTAGCGGCTGAGATAAGGAAGCTGCTGACTTTTTGGCACAGAGGTTCATCCCATAGACGTTGCGATTCACTTACTGATGGTGCATTTATGCCAGGGCATGCAGATTGCCAGGCCTGTGTGGCTAGTGCCAAATACGGGACCTCGACGGTACCCAAAGAGGGGCTGATAATCTTACCGTAGAGGTCACGAGTACTGTTACCGGAGGACAGGAAAGCTGGTAATGCGATAGTAGAGATGCTTCGAATCCCCAAACCACCATGTCTGATTGGTAGTGAGGCCTGACATCAGGCACGTTCAACTAAAGGGCAGTTCAAAATTTTTGTGAGCAAATGTCTAATCAAAGAATCTAGAGGTAGTAGCAAAATTTGATGGTTCCAAAAAGGGCAGCAACGGAGAACATAAGTAAATTTAGGAACAAATAAGCAAGATCGAATAATTGTGAGAGCTATATGAGGGTTAATAAGACTTAATTTATCTTCTGCTATCGTGAAATTTTGAATTTTATCGTTCAGGTAGGCCGGGAGTGCTTCATCTAGGATTGGAGCACCGAGGAGCAAAAGTGATGAGTTTGAGAGAATTTTTATATTTGGGGCCAGGATGTTAAATTTGCTAATTAAATCAGTTTTTAAATTTTGGGTAACTGAATCCGAGATGTAAAGTTCGCATTTCGCAAAATTTAGATCCAAACCTATGGTGCTAAATTCATCAATTCATTCACAATTATAATACTAAAATCAGACTCTTAGAGCTAAGATATGCACCTAAAGTAATCGATATCATGTTAGGATGTCACACTCAAACTTGATTGTTTTTTATTCAAATTAGGTTTCTACATACAAACACTTTTGAATCGTCAAAGTTAATAAATACTATTTTATTTTTTCATGCCTGTTCTTTACTACCGCTCTCCTTTGTGCCGCACCGCACATTAATGTTTGCTTTGTCAACGACCGAATTCACTCACTAATCGATTAAATTACATGTATGGTCACAGTAGCGTTGTTTTCTATACTTCTGTTCCCGCCATTTCAATTGTATTTTGGTGAGTTTATTTATTTTTCATCTTATATTTTCATATATTTACTCGCAAATGTAATGAAAAACATTGTGTGTAACACGGACGGCACGGAGATAACCAACTCATGTCATTAAAGCCCTCAGCCTTCGGCTAGTCTAAGAGCCTCTCATCTCTGTGTTAACTGTTTTTTATCAAAGTAATCAAACGCCTCAAAGATGGCACTACAACCTTAAATACAACTATTTGAAAGTTATCAAACTTAATTACTTAACTATTATGTTTGTAGGTTATTATAGTTTTTGTAGCGTTATTTACAAGCTATTATTTTATTTCCAGTCTGTTAGTCTCCAATTAAAATACACCAACAGGTTTCTACTGACAATTTTTATTTCTGTTTTCTATCTTATAAATGTAATGTCCTGAATGACCTGAGCCTAAACCTCTAAATATAAATATAAAATTAAAAAAAACTATTGATTTTATAATGGCGAAATTCTTGTATTCATATAATTTTATGAAAATCCGTTATTTTTGAAGTTCAAATAATCCGGTGGTTAGAGCCCTATAATTAAAAAATAAATAAATAAAAAACCTGACTGCAAAAACATTAATAACATAAAAGGAATTAAAACATACCAAATATTTAACTATAAGCAGGCAGAACTCATTTCAGTGCAAGTTCAAATAGTGTTCAGATTGCTATTATTATAATAGTTAGTTACCTTAAAATGAATCCCGCCTGCTTATAGTTAAATATTTGGTATGATTAAATTTATGTTTAGTTCTTAATGTTTTTGCAGTCGGGTTTTTTTATTTATTTTTATTTACAGAGTTTAAGTGTCTTTTTTCGAAATTTCGTTATTTGCGCTTGACTATTTTATTATAAGTGTAATATATTTTCGTACTCGCTTTTACAGTCCTTTATTTTGATACCCAAAGCGAACAAAATGAGAGATAAAACTGTGTATGCGAATATGATGATATTTTCATAAATAAACCTCAAAATTATTATATAGACTCTTAGTTGATGAAATTGAAAAAAAACTTTGTGTAGGTTCTAGCACTTGATAAGACGGAAAAAGTGAAACTGTGCAGGTAACCAGCCAATTTTGTATGTTTGACACTGTTACAAACTAAAATATATTGATATTATTATATACTAGTTGACCGGGCAGACGTTGTCCTGCATGATACCGACTACAGCGCCATTTGCCAGGCTGTGGTGGAAATAATACTAAAGCTGTTAAGTTATTTACACCAGCAACTGATGCAGTACGTAAAAACAGCTGGATACTTATATACGTGCCCTAGAAGCTGCTGTATATACTTAGGTGGAATTTTATTTAATCACCAGCAGCTATTTTTTATTTCAATGTCTCTGGCACATTATAAAAAAAGTTTTGTTCGTACTCAGAATTAAGTACCAGAACCATATTGGCTAACCTCGATTCTAAGTCTGCTCCGCCCTACCTTTGCAATCGATACTTACAAAATTAAGCTAAAAAGGTTTTTGTTTGAACATTCTAATCTCTAGAACTATCATTAGTATTAATTTTTTTTTTGTATTTGATGGCACAATTCTTAAAAAAGGCGATTAAACATTACACATCACATCTCAGGAGCCGAGCAAAAATAAAAAAAAATTAAAAAGTCAAAAAGAACCCCAAGCGAAAACAAAGTGATGGCGAAGGCAAGCGATGCGAAAGGTAATGTCAGAAGCGGAAGGAGCAGAACAATACCTGCCAGGTCAGCTAGAGTTTATATAAAGCCACTGTAAAAAAACCCATGTGTGTAAGGGCTAAGGTAGCCTTAAGCGTAAAAAATCTAAGCTGCTACGACAAGCATGGCGCTTGGTATTTGTTATGCTAAAACGAAGGAATTACGCTTCCCACCTCGCCTCAGTATTGAAAACAACATATTTAAGAGGATACAATTCGCGGCACCTCGCAGCGTGTTTGATGCAAAGGATTCCCTACTTGTTTTGAACATTTACTGATCAAATACTGTAAAATTTTGTAGGCATGATCTCAAACCGAATATCTATGTCTGTGGTTTTCCAAAATGCTAAAAAAAGTTTTTATTAACTTTTAATCTTATTCGAGATCATTTTTATGAAAATCATAAGTCCTGTATAACTTTTAAGCTTTATAATTTAATAGAAAACTGGCACCCTGCAGACCTAGATATTTAATCCCATAGCACGTCTTCAAAATTTCATTGTGTTTGATTTGTAACTGTCAAAAATAAGTGGGAAATTCGTTTGTATGAAGCACGCTGTGAGGTGCCGTGAATCGTATTCTAATAATCTGAATATCACTCTTTTCCAGAGTCAAAAATATTAAGTAATATAATTATCATATTTTTAATCGCTCGAGCATTGTCAGCTATCGGCTGTCAGTGTAACAACTGCTGGTGTGTAAAACGCAAAATGTATTGTAGGTACACTGCAACACATTTTTTTGATCCGGTGGCCAAAAATCAACACTACAGTCGGCATATTGAAATCGTGTTAACTTACAACGACACTAGCGACAAGACACCGGGTCAGAAAAGTTTGTTGCACTGTTGACCAAGTTCTGGTGTAAATAACAGTATTAACTCATAATTTTTTTGTTTTTGAACGTAGCTGAATATATTTTTTTTAATTGTTTGTAAACTGAAAGCAATCAAAAATTTTCTGACTATAAAAAAACCTTAGTCTTCGTACATTACCAAATTATATAACTAGTAATGTACCTACAATTGCGTACTGTAATAATATTTTCGAAATTTACCTTTTTCTAATATATTTGGTGTTTTAAAAAATGTAATGCATATACATATAGACAAACTGTTGAAAAAGTATAGAAAGAAAAACTATATTTTCAAGGTAAATACCTATTTCCAATGTTAGGTGTCCCAAAAATGTGCAATGTCTGTTTGCATACCACATCTAAGCTTTTATATAAGCTTGAAAATATATTCAGCTTTCACTTACTTTACTTTTCAAATGAATCTTAAAAAAAATCGGGCAAGTGCAAGTCGGACTCGCACACGAAGGTTTGTTGTATGGGAGCCCCCCTTAAATATTTGTTTTATTCTGTTTCTTAGTATTTGTTGTTAAAGCGGCAACAGGAATACATCATCTGTAAAAATTTCAACTGTCTAACTATCACGGTTCATTAGATGCACGGACGGACGGACAGCGAAGTCTTAGTAATAGGGTTCCTAATTACCCTTTGGAAACGGAACCCTAAGAAATAAAAAAAAAACCATAATTTAAGATTTTCCTAACTGAGCGTGAATCTCCCTTATCAGCATAAATTTGTAAACACTTAGTAAAAAGAACCCCAAAATTCCTTAATCAAATAAAGTAAAAGTTATTGGATTATGTAAGGGCAGCACAACTTTTAAGTGCTCAATTTACAAGTTCAAAGTTTGTACTGTATTTTGGTCTCCTTTTTGTTATGCTTATTCCCAAAGCTGTTAGAAATTATTATTGGTGTAAATTTGATTAAAGTAATGTTTATTGCTCAGACTTTAGTATATTTTATGATTTTATGGACTTACTTTACCTTTATTACAAATTGTTTTCACATTTAGCAAAGGTGGTTATTAATATTTGTTAACTTTATTTTATTTATTAATGCGATATTTTATTAAAACTTATTGAAATTTTGTTTATCAATCTTATTTTAGTTTTATAGAAGTGATTGGATTTTTAAAGGGTCGGCAACGCGCGAGTTGTAACCCTGGTGTTACAAGCCCCCATAGGCTACGGTCACCGCTTACCATGAGGCGGACCGTAGTCTTGTTTGCCACCTTAGTGGTATAAAAATAAAATCGGCCAAGTGTGAGTCGGACTCGCGCACGAAGGGTTCCGTACCATTATCTATAAAAAGGCAAAACACATTTTTGTTGTATGGGAGCCCCCCTTAAATATTTGTTTTATTTTAATTTAAATATTTATCTTTAAAGTGTTTATATAACTAAATATTTTAAGCGTCTACCTGTTGCCGTAATCAGTAAAATCGAGCAAAAAAATGACGTTTGTTGTATGGGAGCCCACTTAAATATTTATTTTATTCTGTTTTTAGTATTTGTTGTTATACTGGCAACAGAAATTCATCTTCTGTGAAAATTTCAACTGTCTAACTATCACGATTCATGAGATACAGCCTGGTGGCAGACGGACGGACGGAAAGCGAAGTCTTAGTAATAGTGTTCCTAATAATTACCTTTTACAACAACAAAATTAGTTCAATGTAGGTACATGTAATCCACTATTAAAAGCAATTTCAAAAATCTGAACATTTGAGAGTAAAACAGAGAATCAAAGCATTTATCCTTTTAATATTATAATTGTGATGTGATGTGATGTCTGGATGGATGTTTGTTACTCAAACTCAACCACTGGACGGAACGGGATAAAACTTGTCAGGTCATATAGGCTACTTTTTATCCCTAAAAATTCCTGCGGGAATAACTATAACAGAGTTAAACGAACTATTGCTGCACCTATAGCATGCTATAGCAATTCATTAGTATAACTAATTACTTAACTAATTGAAGTTAATTAAGGAGTTCCACGCCGATAACCGAATTTAGGGCGGGCGGAGCCGCTCCTGGCAGTATAGTAGGAAAATAATTCATAAAAAGGAATTATATTTTAGTTATATTTCAACCATAAGAATCATAGGGTTTGATAGTAGGGTTATAATATAACCTGGTAAGTAGTATACAATATTGACGTCATGTAACATTCAATTTAATGCGTTAACTTTCCTTCCCTTTTATACGCACTATCGTATTTCACATTCGTAAACAAATATTTGCAAGCACGTGTTATAATAAAATCATTAAAATACAAACTTATAATAATGGTACTGCATATACGTTCTCGACTGAGTGGTCAGAGATATTTCAAATTCAAATTCAAACTCAATATAATTTATTCAGTTTAGGCTACAATAATTGAGCACTTATGAATGTCACTACGCCATCGGTTCGTAAGTCTATAGGGCGGGAGACCTTGTACTGAGAAGAACCGGCAAGAAACTCAGCAAGGGCATTTCTTTTCTCCCTTACTCTTACAGCGTCCAATTAAATCGCTTCGCTCAACCATGTTTTAGGGAACGTAACGACCCGACACACACGCCACCACCGCAGAGACACTTTGAGAGAGCATGACACACTCAAGCAACTCCAATAAAACTTCAATTGTACTAGTTACAATGTGTGTAGTAAAGGAACAAAATATAAGAGTAGAAGATTGGAAGGTTCGTAATGCTTTACTACCGAGAAGAACCGGCAATAAACTCAGCAGTTAATCTTTTATAAATCATATAAAAATACAATATAGCTTTACACTAGGTAACTACTCGTTACATCCACGTTTAACTGGTATTCTGTCCCACAAACGTGATAGGTGGTGAGCCTATCGCCGTGCGCCCTACTAAAAACAAACCAGAGTAGAAACTAAAATCAAAAAATTATCACAATATTGGTGACCCCAATTGGACTAAGTATACCCGTAAGACAAACATTAAAGAAAAAAATTTGACACTCAAATCCGAATTTAATTGTAAAAAAGAAATTATTATGTCATTAATGGCTACCAAAGTAAAAGTTCTTATATAATGACCCATAATAAACACAGTTACTTCTGTTAGACATGCTATATAAAGTGCGTCAGCTTAGAAATAAATATCAATATGAAGTTCCCATCTATTGTTATAGTGTATAATGTTATTATACATGTCTAGACTAAACTTTAGGTATTCTTAGATTTTTTTTCAAAGGTTAATGTCCCTTATAACATGGGTTCTTTCAAATGTGTTCTTGAGACGCCTGTTCGGGTGACGGTCGTTATTTATTTTCCCATTTAGAATATTTTATAATTCCAAGAAAGATTTAAGTAACTTTTCGTAAAACTATGAGACTTATTTAAATATAGATTATTAACATTAATTTTAAGTACTAGCTTCTGGCCACGCTTAAAGCTATGGCATACCCTAACAAAAACGTGCCGTTTCGACCAGTGCACACAGACATATTACACTATTGAAGCATACAAAGAGACACAGTTCCACTTAGGCTACTTGAAACGTTAACTGTGAGTCGGTTTTTTTCATAATTGAGTAGTTAGTGTTTGGAAGCCTACACCAATAAACGAATTTAGGGCGGTCGGAAATAGTTTGAGTCCTGGGGAAAGACATAGGCTACATAAAAACGACTAGGGGCAGACAGTTTTTGTTCTATAATTAAGGAGTTGCCGTTGAAATCCTACACCGGCAACCGAATTCAGGGCGGGTGGAACCACGGGCAAAAGCTAGTATTTAATATTGTAAAACTTCAAAAGTGGCCTTTTGAGAGCTTCGATGCGGTGGCTAAAATAAATAAATGTTCGACTTCTACTCAACTACCTCTAAGACGTGGTAGTTGAGAATAGGCCGTTTTTTAATGACTTTAAAGCGATAAACAAGCACACGGCCTGCCTGATGCAGTTACCGTAGCCTATAGATGCCAGGGGCATTATTCGCGTGTTACCGACCCTTAATCAAATTAAATAAGACAATCCTCTACTTGTATGTATAGTTTACGTACTTACCAACTAAATATATAAAAATAAATAAAAAACACTACAACGCCTTCAAATCTTACTTGAAGTTAAAATATACTTTGAAATTTATATGAAACATTGGGCTAAATGGATTCTTTTTGTAGGCGGGGAAAAACTTGTTGCAAAGATACAAGACAATTATGCCAAATATAATTTTGACATTTCACTTAAAGGACGAGGAAATACTTAGCTCAATGACTCATTTGCGTAAATTCAAGGTTTATTTTTAACCAACTTTAAAAAAAAATAAAGCATTTTATTTTATTTCAACCACGGAGGCAACGCAAGGCTTTGCATTTATGGACAATTATAAAATGAATAATCCGACCAGTTCTGACTCCTGACTCTTGAGCAAGTGCCTGTCGTTTACCCATTAAATAGAGTATCTTAAAGACATGTAAAACCTTTAAGTTTCATTTACACTCGTAAGTTAAAGTTAGCTAAAACTTTTTAAAAAGTTACACAGTTAATATTAAGGATAATGCGATTTCTTTGTTCAACTTCTATTAAAATATTTAATATTTAAAACAAAAATTGTAATAAATTGTAGAAAATAGTTTTGAATTTTCAAATTTCTAAAAACACATTGTTAAAAGTTTATGGGTATCCCCTACGTATTAAACTATTTCAAAAGCTTGAAAATATTCACGAGATATAATATATATATATATATAGTTACTTAAAATGTATCATTCAACGGCATCCCAAACAATGGTCTGTTTATTATCTGTCACTTCTACGATTTTAGGGTTCCGTAACCAAAGGGTAAAAAACAGGATCTTATCACTAAGACTCCGTTGTCCGTCCGTCTTTCCGTCCATCTATTACCAGGCTGTATCTCATGAACCGTGATAGTTAGACAGTTCAAATTGACATTCGCAGATGATTTATTTCTGTTGACGCTATAACAACAAATACTAAAATACAGAATAAAATAAATATCTAAGGGGACTCCCATACAACAAACGTGATTTTTTGCCGTTTTTATAGGTAATGGTACGGAACCCTTTGTGCGCGTGCCCGACTCGCACTTGGTCGATGTTTTTTCTTAATTTTATAACTAATTAACTTGTATGACAGTTTATAAAAAGCGCTGTAAAATTTCATCTGAGAAACACAAAAATAGCTAAATTATATGTAAGCCTGTACCATATGTACAAACGGACGTACTGACATGACGAAATTGTAAGGGTCGTTAATTACCTTTGCTTAAAAACTTAAAAGCTGACGTTTGGAAGTTAAGTTAAGTTAAGTTGGTAATGATTAAGGTAGCTCATTGTGCAACTAATGTATCCATTGACTTCAGATGTCAAGAGTCGACTCCTTTAAGGGCCCTCTTACACCCCACTAGCGCCGCCATTAGATATCCCCAATTTTCTCTTCGTAAAAAAAGAATTTCTAAAATCCAAATGTCGCAAATATAAAGCTAGTCATAAGCTATTTTTAGAAGGTGTTATATAGTTTTTAATTTATTAAATCAAAATGTCGCAAATATAAAGCTAGTCATAAGCTATTTTTAGAAGCTAGTCATAAGCTATTTTAATTTTAATAAAACCTTCTAAAAATAGCTTATGACTAGCTTTATATTTGCGACATTTCGATTTAATAAATTAGTTTTCTACGAAGGAGGATATCTAATGGCGGCGCTAGTTAGCTACTATATGCGCCTTAAACGCTGCTGTCATGGAAAGTTTTGTCTTTTCAGACTAATATTCTGCTAACGATAATGGCAGTAACGTGACGATAATACTCTTATTCTCCAAATAATATATCGTTAATGCTTCTATAATATTTAATATAATAACACTGATAACACATGAAATTAAAAGTGAAATATTTGAAATTCAAATTGTTGCAGGTTCGAGTCCTGCCTCGAGGTGAATACATCTTTGCTACGTAAATATTTATTTACATTTGATGATGTATCCTATAGATATGGCATTTGTGTTGATATATTTTCTTCGAAGAGTCTAACCTTCAGGAAGTCACAAACGAAGAAAGATTATTTCTATGTATTTATAATGTATTTCTTAATTCTATGAAGATTTTTCTTTTTGTAAGATTGAGTTACTAAGACTTCATAAGTCATAAGCAATCGTTTGTATCTAGAGATAACTATATTTAAATGATTTAAAGATAAAAATAAGAGATACAAATACCACTATTTTTTTCGTTTTCGTCACGTTTTCCAAATATCAAACCCAAAATCTTTGTTCCTTGTAAGGTCCCATTTTTAACTATGAACCCCAAAAATGGCTATTAATGTTATATCAGGTCGCTGTCAGTCAAATGTATTGTTATATTTTATTTTCCTGACTCCAAACTTCAATCTATTTTTAAGAAGTCGGAATTTAGTATTTGCTATCCCATAGCATTCTACCTATGTTACAGATCAAAAGTTAGTATAAAATAAGGTATTGCGTCTGTCTGTTCGTACAAGTTTTTCTCCGTGAATACTTAACGGGTTAATATGTGGTACTTGTCTTGTTACTACCATGTCAATGGTCCCGGGTTCAATTGCCGGTAGAGGCAACCAACATTTTTACAATACATTTGCATTTTTGCCTTTACTCACACAAACACTCTCTCACACACACACACACACACACACGAGAGATTGAAAACAAAGAATAGTATTGTGTGTGTGTGTGTGTGTGTGAGTGTGTGTGTGTGTGTGTGTGTGTGTGTGTGTGTGTGTGTATGTGTAACCTTTTTTTGCCTCTCGATATTTCAAGAACCAATTAATCAAATTGCTCTCGTGACCATTGCAATCGATACGCCACGTCATGATTTAGATCTGAAAAGAGTGTAAGCAAAATCGATCTCACAGTTTGTTTTTTTTATCGCTATAACTGATTTTCTAAAGACGCAATAACAATCTTTATGTACAAATATAAAAAAAAACCGGCCAAGTGCGAGTCGGACTCGCGCACGTAGGGTACGGTACCATTATCTATATAAACGGCAAAAGAAATCCCGTTTGTTGTATGGAAGCCCCCCCTGAATTATTTGTTTTATTTTAATTTAATTATTTTAAATTGACTACATAACTAAATATTCTGTGAATATTTTAAACGTCTGCCTGTTGCCGTTTTTGATATCGAGCAAAAAAACATCACGTTTGTTGTATTGGAGCTCCCTTAAATATTTATTTAATTTTGTTTTTCAGTATTTGTTGTTATAACGGCCGCAGAAATACATCTACTGTGAAAATTTCAACTATCTTACTATCACGGTTCATGAGATACAGCCTGGTGACAGACGGACGGACGGACGGACAGCGAAGTCTTAGTAATATGGTTCCGCTAATTACCCTTTGGGTACGGAACCCGAAAAACCAACGAAATACCATCGGTGAAACGATTACCTGCAGTTGAGGATTTGTAATACCTACATAAACCTCTCTAGGAATAAATGTCATAATAGTCATTATCATTTCAAAATGTTTGAGACCCACGGTAATTTTTAACAGTAAAAACAATCAACTTTTGTTTTGCAAAAAATGCGAAAGTGGATTTGTTTGTTACTTTATAAGACACTCATACATGGGCCAATTTAGATGACCTTTGGTATGGAGATAAATTGAGTCCCGGGGAAGGATGTTTTTATCCCGAAAAATCCCGCGGGAATAACTATAACCGAGCTTAACTGAACCATAGCTTGCTATAGCACAGATCATAAGGATAATTTTAAGGAGTTAATTAAGTAGTTCCACACTGATAACTGAATTTAGGGCGGGTGAAGCCGCTGGCAAAATCCATTAATTACCAGCTATCCTTCGTTACCACCTATACCATTGATATTATAAATACGAAAGTTGGTTTGTTTGGTTGTTTGTTACTCAATCACGCTTCAACCAATGGATGGATCAGGATGAAACTTACTTAGGTCCTGGAATAGGACTTTGTTACTTCTTTAAGCTCAACCAATTTTGATGAAAATTGGTATGGAGGTAGCTGACACACTAAATAGGCTTTCCGAAAAATTAAAAAGTTCCCGCGGGAATAACTATAACCAAGCTTATACTAAGTATAGCTTGCAATAGCAAACTTCATTAGCATAATTTAAGGAGTTGCCGTAAGTATCCTACGCCGATAGCCAAATTTAGATTTATAAAGTTTAATATTAGGTTGACGATAGATTTACAGGGGACCGATATACAAGTCTAAACAAGCAACGAAATGGTGGGTGAGTACGCTACACATTTCATGTTATGTAGGTTAGTACTTAAAAGCTTAATGAAGCTTATTGTCAACAACATACCATTTTGTCCGTTGTAAGTGCGCCTTAAATAGATACCTAAGGATATAAAGATTTCACAGATGATATAATGTTTTTACTTGGGTACCTAGTCTTCTCGTAGGTACAATAATTATGCTTGATATCGTTAATTTTTTTTTATTTACTTAAAAGTAAATAAAATGTGGCTATTAATGTGTCCACCACGCTGAAAAATAATATTCATTGAGCGCTCGCCCAGTGCGAAATAGCGGTGTCTGTCTTCAACTGTCTGTCACTGTCAAGTATTTATAGCCCTTAGTCTTATGGGCATAAGGCATACGACAAACACAGCCAAGGCCAGGACCGCAGCACAGAGGAGCTTAGAAAAATGTTCTTCTAAGCAATCTCCTAACCAGGTAATAATGGCGTCTGTCGTTGCTTACCTTCGACAAGGCTACAATTCGACCTAACAATTTCGGCCAAATCTAAAAAGCTAATATGTAACTTAAAATAATAATATGGCATTTAGATACTAACAACAAAAACTTTTTGAGATATCTTACATTCCAAGCTATAACCAATCAAGTTAGGCTAAATTGTGTACTTAAATAACTTAGAAACGGCAACAGAACTTTACACCAAAAACAGTCAGTATCCTAGTCGAAACAACCCATAAAACATACAATAATATAATAATTAAGCCTTATATTACCGAGCCATTATCGCGATGTAACATTATCATGTAATAAAGCTTTTCATGAACAGTACAGCATGTAGAACACATAGACATGAATGTCCTACTCGACTACCTCAATTTTAAACAAAATTTTTACACTCTACATACAGACATTTCTGCAGCCGCATACAGTGTGATAATTTGTAACGGAGCCAAAATAGAACTGTAAAACAAATATAACAGTAATGAAAATATCAAAAACCCTGGCAGATAAGATTAGAAGACAAAATAAAGAAACTTAGATCAGATATCGGACGCTTAACACAGTACAAACGGGATAACCGAAGTATTAATGTAGTGTCAACAGTTAATAAAATAAGAAAAACCCAGTCAAGCACAATAAAAATTCTAAATGAATACACAAAAGTAATAAAACTAGTAAAAATATCCCGGTCATGAAATTCGAATCTATACCAATGATATATTCCTAAATTTACCTAAACAAACACATAATTGGTAGTCACCTAGTTCAGACATCATTACTGGAACAAAAAATTTACTAGACATTCATAACCACTTACACTCATTCTTGCAATCACCATCCACAATGTCCGCTTTTGTAACGCTAGGGATAACGTATATGTTGCTCAACGACAAAAACGACTAGCCAAACCCAGCTAAATATAGACCTTGCATGCCTTCAGACTATATACAAAATATTAACATCATGCTTGATTACTAACATATTAACACACACAAAATTCTAGCTGAACAACAAAAACAGTGTAGAAAAAATAGTTAAGGATGTAAAAAACAAAAAATTTCAGACGCGATTGCTATGAATAATGAATATCAGAAGAAGAAAAATATCCACACAATGTTTATTGATTATCGCAAAACCTTTGACCTAGTACCTCACAGCTGGCTATTACAAATTTTGCATATATATAAAATTAACCCTATAATCATATCATTTCTCCAGGCGTCCATGCAAAACTGTCAAACTACATTAAACATAAACAATAAAACTGAATCCATAACAACTGAACCGATCCACGTCTTACGTGGAATCTTTTAGGGTGATGCTCTTAGTCCCCTATGGTTTTGCCTTGCACTGAATTTGTTGTCTAGTCGACTAAACAATAGTAGTTTGGAACTTAAGTTTGACTATAATCAGCCTGATAGTACAATATCCCATGTTATGTACACGGATGATATTAAATTATTTTCTAATCATCTACTATAATAAGATTAAACTTTTCCACCTAACTGACATTACACAAGAATTTTCTACAGATATTTGCATGGAGTTTTGCGTCGACAAATGCAAATTAAAATGCAATGCAAAACGTTAAAAACGTAGAATACAAATCAATAGTTATAATAATGAAACCGGTAAAACTATTGAACCGATGGATGAATTTAGCACATATAAATACCTTTCACCAATCCAGAAAAATTCAACAGAAACAAACAAAAGTAGGCCTAACAGAGAAATTTATGTATCGACTCAATCATACGCAACTTAATGCTAAAAACACCACAAACGCTATCAACATTTTTTCCATTCCAACTCTTACCTACTTTTCGGTATAACACATCGGACGCAAACAGATTTGAAAAAATTACAACGTTTCATACACACATACCTTACTTAGCACAGCAAACAACACCATGTCTGCAACGAATTACAGTGCGACGCCACGCAGGAGGAAGAGGATTTATAGAGGACATATTAAACTTACACATTAAACAAATAACCACTCTCATACACTACTTTACCTCAAAATCTGTAAATTCTACATTCCACAATTTTGCAGTAGAAACAGATCAAAAACTTACACCACTTAACTTACATGACCGACAGACATTAGTCAACGAGAAATTCACGAATACACACAGTAAATCACAGCATGGGCTGAAAAGTCTTTACTTAATAGACACCGATCCTATCTTTGCCAGCACTACGTCGATAAAGATACGTCGAATGAGTGGCTTAGCATAGGTGAACTGTTTCCCGAGAATGAATTTTTTATGCTTGCAATGCAGCCACTCACAACTACAAAAAACACATAATGATAATTACTAACCAGACCCATGACTCATGTAGACATGACAATAGTGCATCAGAAATAATCCAACACATAACAGGTACATGTTGGAGTATAGTTAAGACTGACTATAAACATAGGCACGATCAAGTAGCTTCTATCATCCATCAGCATCTAGCGTACAACTTTAAACTTGTAACACAAAAACAGCCTTACTATGAATACCAACCACCAAACCAAAGAAACAGTTTTTAAAAGAACAAAAGTTGTAATCTTTACTGGGATGGAACTATACTTACCGACGGAACAGTACACTACAATAGGCCTGACATCACCCTCCAGGACAAAGAAAATAAAACAGTATATCTCATTGACATTGCTATTCCTAATACAAATAATATCCAGACCACCATTTCAGAAAAACTCTCGAAATACCAAGATCTTGCAATAGAAGTTAAAACGCAATGGCAACCACAAATAGTTAAAAGAATACCTATTGTGTTTTTATCTACTGAAATAATACCTAAAACCCTAAATAACAGTTTGAAAACATTGAAAACTCCGCCCATTACAGCATAACTTCTGCAAAAAGCCACTATACATGCCGTATCACTAGAAAGTTCCTGACGTAATCAACAATCACATCATCACAAATAGTAACCTTTAATGCACTTGGCTAAGGCCTGTGTAGTATGACCTACTGCTTAAGCTACACAATAAGGAAAAGAGTTGATGAGGTTAACGTTTATCTAGATATGTGATTCCTGCACAATAACGAAAGAAACTGTTAAACAGTAAAAAAAGGGTAAGTTACATCATAAGGATAAATATTTGTGAAGTATGTTTGTTTATTTGTTCGTTTGTTATTGATTAACGTCACTGCGGAGAAACTAATTGTGCTGATTTTTGCACAGATATTTTTGAAGGGACGGAGAAGGACATAGGTTTATCCAAAATAATTCGTGGACGAACTATAGCTTCAGCTTTAGCTTACTATAACACACATGGACATCATCCAGGTTGCAAAATGTGTTAAAAATGTTATAATAAATCATTGAGAAACTCGCTTAAACTTCCCTTTTCTTCTTTTATTCTTCAAATTGTATTTTTTGTTTTTAGTTAAAGTTTTTGACGTGTAATTACAATATTCTTTATTTAAATATTACTTTGTATACTTACATTATTTCCCATCGATTTTGTAATTCCACTACTTTTCTTACACTTAAGTTTTCACTAAGATATCTATTTTAAAATTTTAACTTACTTTTGTACATTAAAACTTATTTATATAGTTTCTGAGCTTGTAAGGTGCATTATAAAAAATAAATATAATAAACGGAAGAAAAGGAAAAAAAGTATTATTATAACTGTAGATAAAACACGCAAAATAGTTTAATAAAGTATGTACAAAAAATTGACGCAGCAAATTAGTATTATATTAACTAAAAATATTAAATAACTACCTATTGTTATAAAAATAATCTCATAATTTAAAAAAAATTACATATTATACGAAAATACTTACGAGATTATTAAATGTTACAGAAAAACACCCCACTAATTCAGTTGAATTAAAATCCTAAATACAATAATTAAATTATTTACACTTAAACTTTTCCTATCCTTAAATATTTTAAGTGTCAATTTAGTCTTATTACAATTTATTTATGTACTTGCTATGTTACTTATCTAGTTCAAATAACTATTATATATTTCGTATTTTATGAAAATTTACGGATTTGCTTAGATCGCGATCCGCGTCTTATCTAAGCGAAGCGGTAAAGCTAACTGACGTACGGCAAACACTTTTCCACCCTTGCTTTCAAGCTACAGACAGGGATTGTTTTGGCATTCATTAAAATGTAATCAAACTTTAGTAACGATATTAAGTTATATTTTAATAGGAGCTCTATTACTGTCACACTTTGAGTCAAAAAGAATGCCATTTAAATTTGAATTTAAACTTTTAACATTTGTTAAATTGCTGATGGAGACTAAATTACAAATATTTTTTTTCTAAAATAGGAAGGATTAAACAAACAGTTATTCCATAATAATCGTCGTCATATATATTTTTGAGATATTTAAAAGCTAGATTTAGGGAAAGCTTTCAAAGCGCAATTTTCATTATTGTAAAAATAGTGACTAAGTTCTTAACAATAAGTAAATGCCAGCGGTGGCTTTATTCTTTTCCAATGTGATTGTGTTAAAAATAAAGTGACACTGCCACCACTACAACAGTATTTTAGAAAGAATTACAGTGCAACAAACTTTTCTGACCAAGAGTGTTTGGTCGCTAGTGTCGTTCTAAGTTCTAACCATTTCAATATGGCGACTGTAGTTTTGATTTTTGCCCACCAAGTCAGAAAAGTTTGTTGCACTTTAATTTTGGTTTATGACTATTTATAACAACACCACTTTTAGTTATTACGGAAATAATTTTACATAAGTAACTACTTACTTTTTTAATGTTTCTTTAATTGATATTGTAACATCAGAAAATATGGTTTTCTCTTTGTCTTTGAAAATATGGTGCCTTAAAAGCTCAACTCAGGAATAATGTAACGTTCCTTTAATTTTAAGGTTTTCTTACACCTGAGTAAGGCTCGTACACGACTTCCCGTGTTGGAACCACTTGTACGTGTGGCACAGTAAGAAAAATGGTCGATAGCTCTTGGCATCAGGGGAGCACTGACCCATCAAATGTAGGTTTAAATGCACACTGAAAATAGTTACTATAAAACATAAATATGTAGTCTATGGCTCTGTTTTTCATAAGACACTTTAAAATCTGAAATATTCCTTCCTAAATCACCCAAATTTCTATCTAATTTCTTCTTAACAACTTTATACGTGTCCATTAACCATTTTCCATTATTTTATCGCCACACTACAGATTCGTTCATTAATAACACACTTCCAATTCTCACACATAGCCAAATAGACCAAATGAAATTTAATGAATGTTTTTACTGTACGACGTGTGCGTATATTATTTGATTTTAATGTAGATATTGATTAAAAAACCACTTTACATGATGTGTTAAATATTACTGGATAAACTTCGAGATTTTAGAAATTGTTTGTTGCTTTTTAGTTGTTTAGCAGTCGGGTTTTTTGTTTTTCATTTTTTTTTTGGATCGGTGTAAAGGAATACACAAACAATTAATTTCTTTAAGAGGCCACCCATACAGTGACGTTAGCAAGGAGACGGTGGCGCTTTAATAAAGTTGCTGAAAATAATGCGTGAATTCTGTCAATTCTAATTTAACTTTATTTTGATTATCTGCAACGGTTATTGAGTACAGTAAGTAATTTAATATAATATAATTTAATATAATTTAATAATTAATTTAAAAGTAATACAGATGGTTTAAGCGGGGTAAGCGATGGCGTACTGAAATAGGTTTTGTAGTATTTTGATGCGATAAGTTTTTCCACTTTCAATTTATAAAAAAAAAAAAACAGATTGAGGTTTTTCTAATATAATTTGTTATATTGACTGACGTGACGCTAAGTTTTTTAACAAGTCAAAGATGAATATATGTTTCAGGGTTCCGTTTCCAAATGGTACGCACATATGTCCGTCCGTATGCCACAACCTTAAAATTTTGACATATTTGCATCAATTCTTATAAAATCCTATTCTCTTATAAAATTTTAAACTGCACCTGGCAACCGGCACCTTACCCCACGCGAGGTATGTACACGGGCGTGTAGCTACCAGATAAGTTAACAGTAACGGAGGGGAATATTGCCATTTATATATAAAAATATAAATATAATTTTGTAATAAAAGGGAGAAAACTATCTGTTTTTTTTTCTTTCATCATTGATGCTCTGAAAGTCGATCGAGGATTTCACCATTTACCAATTAATTTTTTTGTCAAACAATCGCACTAGCCACGCAACTGGCAACAACTGCCAACGCAAAAAAAGGTTTTTTTTTTATCGGCGGCAAGCGAATTGTTTGGAAACATAATCTGAATTAAGAAAATCATGAGTACAAGCAATCGTAGAAAATCCGTTACCCCTTATATTAAAGGAATGATATATGAAAGCTTATGACGATTTTACTAAGTAGAGGACTGAAAATGAGTTTTTTTGTTACCTCTTGTTTCCTTGCAGACGTGATGATTAGTAGAGTGTTTAACTCAGGTGTAAATGATCAAGTCCAGCCTCGAATATAAGCATATGTCTGTAACTTTATTTGTCTGACTGTAACTCTTCACGCTTAAACCACTACACCGATTTAAATGAAATTTGGTATGGATATAGTTTGGGTTCTGGGGAAGGACTTAGGATAGTTAATATCCCGAGAAATGTAAAAGTTCCCGCGTGAATAACTATAACCGAGTTTAAACTAACTAACTAGCCATAGGAAACTTCATTAGTATAATTAAAAACTTGACGTATAAATTGCACGCCAATAAACGAAATAAGGGCAGGTGGAGCTAACAAAAAAGAGAACAAACCAAAACTACCATCGAATAATCTATCTTTGTAAAGAAAACCATATCAAAAACATTAAATCAAAACCGGAAATAGAACAGTATAGTTCCAAAATCCATTATTTTTGTGATGACGATAAGATTAACTTGTCATTTTCCTCGTTTCGAAGAAAATGTCAAATAAATGATATTTAAGTAATCGGAAATAACTTTTACGTAATAAAATAAAAAGTGCTGTATGGCTGTGCATTTCCGTTTCCTTTGTCGTTTGTAGTCATATAATTTCGGGCATTTTTTTGTATTAGTACGTTTCGAATGTAATTTAAAGACCTGATTTCTGACAATGATGGTATCGTAGGAATATTTTGATATACAGGTTCAATGTATAACAGATACTTTTATATAGTGAAAGTAAAATTAATGAGCTAACAAGGGCCACCATCTGATATTTTGATGTTGCTTTTCGTGCAAAACGTATTTCAAAAATGCTAATTATCAAGAAATCAAAGCTAGAGGTACGCTGTTTTTTAACGTTTTTTTATTTGTAGAATATATTTGTAAATTATAGATAGCAAAATTACTAAAACAAACAGTATGCTAAAATAATATATAGGCAGTGTACATGGTTCCTTGGCCACCACAGCCGAAAGTGATATTTTTGCAGCCAAATTAACCAAAAACTGAGCGTAATTAAAAAAAAAAACTTGGTAATGATTAAAATTATTTTTTCAAATATAAATGACTTAAGTAAGTAAATAAATGAAATTTAATCACCACTTTTTTTTTGTATCCCCTATATGAGCCTATATTTTCTGTTGCAAGTCATTTTTACACTATCTAATGACTATTTAGTTATAAGTTCCTTCTTTATCTAAATATCCACTAAATATCTAGATTTAGAGAATAAATGAATTAAAAAGTTTTGGCTGAAGTTATTTCTCGCTTATCGTATGTCGTATGTTCATATTTTAAACATTTTATTTTATACATTTGATAGAGTAGACAGTACGTACGGTGCGTCATTACCACCCGTGAGTTTTATGAACGCCTGATTTGCTTAGAGAAAAATAAAATTTACAAAGAAAAAGCTCGTGGGAGTAATTATGGTCTTAGCACCCGACTAACCTGCACGTTATGACACTGTTTACGACTAAGTGTGATGAAAAGTATAATTTGATTCTTAAGTCTCTGTGACGCTACTATAAAAGGCCATTACCTCTTGCAAATCTAAAAATGAATAAATTTTAAAAATGTTGTATAAGTAATCCACTTACTGAGTGTAGCTATCACTTGCAGTAAGTGGTTTACCTACCTAAAGGATGTATTTAAACTAACTAAAAACTTTACAAGTTGTAAAAGTAACAGCTTGTTTATTGCAAAAGCTACATCCTGTTTATTGTAAAAGTTACAGTTTGTTTATAACAGGACAGGTTATAGTAGTAGTGCCCTGTTACCGAATGCACCGGCTAGGTGCTCAGAAGGAGAAGAAAAGATAGAGGGAGTTCAGAGGTGAGTAAAGAAACACTTTTCAAGGGTAAGGCAGGTTATATTAGTATACTCTTTCATTTTATCGTAACAGCTTTTGATGAAAAATATCCTTATCACATAGGGTGATTCTTAACACTTAAATATCTAGACCACAGCTACCTATTTCACAATTATATAGGAATACCTAAATACGTAGAAAGATAGCAAAACGCAAGCCTGCCTACACAGATTTTTACAGTGTAGTTTTAAAGCTTTTATTAGAGAACTAGTAAAATCTGGTTTATTCGGCCTAGAGCCCGATTCGACGTCTTGCTCGCTGCAGGCACCCCTCAGGTCACCGCCGCCGTAGAAAGGAGATGCGGACGGGACTGATTTTAAGTGGCCTAACAGCGTGTGATGAGTAGTGAATATGCCGCAGTAGTGCAAGATCGCACGTGGGCGCAGCTCGCCAGTAGCTTCGGCGTAGAGCAGGTCGCCCCGTAGCCTTCGTGTGTAGCGGTGTTCAAGATAGCACTACTACTGCACAGGTCGAAGGTTTGGAGTCAAGGAGACTCCGGACAGGCCGAGGATTTGGAGTTCAGTAGACTCCGGCCTCCCACAGTATAAGGACAGCAAAGCAGCTTCAGTGCGCCGTCGTTAGAAGACAAACGTGCACCAGCCAACAGAGAAGTCTTCTCGCGGACCTCAGTTACGGCGTAGAGTCGTAGTAGAGTAATATATATACGTTGTATATATATATATATACTAAGAACCGTACGAGGACGGCTTTTTTATAGAAGAGAAGTAGATATGCAATTAATTTGCAGTTTGTAAGCAGATCGCACAGTTTACTATCCGTAAAAATAATTAGCAGTAGAATTTTTACAACCACATCAAGCAGAACGTAAAGTAATCTGTTTTGACTTAGCGATGTCAAACATCTAGAGATTCTTTGATCTCTGTATTTAAATTACAACAGTGGTAATGGACCTAAGAGCGGATGTCCAGAATCTTCCATCGTTTCCTACATCATCCGGTCCTTTACTGGAGACGGACCACCGGAAACGGTCGTTCTTTCATATGTTAATTGCAAGTTACATCTTGTTTATTGTTAAAGTTACATCTTGTTTATTGTCAAAGTTACATCTTGTTAATTGTAAAAGTTACATCTTGTTTATTGTAAAAAATACATCTTGTTTAAAGTAAAAGTTACAGCCTGTTTATTGTAAAGTTACATCTTAGTGGAACAGTTGACATTCGTAATATTTCTGACCACTCGTTGGGCAAGAACATGTCGTGATCCTTTTAAAAGCTTTTAATGTTCAACTAAAGGAAAATTTTTCATCCTTAAATATATATTTTTTTTCTGTAGCACTAAGGTGGATAACCAGCTTGGGGTCTGCTTGTTAGCGGTCTCCATTATTTTTTGTACCAGTAACACAATTATTTTATTTTAACTTTGTTTTACAGACGTAAGACTAAGAACAAAGTTATTAAGCAAGTATCCTCATTATGCGGTAAGAATATTCAAAGATAAGTTACGGTAATTATTAAAGTTTAAATGCTAAGTCTTAGTTAATAGAACTTGTAATCCCTTTGAAACACAACAAAATGTAATCTTTTGTAAATAAAATCTTCCTATATTCATTTCCTTATCAAGAGAACTCAAATACAAGAGAATTTAGTAAAACTGTAATGAAACTAAACTACAAACTTCTCTTGTCGTTCACTCAGTCGTTTATAGTAAAAGATTTTCGGATTCGTGAAAAGAAATATAGAAACAATATTATTCTATTAATGTTAAGCAAACAAAAATTATTGAGCAATTTTCGGGTAGACACCACCTAAGAAACAATTTGGCGATGAAATTAAGAGGTGCATTAAAGCGCTACTAAGAGCTTCAAGGTGTGTATAAGGGGTAAAATTAGGCAATATAGCGGGCTGTAACTCTGATATACCGCCGTATTGTGTATCAAAAATTAAAGTTTTAACAAAGTCTAACATGATAATATAGAGGTATGGTACATCGTTTTAGTTATCGCTGTCCTAGAATCATGGAATTTGACACGAAGCAATCACAAATATAGGGAAAAATCCGAAATCAGTAATTTTTAGTTATAACACATCAAAAAAAAGTTTGGCAGTCGCTCTGCCAAGACCCTTTTACTCAAGGACCCGTGGAGGTATCAAATTGAAATTATATCAAATACTAAAAACTACGGTCTGTTAAAGTCGTAAAATAACGAAGCTTCTAAGTCAATGCACTACCAAAATATTCCAAAATACAGTTATTTTTGTCGCATATTGTAACACAAATAAATCAAAACCTTTGGGGTACTATTATGAATGAACAAGAATCATGAAATTTGGCAAGAGGCAAGATGTTGCATCACAAATACAGGAAAAAATCCAAAACCTGTAAGACTTGATCTCAAGAACTATCTACATGTAATAAGTTTGTACGGAACCCTCGGTGCGCGAGCCAGACTCGCACTTGGCCGGTTTTTGATAGTATAGTTAAAACCACGATAGTACAGTATAATTATAAGTTTGTAATAACTCTGCCAAAGGCGATAAATAAGTAGTAATTAACGTCTCGGGATCAACAATTATCTCATATATTCGTTTGTACTGTCTTTTGCGTCACAAGAGACGTTGGAATATCTTTAAAGCATAATAATGTTGGCATAGGCTTTATAAGCACCATAGTATTGCTAAATTATTAAGAGGTGTTTATTTGAAGATACAATACCGGTCAATTAATTAGGATCTATAAGACTCTCACTTAATCTTACTGTACTTTTTTGGGTGATACATAAGAGTTTGGCAAGTCATCATAACATCTTGTGTTATAAGAGATTTGTTTAGCGCTTTTAAATAACTAATACATTTAATAGTTGCTTTTCTAGGAGCTCCAGTGTTCTATGCTTGTTCGTCAATTTAAGAGTTTCAGGAGATAATAATAGGTAACTATTACTATATGCCTTTAGGTTCTAAATTAAGTTATATGTTTCTTTAAAATATTTGTTGGGACGCTTTTTTGTTATATTATATGCACTATTATAAACTAGAACAGCGTAAATAGCAAAATATTGCAATGTAAACTATAATTTTCTTAATTCTTATCCTATCTTTACTATTAAATATTACATTTGAGTTTTTTTGTTGTCATATTGGAGCATCTAAGAAACAGGATTACTGAAAGAGGGTCAGTTAAAGGGACGAAGCAAGGTTATAGAATACATTTTATCCTCAGCGACAGTTCCCATCAAAAAAAAATTCTATAAGTGTTATCGCAAACATTGCCCTCCCCTAAAGTGAGTGTAGACCGTGCCTCAACAGTCGGAACGTATAAGGCTGGTAAGTAAGGAAAAATAGCACTTACGCTGGGCACTATTCCTAAAACGAAGGTAGCAGCTAGAAATATAGGATATATATTAATCCTGATCGAGCCATTTATACCATGAGGCATCCTTTACGTCACAGTGCAACGCGGTGACTAGTTTGAATAAATGAATGTTATAAATACGAAAGTAAGTTTGTTTGTTTTCTACATACTGGTCAGAGCCGCAGGAAGCCGATTGGAGCAGGCGGCTCTGGGACCTTACTAGGAACAATCACGATCTATTCTGACTCTGTGGGGACATGTCTAGTCAGCTAGCTAGAATACTATGACTAGTCGGGAACTCGAGTATCTACGGGTTTTTTTTTGTTATTATTTTACTTCACTTAAAAATATTAGGAATTTTATAACGTTCGCTTCATAACTATTGGATCTCTCTTTCAAAGCTGCGGCATCATGTACATTGATTGATGAGAATTTGTTCTTTATTGTAAAACATATAGATGATATTTCGTCTGCTTTCGTGTCAAATAAGCTGAGATGGTCCGAGTTGCTAGCAAGAACGGCGATCCATTGGAGTCAAGGATTAAATTGCAGAAAAAGAATAAACACCATATTGCCATTGAAACATTTCATTCATCCAGTTAGTCATCGCTTTTGATAAATCTTACAACGTCGAGAAGTCATGGTTCCGCACACAATGTATGACTAGGTAGACAGCACCTGAATAGACATCATGGTAGTCGAGTACGCTCTGACCCCATCTCGCCACGCACCCTACCTCACGAATGCTCTATCTAGACATCGTGGATGGCGGAACAAGAAAAAAATAAATAAAAAGAAAAAAAGGGTCTGACTAATTTTAGTATTAAGAAAATGGGGTACATTTAAATTTGCGCTTGCGACACTTTTCAATAAACACCTAATAGGTAAGTATTCAAAAATTCAAATTCAAAACATTAAGTTAGGTAGGTACTTGCGACTTAGGACCCTTACAGGTATTGCAATATTAGGCATACATAATTTATTACTTAGTATTTATAGTTATGTGTAAAACTGTGTTTAATTTATTACTTAGTATTTATAGTTATGTGTAAAACTGTGTTTAATTTCAGAAAGCGATTCATATTTTAGACAGTTTCTTTTTTTTCGTAAAATTTATTATAGTTTTGTACTTTGTAAACATTTTGTATCTTGAGTTTAGAAAATAATAGGCATGTCATACTTGTTGTTCTAATTACAGACATAATAATAATTCAGTCACAAAATTCAGGATAGATTTAAGAGAAAAAAAAAATTATAACTTCCCATATGTTGAAGTTGAGGCCCCTGTGGGCATTGTTAGTTTTTTATCAAAAAAATCTACAAATGTTAGTACCAACCGGTACCAAGATTTTTCAACAAAAATCTTGAGTTATGATGGCGGCTGTCAGGTTGCTGAATTCAAATCTTTTTACTCTTTTTAAATTTAAGACAGCGGATCCAACTTGGCGTCCATTTTTTGTCAAATTTCTTTCAATTAATTCACAACACAATTCGTTTTATCATTTCGATAAAACCAAGTTCTGTTAAGTTTTCGAGGGAGCTGAATTCAAATCTGTTATTAGTTTTAAAATTAAAGGGTTTTCCTTCGTAAATAATTAAATTCATCTTAAATCAAATATATACAAATTAGTTTTACCACATTAAATATTGCGCAAATAAAAATAATTCAATTCAGAATAAAAAATTAGAATAACAGTTAATGGCTTTTGTAATAGCGGTAGCTATATAAACGTTTTTGACTCAATTTGATCCCTGACGAGTACTCGTAAAGTTAGACATAAAAAATACATAACATTATGCTTGGTGCCACAAGTAACTAAAATAAAAGTTTCCTGTCAAATATTCGCTTGTTATGATCGCATATTGTAAAAGTACTCCGGTTTTGTGGAAGACATAAAAACTGTCTTTATTTTTGCCGACAAACAAATAGAATTGCGTGGCGAGACGTGGTGAGAGCGTACTCGACTACCATTATGTCTATTCAGGTGCTGTCTAACTAGTCATACATTGTGTGCGGAACCATGACTTCTCGACGTTGTAAGATTTATCAAAAGCGATGTCTAACTGGATGAATGAAATGTTTCAATGACAATATGGTGTTTATACATACTTTGAAAGAGAGATCCAATAGTTATGTTTGTCTAGTCAGTTAGCTAGAACACTATGACTAGTCGGGAACTCGAGTATCTACGGGTTTTTTTGTTATTATTGTACTTCACTTAAAAATAGTAGGATTTTTCTAACGTTCGCTTCAGCCGGAAGATGCCCACTGTTGAACGTAGGCCTCCCCCATATGTCTCCACAAAAGCCTGTCTAGGGGCCTTATTGGGAATAGTCTCGAGATATTCGGACTTTGGAATTCGATACAAAAATGTATAGAAGTCTGATTTCCTCCTCGAAACCCGTGAATGTACTTGTGTACATGTTTCTTTCGAATTCCAAGGTCCGAAAAGATCGTGTCTGTTCCTAGTAAGGTCCCAGAGCCGCCTGCTCAAATCGGTTTCCTGCGGCTCTGACCATTATGTAATTATAACATTCAAAAACGTGAAGTTGAGTGTTGCATTTTATTAATAAGCCACTTAAGTAGTTGGTGGTAATCGACTTGTATAAACCCTGCGCCACTATTGCACATTGCACACGATGCTTTTTATGATTAGTAAATTATGATTATAAGAATTTTATTCTTTGACTTTCAAGGTACCTGATAATATTTAAAAAATATAATATTTGTAACAGGTATGTGTAAAAATGAATCTCAACTCAAGAAAACAACGTGGAACATACGAAGCGCGAAATATTTAATAATTGAGCGCCATCTAGTGGAAGCGCGTTGCACCACTTTTTAGTTGGGTTTACTCGTTGCTCGTGCTTTAATGTTGCAAGCTTTGGTTGAAAAGACTACTTAAATAAAAAGTAGTTTTGATTTTTTTTCTAAAATCCTATCCTACAATTTGAAAATGTAAAAGTACTTTACAATAAAACCTTTGTATTTAAGTTCTATCTACTAAACGAGATTATTTATGTTTCAGCACGCGCATAAACAAATCTGTAGAGAACACAAAAGGGTAAACATTTTGTCGAAAACGTGCCTAAACCTGTATCCTTCGTTCAAGTGGCTTGTGGTAGATTTATAAGCTACTACGTGCCGTGTTTGAAAGCTATTAGAACACTACAGAAATATTTTTATTGGCTTTTGTAGACTACATATTTAAATATGGCGACTAAATCTCGTATGTCAAATATTTTATTCAATTTCATTTTTATAATGTATAATAAGAAAAGATAAAATGGGGATACGAAATTTGTATGAAAATCCATAATTTTTGAAGCTTAATGTATAAAATTTGGTATTCGGCCTTTAGGTTAAAGTTATTTATTTATTAATAAGTTGATGTATTTCACTATTTTCGGACCATCCTTTAGAGGCCGAAATAGCCGATGAAAATTTGTATGCAAATTCCCATATTTTGTAAGTAAAACCATTAACGTGCTTAATTAAAGCTTTCTTTTTTTTTATAATCCACGTGGGCGAAGTCGCGGCAAAAAGCTAGTATATTATGAAATCCTCACCTATATTTTTCGCAAGCGGAATAAACACTTTGATAATTAGGGATCATGGTGACAAGAGTGGAGGAGTGGTAGTAAAAGTTATCTTCAATCTAGCTACACAATAAAACACAATACAATTCATTTATTGGTGTTTATATGTATATACTTTTGAATTGAGTCACTAATTTTGTTCCTGTCCATATAATGACAAGGCGCTCTTTTTTTTCTTTTTTAAGGTTCCATAGACAACAAGCACCTAGATAGTTTTCCTATATTTATGTAGTTAAGTATTATTGATTAGAAAAATTTTTGTTAATTAGTTTTAGGACCAACTAATGAAAAACCAATGAGTAAAAAAAGGTTTTTTAAGATTTATCTCTGAGTTTTCATTTATCAAATCTTTCAATTACACTCCAAAAATACATTTTTTTTTTCTTTATGATACTAAAAACATAACACTCAAGGTTTATCACTGGTCTCATCTAAATAATTGCATTTAACTTAATTGCCAATTACTTATTTTGGCAAAGTTTAATTTAAGTGAAATTTGATTATAAAATATGTCAATACTAGAGGTCATTTTAGTTGATGGGCCTACTGCAATTAATTTCGAGAAGTCAATTAAAATCCAAGATTAATTAGTCATTAGATAAAGTCTTTGACGTGCATCAATTTGTGATTTAGTATTGATTTTCTGAATAAAAAAAACGAACTGTGTTGAACTGACTTTGAAAATATGTTTTTATTTATTATTTAATTTTGTAGTACACTTTAACTCTATATATGGTGTATATATAGTAAACACAACAACAAACAAACAAAACAACTGATACAATGGATACAGTATATGTTTCTAAGTGTCACAAGTTTTTGGTCGGTCAGTACTGAGTCTATGGTATTCGTGTTACTAGCTTTACGATGTCACTTACATCCCATATTAATAATACATAAACGGTGAACTTATCTTTGAAAACCTTATTTTATCTTTAAGAGTCGGACTGTACATTTCTTTTACAGCAAGAAAAGGGATCTTATTGGTCACATTATCCAGTAAGTCGGACTCTGGAATACAAGAGCAAGTACTTTATTTTACTCCCGAGAGATAAGACCTACTTGCATACATTTTTCTATTGAATTCCAGAGTCTGGCGAACTCGAGACTGTTCCCAAGAAACTCACATGTTATATCACGTGCCAAAGTTTTCAAACAGACAAAACATGACAGAAATTCGTTTTAGACAATTGGTACAAAATTAAGATTCAGTAGGTTAAGGGTACCTACATATATATTTAAATTTTACGGGTGGGTTCGATTTCATCTTGTGTTCTGAGTAGCGTAGGTTTAAGCCTACGGTGAGTCTCTTTCTTAATTCCCTAAGAACATTAATTATTCACAACACCTTAACGGTGAAGGGAAACATCGCGAGGAAACCTGCGTATGTCAAAAAAAGGCATATGTAACGTCCACAATCCGCAATATGGATAATCATCGTCGGTGAGGGTAGGCTGTGCCCCAACAGTAGGGTTGCTCCAACTTGCCCTAACTTAGCTACCTCTAAAAAAAAATATCCTGTAATAAACAAACCTCTAAAAACCTATAGTAATCGAACCTCTAAAAAAATCACCTGTATTAAACGAACCTCTAAAATAATTTAATTTTTGAACGAAATGTATTTTTCCGTTTACTCCAAAATTGTTCAAAATTTTATTTTTAGACTTATTCCGTGAAATCACCAAGAGGGAGCGGATGAGAAAAAGAGAAAACGAGAAGTGGAGGGAAGAGGCAAATGCATTATGTTACATGGCTGGGTCGGAACGTGTTTTGGGGCCACTTGGTGGGTATAAGTACTACCAAATAACCACGACCGGCTATCAATACCGTATAGCCATGACCACTCATCAGCTGATCATCATCTCTTAGAACCCCTCACTTCCCATAAAGACTTAGGCACCTTATTCCAATTTACGTGACTCTTTATGTAAATGTAAATAGTTACCAAGCACCGTTTATAGTACTGCAATACTGCCAATGGCAAAGTTTCCTGCAGACTGTTTCACATACTCAAATTTAACATTATAGCTCTAAAGACAGCTACTCTCCTCTTAGCCGTTAATGACAGCAATTACAGGCTGGAAATACTTCACATAACACGTTTACGGAACGTAAGCCTAAGTTTCGGTAGAAATGCTAGACGTATTTTGCTTTGACCTTCTTCTCCTTATTATGTCCCGCTGACTCCCATCCGAACTCTGCGAAAAGTCTGGTAACTCGGACAAATTCAAGAAAACCTTTAAAAGCTCATCAGCTTACAGTATCTAGACTGCATTTTCGCTCTCATTAGATCTCACGACTAATTGCCGTGGCCATTAAATCTCTTACCAGTCACTAAGCGAGTGCCCTAAACAAGCGATCACCGGTGCCCGAGGACATAAGTTACTAAAAAGAGAGCCTAACGCCGCACATTACCCCTTTTCCAAGGACATAGCCTATTATAACTCCTTTAACAAAAGTATCTTGGGGGCTAAAGGTATAGTTTGTCAAAGCAGTCACAAAAACCTGATAAAAGGGATTTAGCCCGTCCTCTAGGCTAACAGGAGCTATAAAGCTATCAAAGTCGACACCCTAAGTACCATGCCTCCCTTGATACGTCTAAAGTAATTCCTGCATTTGACGACTGACTGCTTAGAAAGAACTTAAAGTCGTAATGCTTGCTTAGCATTAAACCAACTGACGCCAATCATGTCCCCGATGTAGAGAGTGAGGTTAAAAGGAGATGCGCTCTCCTGCCGCTTGCCTCTCTGCCTCATGTCGTTGTAGACGAAGTTCTGCAGGCTATCAAAATTAAGGTTACTCCCGATTGTTATATTAATAAGTATTTTTAATTGGGTGGTTTTTTACCAACTTATTTTTCGCGGCGTAGTTTGGGTAAAAACGTCGTGAGCCCTCGTCATATAGATAATTTAGTTTACTAAACGCTTTGAATAAACTTAATTAACGTTCACTACTACCACGGTTACGTTATTTCAAAAACACTATAGACCCTCGAAGGTTATTTCGGTAGTTTGGGCAACAGAGACACTGCATCACGGTTTTAACGGAGCACATCTATACCTACAGGAGCGCCATTTTTCGAAGTGGTGTAAGCGTTCTATAAATCCTAGCATAAAAGTTTTTAAGCTGTTAGATTTATAAGCTGTACCACTATACGCTGAGATAGCTTTAAAGTGGTTTTTATTTTAAGCACTTGCTAGTAGTGGCTTACGAGTGACTGGTGGGGCTACAGATTCGATGACCACATCAATATTATAGATCTAATGAGAGCAGAGATGAAATTTAGTTGTAGTAAGCTGATTCCTGTAAGAGCCTTCTCTAATTTGTCCCAGTTTATTACAGTCTTTGCTGCAGTGACTTAGTAGGCCTGGGGCTAAGGAATATAATTACTAAGAGATTATTAGGACAAGGTTCATCCAGCACTTTTACGGAGCGCGAACTTAGGCTTATGTTCCATATAAATGCTTTGCGAGTATGTCCAGCCTATGGTTGTCAAAAAGGGCGTTTTTCGTCTAAACTGGCTATGCAGTTGGCTTATGCAGCTATTACTGCTCCACCGGGCTTTCGGGGCGAGACTGTGAAGGAGTCTCAGCCCATATAGCGCCCAACGCTCAAGGGCTCCCCGCGGGGGATTTTTTTTTTTTTTTTTTTTTTTAATACCACTAAGGTGGCAAACAAGCTTACGGCCCGCCTGATGGTAAGCGGTCACCGTAGCCTATGGACGCTTGCAACACCAGGGGTATCACTTGCGCGTTGCCGACCCTTCAGAAATCTAATAACTTCTTTCTTGAAGAACTCCATACTCCATACTGTTTGTATTGATACTCCATATTGATTGTCCTTTCGACCGCAGTCGTTGAGACTATTCTCGCTATCCGGATAGCGAGATCGTCGTCTGGGGCCGTTAGTATATGCCGAAGCCGCCTAACAATAGTTTTTCGACCATTCTGCGGTAGGTATCGGTTCGGGTGGAAATGGGTGTAGTTAGTAGCAGTTTTAATGTTAAAATAGAGTTTCAGTCTGTCGAGAACCTTGCTTTGCCCTACGTAGGGTAAGTGGTCTAAGTCTTTATCGGAATCAGACGCGATGATGACCGGCTGATGTCTATGTCTAATGGCACTAAGTGGACCCTAAAAACGTTCCACCCTGCTATACACATCATGTCACATAATGCATCTCCCCTTCTCTATCTTTCTTTCCTTCTCACCATTCTCATTCTCACCATTTCTGTCGGTCATTTTTTCTTTAGTTGGTGTCACGGAATTCGTTTTTGAAAATATAATTGTATGATTTTGGAGTAAACAGAAACACAACTCTGTATCGATGGCAAAAATATGAATAAAAAAATTTCTTAAATTCGGATTACAGCTAAAGTATTGGAGATACATAAATAATGTTTATTAGCTTTTTTATAGAAAATTTAATAAGTTACAGTTTTTTATACACGATTTTACCATATTAATAATTATTGCCGACATATAAGCAAAAACCTAAGAAAGGGTACCTTTTTTCCAAGATGGTGGCGTGATCGCAACAGGTATCGATGGGGACTTTAAGTATGCATAATGGAAAGTTGTAATGTACATGTACACAAAAATTTAAAACTCTATCAATCATGTTTTTTATATTCTAATTTGGTTGGACTTCAGGGCCTGTTTGTAAATTATTGTTTCATAAAACTAAATTAAGGGCAATAACCTTATGTGTTAGGTCTGTTGCTAATAAATTGATAGCGATGACATGATTTGAGCTGGCTGCTGATAATTATTAACTCACTCGCAGCCTTGTTGGTAGTGTGGCTTGATTCCCGCACTGGACAAAACATTTATGTAAAAAAACATTTGTGTTTGCCTTGAGTCTGTGTCTATTTATGTATGTATTTTCAAAAAAAAGTAATATATGTATTTGTATCTGTTGTCTGGTATCCATAGCACAAGGTTTGCTTACTTTAGGGCTAAACGGCGCTATGTGTAATATTAATTAATAGCGTTGTGATTCAGGGAATTTCCATGTTTTCTTTACATCATGGTTAATCTCCTTTAAAGTGAAACTTCTCACCCTAAGTAACCTTCTTAATGCTCTACCACTACCCTATCGATTAAATATTCAGTATAATAAATACGTTAGGTAGTAGAGTACCTTAGCCATTACCATCTGATACATTTCTTTATCTTTAGCAGCAGCGCTAAATTATATATTTTATGGCAGAAGCTAAGGCAAAGACCAAATATAAATGTATACATGTTACATTTAAATCGCGATTTCCTAATATACATAAATTTTCCAAAAATACCAAAACTAAACGACAATGGTCACTTACATTGTGACGTCAAAGTTTGCCACACCAAACACATTAGCAGCCCAGCAAGTGCACTTCCTATTTATATGAGTATATTTTATATTTGTACGTGTAGCTACAATACACTACTTATGCCTTGTTGTTTGGTGTCTAAGTAACTTAGGTATTTAGTTAGAAATACGAAATTATAACTATAAAGTCTTAGATCATATTGTTATGTTAACACCTAAACCAGTTTAAACCATCTTAACCGGTTTGTTATTCTAAATGTTTATTTTTTTACCAGATATACCATTATTGTAATCAATTGTTTTTCGTTATTCCAGCTACACAAAATACCTATAGAAATCTAGCAGTTGATTAAAAATAATCGGGAAGTGATCTAAATTACGATTGCAAGATTTCATCTAAACAGGTGAAACTAATTTAGGCGTTGTAAATAGAGCCACAATTTTGTAGACTTTTGCAGGGCCCTAGTTATTTATACGAATATCATTTTTAAAAAAGCAAAACATACAGACATAGTTACTGTGGATATATTTTATATATATATAAATTATAGGTCCAAAATCCAGGGAGGAAAAATTTGTATAAGGAAAAGTAGCCTGATATTTTCTATAAATATAAAAGTGTAGTCAGTAAATTTGGATTATAAAGGGTACGATAACTTAAAAATAAATCCAATTTTGACTCTTGTGTGTTAATTCCTTTTCTTTTTTGTTCCTCAGTTTTCACTAAATTTCGTTCAGAATAACGGCATTATTCTAATAAAGAACTTTTAGAATATTGCCAACTGAGAGAAAAGATTGGTCGTCTAATTCCACGAACTTTTTTTACTAGTTAATTCCACCCCTTCGTCGAAAGTCATTGGTTCCTTCACGGTAGCTGGAGAAATAAATTAGATTCTAAATTAAATGAAACTTCCAAAATAAAAGTAATTTGTTTTTCTGCAAAAAGATCCTTATAAAAACCACAAAGTCAAGAATATAGTTCTGCCCCAGATTCTGCTGTGTTAATACGGTATTCCAATGTCGCACTAATGAGATTCTAAATTAAATGTATATACATCTTCACCGTTTTTATGCCTAGAAGGGGGTAACCAGTGGGTGGAAATGCAACCAAATCATAATGCGAAATTTATGTACTAAGTATGTAATGGTAGATAAATAAACGAATAAAAAAGATTTGTACCTTAAAACAATGAAAAAATGAAATGTCAGATATAAACAGGAATTTTTTGAGGAAAAGATAATTTTACAAAAGTTTAACTTATGAGTTACTGATCACTTTGAAACGAAACAAAAGTTGTGCCCTTCGACTCATATACCTACTACTTGTCGCTCTCCGTAATAATTAAAAACAGATTACGTAAAATGTAATAATTTCAATTAGAAAATAAAACATAAATAAGTGAATGTTATACCTGTATTCCTATTATTATAGCAACTATTTCTTAAGGCTGCGCCCTACCTAAATATGCAGTTATCTGCTCATTTTTTATTTCGATTCCACTGTTTTATTCTAAATAAAAAAAGATTAAAAAAAATTATGACTTCGTTTAATTTTGCTATTTGAATAGTAGTGAAATCGAACGCATAGTGCAAGCCTTGTTGCATAGCTGCTATATTCAATTTTTGTTTTTTTTTTTATTTTATATTAGTGATATTTTTTAATGTTTCTTTTTCTCGATGTTATTAGCGTCATGATTTCATAGTTTTCTTTTTAATTTAGGCAGCAAAGCAATTATAGTTATTTAAATCTTCATTACCTAATACAAGAGTCATACCATAAGATTATACATTATAAGAAGTAGGTAGTTAATATCATATAAATACAAAAAAATATACCGTGTAATATTATTGGAGTCTTCTTCTATATATAAACAGAATAGTTAATTAAAGAAGGGGACCTAAGGGGCTACTACTGCCCTAAGCAAAATACTAATTAGAAATCCTCGAGAGCATTTGCAAACTTTGTAGACAGGTGGGTCTTATAATATTACTTTATATTTTTCTAGTATATTTATATTTTAAGTCTTATTTATTTGTAAATCAGAAGAAAACTTGAAATTTGTAACTCTAAAAGTTTAAAAAATGCCTAAGCAAAATCTTTTGAAACCGAATACGATTTTTTTTTCTTTTTTATTCTAAATACAAAATAAAATTTGGGGAACTTCCTAGATTATAGTAAATTATTTTTTAAGAATAATTTGTACGTCGCTGTGCTTTAAAATTGATTTCGCAAGTAGGGGGAACCAAGGGACTGAAAATCCTTGTTCTTTATGGTATCGTTATAGATGAATATGGGTTACTGCAAATTTCTTTTTTATGATTCAGATAAAGTTACACTAAGCTAACTGAATTAATTTTTAAGATTTCTATAAGGAAATACCTGTATTCATTTGATGCCAAAATAAATATATTGAAACGAATGTTAGAAACCTGTCAGCTCTGGACTTGATAGTAATGTGCATTCTCTGGAGGATTTAGTCGATGCCCTTCTATAATTTTTCCTTGCAGAAACAGGACTCGAAGAAAAAGAAAAATATCGAAGAAAAGCAAACAGTAGGGAGTTACCTAAATATTTGTTTCACATTGTGTAACGGAATGAGAGGCATTGCAAAATTTTCAAGTGATTGCTATGATAGATATGGTTTCATATAAAAAAATATTATTTGATTGCGAAATTTGTGGAATGGATGCAGAAAATATAATTATATATACGATAAACCTAGGCTTATTATTTGCAATTGCCTTTCGAATGTAAACTCACCGTTTGGGTCGCCTGTATTGTTCATCACAGAATACATACTAATATAACGCCAAAGTATAAGTCTCTCTGACTGTCTGCTTTGTTTTACTTTTTATGGCTGAACTGCTAAACGGATCTTTATGAGATTTAGAAACAACATGGGTTACGTATTAAGGAATTCATACAATAATTACAAGCAGGTACACAGAAGGCTCCAGTCGAAATTGATTACAGTAACATTTTTAATGACAGGAGAAACATGTTATTCAAAATAAACTGAAAATATTAAACAGTGGCTTGTAATGGCCGCTTCGTGATGTTTGAAATTTGCGTCTACTTAAATAAAAAAAAAATACTAATAACACGTGCATCATTGTAGTCAGACACTTCTCACGAAGTTATAGAAAACTAACAAACGAGCGTTTACAGTCGTTTCATCTGCTAAGACACTTTATCTAAGCAAAAGCTTTAGAAATACAGAAAGTCAAACAGTAATAAATATCTTTAAATAGAAGGTTAATGGCAAAAAACTTTCCTCGCCTCAGAATTTTCGCAGAAATCGACTTAAGTATTACCAAATGTCTAGGAGCTTTAATTGCTTCATCCAATGTGCCACCAGTTACAAAAGAATAAGACAGACGACCGCATACCTTATGTATGACTCACCACAAACAAGTGCGCTATTTTCAATCTATCCCTTTTGAAATTAAGATGTTGTTTTGTAGCAATGATTAAACGCCTCCTAGCTATTTTAATTACTACACTTAACATCTATGTATTGCAGCATTACAACATATTTTAGGACAAATAATACAAATGGATGCGAGTTACTGATTTTTGAATGATGACCTCTATACGTCGCCTAGACAAAAAGTGACCTGGGACCGAAACTGGATGAAGAAATAGCGGGATGCAAAAGGCCTTCGTTTGCTGTCCCAGCTCCCAAAATCGAGGCATTCAATTTTAAGAGTTGATAGGACACACCCGTGCTTACTTTATTAATTTTTTTTTCTTTTGCTTTTCCTATTTTTGTAATTTGTTAAAAATATCTCTAATTAAATTTGTGATGATAAAATCAGTGCAGAGATCGGAGAAAGCCGTAAACGAAGTGTTCTAGATCTTACTTTACCATTTTTATTGTTGTTTCAGCGATACTACAAATTATTTGTAACCGTAATAAACTAACTTGAAAGTTTTCACTGGTAAATAATTCACTGTGTTACCTTAAATTTAGGTAATATAATAATTAAGTAATTTCCTTGGGCTGACGAGATTCCAGCTGATCGCTGAAAACTTTAATTTGTGTAATATGTTTGTATTGTATTGTGTGCTAATTTAATTATGGGTAATTAATTTAATCGGCCAAAAGGAGATTGTTTGAAAGTTGGAGTTTCTCTTCCTTTTAAGGGTTTTAAGCCAGGAAAATCTGACCATAAAGTAGTTTTTGACTAATACCTGTTTTTTTTTTCTTACTTCCCTTTTTCCAAGTATATGAGTTTATACAAGGTGCATCTATTTATGAACTCAATTATTCAGTTAGTTCTCGAAAGAAACGCTTTCAGGCTTTTATATCAAAGATTTGGTGGTGGTTTTATGACAAATTGGGTAACCGATATTTTATAGAAAGTAAATGGTTAATTGGCTATTTATACATTATATCGTTATAACAAAGAGTTTCTGACTATCAGTTAACAAATTATATAAAATAAACCACCCAGAATACATAGATATCTCTTCTTTAAGGATATTGTATTAACTGAGAGTGTTCCTAATATAAGAGCAGGACTGAAGGTTTGACAATCGACTTTTCTCCTCATAATAATTATAAGGTACCTTAAAAGAATTGACCAATCAAGACAGATGGACGTTTCCGCTTACATCTGATGGCGCCATCACATATATAAGTATATGTATAATACATAACTGAATCCTCATGGTTTTAGGTTACAATCTAAGTCAATACCTTTTGTTATTAAATTGATCACCAAATACACTTAACTCAGTTGATAAATCACAAAACGATTACTATTAAAACTGATTGTAAATGTTATTGTAAATATAACGCAACTTGCAACAATAGAAGCTTAATCACTATTCAAGTTGCTTAAACAACAAGTAACCACCTTTTGCCAATTTTTTTTTATTGGAACTGGCTTTTATACAGATAATACCTAGACCCAGGGCCAGATACCTACTCCCTTCTAAAATAGACGATCACAAAAACTATCTAGGTCTACAGAGCTGAACTCGGAGTACAAGCGACGAACTTCGACGAGATTTTCATCTATTCAAATTAACGTAACACTCGCAATGTATAGGTAAACAATTTAGCTAGACATCCAACTAGAAACTAATACCTTCTAGGTACGTCTAGGGTCCATCATAACCTTATTAACTCGTTCTCAAAATTTTGGCTTACTGATTAGTACTTTGGATGAGAGTGGAGTAAGCATTTAAACTTCATCTGAATTCTATTATCGTCTTTACAACCGAATGACTTTACAATAAATTACTTATATAAATAAATAAATTATGTTGGGTCAAAAAGCCCACCTCTAAACTTATCTGGCTCAAAAGTATTTATGACGCTAGCCGCATTCCCATGCTGGATTGCTAACGAAATTATTTTATTTAAACTTTCTACACAAACATGTGCACAATGGCGGACTTAATGCCATTCGACATTCTCTACCAGCCAACCATGGAGCCATAGTAACCATAATTTAATAGCGGCAATTAAAATAAGTTAAAAATGTTCGCAAAATATTAGAGTCAAGTATAATAAATATGGTGATAGTATAATTACTCATATACATACTAACGTTTACTTACATATATGGTTTATTATTATTGGTTTATTAGTAACATTATAAACAATTCAAGATATGTAAATAATTTATATGGATATTATATACATAGACTCATACATACACATAAGTAGTCACAAAAAATAAAATAAAAAAGAATATAAGAAGTATTTCAATCCAGCTGCATGAGATAATATTCCTATAACTGTTTTTAAGGTTCCATACCTTAACAGGAAAAAAGTAAACCTTATGGTACCACTTTGTTGTCCGTCCGTCTGTCTGTCTGTCAAGACCCTTTTTCTTAGGAACGCGTGAAGGTATCACGTTGGGATTAATTTTAAATACTAAAGTCTATGGTCCCTTGAAGCTATAAAAAAATCAAGCGTCTAAGTCCACATAATGAAAAAATACAGCCGAAATACGGCCATTTTCGTCGCATATTTTGGCATTTACAAATAAATCAAAACCTATGGGGTACTTCCCGTTGTCCTAGAATCATGAAATTTCACACGAAGCAAGGTCTTTCATCACCGATTGACGGGAAAAGAGTCCTAAGTTGTTGACTAGTGCATTTTATACCTGTCTTTTGAGAAACCCCAAAGAAAAAATCACACTGCGTGGCGTAAGGTATGCTGCGATGAGTACCATGTTGCCATACAAAATTTAGAGAAGCTGAGAACATCAAATTCACTTTATTTTATGAACCATTATTGGATACCATTGGGTAGAGCTCGTGAAGCACTTTCAGGATCAACAATTAGTATTTCGGTGTCGTGTATGTTTTGGAAAAAATCGAGTAAGATCATCAAGAGAATATAAATAAAGTTACCTTACTATATTTAACATATGATAAGAATGTCAAAAAAGTAATCTAGATTTATTAAACATTAATTTTAACGGAATATCAATAAATTAACGTAAATATACGGTAAACACGAGTTGGTACTCATGCCTACGTTTGATTTGGGTTGCGATTTTAGAGATAGTTTCCAAATTAAATTCCTTCTGTCGACGTATATACACAAACATCATGTTTCCTGAAAAGGTAAGGCAAATTCATACACAAGATCCTGGCACACGTCTTTTGATTTATGCACTTAAATTAATGCTCTCAGTCTGCTATTAAATAAAGATGACAGACACTTTGACGCAAACTAGTAAAGGTCAGTCAAGAAACGTGTACATTGGACATTTACTTGCATCAAGCTGTCATATGCTGTTTTTTTTTTTTCAGATCAGTATTGAAAATTTTCAGGATACCTGGGAATGAATTCAATATAATATTGATAAAGTTGTGAGTTAATACAAAAGCCTGTTTCATATCTTTGTATGTAGCTATATAAAGTTCACGTATAAAATTAGAAACAGTTGCAAATTCTTACCTAACTTGGTTGTTTGTCAGAAAAACACTGTTACACCCAAAAAAATCCTTACTAAACAAATGTACTACAATATGCTGATGTAATTTTTTTAAGGCCCGTACACTCACGATCGTCCGGTTATGCTGCATTTGCGGGCCGCAGCAGTAATGTACTATATGATCTAATTTCAGAGTATGACAGATGAAATAGTACATTACTGCCGCGTCCTGCAAACGCAGCATACCCGGGTGATCGTGAGTATGTGGATCGAGGCTAAAGCTGCCGAAGGGAACTTTTGCCAGTCGTCGTTACCACCACTGCAAAATACCGATGATGACTAGGCCCATAGTGCTAAACAGGAGGTAAATCAACCGTGCAGTCTCTTCGTCTCAAACTCGAATATGAACGACGAAGGCTCTGTACCACCTACTATACCGTGGTGCAGTAAGACCATGCCGGAAATCTCTATAACACAGCGGGAGATACAACGGGCGTGTCTTTCTCTGAACGTTCATAAGTCGAGTGGGTAAGACGGTGTACTAGTAATGGTGCTTAAGCAGTGTTCTCTTGAGTCATATCCCGTATCCGCACGCCTTTTAGTAAGACGTTCGCTCGGGTCTGGCACCGGCGTCTTCTTTCGAAGTTGCCATCTTACGGAGTGCTCAAGGGTTTGTGCAAATGGGTGGCTAGCTTTTTGTCCGGCAGACGCATACGAACCGTAGTTGACGGTAGTTGCTCTGATAGCATGAATTATTTCTTTTCTTCTTATTTCTTTTCTTATATCAATGACATGTTGGACATCAATAACATACAGTGCTATGCAGATGACAGTACTGGAGACGCTTATCACACGGGTCGTGCAAACATCCCCCGTTCCGTTGTGGATGAAAAGCGAGGAGAACTTGTGTCTCAAATTGTGACCACTCTGTCTAAGGTCTCTGACTGGGGTCGGGAAAACTTGGTTCAACCATTCAAAGACAAGTCTGAGCGTTCACCGCTAAGAAAACCCTCTTTCTCTATGATCATTGGGATCCTTTGTGTTGTCATCTCGATATTCAGCTCCGAGATAATTTGAAAGACAAGCTGGCGTCTAAAAACGTTTTTCCAAAAAACTTTTACTCAACAGAGCGTAGCAGTGCTTCACGTAGGGGCAAAGGTTGCTGCTTTGCCGCACATTCGCTGCGTTCATATGTCGATTTCTTTTTTTACTTTTTTAAATTAATTTAATGGCGCATTCTTTTTGTTGTGCCATTCCGAAATTTAAATAAAACTTGATCATTTATCTTTTTAGGTATGGGTTTGTGTTCGAGTTTAAATAAGTACGTTCTATTTTCAAATTTCATATTCGACCACTCGAGCGGGAAACATTTCGGGTCAAGAAGCTTGTACAAGATATGGTCGCATATCGTAGCATGTCTAAGAAATATATAAAAATATAATTTGAGCCGTATTAGCAAATGAATTCTTATGTTTTACTTTTCCTTACTTCGTTTTTATTTGGTAGTTAGTTAAAATTTATCACTGACGTCAATACCACTAAATTGATGATTTACTTGTATGTTTATGATAAGAGTCTTCGATCCAGGATCGTTTGGGATCGCTCAAGGGAGTTAATAACGAGTTCCATAACACCCAAACTGAAGTTTAATCAAACCTATGTTATTAGGAAAATTTGATTACAATTTCAAGGGTTCTGTTTGAGCAAGATCTTAAAATAGATGTATTGCGGCTTAGTTACTTATTTTATTTGCCTTTTATAACAGTTATAAGTTATTAATAGCTTGGGTTGTGGAATGGGCGCCCTGGTTTTCTCTACGGACTACAGTATGGTATTCTTCAAGACAGAAGTTATTAGATTTTTGAAGCGTGGGAAACGCGTGAGTGATACCCCTAGTGATGCAGGCGTCCATACGCTATGGTGACCGCTTACCATCAGGCGGACCGTTAGCTTGTTTGCCACCTTAGTGGTATAAAAAAAAAAAATGGCGCATGTCCAGATACACTGCATCAGCAGAAAAAAATCTAGGCTTGTAGAACCTGATGTGGAATCAAAATCCCCGTCGAATTATAAGAACTAACAATTTTTTTTAATATATGGGTAAATAATAATTTATACCCACTATATTATTTATCCATCTAATAACTTACCATGCCTAACGTTACTTAACCTCGGATATCGTTTGCAATAAACAAATGTGTAACTGTTTATACCTTCATTCCCTGACTTTTTCAAAAGTATAACTTCCTAACCGCCAAAAAGAACTAACAAGGTTTAAAAGATTGGAATACGATAAACTGTGACCAAGGTAGAAATAGAACCTCAAAAAGAGTGAAAATTTATTGCCTGCAGAAAACCGTCGTACAAGAAATAAGGATAAAATTCTGTGAAATCTTAAACGTACCAAATCTCGATTCGATTCTCGAAATCGCATAAAAGTCGAATTTGAGCATGAGTTTATAACAACGCCCCGTAGAAGCTATTATTGGAGTATAACATTTTCAAAGTCACAAGTATATTAAATATTAACCTAATGGCCTTGTCTCTACTAAAAAATTTTAGGCTCATGTAATTAGGCACAGTAGATTCAAAAATGGAATGAACATAATAATTAGGGGCTAAAGAATAGAATTAAGCGAGTAAAATTAGACCAAATTGTTGTCAAAATTACTCGTGTTCTTATATCCACCTCCTCCTACACTTTGCTGTTTTTGACTTGATTTGACTACTTTTTATCAACTTGGACTTGGCACGTTTTTTACAGCATGTTTTTGTGGGTATAATGCTTTTCGTGACCATATCTTACAGTACAATTACTCTACATAACAAAGAAATAAAATATTTTTTGCCTTTGTAGTTGAGCTATTATGTATGCCTTTATAGGATCTTTTTGCTAAAATATATCTTCTTTGATGATATGATATTGCTGAAACGAACTTATTTTGTACTAAAGTAAATATTTTTTGGATAAGATTTCTAAAATGTCTTAGTGAAAAATAAGTAAGTAGTAAAGGAAGTAAAATTTTAAATATTAAAAATTCCTCTAGAATTTTAGCCTTGTAAGTATCGTGGCTAACTAAACTGAGACTGATAATGAAGTTCCCTATTAAGATTATAAGAGTCCTATTATTTAGCCTATTATATCTTTTAGACCGAAATAAGTAGAAGCCTGAAATATTTACAGAATATGTGTTATAATGGGGGATTATCTAACAAATAAAAAAATAATTAAAGAGACATATTGCATACAAGAAACACATTTGCGTTGTTTCTGCTCTATCGTAACAACAGTAACACATACAAACTTCAAACTTACATTAAATAGTGTGAATTCTAAAGTATAACAAGAAATAATATCGCCCAAGTGTGAGACAGACCCAAGCCATTACCATTTAAAATTACCGGTACAAAGCCATCTAGCCATTATTAAGAGAAATAGCAACACAGCTAGGTTATGTGCAGGGTTTTGGCGCCATTCATACGTTTTGTTGTTCTAAATTTCGTGGGGTTTTTTTATTTTAGTAAAAAAATGTCCGATAGTAGTGAATGTGAGAAAATTGATATTTAAGATGTGACGACGGAAACGACTCATAATCTATTACCAGGAAAGTCAAAAAAATGATAAATTCTATAACGACTTAATCGTTTTCGGAAACTATTTCTTACTTTTTGATCTTTTATTTCAATCACATGTATGAGAGTGAATAAAGTGGTGTATAAAACTGCACATAACTAGGTATTAAAATACTCGTCTGATACTATTAAAAACCTGGCCTTACAGCTAGGTTTTTAAACACACGCTCGTGTTTTAATCCCCTTATTATGCAACAGTTTCATAAACTACTATTATTTTACAGTAAATTGAGATTAAAATATAAAAAAAATATTGGATTACGATTTAAAAGCTAGTGAGTGGTGTGTGTCTGTGTTATTTAATATACTCTCAACTTTGTAATTCAACAGTTTACGTCACGGTCTGTAGCGTGTGTGTATGTGTGTGTTAGAAGTAGTTGTGGGTTGGCAGCCACTCAGTCATCATTCTTTTGTACTCTGGTGATGAAAGTGAATAAATATTAAATGATTTTTTTACATTATTATACAATACTGCGCGCTGAGGTACTTGTACTGGTGGTCAGTTGAAGAAATATGACATTGTTCAGTTTTTAAAACCTTGTAATACTTGTTTCTTTTATTTATTGAATATTGAGGGATTGTATGACAAAGACTTATGTCGTGTTATAACCATAAGGACGTAAAGCTCTCTCACGGTATTTACTTTTCATAGAGGTTTTTTGTAGGAGATAATAGTTTGAATGCCATAACTTTTAACAGTGCCCTCTGTGCTCATTCCAGCCTAAGCATTTTCATTACACCTGATGAGCCCCATACAGTTATGCAGTTAGCTCATAGTTTTTAAGATCATACATAGTCAACACAGGTCCTGAGTATTTTAAATACGCAAATTATTTGATTTGAGTAATACACTACTTTTCATTTTATCACGTATAGTCTGGTCAACATGTACCTTTTTGGGTGAAATTTTTGTATAGTCTCCGAAAATAACGATCAAGGTGTCATTCGATTCGGAATATTATGTAGAAAGTTTAAGAAAAAGTTCCAAAAGGGGCCGATGAAAATTGCAAAAGTTGTAAACAATTAAAAAAAAAAAAAAGTAGGGGTTTGGTTTTTTTTTGAATATCTGGAAAAATGAACAATTATCCGTAGGCGAAAAATTTTTATCCCAATTTTTCCATTAGTTATGCATTAGTTAATTAACTACTTTTTCTGAATAGAATGTTAACAGAAAAAACCTGATTATTATTAAACTACAACCCTAGGATTTTTTTCACTTCGTGGAGTTATTCTTAAAAGGCATTAAAATAGATCCCCGTTGGAAAAATTTAAAAATGTTAATTTTCCACTTTTTTTATTAACAATCGAAAACATTAAAAAATTAAAAACTGCATAAAAGTTATTAAAAAAATTTTGTTTTTCAAATATTTCAAATTTTATGATTTCTAACGGTTAAAAGTTACATGAAAATAATTTTTTTTAATTTTTTACCGCGATTGTTTAAATAATTGTTATAAACAAATGCATTGTTTATAAGATAATCAACAAATTTTTTTTCCTAATCTACTTGTCGATATAAATTATGATTTTTAAGAAAAAAATTATTCCTTAAAAAAAATTATTTATTGCTATAAAATGCATTTCTTAATTAACAATCGTTTTTTACCACTAAATATAAATATTAAGGAACCATTTTTTCTCTAAAAATCATAAATTCTATTGTTCTTAAATATTCTGGAAAAAAAAAATTTTTTTTCATTTTTTATTTGTTTATTTAATAAACAATTTGTTATAAACAAATGGATTTTCTTACTTTATTTTTTTTTAATTCGTTATTTAATTATAAAAACAGCTATGTATTATTTTTTATGGAAATTTTTTTTTATCTATTTTTTATATAACTTTTAATATTTTTATGTCCTAAAATTTGCCTTTTTATCTCGCTCTTTTTCTTTTATAATTGGTATAACTTTTAAACTATTATATATACGACAATTATACTTCAAGTCGTTTTTATTCACTATAAATTAATGAACAATTTAAGCTTTTAACTTCAGCTCTAGCTCTATTATTTATGTTAATTATTGACAATTCTTTATAAAAAATAAAAAATAACGCTACCTATTGTCAAATAGCTTTAGTGTTGCTCATTCCTACTCGCTAATAGATGTCAGGAAAAGTCATACTTTTCAGTTTGTCACTGCCTTAAAACACGGACGTTTTCTAAAAATAAAACCTAGCTAGATCGATTTATCGTCCCCGAAACCAGCTGCATACTAAATTTCATGAAAATCGTAATAGCCGTTTTCGAGATTCAGATTATATATTTACATATATACAAGAATTGCTCGTTTAAAGGTATAAGATTTATTGATGATACTTTTATAAAAAAATAGTGCGTTTTTCTCAAGTACCACCTTCCTGATTCCAATCGTTTGGTTATCTTAAATGAAAGCCTACTTTTAGGTACCTAACATTGCTATTCAATGATGATTAATATTAATAGTACCTACTATCTGATTTTTAAACATAATTTAAACTGAGCCTCGAGACTGAGAGTTAGTCCTCAGATTGTTTTACAAGTCAAAATTTATGTACTGTTTTTGGGAAGCACATAGTAAGAGATAGATATATAAAAATCGGCTGTCGCTTTTAAATTTTTTGAGGAATTAACCGTCTTAAACGGAGTGCTTCTAATGATCTAAGGAGCCCGCAGACAAACAATTATTGCAATAATATGTGCCATCCAGGGACTTTATTGCAAACAGCCTTGAGTACGCTAAACTCTGGAATTCGAGAGGACAATGTATGCAAGTAATTGTAAATGTAAAGCGTAAAAACCTCGAAACCTGAAACACAGTACCTATACAATATTTATTAAAACAATATTTATTTATTATTGAAGACAATATTTATTTCTATTCAACAACAAAAAATAATGAACGATGTCAGCGGCTTTACAAATTTATAAAATACTAGCTTTTGCGAGCAGCTCCACCCGCCTTAAATTTGGTTTTCGGCGTATAATATATCAACTCCTTAATTATACTAATGAAGGTTGCTATAGCAAGCTATAGCTGTAGCTGTAGTTCATTTAAGCTTGGTTGTAGTTATAACTTCCTCATAACTCAAACTATCTCCATACCAAAATTCGTCTAAATCGGTTCAGCAGTTAAAGCGTGAAGAGGTAGGTAACAAACAGACAGTGAAGGGGTAACTGACAGACAGACAGAGTTACTTTCGCATTTATTATATAAGTATAGATTCAGTTCTAGGAAAGACAACAGTAAACCACCGAAAGTTAAACCTTTAGGCGCCATATCGACGCGTCTATTATGTCTGTATTTGTTGGTCTGGTCCTCTTAGCATCTAGGCTTCAATCTACGAAATTATCTTTGCTCTAGTTAGTTATTACTAAAATACTCTGCTTATTACTTCTCCATTTACATATGTACCCTTCGCTACCTAAACAATAAGATGCCTTATTAAACAGTGTATCATAAGAGTATATTTTGACTTAAAGAGGGTTATAAAATTTTAATTCCATATTATTATTAAGCTAATTATGATTAATAGTACATTACTGCCGCGGCCCGCAAATGCAGCATAACCGGTCGACCGTGATTACAGAGTGCAGTTATGCTCAGTTGTGGCCAAGGCTAGTCAAACATGCGCGTAAAAAAACTAATTATATTGACAACTGTATCAACAATAAAAAAATTGCTTAGGTAATTTTGTTTACATGTCTATATCTGTTTTTCTTTTTTTTAATTATTTTTAATGGCGCATTCTTTTTGTTGTGCAAGTCCGACATTTAAATAAAACTTGTTAAGTTATCTCTTTAGTTGTCAATGTTATGGTTTAAAGAAGTTCATTCCATTTTCAAATTACATATTCCACTCGAGCGTTGGAGCGGACGGCCAAAACATTGCGGGTCTCTCTCTGATACTGTACTGTATGCACGATTTATCCCAAAGTAGCTTGTGCAAGATATGGTCGCAAGAGAAAATTGATATACAATTTATTTATTACTTACTAAGTATGTACTGTCTGGTACTATTATTATTTTTACTGGGCTATTATTGAACATTTTGGTCGGTGATGGCCAAGGGGTTTCAATTTCACCTTGTGTCCTGAATAGCGGAGGTTCGAGCCCGGCGTGTACCAATGAGTCTTTTGCTTAATTTCTTTAGTACATTGATTATTCATATTCACACCACTGGTTGTAAGGTGAAGGAAAACATCGCAAGGAAACCTGCATAAGTTAAAAAATGCATATGTGAAGTTCTCACTATGGCCCAAATCCCCCTTGTTGAGGGTAGGCCGTGCCCCAGCAGTGGGGATTTATGAGGCTGATAAGAAGATTGAACATTTTCATTACAAATAACTAACGTGTATGAATATGTTCTTTCTTAAAATCAAAGTGGATGGATATATTTCATGAACCAGTGGCGGCATGACGCAGTTTCTTGAAAAAAATATTTTTTTAATTTTAGTCAAAGAAAAAATTTAGTAAATACTCAAAATAGTATAAAACTTTGTAAATCGTCTTATTTCTATGTCAAATATTTTTTAGTTAGTTAGGTAGACAAAGGGTAAGAAAGACAAAACAGAACCCGTCTGTCCAGTTAACGATTAAAACAGTGTATAGTACAGCCCAACGGTAAAAAGTAAATAAAACACTTTAAATTTCGTTATTTCTGTTCGTTCGACCGTTTTTAGAGTTCGTAGTCTGTAGTAAAAACATAACCTTTGTAGTTTTTTCATTTTTATCAATTCGCCCATTTGATTACTATAGGATTCCGTATGCAAATGTCAAATGTAGTCCTAAGTTTTCACTGACTTTGATGATCTACTGAATTATTCCAAAGCATTTCGAGTGGAAAATAATTATCCGACTTTACAGGATAAAAAAACACGTATAATCAATTTTCTGTCATTATGTCTGAGTCTGCGTACATAAAAACTTTTCATTAAGTCGGATAATTTTTTTTTGTTAAGATTTTATTTTATGCGAGAATGCAGAGATTCCAACGAATTTGGCTGTCGCGAATAGTCTGTATAGATAAAACTAAGTGGGTGTCGCACACGTAATATAATAAGCTCGGCTTCTGTAGAATCAGAATTTATTACAGACTAGCTTTTTCCAATGGCACAGCCCACACTAAATTTGGTGACCAGCAAAGAGCTCCGACACAACTCCTTGATTAAATAAGTTTGCTATAGCTATAGTTGCACAGCTATTCGGTTACAGTTATTCCCCTGGGAACTTTTGAAATCTCATGGGTATAAAGTCCTTCTCCGTCCTTTCACCTATCTGTGTGCCAAATTTCAGCTTGATTGGATGCTCCGTTGAGACGTGATTGACTACCAAACAAACACACTTGCACATCTATAATATTAGTAGGATTATTATACGAAGGATTTATCAATTATATTAAGTTTTTAAATTGTAAACAAACATATTCTAAAAACAGTTTTGCGTTCTGAAAATATATTAGTTAATGACAATTATTTTTTATTTTTCCCCTTTTTAGGGTTCGAACCAAAACCAAAGGGTAAAAAACGGGACCTTATTACTAAGACTCCGCTGTCGGTCCGTCCGTCCGTCTGTCTGTCACCTGGCTGTATCTCATGAACCGTGATAGTAAGACGGTTAAAATTTTCACAGATGATGTATTTATGTTGCCGCTATAAAAACAATGCTTAAAAACAGGATAAAATCAATATTTAAAGCGAGCTCTTAAATTTTTGTTAAAGTTCAACTTAAAGATTTTTTAAACAAATTGTAAAGAAAAACCCAGAGTACTTCGGAGATTATTGCAAAATTCAATTTGTATGAAAACAACTAGCCTTGTGTTTGATTTCTCAATAATTTCATCTTAAATAAAATATTGGGGAAATTTCATCGTTTGTTATCAACCAGTTCCTGCGGACTCAACCAGTTCTACACGGTGCTTACGACCTTTTCGTCGCCCCTAGCGTACTAAACAGTAATATTAGACGAACTATAACAATATATTATTTCCGACAAATGTACACCACACACCTTAATACATAATGCCAACATAACATTACCTGTATACACCCATCCACTATTTATCTACATTGCGGTACTTTTAAAACTATTTTACAACACAAATTAAACCCTTAATACTTGTATTTCTTCCTTAACTGTGCTACAAACTTATAATAATTTTTCTAGTAATTAAGGGGCATATTGCATAAATAATCACCTGCTCCCATTAATAGAACATGGTTTTTTTTTAATTACTAAAATACAATTGTAACACTAATAGCTTTTTAGCAAAAGAAGTAGATAGGTCAGGTTAGGCGGAATGTATATACTTAAATAATCTTGAGTACTGTTCAAAAACACTAAATTATGACAGCAAATCACTGATAATTCACCCATATTATTATAATTAAATAAACCAAAAATTAGAAAAATCACTCCTGAGCTTAGTAAAACTACAATTGACTATGTCAAAATGTATAAAACGCCTACTGAAATGACATGGGAACACCTATATAACACTATTGAAAGAAATGATGCACCAGCAATAATATTCACCAATCTAACAAAGACAATTGTAGAAAACACATCGAGTGTAACCACTACTTATCGACTTTTTAAACCTTGGATAACGAAGGGAGTTGTCAAATGTATAAGGAAAAGAGATAGATTACATAAAATACCTTTTTCAATTTAAGTCTTGAATCAGGAATATTGCTCACAGATTTTTAAAAAGCTGTAGTTTGTGCTATATTAAAATCTGGTGATAAAAACGAAGCAACTAACTATCGACCCATTTCTCTTCTGTCGACGCTATCAAAGGTTCTGGAAAAAAATATAAATAAAAGACGCACAAGCTTTATTAAAAAAAACCAGATACTTAGCAAATGCCAATTTGGCTTTAGAACAAATACATCGACAGACAACGCTGTCTTGACACTCACCACTAAGGGCCGGTATTTTAATCACTACTTGACTTTTGCTTAAGTTAGGATGTAAGTTGAAGATAAGTTGAATATTTGAGGACCGAATGTGTATTTTAATATAACTCAGCTATAACTTAACTTAATCTAAGATTTTGAAAGGGTGAACATGTTGTGCAACATGGCAAAACATTCAGTATTGTCCGTTCAATTTTATGACCTCTGTAAGGGTTGCTAAAGCACAAACGCTTTTTACTACCTGCTTTTGCCATTCGGATCATTGTGCTCTGTGAACTGAATGCAATTTTTTCTAAAAAGTAGATCATTAGTTAGGTAGGTATTTCATTATATCTATCTATGCCATGTAGGTAGCCATAGAATAAAAATATTTATGTATCACTACCTAACAAATTAAAACCTAATATGTGTGGTTATTATAACTTTGAATTATAAAATTTTAAATATTTATTTATTTATTTTTCTAAGGAGCGTACAAGCCCTTATGACCTTGTTATAATTTTATTGAAACGAAACTTTGGTAATAATAAAATGTTTTTTTTTTTTAATCCCTGTTCAGCATTATATAATAATGTAAAGTGTCAAACATTTTTTCACGCAATCATAATATTTTTTAAATATATCAAAGTATTACTAACGTACTTATAAGTAATCAAACGAACACTAAACTATCAACATTTCAAAGAGACAACATCTGCCAATCCGGGATTGTTACTTAATCCAAATCCGTTGCTTATCTTAGGGCAGTTTATGAAGGACTTTACGCTGAGATTAAAGTTATGATGAGAATGAAATACACTTAAGTGCTACTTGTCATCGATCCTAGATTAAGCTAGGATAAGAGGCGATTGAAATAGCAGCCCTAAGTTAGTATTTTACTTGGACAGAGGCGAAACACGTGCTGGAGTCTTTTTGGATCTACAAAAGGCGTTTGATACTGTTTCGATTCCAATACTAGTAACGCGATTGGAAAATGTTGGTATAAGAGGAGTGGCTTTAAAGTGCTTCAAAGATTATTTGTCAGATAGGTCACAGAGAGTGGCTGGTAGCTGGACAAGTAAGTAACTCATTACATTGTGAATACGGAATTCCACAAGCTTACACACTTGGGCCAACGCTATTTCTCATTTATATTAATGGTATGTGATGCCGTTGCCCCATTAGACATTGACCTACTTATGTTTGCTGATGAGACCGTCCTTATCTTCCATGGGAAAACATGGGATGTTTCATTCCAACTGGCTGAAAATGGTTTAGCTAGAGTTCCAACCTGGCTAGAAAATAGTCTGTTGTTTCTCAATACGAATAAAATCAAATACATGTGCTTCAGTAAGACAGTATCGGGAGAACCAGCTGTGACACAGAAGCTTAAACTACCAACATTTCCATGTAACAGAGGAATAGATAAACATTAATGCGACCGCACAACCTTGACCAGAGTCTCTCATATTAAATATTTAGGCATAGTAGTAGATGACAAACTTACATGGAATAAACACATATGACAAATTATAAATTTAAAACAGTAATAACACACACACACACTACTCTCTTTTGTAATATTTATTTTTTTATTTATTCATATATAATATGTATATATATTTCTTCTCTCTTAATTTTCTAATAATGTAAGATTATTGTTTCCATTAATTAGGATTATCTTACAATGATTACCCAAAATTGTCAGAAGCTGTAATTTTATAAAGATGGGAAACACACTGGCTTCTGCAACACAGTTTTTACTAGCGCAGGAGTCAGGGCAATAACATAACATCTGATATTTTTGTGATAGTAAAGAATTTATTATTATTATTATAGATTTTGATGGTAATATAAGCTAGTAACAGACCCTATGGAACACCTTCGCTTCTTCGCAGGCTACATAACAATGTCTTTCCTTGAATCAATGGTTGGTTAGTGTGTGAGATCCCTAGCGAGGAACCGAGGCGTAAGCAGTAATAGATAGCCGAGGCTGGACAAATGGTCTCCTACGTGTGTAGACAATTGTATGCATTCCATAACCCTTAAACAAGAGATTCAATCAAAAATAGCATAACCAGAGGTAAAAGTGACTTAGACTTATTAAATAATTGTTTTTGGACGTGTGTGTAAACATAGCGCCGCGCCGTCTGGTCCCAAACTAAGCAAAACTTGTGCAATGGATACCAGACAACGGATACAAACACATATATATATACTTTTTTTTGTAAATACATACATATTTAAAACAAGAAGGATATACAAGGTACAAGTCACAAAACAAACACAAAAAATAAATGTTTGTCTTGTGTGGGAATCGAACGCACGCTCCTCGATTCAGCAGTCGGGGCATTACCCACGGAGCCACGGAGCCGATGATTGCACTTACGCCTTTTCTGATACAAAATAGTTAGCTAAGCGTATGTTTTCCGCGGTTAGCTAATTTGCTTATCAATATTTTTCTCAAAAAAAACTGAAACAAGTGCCAGAATTTCGCAGTTTTTCGAGTACCATGGGAGTAGCACAGGGTTTTCAGGGTTGCAAACTTGGGTATAAATAAACTACTCTCTGGGGACCTAACAACATATAAAAGATCGTGGTTACATGCGCGTTTGCAATGTTTGATTCCGATATTGACTTGGCTGATATAATATAAACTTTTCAAATTGATATACACTCTTATTTCAAAATAGATTTTTTTATTCTTTGACCCTTACTAACAATAAAAAGCTTCGTACTCTAAAATATCGAATTCGTTTGACTCGACGATTTTTATTTTGATATAAGAATAAGTAATTTTGATATAAGTGTAAGTATTTTACGATGCATTGGAGCTATAAAATATAGTTCATAGTATTTCTTAGCGGATATTATTTCAGTATTTATTTTATGTTCCCTTCAAAGACTGTAAATCACAGCAATAAAATTATACACTACATCTGTACGTGAAGTAAAGTACTGAACTAGATTTTTTGTTATTGTGTGATACTCTGAATTCTGTACTCACTTAAAATATCATAACAGTTTTATTTCCGGTTTGATTTGTTTTATTTTTTTGATATATTCTTCATAATTCCTTAGAAAAACACGCCATAAGACATTATACAACTGAAGGCCGCATTCGAAATAAAACTTATGTTTTTTGCCACATCTGATAAAAAAAAATCTTTTAAGAAGGTATGTTTTAACATTACGGTTTTAATCCCCTCGGGGGGTAAATAGTGAGGTGGCCAGATGATATGGATACCCATATCCTAATGTAGGGAATAGTCTCTTTTAATCATCATGATAGATGCTGCAACACTGTTTCTTATGCAAGAAGTTCTTCTCTTTAGCAAGAAGAAATTATTCCCATGAACTAAGTTCTTATTTTTGAGAAAAATAAATACAACGTCTTTGTTGAAAACATATCAAAACTATTGGATTCCATAAAATATAAACTTTTTTAAACATTTTAATATTTACTATCCTTCAAGTGTGTTGAAATCAGTCGTATGATACGTGGGAGCTTTGCTTAATACACACTCGGCTTAATCACGCCCTCGCCTTTGGCTCGGGCTACAACCCACAACCCCGTCTGTAATGAGCAGCCTAGCTCACTTGTACCATATTGTACTATTTTAATCCTAAATGAATTGAGAATTCATGAAATAATTGAAATCTGTACTTTGTTTTTATATTGACGCAAAATTTAAAAAAATTGTTTCGCTTATCACAAAAAAAAAAAACGAAAACAAGAATCAAAAATATGAAATGAAAATTATATGTAACAAAAAATAACCTTGCAATTAATTGACATTTAAACTCAATAAAATATAATTTAACTTGTTGTTGTTGGTTGCCTTAGCCGTTGTTTATCCCCACTACATGACTGTCAGAATTTTCAAGCTGCCCATAAGCCTCTGAGTAACAACGCAAGGAGGAGATCAGTAAATATGACAGTAAGCGGTCACCCATCCAATACCAGACCACATCCAACGTTGCTTCACATAGCATTTTTTGCTTTTATACACAAATATTACTTAGCCGCGAGTTCTATATGATTACTTAATGAAATATCAAATACTCCTACTCAGTGTCCACATTCACACTAAGACTCCGTGGCTCAGTGACCCAACTGCTAAATTGAGGGGCGTGGGTTCGATTTCCGCACATGACAAACATTTTTTATTTGTGTTTGTCTGGAGACTGGGTGTTTTCTATATAATATGTATGTATTTACAAAAAAGTATATATATGTATTTGTATCCGTTATCTGGTATCCATAGCACAAGGTTTGCTTAGATTGGGACGAGACGGCGCTGTGTGTAATGTCCAAAAATATATATATTTATCTTTGCTTTACTCTACCTTATATTTGAGTACTTTGCTACGTTGTAAACAGCAAAAGGATAATATGTTTCTTTTGTCGGCAGACTTGTTTATCTTCTCGGTTCCAGAATAAACCTAATTTAAATTGAGCTCAGTAAATAATGTCTGGTTTACTTTTCATTTCTGTGGATTTAACAATACAAGAGAAAACATTTTCTGTGAATAGTAGTAAAACAATTAGTTTTGACAAGCAGTCTCATTTATTGCGATATTCGTTGCTTTAAAAAAATGAAGAAGGGTTTTTTCTCAAGAGCAAAATCTCCGTATCTTACCGTGTCTTATCGCATTTCATTTTGGACTGGCTCGCCTGAAAATTTTTTGCCAGACGCCTCGGCTCTGGATTGTCGAGACATTTACTATAGATCTCTGTTAATGACGGATACCTATATGTTAGTGTCTTCCTCGCTACCGCCATATAGATATGTAATGAAAAGTAGTAAAAAGTTCTTTTTAGGTGTAGCCTATCATACATCAAACAGTGAAAAAAAAGTTTTTTTTTCAAATTTTTTTTCCTCTAAAATTTGTATTTTGTAACCAATTTGAAAAATTTAAGTAAGGGGCTTTAAACCTCGGGATCTGAAAACCTAAAAAAAAACAAGATTTTGGGCTTTATAAATACTACCAACAAACTTTGTTTTGAGACAAAATTGGTACATAAGATTTTTCAGATAACCGCAAAAATACCTACTTATTATTGGCCGGTTTGTTTTTACAGGTATATATATAATTTATTTTAGGTTAATATTTTGAGGTATACTGGTATTCTTACATACTTATTTAATCTGAAGCAGCGTAGTGTTCCGAGGGTTGATCATCTTAAATAAAAATCTTTTTTTGACTTATTAGACTAATAATTTTCTTAGGCCATCGAAAAGTTAAAAAAAAAAATGAGTGATACAGGGGTAAATTTTACTCCACTAGATATATTAAATGCATTAACAAGAATTACCTGCAACCTTTTGCCTGAAAATCAAGAAATAGTCATTTTTGTTTCTCTTTTAATTTACCTATAACATGGGTATAGAATGATAAGTGTATAAAACTGCATATAACTAGATAAATTAAACAATCCTGTGATACTCTCCAGTTTTTATACCATTTTATACAAACGAAATCACTATGGGCATGATTTTTTAACTTTGGCGATTGCATTTGCTTTCGTGCTGTCTCTTACTGTATAGTTGATAAACCTATTTGCTATCCTGCTGTCAGTATTACGATTATATACGATTGCCAAATTTGCGAGAAAATACAAGCTAAAAAAACAGGCCCTATATCATTTTAAATCAAAGGATAGGTTTAGTATATTATGTAGCAATTGTGTAGGTCCGATATTTTTTACGTATACCTACCTAATTTTTAACCTCAAAGTTTATTAGACTTATAATTAAATATACCTAGATTAATAAACGACATTACACTGTCAGTAATAAGCTTGTAATAAGTTGGAAGTAGACATTGACTTTTCATTAAGTTTATAAACCAACCGTGAAATCTCTCGTATTTTAGTTTCCTCTGCGTTTTATTATACTGAGCCTATACGTTTACTAACTTATAGGTTAGTAAAAATCATTTTTATCGATACTGTAATAAATTTAATGGAGGAAATATCCAACACGTAATCTGAGCTTTTATGGCCGCATTTTATATGAGATAATTTAACAAAAAAAAACATTGGGTCTTCTACGTCTATATTTGGTTGTATTATATTTTTTTCAGCTTCAGTTTTTCTAAATATCTATAATCCGGACACTTTCTCAAGTGTTATTTATAACACTGTTTAGATTACACATAGCTCAATCACCAAACATTTCGTTCTGCCTGTAAAGAAACATGAGAAACGAAACCTCCGAAGAAAGCTGCAATAGCAAGCTCTACCTACGGCTATTGTTCATGCACGTAAAATTTGGTCATTCCTGCATAAACTTCTATTTTCTACGGAATAAAAGTCTAGCCTACGTCCTTCTCCGTCTCTTCAATTATCCCGAGGCGAATTTTTTAGCTTAATTGACTGCTCCTTTGTGACGTGATGCAGGGACAAACGATACCATGGCCTCTATAATATACTAGCTTTTGCCCGCGATTCCACCCGCCCTATATTTGGTCATCGGGGTAGCATTTCAACGGCAACTCCTCAATTATGGAAAAAAAACGGACAATATTTGACGTTTTCAAGTAGCTTATGTCCTTTCCCGGGACTCAAACTATCTCCATGCCAAAATTCATCTTGATCGGTACAGCGGTCTGAGCGTGAAGAGGTAACAGACAGAGTTACTTTTGCATTTATAATATTTATTATTATTCAATTTTTTCCATTTATTTATTGACCAATACATATTGCATACATTTTAATTTAAGATAGATCATCCGACGGAAGCCTTAGAAGGCTTATCTGTCAGATAATGAGTTCTCTTTATACAATTGAATTTTAATCTAATGTTTACAGTATGTTAATATTAATTTACGCTTAAAAAAAAACAAATAAAAAATTATAACAAGAAATAAAAAAAAAATAAGAAAAAAAAAACCATTGCTATTAATCGTAATATTATTAACATTGTAACGTGACAACTTGTGCCTTTCACTTTTTATGTCTGTCTCTCTCGCTCTTAGGCGGGCTAACCATGCCGCGTGCCTCTCACTCGCTCTCATTGTGAGCGCATAACGTGAGCGGAGCGTAACGCAGTTTCTTGAAGTGTCACCCGGCAAACCAATTTATAAGACGTTGTCACGTCAAAAATAGATAAGAGAGAGAGAGTTCTACTCATCGCCTTTCAGCGACAGTAGACATTTTCTAACTTTCTTAAATGATTTGATATTATTACTTAGGTATGTCTCCTGTACATCACGTGGAAGGGTGTTAATAACATTGGGTAGTAAGTATGAAAAGTATGATATATATCATGGATAGTATGAATAGTTTTAAATATATGTACACGGTAAAAATAGATTTCCCTATAGACGTAAGAGAATATTTACTTAGTAAAAGTAAAAAATATCTTGAAAATATTTATTTGTACCAAGACAAAAATATTCAATGCAATTAAACAAATGACTCGAGTCAAAGATAACTTATTCTTTAAGTGAAAGATGTTTCGATTTCCATAAAGGCATTTTTTTGTTAGAATAAGAAATATTATTCTTCTTTCTAGCAATTATATTTGATTAATTGATTCTTCAGAGTAGTTAATAAATATTTCTTTCTTTCTATATGCTTCAAAAACACCATACTTAGAGATGTAACTGCGTTGTTACTAAGTATCTGTGACAATTTTTTTCTTTACTCAACGATTTAATAATGAAAGTAGTCATTAAATCATAATAATTCTAAATAGTGCGTTCTAGCTTAGTGTCAATAACTGTACCTACAACACCATCTGTTAATATTATTTAGATTTATCTTAGAAAGGATTAAATTCTTGATTTTAAAAAAGTCCATCTTTTTGTCTGAAATAAAACTAAATCTCAAATTAAGCATATTTATCTTAAAATTACAAAAAAATCTAAGAATAAAATAGTAATTTTATGACAAAAATATATTTTTAATCTGAGAAAATATATTTTTGGAATAACTAAATATTTTGAGAAAGTACTCCGTCTTGAAAAGAGAAATCATTTTTATCTGTGTATAAAGAATATAATTATTAAATATCGCTCTTAAATATTTGAATTCCTTTACACGATAGACGTTATTTGACGCTTCACATGGTGCTATAAAAACCAAAAAAAAATTGACATGTGTTTGACTTTGTTTTTTGTAGTTTACTTACTAATTTATATTACCTCTTAAATGTTTCAATACATATTGTATACATACTTGTTAGCTGATTATCAAAGTATTATATTATTACTTTAAATAGAACTTCTTGCCAGCTCTTTTTCGCAGAAATTAACATTGTTTACATTGTATCGGCAATTCAAAAGTGTTCTCAGAAACCTGTTTGAATAAATATTGTTTAATTTGATTTGATTTAAAAGAAAAATAGGTATACCGTTAAAAAACATATGAGTAATATTTACTAGAAGGAAACCCGGTTACAATATGTAGGTATAATACATTAAACATTTCGTGGTCCCATTTCCCAAACGTGTAAGAAATTATTTTTCTTAACTAGTTACAAAGCTAGACTATATATCATTACCCAATTTTGTTATGACAGCGGCATGTTTCTACGATACTCATTTGAGACTAGCTTCTGCCAGCGGCTTCGCCCGCCCTACATTCGGTTATCGGGGTAGGATTCTTACGGCAACTTTTCAATTATAGAAAAAATGCCACTAACACCTGACGTTCTTCTCTTTCTCGTTCTCAAATACAAAAATAGATAAATAATTAACTAATTAACTACTAAAAACTAATTAACTAACGGATTAATTAATGGATTAACCTCGCGATCTTAGTGCTCCATACAAACTTTGATTCCCCGTTTCACCCCTTCAGCGGGTGAGTTTTCGGAAAATCCTTTCTTAGCGCCTACATCATAATAGCTATATGTGTGTCAAATTTCAGTTCGATCCGTCCAGTGGTTGGAGCTGTACATTGATAGATCAGTCAGTCATTCAGTAACGTTTGCCTTTTATAAAAAATTATTTAATTTACATACAGATTTAATAAAAGGGGTTCTTAAATTAAGAAGCACGCGCTTCAGAACGTGACTAAAATTTTACTTGTTACTAAACAACTTAAATACGATTTTAAAATTAATGAAACAAACACAAGATTAGTTCTTATGATTGTTATTAATTTCCTTTTAATTAATTTTTTGGTGTGATTCGGATTTAATAGTACCAATCTCAATTTTAATTACTATGCGATGGCACAATTTATTATTAACGTAATACTCATTAACATTTACACGTATGGGCAAGACATTTGACTTATTAGTGGTAAGACATCGTCAATAATCTTAAGTATAAAGTTTATTTCCCAGTGACAAAAATATAGTTTTTTGACGTTTTAAGTAATAACTTATGTTTTTACTACCAGTAGGTAAGTTGTTATGGATTAAAAATTAGAAAACGAGAAGATAAGGAAAAAAATTTAAAGAGATGTTTTTTACAGATATCTAAAAAAAAAATTATTTTCTTACAAAAAAATGTGTTTTAACTGGTGTAAAGTTTAAGAATTTGCAATGGGATATAATTTTGTTCTAGTTTAAAACATAAAAAAGGACGGTTCCAGTCGCCTAAAATTGGAATACGACTTCTTGGATTTTTTATTTTATGATCAGACGCCATTTTGACGAAGACTGATGAGTCATACCTTATATTTTTAGCTCATAATGTAGGTATTTTATAAAAACAAAATTGTAATTAAATATATGTCTTGATCAATACAATTTTCATTATTCACGAAATTTACTTTTTATACGAGTTTTAAAAGCACAGTGTCGCATTTTTTGCATTTATTTTGTTTCTGCCGCCATTTGTCTTTTGAAAAAAGCAATTAAAACAGACCTTATTATCTGGACAATTATAAATATTAGATCGAAAGATAGGAACAGAAAATTCCAAGTCATTTTTTACAAGTATGGCGGAGTTTCATGAGCGTGCCTGTCATCGGGGCGTAATCTAAGGTCATGAAAAAAATGACGGTTACCAAATGATCTGTGACACAAAGATTCTTGTATTTTTTGGTAGTCAATGCAAATTAAACTCGGTCTAGTGCCATATGCCTATGCCTAAATGCCAAATTTTTGGTGGGGCTTATAGCCCACCATTCCTTTTTTGTTATAGTTCTTATTGGCTAATTTGTTTTATACTATTATTTTCGCGAATATTACCATGCCATACCGTTCCAACGTTTTTAAATAGTCGCTATTCGCGACATTATTATCTTAAAAATATTTAAAACAAACAGTTTTTCAAGTATAACATCACTTGTGTACTTCACCAGAAGTCATTATAATAGTCTAACTGTTATATAAAATTCCCACGTTTTTTTTGTTTTTTATACCACTAAGGTGGCAAACAAGCACACGGTCCGCCTGGTGGTAAGCGGTCACCGTGGCCTATGGACGCTTGCAACACCAGGGGTATCACTCGCGCGTTGCCGACCCTTCAAAAATCCAATAACTTCTTTCTTGAAGAACCTCATACTGTAGTCGTTAGAGAAAACCTTGGCAGGGAGCTCATTCCATAACCCAAGCGTTCGCGGGAGAAAGTTTCTCGGAAACCGCACTGTACGCGACCTTTTCGGTTCTAAAGTGTGAAAATGAATTCCCTGCCGATGGCGAGCGGTGTGATGGTAAAAAGTAGCCGTGGGCATCATTTCGAACAAATCCTCAGAACACAACCCATTGTACAAGCAGCAGAACAAACACAGGGAGGCAAAGTCTCTCCTTAGACTTAAGGCCTCGATACCGCAAGTGAGTTTGGAATCGTTGACAATTCTCACAGCTCGTCGTTGAACCGAGTCAAAAAGGCCCAGCTGGTATCCGGGTGCACCCGCCCAGAGATGGCAGCAGTACTCCATTTGGGGCCGAACCGAACGTTTGAGTATCATACTGCATTTTATCAACAATCTTTTGCAATGTTAAATAAATCTGTTTTTTTGCCAAAGTTCAGTATGAATACTATTTAGAATCGTTGGAGCGGCATCTTGTTAATGACTTCTCAAAATGAATAATACAAAAAAAATAGTATGGCGGGCTATAAGCCTCACCAGATAAGTATGGCATTTTGCTAAGACGAGTTTATTTTGCCAGCGGCTCCGCCCGCTCTGAATTCAGTTATCGGCGTAGAATTTTTACGTCAGCTTCTTAATTATTCTAATGATGTTTGCTATAGCAAACTATTGCTGCAGATATAGCTTGTTTAAAGTCGGTTATAGTTATTCCCGTGGGAACTTTTAAAGTTTTAGGGTAAAAACTATTCTTTGTCCTTTCCCGGGACTCAATTTGTGTCCATAGATTTAAGCATGAAGAGATAACAGACAGACAGACAGAGTAACTTTCGCATTTATTATATTAGTAGAAATTAACTAAAGAGAAATACAAGTATTTTTGTCGTTTCGTACTCGTAATTTTTCACTTAAACTCGGACCTTCTCAACAAATTAGATCGACTTCTAAATAACTGTATCCGTTACGTCTTCTGTCTTCGTAAATATGACCACATATCTGCTTTTCGCAATCAACTCTAATGGTTACCTATATACGTCAACGCAGAAGCGTCAGAATACTCCGTACTCTCTTTTCTATTTTAAACGATCCTAACTCTCCAAACTACCTAAAATCTAGATTTCAATACCTTGGCTCTACTCACGAGCGTCCACTTCGTTCTTCTCAAAGTACTAGTCTCTCTACTCCTCGTCACCGTTCAGGTTTTGTTTCTCATTCATTCACACTTCAGGCTATACAACTCTGGAACGGCCTCCCCAAAGATATCCGCAGTGCTCAGAATAAATACACCTTTAAATGTAAGCTTAAAGAATACTATTTAAAGCAGATACAAGTTCAAACATATATCTATAATTGAAGATTTAACATTGCGTCATGTATTTTATGTATATTTGTATGTATGTATGTATGTATTTATACATGTATGTGTATAGTATTATGTAAATTTATTATATATATATATATATATATAAGTATATAGTATTCTATATAGTTATATATTATATGTATTAATCTGTTTATTATTACAATCTAGTTTAGTATAGGTTTACTCATATACTTTTAAATACTTTTGTATATTTGTTAATTTTTCTCTTACTGCACCGCCGACAATTATCATATTAAGTATGGTTGGCTGGTAGAGAATGCCTCATAGCATTAAGCTCGCTATTGTACACATTTTTTGTGCAAAAATATTAAATAAAAAAAAAAAAATTTTTCATCGCCCTAAGAATACGCCCCGACCAGCGCTGGGATTATTAATTTTGTTTCATTTAATACGCAATTTGACCCCTAAAACTCATACTTTTTTTACAAACCAATTGACTTAAAATTTTCTCTCACTATCTCCTGGGCTAGAACATATATGCTCATATTGAACCACTAGCTTTTTTCTGCGACTTCGTCCACTGTTACAAAAAAAGAATGTCTTTAACTATGATATTTATGGTTTAACCTCCATAAATAACGGAATTTTCATCCCCTATATTACCCTCTCGTCTAGGTAATGGTTCTCCAAAAACCGTCAAACACGTCGTATTAAATTTTTAACCTAAAAGCAAAATACCATTTTTATTACATTAAGCTCAAAAATTATGGATTTCCATTCAAAATTTCCAAGTTAGGGCATAGGATATTGCAATTTTTTTTTCTTAGTATGTACTTCTCGCAGACGTTATAACGAGAACATCTGTGCAAAATTTCATGTATCTTCAAACAGTATTCAGACAGTAGTGTGAGCTGTGCGTTGACTAATAAGTATGTCAGTCATTTAGTTTACTCTTTTATATATACATATATAGATAAATAACATCACTATTAATATATCTATTTCATGTAAATAGATAAATGTATCTATTTCATTTTGTTTCATTCTTTCGGGTAGTTTGAAATTAATAAAAAAAAAAAATTGTATTCGATATAGATGGAGTTATCATAGACTACCATGAATCACAAGCAAATACATTTTTTCCAAAGGAAAATATAAAACGTTTTCATAAATAAGATTAAAAACAACTTTGACCTTGTGTATATCAACTAAATCTTAATTTTGTGTTATGTTATGTTCTAACATAAATAACTTCAAGGGTGTGATGGTAATAAGGGCAGTTTGTGCATAATAGAAGTAAATTTGCCGTAATTCCCGAATGTTATTTTTCCAATTCTGATTACGTTACAATACAATTGAGTTCAAAAGTCAATAGCAAGCCGCCAGCAAGTTTGCACGAGGTATGTGTACTTACCTATTAATTTTACGATATGCTGTCTTCACGACAATCAGGATGCAGACAGATTATTTATTTATTAAGGTACAATTTACTGAGTCTATAAGCTGATTTGGGTTTTCACTTGAAAAACCTAACACAGCAAATTAATGGACTCGATAAATTTCAGTAACCTTACGTAATCAGCCATTTATTTTGAGGTTAACAGTTTCAAAGATCCACTTTTGTTTTGTCAATTTGTCTCTTATCCGTGTTTTCTACTGTTCATATATTTTTTTAATTCTGGATATAGTTTATTCACGTAATGTTATTTAATTATAATAATTTTGAAAATATCGACGTATTTTTTAACAAATCAATTATTTTATAAAAAGTTGTTGTCGATGTCTGGCTTTATTAAATAATAAAGTAAAACAAATTAAGAAATCAGTTCCTAGCCTTTCCTTTAACCATAATGGCTCAACTAGCGAAATATATAGGTCTCACACTAAATTAATATAAATACAGGGATAAATTGCCAATCAGATAATATAATTTTAACAATAGTACTAAGGTGTACACCGCCCCTGGCTATAGCCGTTAAGTTTCTGTGTTCGATCCAGATGCCAAAATAAATAAAATAAAGAGATAAAGTAAACTAAAAAAAAAGAAACAATACAAATGACAATAAAAATAAAGTATAATGGAAATAGGATTTACAAAAATAGTGCACTAATACTGGTTAATAAAAAAGCAAAATTTGAAAACGGAAGGAATGTAAAACTGTGTTGTTGGCAGTTAAATGAGCCAACTTATTAGCTTCGGCTAGGGAACTGTAAAGGCTAATGATATCTCGGAACTTTGGTTAAACGTCCAGAGTAAGTAAAGTGCCTTGAAGAAAAGTAAAACTGCCTCGCTCTGTTGTCGTACAGGAAAGGGAAAGTTTAACTCCAGCCTTTATAATACAAGCCTCAAATATTTAAAGTCCGTGCTTGGGGCTGTATAAAACGAGCCTAGAACCTGAAAATACAATAAAACCTTATAATGTTTTAGCGTCCCTAAATGAGAGAAAAGGGAAAGCCTTGTGTCTAGGACTAACGTAGAATGATACAATTTTTTCAATAACTAAGGAAAAGTAATTTTTAATATGTATTCAAAATACTTATTAGCACTGGCTAATATTTTAATAGTGTTATTTTTTTAAGACATTAGTCCAACATTCTGCTGAAGATGAGAGAAAACTGGTGTCGTTTTAGAACGAAGAATAGAATTTAAAATGAAGTGAATGAAATATAATTGGAAAATGAAAATGACTAAATGATGCACGGAAACTTTCTCCTAAAGGGAAATATAGGAAAACTCAAACTCAAGAAGGATAAGGAAAATACCAATAAATGATCGAAATGCAGAATAAGTTGAATTGAGTCCAAGAAACAAATTTCGCATTAAAAATTTTAATACAATAATAGACACACTCAAGGTTCAAATAAAAAGAAAAGGTGAGGTATACAATGACGTATCACATTTTTTTCATTTCTCACTAATCTACAGAAATCACATACAACATTTAAAAAAGGTAACGAGTCGCTTTTAAAAACTTATACGGAACAATTTGATTATAACTTTCTTGGGGAATTAAATCGATTTCGTAAATATGTCAGAATTAAATGCAACTCGTCCGAAATAAAGATAGCCAATTCCAATCTGTATAAAATAATAAATAAAGATAAAGTCAAGTGTGGTTTTCCAAATATAGAGTGGCCTTCAGAATATTTCATAGCATAATTATAAGTTCTGTTCTGCTGAAAGATCCTTTTTGCAACTAAAAAGATTAAAAAGTCCGCAAAGAACAAAACTGGGCCAAGAAAAGCTTGATTGTTATGCGTTAATGTATATTGATGCAGACATACTTTATCAAATAAATTATGACGACGTAATCTCAGACTTTGTACTGAAAAGGCAAGAAAAATAATTTCTAAGTTTGACGTTATAGTAAGCTTTTCTTTTTCTATCGCGCGATAAATAATCAACCTAAAAACTTAACTAAAATTAATTAATAACTCATTTACTAAAAAGTTATAATGAAAGCATGAATGCCTATATCTACCTTCTAAACTCAACCAACAGAGGGCCTACATGACGTTTGTGCTTAGGGCCTCCAAAACTCTTAATCTGCCATTAAATATTTGGATCACGCGGTTCAAAAGATAGAGGGACACAATATTTTTAATTTTGTAAGACAACAACGCATATTATAATTTTTAAGAAAAAAAATTTCTAAAGAACCATAATGCATTTTTAAAGCGCTATCCAATGATAACGGACATAATGGGTTACGCGTAAAAAAAAAAACATCCCTCGTTTCAATGTATGGCCAAAAAAAAAATATTTCTATTTTTATTAGGTACATGTCTCTATCACGGTTTACAGAAAACATATTTCTGCTGAATTCTATTACAATCTACTCAAATACGGCGCAATCTATAAGACTGAGACCTACGGACGGACGTTTAATTCTTGCCATTTGGTTACGAAACCCTAAAATTATAGGTACTTACTATCTTACCTTACCCTAGGAGCGCGAGTCTGTCAGGACAATTTATAGTTTAAATTTGTTTCCTTTTCTGTTACGAACAAAATTTTAGTACTTTTAGTAAACAAAAAACTTTTGTTCGAATCATAAACTGTGCCGCAGCTTCGGGCTAGAAGTAATTTTGATAAAAAACTTTCAACCCCGAAGGTAATAGATTGTCTTAACTTGCGGCACAGGGATTACTTGAATTTTTTTATAAGTCTATTGATACTGATATGATAAGTAACTTTTTAAAAAAACTCATATAATAGGTGCTCTTCGCAAAATCATCTTCCGAAGCCTTTTATTTCGGCTAAGAAATAAGCCAGCTAGCGAAAATACGCAGTTTTTGTGCAAATTTTGTAGCATCTGAAGGATTGAAAAATATAAATATGTTATAGAACTTGTTTTTTTTTAGTGTATTTTATGGTGGTAAAGACCACTGACAAAAGTTTCCCTTGGCAGCTTAATAAGCAACCAGAAAGCACGACTGACAAGAGGGATAGCTTGCAAGTCGCCCACCTATTTTGCCGATGAATTGGAACTTAGCTCTGGCGGTTACTTTCTTATTGAACCTAGAGGCAGCATTTAATTTGCGTTTTAACTCAGACGCATTCAGATCCTAATTGATCGAACCGTGTTCCAAAGAGAATTTTAGCTTCTTTACAAGACCTATTAAACCACGATCTTTTTTTGACATCGGCAGCTACTCGAGGGTTAGAAAAATAACATTCCATGCCAGCGAAGATTGTCTCAATGACTGCGGCTGCGCAGATGACAGGATCATCTGAGCTGAAGCAGAGCTGCCTCCACGGGTACGATGCTTAAAAATCCCGCAATCCATCACAATCTGCTGACTTATAATGCCACACACAACGCCAATTAATTGGCGCATAGGAAACGGTTAGTGTGCATGACACTTGATTCCGGGCGAGAGAGTGGTCAAAGGAGCCAAGAGGCGCATCCACTGAGACGGAATATCAGTTCGGACGTGTAGTTAGCAGTCCTAGCCTCTATATCAGGTATGCTCGTTGGAGAAAGTACCAGTTGAGAGAATTTTGTTTGAGTAATTGTAAAGAATAAAAACCAAATTTAATTGACACGTCTCAATTTTTTTTATTGAAAGTATCTAAATTTACCAAATTTAACATTATTTAGTAATAATACTAAAACTATAAGAACATTAAATATAGAAACTATTTGTAAGTAGACTTCTGGTGAACAAAACACCGTCATAAAAACCCAAGTATTTTATATTATTTTTCATCATGCAACCTCTTACAATTCACCACCACCGTGTGCGCCCCACATATTGCATTTCATACTAATTCTATAATTGTGGCTCGAACGGCGCGTATGATGCGAACAAATGTGCGATCACCTTTGGATGGCTATGAATAATCTAATCTTATATATCTTATTAATATTCTATACATGTAAAATTACATATATCGATACTGATGCCGTCGGTTGCCACCTTGTCAAGCTCTATGGTAACTAAATTTCTACATATTTTACGCAAATCCTTATTTAACAACATAATAATGGTACTCAGTATATGTAGACAAAAAAAAAATGCAAGCTATGATTTAAATTGTTTTTTATTACGTAAAATTTTCAATTAAAACTGATAAAATATACATATGACAACAACGCAATAAAAATTATCATAATTTACCTGTGAAATGTGTACTTATTCGAATTATTATCTGTTGTGACTTCACATTTACTCACAGCACAAGACACCATAGTTACCTACAAAATTAAACGTTTGTATGTTAATCCAGGATTATTTAAAAAAAAATCCATTTGCCTTAAGAGAAACGCTATGTCCTCTTGTGGTCATATAATTTTATACTTTTTTTATCATAATTTTAATGAACGTGTTTCTATTTATGCCGCAGTTAGAGCTTCTCATAGACTTTATTATATATACGCATGACGTCAGCGCTATGCCAATCTCTGTCGTAACTAAATGATTATATATTTTACAAAAAATATCCTCCAAATCTTGATTTAGCAACGAAATATGGTATCAAGTCTATAGAAAAACATGTAAACTACGATTCAAATAGTTTTTTTCGTTGATTTTTCAGCTGTATTAGATAAAATATTCAATCAACAATGCAGTAATTCTGACTATTCCGTCTTGTAAATAAACATTGGCTCACACTAGAAGACAGCTTTTGTATCTAAAAAATATTTTAAATATTAATGACGGATTACGGAAAGAAAAAAGAAAACTCCAGTCACAGAAAACAAATGACGACCTTACCGGATCTTACCGCGGGAGACATTGACATATTATATATTGTCTTATTTTGTCTCGGGCTCTATGCACTTAATTTGGATTTCTCGCTTCCACGCTTTATTGGTATTTTTTTTTCTTGTGCGGAGATTGAACTTGCACCCCTCGTTTCCGTATGTCTTCACTACCAACAGAGCCAAGGAGCCGTCAAACGTGTAAATCTTTGCCGCAAAAAGAACGCTTAAAAGACTTTATTATCGATATTGATACGCATGACGTCAGTGCTAAGTCAATCTTTATCGTAACTAAGTGATTACATATTTTACACAAAATATCCCCCAAATATTGATTTAACAATGAAATATGGTATTCAATGAAGAGAATAATATATAAACTACAATTCAAATTCATTTTTACGTTAATTTTTCGGATAAATTCGATAAAATATAATTAACAACAAAGCAGTAAAAAAATCATAAATCACCGGTAAAACGTGTATATATTCGGATTATTGCGACTTGTAACGTCACATTGGCTCACAAAATAGATACCAAATTTACAATTTAAATATTCTAAAATATAATTCAAGGATTCAAGGAGGAAAACAGAAAATTCCAATCGCTATAAAATAGACCCGCCGATATCGCCGCTTTTCAATGTAATTATTGTAACATTCGGCCATTTTCTTCTATCTCATTTTCTAATGGGCACTATGCACTAAATTTGGATTTCTCGCTCCCACGCTTTATTGATCTTTTGCACGTAGTGAAAAAATCCTATGTCTATGGTTCCAACACTTCTGTAATTTATTAAAGCGTATGAAGCAATTATTTGTAATAAAAGACAGTTGATTTATTATAAGTTTCGAATATTACTAATTTTTTCGCTGTATTCATGTGCACGTCATAGATATGTTAGTTTCGTATATATATATATATATATATATATATATAGCCTTCTGATTTTTAGAGGTGGAGATCAATCGCTTGGTTATTCAATCAATCAATCGCTAAAAACGGTGGGCGCTCGGTCCCCAAGATGCCGCGGCCTCCACTCCAAAAGCTCTTAAAATGAAGCCGTGGCCAAGGGCTTATGCAGCATTTTCTTCGCTTAAGATGTTCCGCAGCGTCAGCTCCTGAACCAGCCTTTCTTGAGGTAGTTGGAAGATGAGACGTGGCCAAGGTGTCAATGCAAGTTGCATCCCACACCAAAGGGCGTCTCATCTTCCAAGGTTAAGCTATCGGACCTATTACCATCGTCGCGCGCCAGTCCAATTGGTTCTAAAATGGACTGCATATTGACACTGGCAAGTGCCCTACGAATAATATCGTTCAGGAGCAAGTGACACGAAAATTTGCCAGCACTTTTTGTGCAAGACAGCCCATGATGACCTAGGCTACCACTAAATTACCACACCGGCAGCTGTGGGGCACATTACAAAATCTTAGGCAGACAGTTATTCGGAATGTGTTTGCATCCATTAAAGTCTCCGTAAAATGAGAGGGCAAAGCTTCTAACTAAAGTCCAGATTCCCTCTCAGCCAAAGCAAAAAGCTTTGCAGAACTAGTTGCCATTTCAACGACATTATTTCGTACTAGTCTACATAACGGCTCGTCCCATTTTCTTTATGACTCTGGAATAGTCGGCTGATTTGTGTTATGGCAGGCCATCAACCAAGCATGTTTAGATTCAGAGAGTCCAGGCTGGTAAGGCAACACTTGAAAATTGTACGTACTCCTTAACCTCCAAATCTAATCGGTAACGAGGCCTGAAGATACGAGAGTTGTACAAACTATTTCATCCAAATCGTTTAAGTAATCCACTGATTTTCAAAGGGGGGAGCAACGTACAAAATATGTAAAATTTGGTTAAGATAAACAAAAACGAATTATAAAATATGCCATATGAGGACTTATTTGAAGCAAATAAGTATACGTGATTCGAAATGTAGGATTTTTTCTAGTAGGCGAAGACTTTTTTTATCTACTATTTTTATGTCAGTAGCTACTTTTTTGAACTTTTTTATTATAAGGTCTGATCTGAGCTATCTGAGCTATCTGAAATATTTTCAAATGCTTTTGTTTAATAAATGAGATCATTAAAAACTGTAATAGCGTCACCTCCCAGGGTACCATCGTCGAGATACCAAACAATCTTGAATTTAAAGTTTCAATAATTGGATGAATGGCAAGGCTAAAAACAGCTGGACTAAGGGGATCACCTGGATGTCACCCTGTTCATGATAATTACAAATTTTGTTAATATAATAATTTAGTAGGTGCACCATAGCACTGCCAAAGGAAGTTATATGCAAATGGAATTTTGGATTTATTCCAGTCAAAAGGGCATCCCTATTTACGGAATTAAAAGCGTTTTTATATCTACCTTCAGTAAAACATTACCTCCGGTCTTCTCAAGAAAAATGCGAAGAGACACGGCGACTACAATACCACCCCTGCTGAAACCAAAGCCTAACTGAGTAACCATTCTGAAATCTGACACTATGCAGGTTTAGTTTTTATTCAAAGTGGCCAGTGCGTTGAAACTGCAATTTCATATTCAAATTACAAAAAAATACTGGCCTGTATGGCGAAATTAGATGAATTCAAAATGTTTTATTCGTAACTTCACAAAACATTGGCATACCATAGAATGATGGTTTGTTTCAAAAAACTTGACCTCGTTAGCAATTACCTTCTTTCCACACTGGTATAAAAATGTACAATAAAACCCAATTATTGTGTTGTTAGAATAGATTTATTGACGATGTAAACAGGAATATAAATCACGCCCCCAATCGGTCGGGTCGGTCAAGGGAGTTGATAACGAGTTTAATAACATTTAGAACACTAAATACTGAAGTTTGGGAAGGCCAATACTATTAGAACTTTGCTTAAACAGAAAGAGGTGTTTCTATAAAATTTAACACTATATTTTGGTACCTATCCCTTTGCAAGTACTAAAGCCTGTTTATTCATAAATGTATGTCAAGGCTACAGTCGTAAGATTATTAGTTTATCATAATTTAAATGCAAGGAATTAAGCTTGCAAATTATGTCAGCAGATTTCATAAAGCAACAAATTTTTTTAAAGGTTAGTAGTAACAGTACATATTTTGAACAAACAACTTTTATACATGACATAGGCATGTCTATGTCAACATACTTAATAGAAAAGACGCGTCATTACCGCCCCTGGGATCTGTGAACGCGCGCTTTGCTTTGAGAAAAGAATAATTACATGTTAAATGCCGGGTAGGCCGTGTTCCATCAGTGGGTAGGTATGAGGCTGATAAGGAAGGATCTTAGCACCCGCCGTATAATGAACATAATGAACCTGTTTACGAGCAAGTGTGATAAAATATCGTGCTGAGTATTTTGTACCAAAGCTTTTTCTTGCGAACGTCGAAATCTTTGCTTCCGAGGGTAAAAAAAGTAATTTCGTACTCGGTACGAACGTTACTTTTTCTACTACCGGAAAGTCCAGTATAGTATTAAAAAAAATATGGAGACAGAAATAATCAACATGTTTTCCCGCCAAAATGTATGTTTTTAATTTTGGAATTGCTTGCGGCACAAAAATATTTTAAACAACAAAAGTTCTAAAATTCAAAAAAAATACAATAGTAAGGGTTCACAAAAATATCGCGAAAATTGTTTAGATATATCCGCAAAAATATTCATTCTACGGAACCCTAACTTTAACATAGTTTTTTTAAAATCACTTTTGCATCGACGAAAAAACAATTTGTTCAACTTTACCACCGGTTCACAACGCGGATTCCCATCGAGAAGAGCTGAAAAGAAGCACAACAACCAATGATATTTAAGTAAAGATGCGGTACCTTCATATTGTTCGTAGTCTGAATTTTATCCCTAGGTACTTCAACTAGGTTTTAACAACGAATGCAACAGATAATACGGAATATGTGGAACAGAAGGCAATAGCTGTTTAGAAAGTGACAATTGACTGAATCAAATTAAGACAATTGTTTTAATTTCGCTGTCACAGTTTTTACTTCCTAGCGTTTAATGTAAACAGCACTGTTGTCTGCACAGCAGTGCTGTTTACAAAAAATGATAATTAAAGCATAATAAACCTGTGAGACTTCTCAATAAAATCTTGATGAGATATATTATTTCTATAAGGAAACTGCTAGTCTAAGATCGATAGTTACAGAGATATAGGCCTTCGTCGTTTGAAAACTGTTATCCAAAATAGATGTCATTCGCAAAAATATTAAAAAAAACAAAAAAAAAAAACGAGGTACTATAGACGCTCAAGATTTCCCACTGACCAACTAGTTGTGCCGTTAAGTTGGCCGGTTGGGACAAACGATCTTTTTGGCGTAAATCTTGGTCAATCGTACGGAACTTCTACTCACACTTGGGCGATTTTTTTGGAGTTTTGCTCGCTAGATTGTGCTATAAAACATTTGAACGGTGCCATGGTAGTGTCATCATTTGTAAACAGCACTACCAGTAGTGCTGCTGGAAGTGCTGTTTACAATAAACGCGTGCTAGTACAATATCTACCTCCTTTAATATATATACTATCATTGACTACAACTATTTTAAAACGCGTGAGATAGCTATGATTTCTTCGAAGAAAGTTTGAAGGCATGAAATAAAAACTGAAATCTTTATATCGAAAAGTAAACAACGTGCCAAATGTTCGCGCGCACTGAATGTACTAGTATCAATAAAGGTCACTGTACGCGCGCATTTGATAACAATTTATTTAACTTACGGCGCATATAGCAGCTAACTAGCGCCGCCATTAGATATCCTCAATTTTCTCTTCGTAGAAAACGAATTTCTAAAATCCAAATGTCGCAGATATAAAGCTAGTCATAAGCTATTTTTAGAAGGTTTTATATAGTTTCTAAATAATATCTGTGAGTTGTAGTTGGCATTTCTGTTAAAAACGGCCATTTTTAGCAGAAATGCTAAATTGCTGCAAAACCCATTGAAGTTAAAACGTAATTTTAAAAATATAATCTTGTAGATAATCTTTCAAATTCTACAGGATCAAAAATAAAACGGTAAACATTGGCATGTAACCAATGTGGCAAATTGAAATCCTATAGCGATAACCGAATTGACGGCGGGAGAAACCCCGGGCATAAGCTAGTTTACACAATATATGAAACGAAGCGACAAACTTATTCGTTGTCGTTAGACACAAAGCATCTGACATTGTTAACACAAAGTACCTACGTTGTTTACAAAAGCTACGCGTGTTTCTGAAATAGTAACTTGAGAATGTTGACACTTGATTCAAAAAAAGTCTACCGAATAACGAATTGCCTGAAATAAATTGATCTAATGTTTAATGACTTTACTTTTCATATGAAAATTAAACTTTCATCACAAAATTGACAAACATGATTGTAAAACTTTAAATAACGCTTTGTTTGTCTGGATTTGTTTGCCAACCCATTGGAGTCAGTCGAGCAACTAAACCGAAAATCACTAACTTTTCTCTACATTTAACAAAAGTAATTTAAAAAATATCACTATTTCAAACCCGTCTTTTGCCTTACCTACAGTGTGTCAAAAAATAGCGTTCTATTCAACTGTTCCGGCTAAATTTGCCGAAAGACGATAGTGTTGTTTCTTCCTCTATACTAATATTATCGAAAATGAAATCTTGATATTTATAATACTTGTATTTCTTTATTTTTTATTGCATTGAAACACACGCGTACCAGGACAGAAATGTGAACTGTAACGAAATGGTCTATATCTTCTTGCTTTAATAAATACCAAACTATTAGTCTCAGGGACGTAAAAGTAAATGTCTATGGCCCAAACATAGATCGAAACAGTTTTAATAAGGGTTAAGTATAAATTTCTTATAGGCATACAGAACTGGACAGCGCATTTCTTAGCCAGCTGTAAAACAAAAGGTGGCAAAAGTGCGACAGAGAGGAAGCAAACGTGTGGTTTTTTTTATGGACGCTTGCCACACCAGGGGTATCACTTGCGCGTTGCCGACCCTTCGAAAATCTTATAACTTCTTTCTTGAAGAACCCCTTACTGTAGTCATTAGAGAAATCCTTGGCAGGGAGCTCATTCCACAAACCAAGCGTTTCTCAGAAAAAGTTTAGGGAAACCGCACTGTACGCGACCATATCAGTTCTAAGGTGTAAGTGTAAAAAGTGTATATAATGAATGGTGTTGAGAGTGCCGATGGCGTGCGATGCGATGGTAGTAAGTAGCCATGGGCATCATTTCATCTTGTCTATAAGAAAAGATACCTGTCTAAGATAAGATAGTTTGTCTCTTTCTAAAGTGTGGCCAATTTCGTGAGCCTATTACGTAGCAGATTACAGAACTTAAAGTCTATGAAATCCCTTGAGTATAGTTCTTAAAATATAGGATGAGCTCTGCGACAGCTATCATTGGAATCATGTCTATGGAGTTTCTTATTTTCAGACGGTTATATGTATGCGTGACAATGCCATACTTTTTTGTTGCGCGCAAAAAAAGTAAGACGTTCTTCACCATTAAGTATAAGTTATTTTGGAAATAAAATTAATTGAAAAAAAAAGGAATTATATAATTTGAAATATTAGATTTACGCTTTATTATATAAATGTATAGGTATACAATCGATATTAATGATGAATGAATGAATTTAGCAGCATCGTCCCAGCTCTAGGTCTGTCACTTTGACAGCTGTCGCAGAACTCCAGCTATGTTTTATAAGGTATAGTCATAGACATAACGAACTGGACTGCGCATTTCCTAGCCAGCTGTAATAAAATATGTCTGATGTGAGTGAGAAAGAAAGCGTCTTGACAATATGCAAGTACTTGGAGATGTATTGGCGATGTATCGCTTTGCCTTTTTCGAAACAGTGGTCAACTTTGTGAGGCTGTTGCGCAGTCCATAGGACAGATTAGAGAACTCGAGGTCTATGGGTATAGTCAACACGAAGAAAAAGAAAGTTTTGTGTTGCTAGGTATTGTTTTATATGGCCAGTTACACATACAATGTTTTAATAAAACAACAAGCAATCAATATTTGCAATATATTTCATATTGTCAATACAAGATGTTTCTACAAATTCTTATTAAGATTTGATAAAAAGGTCTCTTATATTAAGAAGCACGAGCTTCTATACGTGACTGAATTCTGTAATTTCACTTACAAACTTTTATGTAAAAATGTTCTGTTTCAAATTAAATAGGGTAAAATAAGATGAGTTTTTATTATTTTGATTGTATTTAAGAAATTTTATCTTATTTCGTATGGATGTCATGACTGCATTAAATTTAATATTTTTATTAAATGATTACGAAATTGTTGATTTATAATCACATAATTTTATATACCTATAATTATAGACTCATACCAAGATATAAACAATATTTCTAGTCCTCATTATATCATCACCATTCTGTATTATCATCACTATTGATGTACGGTCAACGGCTAAAGTCCCTAAGTATATCTCGGAACAAAATAGCGTGCCCGATCACAATGTGACTTACGCACTTACATGAATAACAAAAATATTTTGTCTTGTAGGAAAATAAATATTTTCATAGCAAAGAAGCTGTTAATAGATAAACCTTGAGCCACGACTTGAACCTGCAACAATCCTTACAGTCCGTATAAAGTGCTTGGTATTGACCAGACTTTTGCCTCGATAGCTCAATTCATAGAGTCTTGCTTTGTTTGCTGTCTTAAAACGTTAAACAGTTTAAAGTCTGGCATATAAATGTTTAAAAGACAATAGTGTGATTTGTATCAACCCTTTGTTAGTTAAACACGGCACACGGTAGCATTTACATGATTTTTTCCCGTTATATATCATAATGAAGTTGCTGGAAAGTTAAAAATCATTAATTTTTGTTTTTATTTTAAACAGATCTACTCGTTTTAATTAAAAAATGCTTGTTCATATAAGTGTAAATAAAAAGTTTTATAGTTTGTTAAATATAGATCGAGTCGTGGGACAGGTGTCACAGGAACAGGTCTAGTGCTGGGACGATGTGGATAATCGATTATTATTACCGATTATTGTTGCTATTATTATTTATGTTTTTTTTAGTTTCTTAAATTTCCCTGTTTCCCCTTTACGCTCTCAACTTACAAATTCTGAAACTTTCCTGGCGGCCGTGGGCACAAAATGTCACCAAAGATTCAACACAATGGGATGAATACACACAAACAAGGCAACACGCGTGTCGATTTACCAATCCCACTGAGCATGAAACTTTCAGCAAGTTTTGATAAGTGTATATATCGCACATTTGCAAGTTACAGACTTGACATAGCTGGAACATAACAGTACCTTGCATCTTATTGTTGTCTTAGTGTAACTGTACTGATACGTATAAAAGTTTATAAACGGCAATATAACTAACAAACTTATTGATATGTTACTATGTAACTTAAAGTTTTGGGGTTGCTAGAAGCTTACTGGAATGTTGCAACCTTGCATTTGTAACTTACAAGCACTTGCAATGTAATGTTTAGCAATATTATTGGAAGTTTGGCTTGCTTAGTGGGATATAATTATATAGATAATAATAATAATAATAATAAAGCCTTTTTATTTCCTTAATAAGTACGTAGTTACATGAAATATGTTTGATTCACAGCATGTTGTTATAGCGTGCACTTTAAATATATACTTAATCTATATTATATAAACAATTTAGTTTTAATTAATGTTTATTAAGGACCTCTTCATAGAGTAAAGGCCTCCTCCATTTTCCTCCACGTAGTTCTATCTTTTGCTTTTTCAAACCAGTTTTCTCCTGCTACTTTTAAAATTTCGTCGAGCCATCTCTCCGCCGGTCTGCCTCTGGCTCTTTCCTGTGGGTCCCTTTATTTTTTTAGTTATTTTTTTGGTCCACCTGTCATCACTCATTCGTACAACATGGCCGGCCCACTTCCATTTTAACTTTCTGCTGTGCTCCAGAGCATCAATCAGTTTGGTTGTTTTTCTTATGCATGTACTGTTTCTTTTATGTTTCATTTTCAGATTAAGAATGCTCCGTTTCATGGCCCTTTGTGTTGTTATTATTTTGTCTCTGGTTTTTTTGTTGAAAATCCATGTTTGTGACGCGTAGGTAAGCGAGGGTAAGATGCAAGAATCTAGTATCAATTTCTTTGCTTTAATTGAAGTATTGGACTTCAGGATTTCTTTGAAACACCAAAATTTGTTCCAAGCCATATTTACGCGTCTCATTAATTTATCATAGTGTCTACTTTTTTTAAATGAGTACATAGTCAAGTAAGACACGGTTAACGTGAATTGGTAATTCGTTACTATTTGTCATAATTTTAGTTTTTATTGTATTTAGTTCTAGGCCAATTTCGTTGGTGACATAATTAATTTCATTTAACATTGATCATATAGATAGAAAAGCGTAAACCCAATTTTTAAATTTATAAAGTAACTATTTTTTTACTTCTCATGCTCGAAGAGTATGTCAGAAGTAAGAAAAATAGTAAAACTTTTAATTCAGAAACCGGGGAATATTGCTTGCCTTCAGGGAATAAAACAGTGACGTTATATACCTACATACATACATACATAGCATATCATAAACTTCTAAATTAAAATATCAAGAAAGAAAACAGGAAACGGCAATAAAATTATTTTTAGGCGACTTTTAAGGTTCCTTTTGTTTTGATATTGCTTATAAATTAGGGTTGTGTGGGCCACGATGCCAGATATACCTAATCTAAATGAAATAAAATTTGCTCATATTTAGGTATCTATGATCAGAAACGGAGGCGGTTGTGTCACAGAATTTTAATTTCTCTTTAATTAATAGTTTTCGTAATAGGTAAGCTTGCAGATGACTATGAGTCATTTTTGTTACGATGAGCGATTTCATGTGTTTAGATAAGGTTGCATTTTCACCGAGGAAGGTTGCACCCTGTCCGAGTCGCACTTGACCATTTTTTTCTTTCTCCGAAACATTCCCCGGCGTGTGCATAACAACTTACCAAAATTTTATTACAGTCGCTTTACCCTTATTGCGCTAGTCCGACTCGAAAAATCCTTTCTTGTCGATCGGTCGGTCGCCTACGTCATACAAAGAACACACCATCCAAGTTTCAGGTCTCGACGATCAGCGGTTTAGACTGTGCGTATTCAGTCATTTAGGACGAAGCATTTTGTATGTATAGATTTCCGTTTGCCAGTTGTATTGATGATTTATGCTCCATTTCAATTTATTACTATCTTTAACCTATACAGAAAATTGGTTATAGTTATCAACTATTAGTTAAGGTCAGAAACAATTTTCAACATGTTCGATGTTTCGCAACACAATCTCCTTAACATACGAGAAGGTATGACTGATATGTGTCTGTCTCGCCACTTTCACTGACAAAATTAATTATTTGGTCCACAATAGAAGCCACACGGAAATAATAATAAATAATAATCACACTAATATTATAAAGGCGAATGTTTCTGAGTGTGTTTGTATGTTTGTTACTTCTTGACGCTCAAACAGCTCGACCTATTTTGATGAAATTTGATATGAAGGTAGCTGACACCCTAGATTAATACATAGGTTACTTTTTCCCCAAAAAATTCAAAATTTCCTGCAGGAATAACTATTACCGATCTTAAACAAACTATGGCCACAGCTATAGCAATCTTCATAAATATAATAATAATTATATTTATATTTAATAATTCATAATTAAGGACTTCCACACTGATAACCGTATTAAGGGCGGGTGGAGTCGCAGGCAAAAGCTAGTAATAAATAAAAGTAATTATTGTGTGTAATAATAAAGGTTTCTTAAGCGGTTAAAATCAAATAACTTTGGATAAGAGATGCAAAGCAAGATGATAACTAGTGACAAAAGATTGCTTTAAAATACTAAATTAATAACTTAAGCCTAAAAAACACTCTGGGTAAGTAAGTACCATGTTTTAATTTGGCACTGTTGTTAAATAACCAAGATAAAAAGTATTTCATGCTATTTCCTGACCTGCAGCTACCACTGTTTACCAGTATAAAATTATATTGTATATAACCATAAAGGCACCAAAACAAAAAGGGGACCATGTTTGCTGGACTGGGCAGTTACTTATATTAATCGATTGTACGTCTGTTTGTAACCAACCTTCAAACGACTTGACTGTTTTTGAGATAGTATATTCACACAATAAATTATTTTGTTCCAACGATAGTTTATAGCTTTAGAATCGAATACGTGGCAATGTAGTCAAGCTACTAACAAAATGCAGGTAAGTATATCAATGTACACTTAGGTACTCAGTACAAAAGGTCAGATACCCTAACATATAGCTTAAAATATTGTTTCAAACAGTTTTGTAGTTTTCAGTTTGGTATTTTTTTAATAAATTTAAAAGTAAATTGATTTATAAATTCTTAATATTCTTTATTATACGCCTCCCCAACGATTTGGATACATAAAGAAAGTTTATTTATTAGGGTCCCAAATATAAACCCTTAACAGCCACAGCGGCTCCATAAATTTTAGTAAGCCTTCGTAATCAGCCATTTATTTTGAGGTTAACAATTCTATTCTTATCGTCCCGCCTTGACAATTTGCTTGGTTCATTAATTCTTATTATTTGACTTTATTAATAACATGAATGTGTATTTAATGTACAAAAATATTTTTAAGGGAAGATTATTTTAATTGAGTGGCTCAAAGAAGATTAAAAATATAAGTTTCAAAAAGCAAATTTTTTTTTATTTTACATTAGAAATTTTCATATCTTAGGCACTCAAGGGAAGTATTTATATTTTTGCTCTAGAACTATCTATGTTTAAATACTTCTTCTTTTATCAGAACCTCAATAAAAATAGGTAAAATTTTTTGCTCTAATTTTATTCTGTACATTTTAGTTTCAAAAAAAAAAACAATTCATTCGTAACTTAAAAACTGTGTAGAAGGTTCTATGTATGAAGAGCACGAAATTAATGTGCCAGTTATCAACATCACACGACAGTAGGTACAATTCCTTTAAAAACATGATTTGTTAGAAGTTTCTTACGTCTCTTTATCTGTTATACCTATTATTAAGAGAGGTAGGGCACTGCAAGTACTCGCTCGAATAAGCCACCCGAACAACTAAGCAGGGCATAGCGAGTACTTGCTCGAATGAGCGGCCCGAACTGGGGAAGTACCTCCACCTTACAGAAAACCGCGGCCATAATAACACTAACATTGAGTAGTGTTGTGTTCCTGGCGGTGAGTAAGGTTGCCAGAGCTCTTTGAGGATTCGCTGCGCGGACAGCGGAGGACCGGCGGTGCTTGTTGCTGTCATACTCGGCGTAGACGCGGCGTGCTGGTTCGGCGGTCAGGGAGACCTGATGAAACGGCTGACCGCTGGCCGCCCGCAGGTTGAACGGGATCCCGAACCCAGGGATCACTTAATCTCCGCCCTGGGAGGCTGATTCGCCAGCCTGTGTAAAGTATCTGAAGTGGTAGTCGTGCCGGAGAAGGAGACCGGAGTGGACCCGGCTACTACAACAGATGGGGATCAGGGGCCCTTCCGCCCGCCGTGCCAGCAACCGTATCATCTGTGGCGAGCTTCGGCAGTCTTAGAACCGCACCCTTTGTCCTCTATGCTGTCTGTGCAGTGAATCCTCATCCTTAGTCTTAGTAACTTTTTTTTTTATATAAATTATGGCCAGAAGACAGAAAAAGAAAAGAGTTTGCACAGCGGCTACTCCATCCACATATAATGTGGATTTTTGCAACATCAGGGGTATTCACGCAAATCTTAACGCAGTCCACCACCATCTCGAAACTGCGCAGCCGACCATTCTTTTTCTAACGGAGACGCAGATATCCTGCCCGGCCGACACATCATACCTTCATTATCCCGGCTACAAACTCGAACACAATTTTATGAGTCGTGCCGGTGTATGTATGTTCGTCCGGGAGGATATCTGCTGTCGCCGCCTTCATAGCCTTGAAGACAGGGACCTGTCGATATTGTGGGTGCGCGTAGATTACGGCGGCCACACTCGTATCTATGCGTGCCTATACAGGTCTCATAGCGGTGACACGGACGTAACTCGACTCTTCACGCACCTGAGTTTGACGACTGACAAAGTTCTAGAGCAATATCCCACAGCAGAACTAGTTATTTTGGGAGACTTTAACGCCCACCATCGCGAGTGGCTCAGTTCTCGAACCAATAACTATGCTGGGATATCTGCTCATGAATTTGCTCTGACCTATGGATTCTCTCAGCTGGTACTTTCTCCAACGAGAATACCAGATATAGAGGAACATACGAGCTCCTTACTGGACCTTCTGCTGACTACTCGTCCGGACGGGTACTCCGTCTCAGTGGATGCGCCTCTTGGCTCCTCGGACCACTGTCTCGTTCGGACTCAAGTGTCATGCACACAACCTGATCCTTCTGGGCCAACTAACTGGCGTCGTGTGTGGCACTATAAGTCGGCAGACTGGGATGGATTGCGTGAATTTTACGCATCGTACCCGTGGAGGCAGATCTGCTTTAACTCAGAAGATCCTGACGTCTGCGCAGCCGCAGTCACTGAGACAATCCTTGCTGGTATGGAATGCTATATTCCTAACCCGCGAGTAGCTGCCGGCGTCAAAAAACGACCGTGGTTTAATAGGTCTTGCAGAAAAGCTAAAATTCTTAAGCAAAATGCATATGAGGCTTGGACCACGGCTCGTTTTAATAAGGATCCGAATATTTCTGAGTTAAAACGCAAATTAAATGCTGCCTCGAGGTTCAGTAAGAAAGCAACTGCCAGAGCAAAATTCCAATTCATCGGCAAAATAGGTGGGCGACTTGCGAGCTATCCTTCTGGGAGTCGTGCTTTCTGGTCGCTTGCCAAAGCTGCCGAAGGGAACTTCTGCCAGTCGTCGTTACCACCACTGCGAAAGACCGATGGTGACTTGGCCCATAGTGCTAAAGAGAAAGCCGATCTACTGGGCAGTCTCTTTGCCTCGAACTCGAATATGAACGATGAAGGCGCTGTACCACCTACTATACCGTGGTGCGGTAAGTCCATGCCGGAAATCTCCATAACGCAGCGGGAGGTCAGGCGGGCGTTGCTTTCTCTAGACGTTCATAAGTCGAGTGGGCCAGACGGTATACCAGCAGTGGTGCTTAAGCAGTGTGCTCCTGAGTTATGTCCTGTACTCACGCGCCTCTTCGCGCTTTCCTACCACACTAGGCAATTTCCGTCTACATGGAAGACTGCGAATGTGCACCCGGTGCCCAAAAAGGGCGATAGATCAGATCCATCGAATTACAGGCCTATCGCTATTACCTCTCTTCTCTCTAAGGTGATGGAGCGTGTGATCAACACACAGCTTCTAAGATACCTAGAAGTACACGATCTGGTCAGTGACCGTCAATATGGCTTTCGCCACGGTCGCTCGACTGGTGACCTTCTAGTGTATCTCACACACCGATGGGCACTAGCCATTGAGAGTCAGGGGGAGGCATTGGCATGTAGCCTGGACATAGCGAAGGCGTTCGATCGGGTCTGGCACCGCGGTCTTCTATCGAAGTTGCCATCTTACGGAGTGCCCGAGGGTTTGTGCAAATGGGTGGCTAGCTTTTTGTCCGGCAGACGCATACGAACCGTAGTTGACGGTAGTTGCTCTGATAGCATGGACATTAATGCTGGTGTCCCGCAAGGCTCTGTGCTGTCTCCTACGCTGTTGCTACTGCATATCAATGACATGTTGGACATCAACAACATACATTGCTATGCAGATGACAGTACTGGAGACGCTTTTTACACGGGTCGTGCAAACATCCCTCGTTCCGTTGTGGAGGAAAACCGCGGAGAACTTGTGTCTCAAATCGAGACCACACTGTCCCAGGTCTCTGACTGGGGACGGGTAAACTTGGTCCGATTCAACCCTACAAAGACACAAGTGTGCGCGTTCACCGCTAAGAAAACTCCATTCACTGTGGTCCCACAATTCCAGAACACTCCTCTCTCCATCTCCAAGAGCATTGGGATCCTTGGTGTCGACATCTCCAGCGATGTTCAGTTCCGAGATCATTTACAAGATAAGGTAAAGCTGGCGTCCAAAAAACTTGGTGTACTCAACAGAGCGAAGCAGTACTTCACGTCGGGGCAAAGGTTGTTACTTTACAAGTCGCAAGTTCGGCCCCATATGGAGTACTGCTGCCATCTCTGGGCAGGTGCACCCGGATACCAGCTTGGCCCTTTTGACTCGGTTCAACGACGGGCTGTGAGAATTGTCGACGATTCCAAACTCACTTGCGGTATCGAGCCCTTAAGTCTGAGGAGAGACTTTGCCTCACTGTGTGTGTTCTACCGCTTGTACAATGGGTTGTGTTCTGAGGAATTGTTCGAAATGATGCCCACGGCTACTTTCTACCATCGCACCGCTCGCCATCGGCAGGGAATTCATTCTCACACTTTAGAACGTAAATGGTCGCGTACAGTGCGGTTTCAGAGAAACTTCCTCCCGCGAACGCTTAAGTTGTGGAATGAGCTCCCTGCCAAGGTTTTCTGCAAGGACTACAGTATGGAGCTCTTCAAGAAAGAAGTTATTAGATTTCTGAAGGGTCGGCAACGCGCAAGTGATACCCCTGGTGTTGCAAGCGTCCATAGGCTACGGTGACCGCTTACCATCAGGCGGGCCGTAAGCTTGTTTGCCACCTTAGTGGTATAAAAAAAAAAAAAAAAAAAAATTTTAGAAATTTTATTTTCGTAATTTATGAAGTAAAAGTTATTTTGATAAAACTTTTTTTGTACTTTCAAACAACAGAACTATTGTAATAGCTACAATATTTTATTCTCAAATGTCTCCTCACACGTACGAAGCAAGCTTCATGAAATTTAAAATACTTGGTGTTGCCGGTGGGCGCTTTGTGTTTACTACATAATTCATGCGTGTTACTGCGTACATTGTGTTAAGTTATTGTTTTCAGTTGTTTTTTTTTAAGAACAAACTGTGTAGAGCACTATTCAACAGCATTAATAAAATTGATATTATAAATGTTAAGTTTGTGGGTTAATTTGTTAGTTACGCAGCAACGGAGCATACAATTGTGCTGAAATTTGGTACAGGGGAAAATTCAAAAGTTCCCACGGGGAGAATTATTACTAAATTTTACTCAAACAAACTAAAGCTAGTTATAGCTGGCTAAATCAAAACTCCTAAGTACCTATAATCAAGGAGTTTCCGCAGATATCCCACGGCGATAACCAAATTCAGGGCGGGCGGGCTCGCTGGCGAAAGCAAGCAATAATGAAACTAAATAGTTTATGATAATACATTTGATTAAAAACCTACTTATATGGAAAAGCTAACACTTAATAATTTCAAGCTTTACAGTCGATCATTATGCAAAAGGAAGCAGTAAATAGATGCACAAAAAATTACATTATGTTATATTTTTCTTTTTAATATTACTTCTGATAAAACTTTTGATTCTTTTAAATATTTAAAAAAGAAATAGATTGCCTTTTTTTCAATTTTTGTGTAGGCGATCCCATAGGCACATATAGATTGCCACAGAATAAGGAATAGTAGGTATTAGTCGGTACCTACAGATAAATCACTATAAAACCAAACTTTTCTTAAACTTACTAACTTAACAAATAATTTAGTGTGTTAATTGCTAACATATAATAAAGAACAATAAAACAAAATTTATATCGATTACTATTAAGTTTTGCTGTACCTACAAAAAAAATATACGAATTATCCTTCTGCGTACGATGAATAAATACGATACGATATAGCGATCCTACAGAAAACAAAACTACCATTCTACATAGATAGTACCTACATTTAACCGTTTACAAAGCCTTTTGAATATTTGATAAACCTATTTTTTAGACAGAGTAAATATAGCAGCTCTAAGCAAAGAGCTTATACCTTACGACATTTTTAGGTAGCCAAAGAAAATTTAAGATCCGGTTTCTTTTTATTTCCTTTTAAGCATTCATATTATGCAATGCGCAATTTCGTATTCTATTTTATTTTTATAAATTTAGGATTATTTTTTTTTATCTAAGGAATATATTAGTTAGCGAGGAGTACGTACTAATAAAGTTACGAAATCAATTTTAAATTAAAATAAATTTATTTAATAATAAACCTAGCTACACAGTTAGACTAAAGTACATACATGTTCTTATATACTAAAACTATGCTAAGTGTACAGAAGTTATGACCTAGATTATCTGCTTAGGTGTTAGTGGTGACAAAGGTGATATCGTTAAGGCTACCACCCTTAGCCACTCCCCCCTTAAGATCGGAATTTCCCGGTGACGACATAGTTTGCGATAAAAATAATAATAAAAGAAAAAAAAAATCGGCCAAGTGCGAGTCGACTCGTGCACGAAGGGTTCCGTACCATTATCTATAAAAACCTACATAATTATATTGTATATAACCATAAAGGCACCAAAACAAAAAGGGCACAATGTTTGCTGGACTGGGCAGTTACTTATATAATCGATTGTACGTCTGTTTGTAACCAACCTATATGTTAGGGTATCTGATCTTTTGTACTGAGTACCTAAGTGTCAATATTAACTGATCCTTAATCGTTTTTTTTTATTTTAACAAAAGCTAGTGTTAGTCCATTGATATACTTACCTACATTTTGTTAGTAGCTTGACTACATTGCCACGTATTCGATTCTAAAGCTATAAACCATCGTTGGAACGAAATCATTTATTGTGAGAATATACTATCTCAAAAACAGTCAAGTCGTTTAAAGTTTTTCTAACAGAAGTACACTTGAAATTGTAAGAGCTTAAGTAAAATATTTTAGTATGTACGGAACTCCAAGAAAAATAAACAGCGATTTGGGATCTGAATTTAATCATGAAATAAACAAAGATCTGTTAAGCTTATATAAAATTGAACTGCACTTATGTACACCGAAACACCCAAATTCCATGGCAATTGGAGAACAATTTCACTCCAAATTATAGAATATATAGATTAGCAAAATACGATAAAAAATTTGAGGCGGCGTCAGTCATGACTTATAAAAAGCCTGACCTAGTTTACTAAAAGCATCAACTGATGTTAAGTAATATTTTTTTTCAATCTACAACAAGTCTATGAAAGTTTCTGGAAACCGAATATCTGGGGTTTGTATTAACTGCAAGAAGGGCTTTATAGGTTTTCTCTCATATTTCATTTTCCAACACTCTTCACAAGCTCCGCCAGTAATCTCTATTAATTTTATCAAAGTTTTCTTAATTCCTCTGTGGCACGTTTTTCCTGTATGATATTTATGTACTAATTTTCTCTATTCATTCTCGTCTGACACGCTTACAACTCTTTCGGTACATTCAATACAATTTTAGGAACCATTTTTGTATCATTTTGTGATTGCCGGATCTTTCTATATAAAGGGTCTTCAAAGTAAATAAAGTATTTATTTTTATAATCTACATATTCTTTTAAAAACCGTTTGACAAGTTCAACATTATTTATAGGTAAAGGCAACCAAGTGAACACCAAAAGCTCCTTGGTTTGGTGTCTATAGCTTCATTCAAAATAGGTATTCCTTTGTGTTCCCGTATTTGATATTAAGTTAGCCATTGCGATGTCTTCCGAGTCGGATTGCTCAACCGCTTCTATTTTAGACTGATTTGTACTAAGTTTACATATGTTATCAGTCAATTCTTTGCAGTAATCCTGGATTTTATTTTCCTACTCATCTACATTTACTATAGTCGATCTGTTATCTTCGTTAGTCATGTTCAATTTTATTCGTGATAGTGCTTCTACATTTGTATTCAGGGGGCCTTTTTTATAGCATATCTCAAATTCTTATTCTAGTATACGCAAACTCCACCTGGTGAGTTTGCTATTCAGTTCTTTTAACGACTACAGCCAAGCTTATGGCCTAAAAAAGTGCTTAACTGCCCAGATAACCACTATAAGCTATTTTTCTATTGTGCTATATCTACTCGCTGTGTCACCTAATTTTTTACTAGCATATGCGATAGGCTTCTCAGATCCTACTGAACCCTGCAATAGAACTGCACAGATTGCATAATCTGATGCGTCAGTTGTTAAAATGAAGGGCTTAGAGAAGTCTGGAAACTAACGTAAGGGCGCGTTGACTAGTAGATCCTTACACGTTTCAAAGCTATTTTTATACTCGTCATCAATAATGATTTTTCTTCCTCTTTTGAAACAACGAGTCATTGGAAAAGACGTATCACAGAGGAATTAGGGAAACTTTGATAAAATTAAAAAGAGATTACTGGTAGAGCTTATGAAGAGTGTAGGAAAATGAAATATGAGAGAAAACCTATAAAGCCCTTCTTGCAATTAATACAAACTCAAGATCTCCCATTCCAAGAAACAGTTTGCAAAGTAACGTCTGTGTTGCAATTTGAACCAACATGCGACGCTGTACGTGACGTCGATGGAGCGTTGAACGTGTTTTGCTGATTCAGCGCTGACGCTGTCGACCTACTTTGCAACGATACTGATTGCCACGGATTGTGAAAACTATCGGGCTGACTTTGCCTATTATTTCTATTCGGTATTGAATTAACAAATTCATTTTGTTCAATATTCTGAGGTAATCTAGGAATTTTACTTACGGAAGGTCTATTTTGAAAATAATTTGCGGAAAGTTTTGCCTGTAATCGTTGTAAAACCGAAAACTATTATGATCTTTTGGTCCGTTTGGGTTTTTTTCTAAATACCTCTTTTTGGCTTCGTTAACTCTCTGAAAGTTTTGTTCTTCAAGGGTTTTTTTTTTGTGTCTTGTTCACACGAGATGAGGTGGTAAATTGTAAATAAAAATGTTCAGAGACGTATCATTAATTATAGCTTATCCCACAACCCTTATTTTATTGATCAATCAATATTATCGTGTTCTACAATTAAAATTCGCAGCACTACTATAAATAACTACTAAAATACTAAAATAAATATTTGTTTTGGACATCCCCCCCTTTATAAAGATTGAGAATATATTTACATTTTTTTGCAAATAATGGTAGCTGTCTTCTATCAACTCCGAAAATAGGAACAATATTTACCATTTCTGTAGGTACTGTGTTAATGTTTTCCATTATTATAAATATTTTTATTTTCACACAAATAAACAAAAAATATATCTAATTATAACTTTAGTAATTAATAAGGAAAATCTAAGTAATTATCTTCATTCGATTTTCCTCGAAAAACACAATTTTACCAAGGCAACCCTAAAAATTTAAATTCAAATACTATGTAAAAATGTTACCTAGGCGTTTACCTAATAACACACAATTTATATCAAAGAGGTTTGACACATAAAGGAAACCAGACAGAAGGTGAATAGTTTTACTCACAGTCCCGAAGTAAATTTGCGCTGCGTGAATGTTACAATACGTATCGCTGAGTGAGAAAGGCCTGACTAAACTACACAAAAACTAGCCCTGATACAGCTTCCTTAATTTACCACGTAATAAACTCAGTATAGCAAATATAAGCTAATATCCGTCGATATTCTTATAAAGAGTAGATACATATAAAAAGTGAGATGTCCGGATTATATTTATTTTCATTAAATCATACATAAGTATTATGTAAAGCACAATTTAGTATTCCATAGTATCTGAAATAGCAGTGCATTGTGTATTAAGGGTTTGTAATTTCTCTACCGCCCGTGTTACACAAAATGTTTTACATCACATTTGCGAGTAAACAAATAAAAATAAAACCGGCTAAGTGCGAGGTTGAACAGACAGCATTTTTACATTCTTGATAGAATAGGCGTTTCATTACCGTCTATGAGTTGAATGAACGCGCGCTTTGCTTTGAGAATGTAATTTTACAAAGAAATATTCCGTAGGACAAGTTAGTAAGTTAGTGTGATGATAAAAAATTAAAAAGGCAGCAGTCAGCAGTCGAACAAACTTCGGTTCCGTCGGTGAAACGTCAAAACTACAGTCGCCGTATTAAAATGCTGTGAACTGACGCGATATTAGCGACAGACGCGGGTTTTGTTGCACTGTACGTGCGACATTCTTGCACCGACTTGAGTGCGTCAGCGACTAAATAAACCTTAACTTAACAATAACCTTGGGGTGTAAAAAATTTCATAGCTACTAAGTTACCGAGTGACAAAGGCCTGATATTACTTCGTAAGGACCGAGCTAACAGCGTCTTTATTAGATCTTAAGATGTTAAAAATTAATTCCGCGCGGCATGACCAACGTTATTTTACTCAATGTATGTGGGTCCAAAATGTTTTACGTAGTTTAAAAATAATAAAACGGGATTAAACACGTCATTTGGCAAATTACCTTTTTCCCGACGTTTTGCCAAATGACGCGTTTAATACCGTTTTATTATTTTTAAATAAGTAATGGAACGCGTAAATTTAAAAAAAAAATGTTTCACGTAGTTTTCAAAAGTACTTACGAGAATACGATTCGCGGCACCTCGCAGCGTGCTTCAAACTAACGAATTTCCCACTTGATTTGACATTTACTGATCAAATACTGTAAAATTTTTTAGACATGATATCAAACCGATTATTTATGTCTGTGGTTTTCCAAAATCCCAAAAAAATGATTTCTTTAATAATGTAATATTATTTGAGACCATTTGTATAAAAAAATTATAATCCTGTATAACTTTTAAACTATACAATTAAATAAAAAACTGTCACCCTGCAGACCTAGATATTTATTCCTAGAACACTTGTTTAAAATTTTATGGTAATTGAATGGTAAGTGTTAAAAAATGATTTCCAGAAAGCGGTATAGTATAGGACCATGAAGGGGGCAGCCTCTTATTACCAGCCACTTTCATCACTGAGAGTGATTCTTATACTTATGCTAAGTATCAAGTGGTAAATTAGACTAGTCAAAATAATATGCCTACTACCTTTACCAAGCCCAATAAATCCCAGGATTGTCTCAGCTACGCTCTGCTGCAGCTTAGGCCACAATATGGCCACAATACACCGCACGGGCCCAATGCAAATTGGCGCTAGTGGCCCTGACTAGGCTTAGCCAATGCTGTTATAATATGTCAACAGTGAAATGCCAAGTCTTGCAATAAAATTCGCAGATAAAAACAAAGACGAAGGATAATAAGGACAACATTAAATTTTTTACGTAACAGCCGCATAAAAATTCTGAAAGCTTCACGTGCTCGTAAAACATAAGTTGTTTTTTAATGGCTTCCTCAGAACTTCATAGGTATCTGTCATTTAATATCTGAACCATGTTTTTGTATTCAAAAAAATGGTACCTATGCAGGTACATATGTGTAATCTACTTAGGGGCTGTTTTTTTTAGCTTGCAATTTCTCGCAAACTTAGCAAATTTGACAATCGTCTTAGACTAACAGCATAGCAGCAGGATAGCAAATAGATTTTTCAACTAAACAGTAAAAGACGGCACGAAATCAAATGCAACCGTAAAAGCTAAAGAATCATGCCCTTAAGGATCTCGTGGCCCAGTAAGTTTTGTCTATCGGAAACGATAGCGTGATCAGTTACTGGATGGGTGACCGCCTAGTTCCGCTGTGCTTTGGAGGGCACGTAAAACCGTTTTGGTCCTGGTTGTTATGGATATAGTACATCGAAGGTTGTATTAGAAAAATGATTGCTTACACATACATAGGTATATCAATTCATTGAAGGCACATAATTTTGCGAAAAACCAAATGCAAGACGTGTTCAACCCCTGGGTTTTCAAAAGAATGATTCTTTGTTTCTACTTCAAAACTCGTGAACATTCCAAATTTTTCTAAATTAGCATTTTCCAGAAGTTAAAAACGCCCTACTATAATATAAATAATTAAATAAAAAATTGGATGAGGACTATAACATGTTTTTTATCGTTCGATGTCTCTTATCCATAGCATTAACTGTAACATAAACCTTGGCACACTGTATAATAAAAAGTTATAAACGTTATGTTATAAACCAGCACACCAATATAATTCTTACTTGTACTATTCTGAATTTTCTTCTGGGCAGGTTCTATTATTGATCTAATTCCTTAGCAATGGTAATTTTTTTTATAACAACATCTTGTACACGGAAAAAAAAGACTTGAAAATTTCTTTACACTAAGAGATTATAATTTCTTGAGATATTTGTTACTGTGAAAATAAAATTAATTTGAACTAAATTTGCAATTTTCAGTATAAAAACATGACATCTTGAATGATAATTAAATATTCTTTTTTGTCTTAAAATATTTTGCAATTAATCGAAAAGAACAAGCGATTTCAATAAATTGAAGCAAAAATTTGTCTCATTTTTTTTTTCAAGCAGCCTTTTCTTTTTCAAGCAATGATTTTTAATATATTATTACGAAAAAACCATTCTCTTGTTTGAAAATTATAGAGTTTTGAAGTAAAATCTTCTTTTTGCGTTAAAATATTTAACAATTAATAGAAAAGAACAAGCGATTTTGACAAATTGAAGTAAAACTTTTGTCTCAATTGCCTTTTTTCTTCAAACAAAGACTCTTCTTTTTCAAGCAATGATTTTTAATATTTTAATTTGAAAAAACCATTCTCTTGTTTGAGAATGATAAATTTTTTGAAACAAAATCTTTTTTTTTTGCATTGAAATATTTAGCAATTAATTGAAAAGAACAAGCGATTTCAATAAAGTAAAGTAAAACTTTTGTCTCAAATGGTTTTTTTTCTTCATAAGAACACTTCTCTTTTCCAAGCAATGATGATGAAAAAACCATTCTCTTGTTTGAAATTTTTAAATTTTGATGTTTTTTTTGCGCTAAAATGTAGCGGATTATATCGTACCGCTACAAGCAAGGCTGACATCACGCGTCCTACATCGCGCTATCGAAGTTTCAGTTGCAGTTCACTATATATAGAAAACAAAGCGCAATTTAAGTGGACGGCGGTCCCCAGGCATAACACCTCGTCTGGCAGGAGATCTCCACATTGGTGACCCCGAGCTGTGGACATTTGACGCACTTTCCGCAGCAGGAAAGGGCACTCCGTTCAACCAGGTACACGCACTAGTTTTCAACCGTAAGCTTAGCATCTCAGACCTTCATCAGGACCTATCGCAGAAAATCAGCGCTGCCTAGTTCCTGCAGCTCCTTTTCGGCGCCGCAACTTTTACAGCCTTTCATCACAACCTGTTGAGGATTCTCACTCCAGCGTGGCACTTTCTCTGTACAGCATCACACCACCCTGTGTCGAGTACTGATACTCCAGCGTGTTATATAAAAATATTTTCTCTACATAAAAAACACATCTTTTGAACTGAATTTTAATTAAGTGTTTTGTGTTTGGGTCAACTTGTGCTAAAACTTGTGCTAAAAAAATATTTTTTACTCTAAGGAATCAAAGATCTTGTGTGAAATAGAGTCAAATTTTTAGTTCAAACAAATAAACTATTTTTACTGTAGATTATTAGTCTTGTACTAAAACTCTTGGGTCTTGCATTGAATAATAATATTCTTGAATATAAATTAGAATATTCTCTTCCAACAAAACAATAATTGGTTTCCTTAGAATTGTTTTTTCAAGAATACAATTGTCTACGAGCAAGCAAATATTTTTGACCGAATATATGAAACGTTGTTTTCTTGACATGATGAAATTTGCTTTGACTGAAGAAACCCCTTTTTTACCGTGTAAGTATATTTTATCTTTTGTTATAATTATAATTTTAAGTAATAAGTAGTATTAATTTGCAACTATATTATTAATGGCACCCAACTTTACGTCTCAAATCTAACTGTACAAGAAGTAATGATTTTAAAATCATCAAAATAAAAAACCCGCCCTTGGAAAACCGCAGTGCTTCTACCGCACTTAGACTAGGCAATCTCATGAAGTGCGGTGTAAGGGCGCGCGGCCGGCCAAGATTTTGTAGGCAGTCTATAGTTCTAAACCGAACGTTTAAATATTTACGGACTAACGTAATTGAGATTAGGTACTCTGACGTCACTCGCTGGCTTATAATGATTGCTGAAGAGGTACTGGGGGTGTCCCGCTACTCTTACCGTAGTAAGGTACGAGGACTCCTGTCAGGATGTGGAAATCAAAGATGATTAGGGGTGTAACCATTTGTTTATATACTACTCTAAATCGGTGACAATGTTTTATTTATCTAAGATACAAATTTTACTTTATACATAACTTTTAGGTATTTCGCCCCTTGACCTCAGACATCATTGATATATTATTCTAATATAATATTCTTCTCTACACATAAGCACAGTCATGTATTAAATAATTCAGATAAATTTATAAAAATCTACATGTTTTTCCTTTATTTTCCACTCAACCGTCATTCTACTTGTATACGTTTTTCTTCCAATTGTTTAGATTTGATGAAGACTCTTTTTTACTTATAAAAACGACCTAACCATAGATAAGTGGAAGCTTAATAATAATAAGATTGTATCTCTTCCACTTTCCCTAAATACCTATCAGGTATCCCCTGAGAAACTTAGACAACCAGACAAACAGGTAATCCTGTCATATTAATTATAAATGTGAAAGCACGTCTGGATGAATGTTTGTTACTCAATCACGGTTCAACCATTGGACGGATCGGGATGAAACACATATAGCTTAGGTCCTGGTATAGGCTACGTTATATCCCTAAATATTCAAAAGTTCCCGCGGAAATAACTATAACCATGCTTAAGCGAACTATAGCTACAGCTATAGCTTGCTACAGCGAACTTCAATAGTATAATTAATGATTTGCACGCCGATAACCGAATTTGGGGCGGGCGCAGCCACAGGCAAATTCTAATTGGTTATAAAATGATATTTTTCCTTTTGAGAAAAGATTTTCGATGATAAAGTCTTAAATTGTACCCACATGCATACGTAAAACTGAAGTAGGTATGCATAAACACACTCTGTCGAGCACCGCTTTGTAGACACAGTGAGAAAATCAAACGTTTTATTATTGCAAAGTGCCAAGAAATGCAAGATTTTCTGCTTATACGGGGTTATTGCACGGGATAGCACAAAGCTGAACGACATGTTTCTGAATGTAATTTTATTTTCAGTGAAAAATTCAATATGTATTTTGTAAGACTACTCTATAATAATATTAAGAACCTTTATAATTATTTGTTACAGGATCATACCGTATGTTAGCAAAATATCTCCTAAACTATCTAATATCAATTTCATATTGGTCATATCTGCACATACATACAGTGCAACAAACTTTTCTGACCCTCTGACCTAAGGTGTTTGGTCGCTAGTGTTCTTGGAAATTCAGACTATTTTAATATGGCGACTGTAGTTTTGATTTTAGATCACCGGGTCAAAATAGTTTGTTTCATTATAAAGAGAGAAAGCGGATTTTCAACTTCAAAACAGGAGGAGGTTAATGTTCGACTGCATATTTTTTTATGTATGTTCACCGATTTCTTCGTCAATTGTTTAAAAATGCTTTTTTTTTAAAAAAAGAAGTAAATGAGAATGAGGTGGTTCCATTGTCACCAAGTCAGAATCTGATGATGGATTAACTAGGAAATCGTGGGCGTAAGACGGTTTCTTAGGCTCTTTTAAGTTATTTTTTATTATAGGCACACTTGAAGCGATTTTGGGTATTTTTTTAGTAGTTTTTTACTAGTTGTATTAGTTGCGTCATTACGTTACAGAATTCCTGTGGCTATATTACAGCTTCATCATCAGATCCTGGATATCATCTTAGACTAGAGTAATTGTCGCAACAAATACCACGAGCCTAAACTAGATGGGATTGCGTTGTTTCATTAGATTTACGTAATCACCTTTATAACCTTCATTGTCGGATCTTGGATATCATTTAAGACCAGAGTACTTGTTAGATAAATCAAACAAGCCCAAACTCGATGAAGTTGCGTTATTTCATCACAGAGTTCCTGTAACCACCTTGCAGCTGCATAATCAGACCCTGAATATGATCTCAGACCAAAGTACTTGTCAAGACAAGTCAAACACTCCCTAACTTGATTGAGTTACAAATATCCTATAGCAACCTTCTGGCTCCACCATTAGTTCAGCTTCAAGATATTATATTATTGCATTGTCACCGAAGTTACATATAAGTCTACCAAATTACAGCTCAATGGGACATCCGGAAGAGAGTCCTAAAAACATAACGCCTTCGGTTTTTGTCAATGCTAGATTTTACCATACCTTTACAATTGTCTTACCGGTATCTATAGATGAAAATCGAATAAAAAGGAGTAAACTCAAAAAATCAATAAAAAGGGGACATATTATGAATTAAGAGGCAGTAATACTTGACAGCAACTTCGAGGAGTGTCTTTTTTGGGATCATTTTGGACAGCGGCGGCCTTAGGGGGTGGCGAAAGGGCAATCGCCTCTTGCAGGGGCCTCGCGCAATTGTGCTTTAATTAAAAATTTTAGTTTTAGGAAAAGCCGCAAACATCAATTTTACACAAATTTATCATCACTGTATTTGTAAATGTAAAATATTTTTAAACTCAAATTTTATTTATTTCTATAACTTTAAGTAGGTGTTTATTGGGCATTCTAGCTCAATTGGAGCAGTGAAGATGCGCCAGAATCTGCGCTGCGGAAAGTGGGCCAGAATGCCCAATAAACATTTTGGAATTGATTACGTGCATCTGCGCTGCGGAAAGTGGGCCAGAATGCCCAATAAACATTTTGGAATTGATTACGTGCATCTGCGCTGCGGAAAGTGAGCCAGAATGCCCAATAAACATTTTGAAATTGGTTACGTAAAGTTTTCAATGTGGGTGAATGTAAATAAATTAACGTATTTGATACCGACCAACCTTCTTCTAGCTCTATGCACAAGGTATTTTGGAGAGCATCATTCCGTTTTACGAGAGAAGAAGGCATAAACTTACAAATATATACAAACCGTTCTGTTCTGTTCTAGTAGAAAAATGTTTTACCCTATAACAACTGTCGGGCAATAAATATTTCATTAATAAATTATAAAAATGTTACCTTTCTTTTATCTTTCGGTAGTCTTGTGTGTCAATGTCTCTCAAATTAATATAAATATGGAGTCATATCGATTAGAGATTTCATTGCATAATTAACTTCTTTCACCAAGACATCATGAAATTTGTAAAGCAGCCACTAAAGCTACATTTAGAAAAAATATGTTCTGAATCTGATCTAGGCATATCACGTCATGGTAAACTATTACCTAATTCGATTCGATGTTTGATTTGCGGACCATCTAACTGTGGAAAAACAAACCTAATAGTTGGACTTCTTTTGCATGAAAATGGTTTATGCTATAAAAATATATATTTATATTCCAAAACGCTTTACCAACAAAAATATATATTTTTAGAAAAAGTGTTAAATGAGGTTCCAGAAGTACAATTAATGAAATATAACGATAATAGTGACGTTATAAGCCCTCATCGTGCAAAACCTGATTCAGTAATTATTTTCGACGATGTTGCTTGTGAAAATCAAAATAACATTCGTGATAATTTCTCAATGGGGCGACATAAGCGTATAGACTGCTTTTATTTGAATCAAACATATAGTAAAGTACCTAAACAATTAATTAGAGATAATGCAAATCTTATAATTTTGTTTAAACAAGATGACATTAATTTACGACATGTTTATGATGAACATGTCAGTACAGATATGAATTGGAATCAATTTCGTGATATGTGTTCGGAAATCTGGACAACTTCGTATGATTTCATAGTAATCAATAAAGACTGTGAAAAAAATAAAGGTTGCTATAGAAAAAAGTTTGATACTTTTGTCATTCTTGATTAAAACTCTTATAAACGACAAAAACTCTGATATGTGTTTAGTGTTGTCTATAACATTGGTAAAGCTTATTGTGAAAAATGGATTCGCAAGTAAATATCAAAAAAGAGATAATTAAATCAGCAAGCGTTGTTAAGAAAAAAGTTAGGCAGTTGCGTAATATTCAAACTGAAAATGATAAAGTCCTTAAATCTGTGTTCAAACCTTTAACGGATCCACTACATAAAATGGTATCAAGAAATGCAACACAAAATATCAAACCTAATTACAATGAAGACGTAATCCCAGGGAAAAAAGCAAAATATATGAAAACTGAATTTGATTTTGATCTTCAGGGTGGAAGTGAATATGAAATAGATTCCGATGAACAGTGTGAAAAAATTGATAAAACTCTTAAGAACTTTGATGATTATGAAGACGATATCTATGAAGATGATTCGGAAAGTATGAGCGATACAAATAATAAAGAAACCAACATTTCAAGTTACGCTTCATTCAAAACAATTGAATCTATTTCAAGTCCACAACATAATTGTTCACCACCTTCAGAAGGAACTGTTAAAGTATTGGAAGATATTCCATTTGGTGTTAGAAATGAACGTGGTAAACTGATGATAGGTAATTCTCGAATTGTCCAAACAGAAAATACAATTTTAGTTTCTGGAAAGCCTTACAAAAAAACTGAAGGTCTAATGGAATTATTATTTAAAAGAATACCAGATTTAAAAACAATCACTAATAGTGACTTAAACAGTTACAAACAGATTTTAACTATTACAAATGCACATAGGCGTGACTTCAACCCTAAAAAACCAATTAAAAGTAATAAAGGAAGCAAGTACTTAAATATTATCAAACCACTTTTCAAGTTATCTAAGCAATGTACAAGCACCGAAAGTCTTACTCAAGGGTCTGGGTTACCAATTTTAAAAAAATATAATAAAAATGTTGATTATATGTATAGGGATGACCCTAATGAGTTAGTTGAAAGACTAAAACTTTTAATATCTTCTCGTGATGCAGGAAACAGTGGATTAGACAATGAAATAATATCTATCGTAGAGGAGTTGCAAGAAGCTGGTATTATTAACAAATAAAATATGAAAAATAACGTATTACATGCATTCTTAACGATTTATTCAAATATAATACAGAGAACTTCATATTAACATTCAGTTGTAATCAAACCATTTAGGGATACATTTATTAAACAATGAACGTTGACAAGTTTGGTCATCACGTGCATAAAAGAATTGCGTTTGTCAGAAGTTTTCGATTTTACTGATAAAGTATTTCTTAAGTCTATTAATGGAGATTTAGACTTAATATCAGCAAGTATAAAAGGACTCAAAACACCTCAGCTACCTGACGAAGCCGTCAATAAGCAGTATGTAGATAATGTACTAAAAGAATATTGTGGAAAACAATCTTTCCTGGTCGAAATAAATGCTATAAAAAGCCTGATTCAAACTTTAAAAAATCAGTTGCTAGATATTAAATCAGAATTAAAAAAGGTTGTATCACAGAAAACCGCACCTAAACAATTATGAACAGAGAAGACATAGTTGGTGAACTTCACAAACCAGCTAGAAAACACTTCATTCGTTGGGCGGTAATATTAAAAGGGATTGATGATTTATGGCAAGCTGATTTAATTGACATGCAGAAAATGGAAAAAGTGAACAAAGGTTTTAAATATATTTTAGTTGTTATAGACTGCTTTTCAAAATTCGCGTGGGGAGTTCCTCTGAAAACGAAAACAAAACTTGACGTAGGAAACGCTTTTCAAAAAATTTTGGATTGTGGTCGAATTCCTATTAACCTTCAGACAGATATGGGAAAAGAATTTTACAATGAAGTGTTTAAGAAAATAATAACAACTTTTAATATAAATCACTATTCTACATATTCTGTGAAAAAGGCGTCAATTGTTTAAAGATTTATAAGAACACTGAAATCAAAATTATATAAATATTTTACTTTAGTTGGAAATAAAAAATGTATCGGATCACCTTTGAACGATGCTTTGTCATCATATAATGATACTGTCCATCGAACCATAAAATTTAAACCAATAAATGTATCATGTGATAACCAAACCGTTGTTATGAATAACATAAAGAGGAATGAAACACCTCAGTACTTAAGAAAATCAAAATTAAAAGTAGGTGACTGTGTTCGGATTAGCAAATATAAAGAAAATTTCAAAAAGGGGTATACACCTAACTGGTCTTCTGAACTATTTACCATAACAAAAGTTAATAATTCTCACCCAGTAACTTATCACATTCATGATCAAAAAAATCAAATAATACTCGGATCCTTTTACGAACAAGAGTTGCAAAAAACTAAACATCCAAACATTTATTTAATTGAAAAAGTGATAAGAAAGAAAGGAAATAAATTATTTGTAAAATGGTTAGGACTCAATGAAAAGGAAAATAGTTGGATTAACAAAATGTCTATTGTATAGTGATTACTTTTAACTTGTAAATACTTTATAATTGTAAGATATTCAACCATGTATTCATTTTAAATTCAGTGATGAACGGTGGAGGACTTGTTAATAATATAGTAAACAATTTACCATTTGAACTTCATTTACCAGGATATAATTATTGTGGTCCTGGTACAAGACTACAAAAAAGATTGGCTCGAGGTGACAAAGGGATAAACGAATTAGACGAGGCTTGTAAGCGTCACGATATAGCATATTCCGAACATCGTAATTTAGAAGATCGTCATAAAGCTGACTTTGCGCTTCTGAATATGGCAAAACAAAGAATGAAGTCAAAAAATACTAGAACCGGAGAAAAATTAGCGTCTTGGCTCGTAAGCAAAGTTATGAAAACTAAATTAAAAATGGTGCTGGAGTTAAATCTTTTAAGTCAGTCGTGTCTAAAATCCGTAATTATATGAAAAACCGCAAGCCAAAAGATAACAATACTGCTATAAAGATAGCCTACTTGACTGCAAAAAAATTATTTAAAAATAAAAATGTTTGCTTACCCCGTCTTATACCAATACCAAAAACTGGAGGGATTCTACCACTTATACCAATTTTTGCTGGCTTATCTGCATTAGGGTCTTTAGCTGGAGGAGCTGCAGGTATTGCTAAAGCAGTGAATAGCTATAAATCAGCAAAGCAAAACCTTGAAGAGTCACAGCGTCATAACAAAATGATGGAATCTATTGCGTTAGGAAAAGGTCTCTACATCAAACCTTATAAAGGTAACGGATTATGTTTAAAATCAGCAAAAAACTAACTAGAAGGCTACCTAGACGTGCTTTAACGAATGTAGATATTTTAAAGCACACTAATGATATACCGTATTTTCGAGGAGTATTCATGAAAGATGCTTTACCAAAAAAACCTAAAGATATTGAGTGTGCGATTGTCAATTTGGATAACTCTAAGAATCCTGGAACGCACTGGGTAGCCTATATAAAAATTAACAACTACTGTGAGTACTTCAATAGTTTTGGAAATCTAAGACCACCCCAAGAGTTACTGTCCTATTTAAATTTGTCTAATGTTTATTACAATTACAATGTATATCAGAACTTTAATACTGTTAATTGTGGTCACTTGTGTATAAAATATTTGAACAATTTTTGGCATTCAAAAGAATAAATTAAGATAATTCAATAAAATAAACCATTTTAATCATGTCTTTCACGCTGTCAATATCTGGATTCACATCAAGCTTAAATACTTGTTATTCTCCTGCTCTACAGTTAGACGGAGATTACGAATGTGGTCTTTTATACTTTTCTACTTTTAACTCTATTCCAAACGTTGAAAGTAAAAATAATAAATTTCACTATGGTGATAATGAAGTGATTGAAATTCCTGAAGGATCTTATGAACTACAGGACATTTGTGACTATATAAAGAAAAACATTAGAAGCAGCACCTTTAGTTTAACTTGTAACAATAATACTTTACGTACTGTAATTTGTTGCTCTAAAGACATTCATTTTGAAAAAGAAAATTCTATTGGGAGTATTCTCGGATACAATAAAAAAACATTACAAAAGAATAAATTTCATGAATCACAGATACCAGTCAGTATTCTTTGTACCACTGTTGTCCGAGTTGAATGTGATATTGTCTGTGGATCCTTCATTAATGGAATTCCAAGCCACATAATCCATGAATTTGCCCCTAATGTTCCGCCTGGATATAGAATTATTGAGGTACCAAAGTATATAATATATTTTCTGATTAATCAAAAGACTATCAGTAGTGTAAATATAAAAATTTTAGATTCACAGAACAAGTTAGTTAATTTTCGGGGAGAAGAGGTACTACTGTACCTACATCTGAAGAAAAAATGATAGACTTTCACCAAATTAATATAAATTCTTTTTCACGACCAAAGAAGCTCAGAAAGATACAGGTAATTCGCAAAAGAGCACCTGTGTCACTAACATCTACTAACTTAAAAAAAAAGTTAAGTGTTGAAAATAAAGACTTTTTAAAATTAATTGGATTACTAAAATGAGTGTATTAAACGTAGCGCAACCTATTGTATTTGATAATACTATAGAAAGCATGGAAATTCATTCGTATAAGCCATATATCACTACTTTTAATAAAAATGATGAAATAAGAATACCTATCAACCAACAAGACTTGTACGTATTGCCATCAGCTAGTACAATATACCTAGAAGGAATGGTCATCGTTAAAAAAGGAGATCTAAAAGATGTTGCAACTAGCGTTAATTTTACTAACAACCCCATTTTATTTCTGTTTCAAGATATTCGCTATGAACTTAACGGAGTTGAAATAGATAGAATTAAAAATGCTGGTATAACAACAACAATAAAATCATTTTTGTCTATGAATGAAAATGAATCAAAAATTTCGAAAGCATGGGGTTGGGATATAGATGGAACAAAAAATACAAGATCAGGGAATTTTGCAGTATCTATACCACTGAACAAAATGCTTGGATTTGCTGAGGATTATAATAAAATAATAATGAATTGTAGACATGAGCTAATACTTTTACGCAGCAATACTAATCTAAACGCAATAAAACTAAACACTGGAGAAGTAATAGATGATATTATACTTAAAAAAATTGTTTGGCGTGTTCCACACGTAAAAGTTTCCGATCGAGAAAAACTAAATCTATTAAAATATCTAGAAAAAGATCGTTCAATCAACTTGTTATTCCGAAACTGGGACTTGTATGAATATCCCTTATTACCAAAAACAACAAAACATACATGGGTAATTAAAACATCTTCACAAATAGAAAAACCGAGATATGCTGTTATTGCATTTCAGACAGACCGAAAAAATAAATCAGAAAAAGACATGTCACACTTCGATCACTGCAATATAAGAGAAGTTAAAGTATTTTTGAATTCAGTGTATTTTCCCTATGAGGGTCTTAATGTTCGATTTGATGAGGATAAATTTGCTTTATTATATGAACAATACACTAGATTCCAACAGTCTTACTACGGACGACGTCCTGAACCCTTGCTAAGTTATAAAGAATTTAGAGATAAAGTACCGTTATACGTTATAGATTGCTCAAGACAGAACGATACACTTAAAACTGGCCCAGTTGATGTTCGTATCAAAATAGAGAGTGATAAAGATATACCAAATCTAACTTCTGCGTATTGTTTGTTATTAAACGATTGCATATTTGAATACAAACCCTTAAGCGGTATAGTGAAAAAAATATCATGAATATTACCGGACCTATTTTCGTAGACTTACAAGGCTTTAAGGATTCTCATAATAAATTTATTGTAAAAGAATTTGCCTTGGCTACCTCAGAATACACTCAAGTATTTCTAATAAAACCACCATATCCCTTTTCTTATTTGACTAAGGAAGAAAAAAGAAATGTATCTTGGTTAGAAAGTAATCGCGGTATTTATTGGAGTGACGGTTACATAGATTATCAAGAATTTAGAAAACTTATCAAACTAATTTAACACCAATATTTGCTTTTGAAGGGTAGAGAAAAAATCCTATGGATTAATGAACTTTGTACAGAATGTAATGTTGAAGATATTGCAGAAAAGGGATGCCCTAATTTTCCTAATTTGTACAGCACCTATTCTAAAGGGCAAAAAAACAAATGTTTTTATCATAGAAAATATTGTGCTCTGGAAAATGTTATTTGTATTAAGAAATGGTGCAATGAAAATGTGGACGTTAAAAATAAAATACTTGAATTAGTTTAAAATATAATAGTTTAGTTTTTTCATTTGTGTACAAATTTATAATATAAGTATTAAGTATTAAAATATATTAACTAAGTAAAAGTATTTTGCTTAACTAAGTATAAGTATTTTTATTAAGAAAATTCAATAAATGTTATAACAATAAAACATTTTTTATTTAATTTCTATTCCTAAAGAGACATTACATATCTTAATGTTTGTACATGACAAAATCGTTTATTTACAATACAAAAAAAAAAGAGAAATAAGTTTTGAATGAAATCTCCACGGAGGAAACCTCTTCCTCTGCTACTGCTACTGATATTCTTTGCCTTAGGTATATCTGAAAGACAAGGAAAATAATTAGATTTTCTGTAAATTTTGAAAGTAAAAGCAAAAATAGGAAAGTTTATACATACCGCTGCTCATTAAATTTTCTCAGTTTGTTTTCCCAACTCTGTCGAAATAAGGAAAAGGGAATGCAGTACAGAATTCATCACTGGGTCATTTTCACTTTCTGCATGATAACTTGTTTTTACAATTGTTCTGCTTTCCACAACGTTTGGTAGTTCTGTTAATTGACTAATTTCGATTTTGACCACATACTTTAAAACTTTGCCTACTGAAAATGCGATATAATTTGCCTTTTGGTAATTAGACATATTTTAAAATTATAATAAAGACGTGTTAACGAATCGACACCTTTTAATTATGTGATTTATTTTTCATATAATGCAACAATCTGTTTGCGTCATACAGGTTTCAAATAAAAACTTGTTGGTTCATGTATGTTAGATATCGTATGACCGGCTGCCTACACCGAAGACATCTTGAATATCGAAATGTATCTGAATCAGCATAAATTTTCTTTTCTAACGTTCGTAATAAAATAGTTAAAGTTTTTTTGTTTGTCTGTCTGTCACAAATGCTTATTATATCTACCAACATTCTTTATCTAAAGGTTAACACTAAAGTTGGACTTTGATTAATAAAACAACATTTTCAAATAGGTACATTTTATTGTTATTATAAAAAAATCACAGAATTATAAAACACACAAAATCCAGAAAAAAATTAACAACAAGTCAAATAATTATAAAAATATGAACTACCAAAAAGTAAAAGTTCTTGCACGGCTAAAACGTTAGATTTACTTTTATAAAAATGAAGTACCATTTCAATTTGACTGACAGTTAGGGTATTATAACAAGCTAAATTATTTTTTATATTATGTACAAAATGACTAACTATTACATAGTCATGCTTAAGTAAATAGTTTAATCTTAATTCTACACAATGACAAAATGTACTAAGAGCACCACAAATTAAAGAAATCACATTTTCAGGACAACGTTTTTCACAAAAAAGAAGTTGGTATAGAATAGTCATGTTGTCTATACATTTCGAGTTGATTTCAATGTAAATTCTGTGCCATTCCTTAGTAGTAATAAATAAATCATAATTCTCGCTATTGACAAGGATATGAATTTGTGGTAAAAAATTATTGACTGCCCATAATCCTGTAGTTATATAAATATTATTTGAATATACATAATTATGTTTTGAAATAATAATATCGGTTAAATAACTTTCTGCCATCTTCGCAACAGTGATATTCAGAAAAATGAGCAATGTCCCCAAGCAAACGTTTTTATGTTGTCTTCCATTATTCGACGTTTTTCGTCATTGGAAGACAAAGCTACTTTGTTAACAGATCTTGTAAATATTTCATGTTTAAGAGACTTAAAAAAAACATTTTTTCTTCGTAGGATTTTGTCTTTTTTCTTCAAAGACTTATAATAGTCATTGAAATGAACACCATTTAAAACATATTTTTGAACACCTTTAGCCTTTTTTATTTCGCACGATTCCGTTCTAATACAATATAACTTAGATCGCAACCCAACAAACTCTACAATATTTTGACCTCCTAATTCATCTTTAAACAAACCTGGCACTTTTTTGTTGACGCGTTCAATTTGATATTTATTTAGCTCCGAGTAATTACTTGTATCAAAATAGTGCTTTAAATTTAGCTTTAAATGCTTATAGAAGTCTTTTGTTTCTATTGAATATAAAAAACTATCAGTATCGGTATAACACATTTTTAAATTAGAGCCGTAAAAAGGTTTCATAATGGTATAGTGAAAATTATACATATGGCTTTTGGATAGTTCTAAGACTGTGAAACCTATGTATATAGGTTTATCAAGTACTACTTTTTCTGGTTTCAATTGAACAGCTACACAATTTTCGGTAAATGTAGTTGAACTATGAAAGTTAGGTCTAGATATTAACTGCTCTGCACAGTAATTTTTTTTGTCTTGTTTTTATCATCACTCCATTGATTTACTATTTAAACGTCTAATCTATTCTCTGTGTTTTCCAAAGTTTTTCCAAATATGCTGTTATTCATTAGTTTGAAAAAGTCTTGTTCAAATACAGATTTAGCTTGTTGCCTTAGTTTAGTGTTTAGGTCAATATAGTCTTTTAGATAAGGGCTTTGTTTGAATTTTATTACTCGATGCACGGTAGTCAACTTAAGTCCCGCTTTTAAACACAGTTTCAAATGGACGTAATGAATAACGTAAAAAAATTTGTCGTATAAATTAGGAATCAATTTTGATGTTTTTGAACCGGGTGGAACACATTTTTGAGGACAGAACGGTAAATCATTGTGTGAATCATGAAGTTCTTCTGGATATTCGATATCTACTTCTAAAATGTACCCATATTCGTTTTCGTCTGGTATTTTGCAAACGTTTAATTCATCGATTTCTCGTCTATCTAATAGTCTAAAATCAGAATATGGTAAGTATGCGCACAAAGCGTAACCATATAAATTGTTACAATCAATATAAATAAGGTACTTCTCAGGTTCAGCAGGGTTATAATTATTTAAATACTTATTGTTGGCTTTTGCGAACCGCGTAGAACATAAGCATACTCCTCCCCGTATTCCTTTTTGAAGCATTCGAATGATTTCTAGATCATTAATAAGTTCTAATTTAATATTAGTTTTTAATAACATGCTGTCCCAGCTCAAAGCAGGAGCTGTCAAATAATAAGCAGCATCGACTTTGAAATTCAACCTACAAGTAGCTCGAAATTTTTGAAAAACATCGGCTAATAATAAAATATCCGTCAGTAGGTACAGATCTGTGTATTTCTGTGTAAATTTTGAATCTTAAACGTATTCCAAACCTTAAGGGCGTGATTATAGTCCTCTTTAGAGATATTTTGATTTGTTAGTGTACTAAAAAAATCTTCATAGGACGGTAAGTTAGTTTCGTCATACGATTTCCAGCTTTTCATATATTCATACGGATATACTCCTTTGCGTCTCAACAATTTAAACTTTGTTTTATTCGTAAAAAACTTAGACAAGTTGACCAAGTCTTTGGTAATTAAATTTTCCTTCAAAAAAAAAAAGCTTCCTTCTTCGGTTGAAAAAAACTTTGTAAATGAAATGTAATTTTCTTTAGTTTTAGCTATAACTTTTATTTTGCCACGAATATCTCCCAGCTCACGTATAAATAAATGTGCATCGTAGCCTGAAAGGTTGTGAAAAAACACTGGAATGAATTTTGGTAATTGGAAATGTATATTGCAGTAAGAATGTGCGGCACCCCTATATTTGCCTGTTAGATGGTCATGATCTCTTACTTTATCATCAAATAACAATTGGGAGCAAATAGAACAGTCTCTGGCATTAGTGAAATCTTTTGAATTATTTTCGGTAAATATCAATGGCACAGGATTTTTCAAAATTTTATATATCTTTAGAACGTCGCGTTGAAGATATTCTATAAATTTCTCAACACAGTTTGGACCCCGATATGACACATATTTATTTAAAGAAGTATCGTACGAGCATACAATGTAATAACCAAACGCGGCAGGAACATGTTTTTGCAAGTCTGACGTAAAACCACCTTTGTTAAAAGTTTGATTTGTTTGGCATGGTTCTAAAAAACATTCGAAATCTGCATAAATGACAAAAGGTACGTCTTGCATTCGCTCAAAATGCGTAAACTGTAAAATTGAGCCTTTATTAGGCAATTTGGTCGATACCCCTCCACAAACATGCTCATCAAAATTAGTTTTACAATTAAAAAAAAGCAAGCAGTCATCGCAAAAAAAGATTTTCCCATGATGTTTAGTAGTTTGGGATCTAACCAATCGTTCCAAGTTTTTAATTAGACAGTAATGACTACGGGACTTATTTTGCAAGAATAGAAGATTGACATGACGCTTTTTTCTATGTGTTGTTCTATACAATGGTCCAATTATTTTATTATTGGAATTCAAGCCGTAAACGTTGACACTAATTCTGTGATTATTTTTTTCAAATATTTTAATGTCCGAGAATGTCGCCGGAAATGCCATATTTTTGGTGTTAAGTACATCTTCGAAGTGAGGATAAGACGTAGTTCTGTCTGCGTTTGATTTAGCTGGGAACAATGCTGCAATTATACTCCACAAAAAACAAAAATTATCGTTATTTTTTACATTAATACAAGCTTTTTTATTTTTTACATATTTTGGCAATTCAATAAAACTCGAAGCTCTTAAAGGTGAATACCGATTTAAATTAATTTCTAAATACAGGCTTTTTAAAAATGACCACCCACTGTCCTTCTTTTGGAATTCGCTAATTTTTTTGTTTATTTTTGAGACAAGATCAGAATACAAGTGGTTAAAATTGTAATTTTGATGAATAATTACATTTTCTGTTGCAAAAGATTTAATTTCAATACAGTCATTTTTCGGTAAAATGAACTCTCCAAAAAATTCAAAATTTACTTTTAAATTAACATGTTGTGCTAATTTAACATCAATAAGCTGTCGTACAGCACGACGCAAAGGTATTCGAGATAAGAACGTGTGAGGTGTAAGCAGATACGAATTTGCTGAGCTGTTACTTGATGGCGACCTCGAGGCATTGCTAGTGGGGCAATGCACCCTGTAACTAGAAATACGGTTTCTGAATGCTGAACTAATTTTTTCTACACATTCATTGATCTCAATAGCGCTATTATTCTTATGAATATTACTACGAAGATGGGCAGAAAATATCCTACTCGAAACATCTTGTTCGCAAACAGTACAAAAAACTTTTTTACTCATATTTACATAGATCAGTAGTATGGCTCTTAAGAGTTGTCAGTGTGGTCATATATTTACTGTCGGAAAATCTAAATTTCTATAAACAAAAAAACCAAATTTAAAAAAAGTATTCGTATTTTAAGCGCATTAAGGAAGTTGTTAATAAAATGACTTATTTAGGTTATCTACTTTTTATCCCAGGAAAAAATTAGTAATTTATCTGGTATTATATGTAATCAAAATTATACTTCATATGTTACTAAAATTATTTGTATGATAAAAAAAACTAAGTACAGTATCTACCTATTTAGTTACTTTATTATTACTAATAAAAAAAATTTTGGAGCTAGTCTGAGAAAAATTCTTAGTTCCTCCAAATCGGATGACGACGCTTGAAAGCGTAACGCAACTTGGGCTTTCTCCAAACGCTCTTTCCACCCAGTAGCAGCAATAACGTCTTTGGTGTTGTAAACTCTCAGCTCGATGAAAGTATCGCCGTTGAGTTCCGCGGTCCGACGCAGCACACCATCCGCCACTCGTCGGGTCAGAGACGACGTAAGCCCCTGCTGAGCGGCAGCACGAGCAGACCGAGAAGCTTCAAGTTCGTCTTTACTGTCCGAAGACAGGAGTCTGTAGCTCGAGGACCGTTTTCGTGATGATTGCGGACAATGAGCGCTCAGCGATGCAGTCACAGTTCCTCGCGCCTTCCCTTCCACTTTCTTGCGCGGTTTTTTTACTTTTGGCTCTGCCTTAACAGAACTTGCTTCGATCCTGTGTATCAAAAATATAAGAAGTCAATATTTATTTCCATAAAGAAATTATGTACTGCACGTACAGTATTCTTAATACTACCAGTAATAAATAGGCCTCAGTATTCTTATTTAAAGTACTAATTTATGTTTAAAAATAAATATTAATGTTATAAAAACAATGGCTTTACTATCCTCTTTAATCATTAGGGTTTAGTATTTAATTTGAATACAGTGAACTTAATAAGTAATGAAACTATTAAAAGTGTAAGACAAAATTAATCTCTTACAACACACCTTCAACAATCCGAATCTAGATACTTTGGACACTTGATATAAACACTTTTACTAATTACGTCTTTAATCCGAACATAATACAAAAAAAAAATGTGCAGTCAACAAGGAAAGTAAGATAAGTTCGGATTAAATAGGTAGGAATAGTTGGTAGGAGTGTTTATATCAAGTGTCCCAAAGTATCTAGATTCGGATTATGGAGGGTGTGTTGTATGGGAGATATGACAAAACTAGAAATTCTGAGGTCAGCTTTTGGAGTTATAAAAAGATTTATGTAAATTACATTTTTCTACAAAAATAATTGAGTTTTCCATATTAAACTAACCTAGTCTCGCCGTCGTCTGAATCGGAAAAGGAAAAGCAGGTGGTTCCCTCTTTTCCAACCTTCCGCTTCTGTTTGAATTCAAACTCCGACCTGTAACAATATAGTAGTTAGAAAGATCTTAACTTCTCATTATATTTATAGACGTATTTACCTAAAATTGATTCGCATTATTTAGAAAAGTAACAAGAACAGGGCCTTTATTCAATTACGAACAAATCATATAATTTCGAGATGATTTTGACCTACGCTGCCGCTTTACATCTTTAGTCTTTTCTTTCATGTTTCAGAACGTTAAGCCATAGAGTAATGTAGATCATAATCATCTCGAAACAAGATGGATTACACGGAGTTAAATAAAAGCCTGTTATAAAATTAACATTACAGATTTATGTACAGATAATACTAAGTTTAAAACTTTAATTTAAAATAAATAATTAAACAAACACACAGATTACTTCAAAGTTAAAACTTACGAACATAATTTTTGATGCTTTGATCCTCAGCTTGAAAATTAGAAGTTCACCAATAGCAGCTTCACAGCTTGGTTGTTTAGCAGCACTTATTCACACCCAAGAGTGTTGGAAATTGTGTATATTTTTAACCGGAAAATAAGGCTTAAAAAGGGAAAAGTCAGAGATCTGCAACCTTTTATTACAGTTAACTATAATCAGAAGAAATTAAATCGTACACACTGGTACCATACATAATCAGCTGACACCGAGCGATAGCAAATTAGACTCCAAAAGAAAAGACCTTGGTTTTCTTAGTTCAAGAGTCAAGTAACATAAATTGTAGTTTAACCTACAATAAAGTACTATGAAGTGTAGGTTAACCAAACTTATATTATTATAAACAGGTATTTACGTTCATACTAAATAAAGATTATTCAAGTTTTATACGCTTACTGTTATACGTGTTTAGTACAAATATATTGTTAAGTCATCTAAATTTATAATATACCAATTAGGTTTTGTACCCCTTAAATTGTTTCAAGTCAGCAAAACGGCATTCCCATAGAAAAGATTGAAGAATAAATATATTTAATTACTATTTTATTTTACATTAATAACAGAAATATGAAGTACAAAGAATATGCCGCTATTTGGTTTGGGGTTCAATGTTGAATATAAGAATGGTTCTACTCAGTGTCCGCGAATATAAATTACTTATATGTTATAATTAATTGTTTTGGCATACCTTATTTATGTTTGTAAGGAAAAATAAGATAAAGGTAAAACTAGTAAAATAAAAAGTCTTGTGCTTTAATGTTAAAACAAGTTACCTACTCGAATATATATTTTTCAATTACCTTAATTACTTATAGTTTTTTAATTTTTAAACCTCAAAAGGCTCGCTTAAAAGTTTGTTTTCTTAATCATATTATTTTGCTCTAAGAATATAGTACCCAATAGAAATAACAAAACTAAACCATAAATAATTAACAGGTACGTAAGGAACCCAGAGCAGATTATGCCGCTTAGATATCGTAACACAAAGAAAAGCCGCATTAATGTTTCTTTCCATAAGATTTGTAGAATAGGTAGCTACTTGGTTTACGCTGCACAGCAGTCACGTTTTGTTGGATATGCAATAAAACTGGGGACTTACCACGAAAACTTTTATGAAATCGAGTGTTGATCAAAATTATTAGTGAAATTTTACATATATTCAGGCTTAAGGTTTCATTAGATTAAAAAAATTAAAACATTATGTACAAAAGCATAACTTTCATTTTAAAAAATCTTTCTGCATTCTTCATTTATATTTTTACAATTAAAGTTAATTATGGTTAAAGATATTTTAAGACTTGTCCTATTTGCTATAACCTTTTGTAAAAAACTCAACGTAAGTTTGATTTTAAAAACACTGTGTAACGAAAGTATCTTTCGTTATCGCTGACCGATTAAGATGTTTGATCGACAGTGTTAATGGTGAAGCGCCTGATTTATGGGAACAGTTTTCATTTCAAACAATTGTTCTAATATGTGCGTACGTCATTTTATTATATATAAAATTAAATGTTTAGTAAAAAACATCTAAATCTGATTTAAGATATGTAGATAAAATTTTGGAGTTTAATTTGTTCTGTTTTAGAAGAAGCCTGTGTAATAATAGATCATATCGTTTACTGCAATAACGAAAGTTTTAACTTTAAAAATCATGTGCTTTGAGTTAGATAAGATTAGTGTGTTAAGTTATCCCTCCCTGTATCCTAAAACGGAACGATACAGCCTAAACACCTTGTGCATAGAGCTAGAAGAAGGTTGGCGATGTCAAGTACGTTATCCTTTTCTGATGCCTTGTTTTGAAAAATATGACGTAAACGCCTTGTGCATAGAGCTAGTAGAAGGTTCGTCTGTATCTGTGTCAAAACATATTTTCTCTCCTATATCCTAATACGGAACGATACGGCCTAAACGCCTTGTGCATAGAGCTAGAAGAAGGTTGGTCATGTCAAGTACGTTATCCTTTCCTGTTGCCTTGTTTTGAAAAATACGGCCTAAACACCTTGTGCATAGAGCTAGAGGAAGGTTGGTCTGTATCTAATCTATGTTAAAACGTTAAATGAGTCCGATCTGCTCGGAGCACATGTTTTCCTTTGTCATTGCAGTAAACGATAGGATCTTACCTAGAACAAAATGGTTCAATTCCATTTAGTTGTTCTTCTATTTATCTTGTTTATCTTCAGACATATATTTTCAAGAATTAAACTAATTACAAATGTTTATCTAAATGTCATAAATATGGGTTTAGGATTTAAACAAAATCTAATTTAAACAAGTGGAAGTGATGAAAAATATTTATTGGTAAGTTTTTATTAGTAAATTAATCATTCGCTGTGGTTATTTCAAAAACTATTTCGTGTCGTTTAAATCACCCAAATTGAAAACTTTACGTTACCAATTTCAAAATGTTTATTGGGCATTCTGGCTCACTTTCCGCAGCGCAGATGCACGTAATCAATTCCAATATGTTTATTGGGCATTCTGGCTCACTTTCCGCAGCGCAGATGCACGTAATCAATTCCAAAATGTTTATTGGGCATTCTGGCTCACTTTCCGCAGCGCAGATGCACGTAATCAATTCCAAAATGTTTATTCTAGCTCAATTGGAGCAGTGAAGATGCGCCAGCATCTGCGCTGCGGAAAGTGAGCCAGAATGCCCAATAAACACCTACTACTTTAGCATTTCTCGTCAAACATGACAAATGCCTAAACCAAACAACCAGACCTGCTTCCGCATCACATACTTTTCACAAAGGACAAAGGGCCTCGCAAAGACCTGCCGCCCGGAGCCTCGCAATGGGTAAGGTCGCCGCTGATTTTGGCCATCTATCTCATAGAATGTTAAAGATTTTTTTATTGACTACTTACCAACAGATGGCACTAAAATATATACAAGTTTATTTAAAACTTGAAAGAAGCTCCGTAGTAAGACAATGTTTTGCTAACAACATAACTGTAGTTTAGCTGCTTTAACTTCATGAATTTTACAATATTTGATGCAGTTTATTGCTACTTAGACCTTACAACAAACATTTATTAAGTTATTGCTCTCAGCTGCAAACTGTGTTCATGACAGCGTAACATAAAATGCAGATATTTATCCACTACAAAGTTTATTTTCAAAGAAGAGCGAATACTTTTGTAAACAACATTTTTTGGTTCCACTACGACGTTTAAAGGAAATACATATCTACACAGTTAAAAATAAATAGTTGTTTTTTTTGTGTAAAATAAATAAATTACTTACTAAAAACATTACAACAAATTAAAACAAAAAAAATGTTTTATGACAAATGTTTGTTACAGATCCATGTGAATATATTAAATGCTAAATGTTACTTCTTCACGCTTTAACCGCTATACCGATAAAGATGAAATTTGGCATGGTGATAGTCCCAGGGCAGTCATAGGCTACTTGAAAACGTCAAATGTACTCACATTTTTATTCTAAAATTGAGGAGTAGCCGTTGAAGTCTAACACCGATGACCAAAATTAAGGGGAGGTGAAACCGCGGGCTAAAGCTAGTTAACTACATTCTATATGAAAAAGACTTGTAGCTCCAGAATAAAAAAAAGTGAATGACAAATTCAGCTAACTCTGAGAGTATACCAATGGTGGCGCGAGGTTTACCTACAGATAAAAACGAATATGCCATATAACACCTTTAATTGCAAAACTAGCAAACAAATCGGTTAAAAGTATACAAAAGTTATTTATATTTCATTCTGCTCCGTGTCTGGACTTTTATGACATTGATGGTGGTTGAGCACAACTTCAAGGGCGCACACACCCATGTTGTAATTCCACTTCTGATCTCTATAACTGTTAAGGTCAGCCTAGCACGGTTCTCCACGCGCGCTGTATGGGTTCCAATATGAACCATTGAGGGTGCCGGCGAAACATGAAAATAATGAAAAAATTAAACAGCTTAAATTTAAAATTACATCACCTTAAAATAATATGGGTAATCAAAAAATAAATTAATTATTCTGAATACATAAGTCTCTGACCAGTGCGTTTAGTCTATCTTGCTGCTGA